>JAWNNV010001381.1:0-611805 GCA_035044485.1 Scaptomyza reducta | reverse complement strand
TATATATACATGTATATATATATTTTTGAATATGGAGGAATTTACACGTGAACCGTGCCCATATCGCATTGTGGAGGACTGTGGCGGGGCATTCACAATGGGCGCTGTGGGTGGCGGTATTTTTCAGGCGATCAAGGTTTTCAACGCTCCAAACGGTTTCGAGCGACGTTTACTTGGCGGACTGGCAGCGGTTCGCGCACGTTCCGGTTTGGTTCTGGTGGCAGCTTTGCTGTGTGGGGCGGCACATTTAGTGCCATCGATTGCACATTGGTGACAGTCGCGGCAAGGAGGATCCTGGAATTCGATAATGAGCGGTGCAGCAACTGGTGGCATTCTCTAGCTGCTCGTGCCGGTAAGAGTTTGGCAATATTTTCTTTACATTCAGTTTTAATTTATGTTCGTTTTCTATCAGCACGATAAAGTTTAGACTTAATATGTTTTGTAAGCCTTAACAATTCATTGTTATGTTCAAGTTCATTGCTATAAGATTCGGATATTATTCAAGCTCTGAATTAATGCAGTTATAGACCTACCTCTGGCTAGAAGAATAACTTTTTAATAATAACAAGAGGTCATCAAATAGAAAAAAAAAACAATGAAAAACTTGCTAAAGGTCTTTAAAGCATTCATATTTTGTTAAAAGCTCTTCCGTCCATATACTGCTCTTATAAATTTATGCTAAGGACTATGTCTGGGGGGTTATTTTGGCTGAAATTAAGATTTTAAATAAAAATGTTTTAAAAATATTCACTTTAAGGTAGATTTTGCAATATAAAAAGATCAAGTGCTTGACATAATATTTTTGTAAAATATTTTTTAAAAGAATATTCACTTCAAGGTAGATCTTCTATATAAAAACATCAAGTGCTTAGAGCATCTTTTACAAGTAATCCGACTAACGAAATTGGGATCTGAACTTGACATATTTTATAAATAGTTGGGACCTTAAACACTCGAGACCGCCTAGTTATCAATAGCTCTAAAATTATTGGATAAATTTTGAATTCAATCAAAACTCAATCTCATTTTTTTTTAATAGTATATTTTTGTATAGGCGTCGCTGGCATGCTGTAGGAGCGCTTTGATTGGGGGGGTGCTTGCTTTGATCGAGGGCGCCGGCATTGCCGTATCCCATTATACGGCTGAGGTTATCACCAGATATCCGTGGTAGAACGCATGAAGCATTACAATGAGCGTCAACAACAACAATTACAACAATCACAGCAAACAATTGCGACCAGCTTCTATGTGGAACCCAATGAGGTGGTGAAGTCTTTGAATAATTTCGAGAATTAATTGTATAGATAGAAAAAGTGAATTCGATTTTTTATACTCTAATTTTCTCTGAAACAATAGAAGCGATAGAAGTTTGAAAAGATTTTCTTTCTTCTTATGAAAGATATATTTAAAGATCAGGGCCTAAGAAATTTTCGATAACAATGATTCTTGAGTCTAACTTGATGAAAAAATTTTTTTAGGTAAGTAAAAATATGTTTTCAATGTTCTTTGGTCAATAGTATGATTAATTTAATTAATGATTAAAATTTGATTAAATTTCTTATCCATTGAAAAGTTATCGATATCCTACAGTTGTAGAGTTCAATGCACAGTTTGAAAGTAACTAAGTTTATGTTAAAGAATTCTTTTCTAAGTTCTGAAAATACAATATTCCAATTGTTCGTAATAGAATTTTCCTTTTCGTTTTTATTCACAGTCCAACTCATTGCCGGCTTAAAAAATGCTACGTCATCGATGGAAGCAAACTCTAAACTCGCGACGAATGCAAATATTCAAAACACAAAAAACAATAATATCTGTTTGTACTTTGTTTTATTTATATTTATTTTGATTGTACGCGGGGGCATGTACCAAAATGTCGCGAAATTGTATTCGAATACAATTGCTTGGCACAATCAGTTTGATTAAGCTTCATTTGCCGTGCATTTCAAGTTGTTTTCTTTGACTTTGTTCGTTTAGGATATCTTAGCATTTGGTGGGGGCAATTTGTGATGGCGTTGTTAATATAGATATGATATATCTATATACGCGTGTGCTTTAGCACCATTTTCGTAAGTTCGCCTTATAAAGTACGCCTGTGCGTTTTGGGCACGTGGCGAACATTTAAAACCAAAAAAATTACTGTCTCGATTTATGAAGCATAGTAATTAGTTCGATAACTTAGCAATTTTTAAGAAAATTTATCAAAAATACAAATACTATTAACCAAAAAACATTAAAAACATATTTGTACTTATCCTAAAACACATTTTCATCAAGTTAGAGTCAACAAGTAAGAGGTCTTATAAGGCATTTCCAAATTCAAGAATTTGTTGTTATCGATCACATGTGTATATCGGAAACGGAAGGAGTTATCGAAATTTTGAAACAAATTTGTACTGATTTAGGGATTAGGCGAACTTATGTTCGAAATCTGGAGTCTCTAGATCTTATAATGACTGAGATCGACGCGTTCATACATACGGAGAGACGGACATGGCTATATTAACTGGCTGTTGATGCTGATCAAGAATATATATACTTTATGGGGTTGGAAGATGTTTGAGGATGTTACATACTTTTGCACAAAACCATTATACCCTTTTTATACATTTTTTATGGGGATTTCACGGTATAAAAATCTTTATTTAAAGATTATACGAAAACTCCTATAGACTTGATCTTTAAATATACTTTCATGAGAAAAGGAAAATCTTTTCAAACTCCTATCTCTTCTATTTCTTTGAAAACAGAGTATGAAAATCGAGTACACTTTTTTATATCTCCTCCTATCTCTTCTATTGTTGTATAAATTACTTCTAAACTGATTAATAAGTTTTGCCTTTACAGAAATTATGATTCATAAACAATTATAAAAGGATGTTAAACGAATATTTATCAATAAACATATATAATTCCATATATAATTCCATTATCTAACTATTTATCTTTTCACCCCCATGTCATCATGTTTTGATTTCTGTTCTTTCTCAGTCGTTGTGATTCGAAAAGACGAAAGTTAATTTCCGTTAGCGAACAGACTGTCAACCGTTGGCAGAGCAGGAAATCATCATTGGTTTGGATATTTTGTGTGTGTGTAAGAAATTGAATAACTGACTGATTGACAGCTTGTTGGAATGCAGGAAAACTGTCACACACCATTAAAAATATGTATGAATAGTCCCCAGTACAAGTATTTAGAAGCTTTCAAATTTAAAACAGTTGATGCAAAAAAAAAAAAACATACTGTAAAATTTTAAATTAAATTTAAATGAATATGGTTTTTTAATTAAAAACTTCAATTAAAGATTTTTCTTATCTTGTACGATGCGAATTTTCTATTTATTTATTTAAAATGCGATTCACATTTTGGTCTATGTTCGTTTCGAAAGTATTTTTTATTTTCTCTTTTGTGATATCTGTATCATGAATTGTTTTAAAAAAAGTAAATTAATTTTATTTGCGCGTGTCTTTGCGGCACTGCGAGGGCAATTAGCAAAAACCAACTGCGATAACAGTAATTGAATATCAATGATAAAAAAAAAATATGAAGAAATTATTATTTATTCAATTCCAGGCAGCAAACAGCAGCTGTGAGCAAATGCAAAACAACCCTTTGTCTGCAGATAAATAAAAAGTAAATAATTATTTAGCGCATATTTGTCGCTCTTTTATTAGATTTTGCCACATTGGAGTTACGCTTTGCATATTTATTTGATTGTGTTTTTAATTAAAATGAACCCCATTTCAATGAACGCAACTCTCTGGCAAGTTATCACGAAAAATATCCTCAATTGAGTTTGAAAACAACTGTGTTTGATTTTTAGCTGCGAGTCATTTGAGATGACGGCTAAATAAATTTTATTTTTTTATATATTTTTTTTTTCATTTATTAAGCTCACAACACATTGAGCAAATGAATTTCATTTAAACAGTTGTTTCAATACCAGCTAAAACGCGATCACATGGTCAAAATATATATATTTTCTTAAAACATTTTTTTTTTTGTTTTTCACAAGTTATTGTCAACATTTAAATGTTAAATGGCACACATGTGTAGATTATTTTTTTGATATACTTTTTTGTATCTCCATTTATGTACTTTTTTGTTGTTGTTGATTTTGCGCATAACTTTAAATAGGAGAGCAGCAAGCTTCAAAAAGCAATAATAATAATAATAATTTACTTACTAAACATTTTTTCAAACTCGCAAAAAACTTGAATAAATATGCAGAAAATGAATAATTTTTAATATTGTGTGTTTTTTTTTATTCTCCTGCACATTCCATTGATATTATTTAGGGAACATATTTTCATAGTTTTTATGAAATTTTAATGTGAATATATCTCCAAAGGCAATTAAAAGTCAAAGACCAACAAACAGTTCAAATTTCAAGCTATTTGTTTCGACACAGATAGGTAAAAACAAAACCGAAACGGGACACTCAAAAAGTTCTATTTGCACGCACTTCTGTATGAACACACATTGACAGCACAGAGTATACTCGTGTATCTTATCAGTTGCATTTGTTTGCTTTCGATATTTTGGCCCTGGACGGCAAACAGGCAGCTACAAAGCCGTTTGGCTTTGGTAATGACAACTGCTACCTG
This sequence comes from Scaptomyza reducta, assembly GCA_035044485.1. Taxonomy (NCBI): domain Eukaryota; kingdom Metazoa; phylum Arthropoda; class Insecta; order Diptera; family Drosophilidae; genus Scaptomyza; species Scaptomyza reducta. The sequence continues at coordinate 607,197 of JAWNNV010001381.1, read as the reverse complement.
CTAAGAAGTCAACCAAGAAGGGTTGGATGTTGCAGTCAATGGTTGATGGTCGCCATACTGACACCATTCAAAACGACCACCGTGTCAACAACCGACAGACACAAGTCAGACTCTATCTATTTATAGACATACTTATATAGTACAGCACATGGTAGTTACATACAAATACATATGCATGTCGAGTTGCACACTTGAACGTAAGTGCGTTGTTCTACATACTCACTACAAAATGGCTGTGACTTGTAAAATTGATAATCGTCCATCGGTTTGTAGTGCAGCATGCAATTTTGACATTGACTTGAAGAAGTTCAAGTGAATTTAATCGCAAATAGTTCTTATTACTTGTTTGTGACTTTACAAGTGGTAAAAAAGTGTAATGATTATTTATTAGTATACGAAATATTCTTATATTTTTAATTGGATTATTATTGAGAAAGAAAAAAATATTTTGCTAAGCTGCATAAATCCAAATAATAATATGAAGATTTCAATGTTTGTTGATATTAGAACTGAACTGAAAAAAATAAATAAATAATTCGAGAACAGAGAATAAAATATTTAAATTACACAATTATACGAAAATAAGTTTTTTTTTGTATCTTTCTCGAGATAATTGATTACTTTTTGAATCTCTTATTTATTTTAATGCATTTCTATTATATTCCTTTTAAAGAATCTTGGAATTACCTAATCTAATTTTTCTGTTGTTGTTATTTTTATGCAAAGATTGAAAGGTTGAAAACTTCAAGCAAGTTTTGAGTGATATGACGCACTTACAGATAATCAAACGTTGTAGAATAATATTACTTGTGTTTTAACCTCCATTTGTTCTTTAATCTAATCTTTGCTAATCGGCTTGGTTCTGTGGGTATTTCTCACTGTTTTCCTTTGGTTTCCCTATGCCAAAATGTATCTGGCTGCCGCTCTTTGTTTGTGTTTTGGTTGTTTAATCATTTTAATATCAGCCGTTTATTTCGTGCTTATTGTTGTTAACACTTTTGTGGCACTCATAAATTATCAATTTGGTTAATATGAAGACAAGAACACATTAAGATTATCGCCAAATCTATAAATAATCATAAAGCAAGTGATGTTTTTTGTCATTTATATAACGCGAACGAAAGCTTTATAAATTTTGTTTCAATTGGTGGATTTTTATTATTGTTTATTAGTTTGTTGTATCTGTGAAATTGAAAGCTTAGTTATGGACACAATTTTGGCTGGAATAAAGTTTATAATTAGTTAAATATAATAGGTATGATAAAGATATATATATATATTATTGTGTATGCAAATGTGATCTTTCATGCTTTAGCTAGTTATATACAACATGCATAGATAGACATATACAGATATTTGTCGGGCGACATGCAAAATACGCATTTTAGCTACTTTTTTTTGTTTTGTTTATTTTTATAACATATCTAGATATAGCATTAAAATATATATATGTTTATTTCAAAAGCAGTTAAGATTTGTTTGCGTGTGTGATGTGGAGGGAATTGAGAAATTTAGAGACTTTGTGTTAATAATGTGTGGAATAATGCACTTACCTGCGCACGGGTATAGACAAATTGTCAACGCTGCGTGACAAACTGGAAACATCTTGACTAGCCCTACGTGACCTGGCACGTTTCAAATGTTATTGTTAAGGAGCGCAAACCAAAGTGTGCCAAAAATATAATAAAAAACGATAGAAAATCATAAGCAATCAATACAAACAAAAGAACACAAAGTTGACGAAACAAAACGAAACAAACAAAATGCCATTTAACTGCCTGCAAATTTATGTAGTTTAACAAACGCCCAAAATTTGAATATTGCACACGTAATTTACGATCGGCCATTAAACTAGTCAAGTGATCAGCATTTGATATATAAGTTCAGTAACCAAGTGCTTGACGCACGTGGCGATTATGAAATTTTAAGTTCAAGTTTATTACCACGGAATTGTCACGTTCTCAAGTGCAGTCTACCATTAAATGGTTTAGCACTAGACGTGAGCACACATTTTGTTTAAAGGTAATCTTATTTCTAACTGCATAATATAAGTTATTGTAATTCTTTTGTTAAGTTCTGAGTTCGATTGAAGAACACATTTTTATTTTTATTTTTTTTTTTTTGCAAATTTTTGTGTAACATTTTTGTGTAACATTCAATTTTTGATAAGGTTTCTATTATTATTCGAAGTTTCATCATTCAAAATATGTGTGAGTTTTGGTATTATTTCTTGCTTAAAATCAAATATTAGGCAAACTATTTATTTTATATGTAAAAATAACAAAAAAATTGTATACACATATTTTCTAAAAATATTTTAAAATAAAAATCTTTTGTATTGCGATTTTTTTTAAACAAATATTGTACCAAAAAAATATGTATTTAAGAAAGTTCTACTGGCTAAGGCTGCACGAGCAGTTGGGTTTTTGTTTTTAGCACAAGGCTATCTGATAAAGGTTTCATGAGAACATTGCTAATATTAACGCCGAATGAGAACTCTTACGATTTGTTCACAAGAATTATTTTTTTGGTCAGGTGCTGGCCACGGCTCATAAAGCCAACTTTAATCTTTATAACATCTATTTGACAGCTAACGAACTTTGTGCAACAATCAGATGTAAAACATACAACTGAATTGTTCTCGCAATCAAAACCATATTTATAGATCGATTCTTCGTAAAACTTAACAAACATACTAGTTGTGTGAACAATCAAGGGTAATCGCATTTAACACAGACCTGAAACATAATAAAGACCATCAGGCAGCAGCTCAATAAAAGTTATATTCGATAGTCTATGCTCGAGGGCATTATATATTTTTGTTGATATGGGCAGTAATAAATTTAAATTTACAATTGATTAACACATTTTACAATCAATTAGCGGTCGCACTTTACATGGAAATATTTTTCGATTCTGGTCTTAATAATACTATTATATTATTATTTAACAGAGGCATTAACAAAAGTAAAGCCAAACAACAGTTTATATCGTTTGTTGATACAAATTTGACAGAGAGATGGACACATAACTGATCTTTTGAGGTGCAAACAAAGCGCAGAACGTTAAGCATTGCTGGGAGGGAGAAAGGGTGTGGCTGCTTGTCAGCTGTTCCGGCCGACTTGTTGCGTACGTGCTTCAAAGCATGCGTGCGTACAGCAGCTGTAAGCATGGCTATTGAGGCTTAAGTAATAACTTTATTGTATTTAAGATCTGTATTTTTTCGAGGCTTAGAAACACTTTCTTCCCAAGAACATGTTTAAGACTGAGAACAGCTACGACTGTAGTTGTAGCAATTGTGATATAAGTCAAGGTTATCTCATAGATCAAAGACAATCGATAACAAAAGAAAATTATCAATAAAAATCGTATAAGATTCTGAAATTGACTTGTTAAAGCTTGAGCTCCAAATGTTTAAGATACTTTAAAAGACTCACATATAAAATGATTATAATTTCAGTTTAAACAGTAATACTTTTATATGTATTATTATATGTATTTTATATATTTTATTGCATTTTCATAATGCTAATAAGATTTTAATATATTTAGCGAACTATAACGAAAATTTGTATATTTTACATTTTGATAAAACCTTTAAAGGGTGATACTAAAATGTAAGTACAAAAAATTGTAACTTCTTGAAATCTATTTTGATCAAAGAAAATTTAAATCTTAATTCGTTTCATGTTACCAATACCTTACCACCAATAATGTTGCGCAGTGGTCATAACGTTTTGCATTTCCAATATTATTAAAAATTTACTAATTATATATGAATTAGTATAAACATTTCACACACGCACACACTAAAAAAAAGCAACAATAATGAAGCCAACGAAAAAATTGCATATTAATGGAGACATTTCACTCTGAACATTTCATTAGCGTACAAAATGGAAATTGATGCGTGTTTGTTGTTGTTGTTGTTTAACTAAGGCCAGATCACATCGCACAACAAAACATAATAATAATTTATAAAATTGGTCATCAATCAGTCAGCTAAGCAGCCAGCCAGACAGAGCAGATGACGACAGATGAGCCGTATAAATGGGGAACCTAAATATTGTTTTGGGGGACAACAAATTCGTCTGACACTTTGCTGACTTTTAATGACACAATTTTGCTGTCAGATTGTTGTATCTGCTGGCAATATTGATTACAAAATTAATTAGCTTGTCAAATGTGCACAAAAAAAAACGATGAGAAAATATAAAATTAAGAAACATAAGCAGCAACCGAATCACATACGGAAGCAGCAGCCTCTTATCAATTGTCAGCTGCAACAACTGTCACGTGCTTCGTGCAACAGTGATAACACGAAAGGGCAGCAGCCAAACAAACAAACAAAAACCACAACCAAAACATCATTGAGAACATTTTGCGTTTTGAGCGATTTTTTTTTTATGAACTGAATGAGTTTTTTGTAATTCACGCTTTGCTTGCTTTTGCTTACTTTTTGTTATAATTAGAAATTTTTGTTAATGCCGCAGTGTTATCTCTGATTTTTGGTTAGCACCGCAATGTTGTTCGAGTTGTGTTTGTTTGCTAACTTGTTTTTAGCCTGATTACTAAGCAGCGCAGGTTGAGGAGGTTTATTGAATGTGGAACTTTATTGCGGTGACTAATACACAAAAATGTATCTCAATAAAAGAGACAGCGAATATTTATATCAAAATATTTAGTAAAGAAAAAAATTTCTCCGACATATATTAAAGTTCCAAAAACTAGAGTTTCTATATCAAAAACTTTGTTTTATTTCAAAGTTGATGATTAGTTTTTGTTCTGATTATGTTCTGATGTAAGATGATCAAAGTCTGTGCAACTAGCTATTCCAAGTATTCTACAATATAAATGACCTTTGCATGCAATTTATCCATTAGCAAATCGCATAAAGCGTTTCACATTTAGCACACAAGGTCCCAGACATTTTATTTCTATATATTCCATATCTTTCTTTTTTCTCTCAGTTTATCATAAATCAACTTGCACTTGAAAGTAATCTCCTGACAACAAAAACAAACAAATTTAGGTTAAGGCTAAAGTTTCAGCTTTGCGGTAATTGTTTTTGTTTTCTTTAGTTGCAAAGAAAGAAAGAAAGCGAATACGCTAACGTTATCTTTTTATTTATTATTATTATATTTTTTTTTGTATTTTTTTTTTTTGTTTGTAAATATTTTACAATACAATTTTCTCAGTTGTTTTAAACAAATCTTGCTTACAAGAAAAAAATACGATTCGTTAATATGAATTAATTGGATATGGGTTTGTTAATGAGTTTTTTAAGAATTTCTTGGTGTGGTCGTTAATTTTAATTTGCACAGAACATTTTTTAAACTTTTTTATATTTATTTTGCGCCAGTATAAAATGAAAATGTCATCAAAACTGGTTTTCCTAACCAAAAAAAATAATAACAAATATTGTTGTGGGCCTAAATGAAATTTACATAAAATCTAGTTTGACTTTTTTTGTGTTAGCTATTTAGCATTTGGCTTATAATTTGTTGGTTGGGGTGCGAACTTGTCAACTTGGCTGATTAACGCCTAGTTCGAAGAAAATTGAAATGTTGCCAGGCAACACAACATTTAAGAGAATATTTTGTTGATACACACAAACGAGCCCCTTTTAAAGACCGCGCCTAAACATTCAATGTTCATTGAATGATAATAAATCAGATTAATGTGCGCGTTGCATAAAGGCAAGTGCAAATGAATTGCAATTGACAGAGGCATTAACAACAATGCTGATAAAATGTATATAAATTAATATTTTTCATTAATGTGACTTCACTTTACGTCGTTTGCATAACGATAAACAATGCTTATCAGCGGATGCAGCAACAATTTTTTATTATAATTATTTTAGGCAAATACATTCCTAGTACTCAGCATTAAAGAAATAATTGATTTGAAATGTTCAGAGCGATTGCAATTGATATTTATTTAAAATGAATTGCACATGAGATATGAAAAGCTCACAGTTTAATTTTTAGCAAATTAATAACCAAGCCATTTTTTTTTTCCAAATAAAATATAATTTATCATTGCCACCTCACACACACATACAATCCAGTTGTGATGCTTTGCACTTTGCATTTGCATAAACAAACAATTTATTGAATGTTTTTTTGTTGCTTTTTTGTTTTATTACATATTTTTTTTGTGTCTCGCTGCCTTTTTCGATCAGTTTTGCGACGGTTTGTCGCTACCCGTGTTCGGTCACAAACTGAATACTGAAAACTGCTCCCGTTTTTTGTTTCCCGAGTGAGAGAGAGAAGTGTCGGTCGCTCGTTATTGTTGATGAGTTTGAATGTGGTGTTGTGTTATCATAAGTGCTGGATACACTCGCATCTGTACATATTAACGCACATATTCACATGCTTTGTATACATATGTGTGGAATTTGTTCATATAAATTAGCAGCAGCCAGCGAAGCGCAGCTAAACTGACTTTTTGGACTTTGTGTAAATACGCACGTAATCATCATTAAACGAATCGACTTTTGTTTGGGTTGGACAACCCCAATACTTGGGAAAAAGAGTGCATTTAAAGTGCAGTTATCTAACCAAAACTGCTCTCTTTCATTCTCATACAAATCTTGTAATCACTTAAAGTACCACTCAAACATTGCTAATTTGATAAAAGATAAAAATCTGACAAATTCTATAAATTTAAAGTCTGATTCACAAACAAGGTTTTTTTTTAAAACACAACTATTTTCTAGTTAAACACGAAAATTTATTGTATAAAAGAAAATTGTTCAGATAAAATAAGTTAGAAATTCTTTGTGCTTAAAGTATGATTTAAACTATGTATTTATGAAAAAAGAACAAAATTCTTAAGTAAAAGCGTTAGTGTATAAGAAAGAATATCAAAAATAATTAATACAATGTTTTAAATTCTTTAAATTACTATTTTAGCGCCTTTAAGAAGTTTTTTTTTTCCAAGACAAACAATAAAATAGCTATACAAACATTTTTTTTTCTCAGCTTTCAAACAATTTTTGTATTTACGGGAAATTTAACAATGTAATTTTCAATAATATTTGACATTTATTATTCACAAATTAGAATAATTTTCAGATATCAGACGTTAATTAAAGTGCTAAAAAGAAGAACAAAAAATGCACAGCAATTTAAATTGTTTGCTCAGTTGTAATATTAATTTGTGCATATTCAATAAGTTTCAGAAAGTCAAACAAGCAATTAATTAAGTAAACAATCTGTATTTCAACATTGATTGTTGATGAACTGCTGATAATAATACAATATCTTTACAGCTGCCTGCCTGTCGGAAAACTCGTTGAGCTGGATGTGAAAGATACTAAAAACTGAAGACGCTATCCTAAACACTATACTTTATGCGTACAGTCAGTGTTTGCATTATTTCTTCTAATATTTCAAACGCCGTCTCAAATTTTTCCAAATTCAAGATTTTGTTGTTATCGATAACATCGGAAATGGGGAAAGTTATCAAAAATTTGAAACAAACTTGTACTGTTTAGAAATACGAAGAGCTTATGTTCCAAATCTAGAGTCCTCCACCTCTTATAGTCTCTGAGAGTCTCAAGATTTCCAAATTCAAATTTTGTTGTTTTCGATTACATCGAAAATGGATAAAGTTATCGAAAATTTGAAAAAATCTTGTTTAGTAGTGCAGTATACCATTTTTTATAGTGTTCAGGCAACTGGAATACTAAAGCTAAAATATTTCAATAGCCTTGTTAAATTGTCAATCTAAATTGTTGAAATGGCATAACTATACGTATTTTGGGGTATCAGTTTCAAAACCATTAAATGCTGCACAAGCTTGGGTATTATTGTTATAAGGGTCCGGAAATCGTATGATTATAAAAAGAATTAATATATAAACATACTTTATGGAATACACTTTAGACATAAGTATGCGACAAGTGGCTATCGCAAATAATAACCCAAGGAAATATTACCTAAAACCTAATCGTAAATAACTTATGCCGTGTAATATTTCAATATTTGATAAGTACAAACAAACCCCGTTGATTGTTTAAACATAAATACATGCCCGTTAACTATCGTCTTTTGCACTCTGCGATTAAGACATTTTCAAGTGCACGACTGACAGCTATAAACACAATGCAGCCAAAGTGCTTCCTACAATAGAAATGACTCATGATTGTCAGTTAAAAAGAGTTGGCAAGAGGGCAGCAAATGAGTCAACACTTTCAAGTTCAATAGTGGCCCAAAAGTGAGTAAGTTTTTTATATATATATATATATTTCATTGTTGAAAGATTAAGATTTAAGTGGCTAGGCATGAAAAGTTTTTAGTATTCGATTGATTTAATTTACATTAAAATTATATATTTTTATTGAAGTACAAAAGCGTCCTTAACCATTTAGAATAAACTATTATGGATGCACATTTTATGGATAAACACGAGACCTAATTATTTTCAGTATTTAAATATTTAAAGTATTATGAGTTTCAATTATTAAAATGTATTACATTCCAAATTCATCATTTAGTTTATATAATAAAGTTTTTTTTCTTCCTTTTTTGTACAAATATTTCCTTAGAATTAAATTTTAAAAAATATATAAAAAATCCATTTTTCCGGAATTATTTCCTTAGAATTAAATTTTAAAAAAAATATAAAAAATCAATTTTTCCAGAATTATAACTTTTTTAATATAAGATTTTATTCTTAAGTTAAATAAATTCGTTGAAAAAAATATTTAAGCTTGAGATTATGTCAATGAAATAATATTTTCATAATGACAATCTGTGAAAATTTTATTGAAATCGGTTGAGAAACACTGGAGATATGGAGTATTGAAATTAAGGAGGTATGCACTATACGCGTATACATACACACACTCACACATACTTGCAAGCACTGACTGTACGCGTTATGTATAGGGTTCAGGGAATAGTCTAGTCGGGATTTCTCGACTAGAGCCTTCTTATTACTGAATATAATATAAACCTATAAATGGAACAGTTTAAAAAACGTTTTCAAATTCTAAGTGCTTTTTAATCTATGGCAAACATTTTGTATGTTAATTATATAAATTAGAGTTGAAAACAGTAAAAATGCTTTTCGATATATTTATTTTGTGTAAACCATTTGCTGCAATAAGTCAAAGCAAAATGCGGAGTCAACTAATAGTTTATGTGATTATATTGGTAGCTTTTACGGTGATTCTTTATAATGTGAGTACAATACGTTGATTTTCTATTGTGATGTTCCTTGATGCTTGTTATAGGAGGCAACCCACGTAAGGTTTACAAATGCCAAGTGCACTTCGGACACTAAGAATTTCGTGGTGGAGAGATGCCGCTTAAAGGCGGTTCAGAGAAACAAAACCTTACTTCAGTTTACAGCTACTCTATTGGAGACAATGTCTGATATAAGAGCCAAAGTTCAACTTATGAAAAGAGCTAACGGCTATAAGCCCTTTCTATATGATATCACATTTGATGTATGTGAGTTTCATAAAAGGCACAACAATCCATTTATAAATATTGTTTATAGAATTTTTAAGGGCTATTCTAATTTAAATCATACATGTCCTTATAGGGTAAGTTTAATATTGAATACAGGTTATGATTTATTTTAATATTCTTATCACACAGGGAACGATATATATCAACGATGCATTTTTAAACCCTGAAAATGTGTTAATTCCACTGCCAACGGGAGAATATGGTATATTTATAGCTTGGACATTTAATAGAATTGGTCATGTAAGAACCGATTTTTATTTTGAGTTTGTCGAGGATCATTGATCTTTTACTAACAAATAAATGCAAATGAAAATATACTTGATCTTTAATAAATAACATTCACTGATTTTTATACCCTTAACCCATTGAAAATGGGTAAAAATGGTATAATGGTTTTGTGCAAAAGTATGTAACAGGCAGAAGGAAGCATCTCCGACCCCATAAAGTATATATATTCTTAATCAGCATCAACAGCCGAGTCGATATAGCCATGTCCGTCTGCCCGTCCGTATGTATGAACGCGTCGATCTCAGAGACTATAAGAGATAGAGACTCCATATTTGGTACATAATCTCGCCTAGTCCCCGCGCAGTACAAGTGTGTTTTAAATTTTCGATAACTCTTCCCGTTTCCGATATACACATGTAATCGATAACAACAAAATCTTCAATTTGGAAAACTTTTTGATGCAGTTTGAAATATTAGACTAAATAAAGACAATCTGTGAAAATTATTGAAATCGGTTGACAAACACTGGAGATATGGAGTATTCAGTTAAGAAAGTATGCACTATACGCGTATATATACACACACTCACACATACTTGCAAGCACTGACTGTATACGTAAATTATAGGGTTAAGTGTATAGTCTAGTCGGGATTTCTCGACTAGAGCCTTCTTACTTGTTTTGTTTTAACAGTTTGCACAAATGTTTAGGCATTACCTTCGAATCCGCCGCAATACTGTTTGGAATTCGTGAAGTGTGTGTGTACTCAAATAGCTGACGATGCGTTATGTACTATTGTAAATATTTGCCAAAATATTTGTGGTATTTAACTAACTACTGCAGTGACATTAAACCAACTAAAGTGTAGCTTAAATTAAGTGTATGCCTGGACAAACTACACTTATGGAGAACGCAGCACTGTTGACTGTAGCCAATTAAATGCGAAAAAAAACACGAATACAAATACAAATAAGAATATGAGCACAAGTGCGTAAGTTTTAGAGAGCACAGGCGACAGACGATAGCCAGATGGAACCTCAATGTCTACAAAGGCGTCAAGCTGTGCAAATACTTCAAGTATATGTACGTGAGCTTACGCATTGGAGGATGTTCGACGGTCTGGTCACATTGAATTAAGAATTTCGTATGAATTTTCACAGCTTATTTGAGAGATTTGTTGCCTTTCTTTGATAATATATATATCAAGAGGTAGAGATCTTTTTTATGAATAGAAAAACCTTGTTAATTCGAAATTTTAATAGAAAAACGTGCGGCTTTTATTGCAAATTTGAACTGAGATACAAGTCGGTCAGTTGTTGTAGATACTGTTGTTATGGGTTGTTTACACTTCATTTGGCAATTGAACGTATGAATATATACATATTGAATGTGCATGTATACATTTGATTTATTAATTCTTTTTATACAAAGTTCAATTGACATTGAATTTCTAAGTTGCGCAGTTGATTGCCCCAGGTTCTATTGATTCCCTCAAAACTTACATAAAAGGGGCAAAAGCAAAAAAGAAAAATCTCTTTATTCAAGTAATAAACATGTATTCATGATCTAGCCAATAACCTTATAAATGAACTCATTTCATTGACGGATTTGCATTGCACAAATTGTTGTGTGTCCAGTGTAGGTTGAATGTACAGTTTATCTTTGCATTGGTTCTGATCGATTTGTTTAATTAGTATAAAGCACAATTCAGCAGCTTATTTCCCAGTTCGAGATTATTGATGAGCCTTATGTTTGCCGCCAACGATGAATAACAGCAGCAACAATAACAATGCCCAAATAATCAACGACTGTGCGGTAATTAAAATGCGAAAACAAAAACAAATAATATCGCAATCATACACAAAGAAAAAGAAAACTGAAACAATATAAAAAGTGTGACAAGTCGAAAAGAGAAGAAACGAATGCATAAAAATCAATGCATTCAAAATATAAAAAAAGAAAACAAAAAGTTATTTCAAGGAAACAACACATAAAAAAATCCCAAAAGTATTAATAATAAAAAAACAACATATTTACATAAAAAAGGACACATACTTAACAGTTAACAGTAAACATGCAACATTCAATTGGTTTTTTATGTTTTTACTTTAATGAGCTGTGTAGAACAAGGTATTTACTTATAGTATAAGAGTGCTGCTCTAATTGCTTTTCCCCCAAGCGATTCATTCAATATAAATAATGATCATAATGAGGCTTATTTTGAGCTTTATCTTTGGACAATAACGGCAAAAGGCGGGCCCAGCTCTAGAGTTCAACTCAGTTCGGATTTTGGGCCAGAAAGAATTAATAGAAGCATGGTTTGCTCTTGACTTTGGGTTCAGGTCATGGTCGGTCGAGGCATTTTATATTTAGGTCTTAAAATCTTTTGGTAATGTATTTTTAATACAATTGGGAATACCATGCAGGAAATTTCAATATGAACAAACATTTATTTTTTATACTTTGAGTTAAAAGCTGTCACAAATTTTATTGAGGACTTTTGCAAAACAAATGTGAAGAAGTGACGAAATAGAATTTAAAAGAGTTAATAATTTTGCTGTCAAAATCAACAGAGAGCAAAATATTTTTTAAATTTTATTTATTAACAGACTATAGATTAATCAAGGTTTGATTATTTGTTTTACGAGAAATTGTTACATTCATAAAATACTTTTTTTACAGAGTACTTTCAAGAAAAATCAACAGAAAAATGTATTAAAAACTTTTTAGATCTTCGTTTTGAATATACTATTTATTTAAAAAAAAAAAATTACTTTGAGTTGAAAGCTGTCAAAAATTATGATTAAGGACTTTTGCAAAACAGATGTGAAGGCGTGACGAAACAGAATTTAAAAGAGTTCCAATTTTTCACTTTTAAATATATGAGAGGAAATTATTTTTAAAATTTTTTTTATTCTATACCTCTAAAAAAACTCCCTTTATATTGAATTTTCAATTTTGAACATACTATATATATTTTTTTAAATATTGTAATAGATAAATTCTCTAAAAATATTAAATGCATTTTAGTGCCTTGTTTTGAGTTCAAAATAATATTGAACTTTTTTGAGTATGTATTTAGAAAGTATTTTTCTGACTAATGCCTAATACAAATATGTGTTTAAGATTTATCAAATCGGGTTCATGCTTGAAAGTTCTATCTTGTGGCTTTACTTTAAGATGAATCTTTACTGTTTGCTTTGAAAGCAATTCCCACAGTTATTTTTAAGAAATATTTCAGGTCTTTAGTTATATGGCAAGCCTTTTTTGCACACCTGATCGATATTAATGGCTACGTGATAATTCACCATAAAACCCCGCATTCAATATATTTTTTTTTTTTGTCTTTTGCAACGCTGCTTACAAAGCAAAAGTCAAGGCCTTCACGCTTAAGAATTCACGTAAAAAAATACACACAAAAAGTGACGCAACAGAATCAACAATAATCCATTAAGCACAAGTGGAAGCCAAACAGACATACATACATATATAAGTATATTTTTATGCTTGATACTTATATATCGGTACACACACATAAATCAATGAATGATTGCAGTGAAATCATTATCTACGACGATCCCTAAGAGACAACGTCTTGGTGTCAGAAGGCGGAAATGTAAATCTACAAGATGTACACATATGCCTTAAGAGATCAGCAATTAATCACAGGGTATACGCAGAGAGATTAGTTACTGACATATTGAAAAAAAAAGAAAGGGAACTAATTCAACGATGCATTTTTAGTCACTTGCGAGGCGTTTGTTAAACATACAATTTGGTTAGGGAGCAATCACATGATATACGTTATTGAGATTGTGTTGGCTGGGTTTTTGCGAACCTGTTTTTGAAGTTATCGGGCACGAATATGTTCCACCAGGAATGTCGTTTCTCGCGCGGAAAATACTCGACATGATTGGGATCAATAATATCATCGTCGTCATCATTATAGCTGGCCATATCGCTGGGATTGCTAACATTCACCACCATACTGTCATTGGTCAGGTCGCTCTGCGACTCGCTGTGTGTATAATTGGAGTCCAAGCTCCTTTGATTAATATATTCCATTTTCTTGCGTCTATGCCGATCCAGCTTTGTCTGCAGCGAACTGCGACGTCTGCGCTGGCGATCGTTGGGCGTATCATAGGGATTGATGCCCTGGACAACGGCACGCGCTTGTGTTCCATCCTCGAAATAGGTCAGTTTGCCGGGCTCATTCGGTGAGCTGGCACGTATATTCTCCTCCGAGCTATAGACAATCTCGGGACTATTTGTGGGCGTTGCAGAGCCATCGGATTTCTCACTGCGCACAGCCGATTCATACGAGTCTTTGGTAGAGTTCTGTAAAAGGAAAATACAGGATTTTAGGTGTTGATTAGTTTCAAGGTTAAAACGTGGAAAGACTTCACTGAAGAATGAATATCCTTGCAGAATACATATATACGATGTATAATACATTTCTGATCTTTGAAAAGGTAAAAATATTCAATATTTCCAGAAAGCTATCTTATAGATACGTATAGAATTGATCAGAACTATGATGCTTACCTTATTGCTATCACGTCGCAGAAATGAGACGGCAATGGAGCTGCGTCGCTTTTGGCTCTTGTCCGTCTTGCTGGAGAATAGCCCGAGGGCGAGGGAGCTGCGACGTGGCGGCTTCTGTGGTGGCAACTGTGCTGCGGTCATATTCATGCCATTCTCCCCCTCAGCCGAATCGCCACCCTCATGCTCATCGATGTTGACCAATGACGGTATGGAGGCGCTGGCCCAATCTTTGCGCAACCGATACTTGCCGCTATCAATGATGCTCATGATTGTTGTTGTTTGTTGGTGTCGTTGTTGTTTGTTGTTGTTGTTGTTGATTGGTTAAGCGCCACACGCCTCAACTCAGTTTAAGCCGTTTAAAGCACTGCAAAGTATTTTACATTTTAATATTATTCAATTGTTGTTTTTTGCAGCTGCTCCAAAACTATATTCTCTCTATCTCACTCTCACTCTCAATGTCGCTCTCGCTCTCGCTCTCGTTTAACTTTTACTTTCAATGAACTCCATTGAACCGACATTAGCACGGTAATTAGCAGGCCATTGTCGGTCGCCGGGAACAGCGTCAACGTCAACGTCAAACCGATAATATCGCCGCTTGAATATATACATATATGTATATATAGTATCTAAGTGCAGTGCATGCAGCTTAGAGCAGCAGCTTTAGCATGCAAGCGAACAAACTCAATTAACAGCTGTGGCCAGTAGCGGAGAGAGTTGGCAGCCGGTTGGGAAACGTTGAAGGGACAGAAGGGAATCAGAGGTATAGGGCACATTTATTGCGAGAATGAGTTGCAATTGTCAAGAATTTAGCTAAAGCGATTCGTTCAATCATCTACAAGCAGTTTCATACATTTTCACGAACTTTAATATAAATCCATTTTATAAATTAATATAGGGAAAATCTTGATAGTATTGAGTCAAATCGCACTTTATGTTCTTAGACATCACAAGCAAAATGTCAACAAGAATGAAGTTTAACCTAAGAATTGTTTAAGTGTTTTAATAAAAGTTTTTAAAAGTTAAAACCAAATATTTATTGACATAATAAAAATGGTTTCTAAACGATTTTCAATTCTATTTTTCTTAAAGCAATAACAAATTTAAGTACACTGATTGCAATTTGTTCTTTAAAAATAAAATAAAATAAAATAAACAACTAAATTTTAGAATGCAACCAATTAACAATAGATCTAGCAGAGGTGCTTGAAGTTCGATATAATCATTTAAGTAAATATTTATTTAAGATTTGTTGAACTTGACTTTAGAATTCAACAAAAGCAATAGTTAACAAGAATAGATAAAACTAAAATCTTGTTTTAACTTCGAGATTCAGAAACTATAAGCTAAATAAAATAGCTAAAAGCTAAGCTAAAGCCACATCATAGTTATTTTTATTAATATTATGATATATCGTTGTATTTATTAATCATAAATTTGATGACTTTTTCAAATTTTAAATGGTTTTTTTGTTTTTTTTTTTTTTTTTTTTTTAATATTATCAAATTAGCCTCCCTAAGTTTTTTATCCATTCAGGTTAATCCATATACCCTAAGCTCGCAACTTTTTGCCAACAACTGCTAATAATGCAAATTACATAAAAACTTCACGACACAACATGACAATGGAGCCCAACCTACGACAACAACATAAGCGCCGCTACCATCAAAATAGTAGAACACAAACAATACGTATGGGAAATAACTAAAAACAACTTCAATAAATAGACAATGATGATGATGAACAAGATGATGACGTTGCCCATTCGGACAAGTTAAAGGGGCGTCTAAAGCCACGCCGCCTGGCTACGAAATCGAAAGTGCTCAGTTACAAGCGAAAATTTATATATATATATATATTAGTGTGTTCCATTGTTAGCCACTATCTATCAAACTATCTATATACAATGGAACACACTAATAGATGGGCGCAAGTTAAATGCAATTAAAATACACACTCTAATTGCATTATATTCAAGTTGTGTCTGTCTGTGTTTGTGTATCTGGGGGCCTTTAAAAACTGTTAACTGTCAGCTGTTATAGTTTAACGCCTGGCTGAGTTCTCGATTAGTTTGTGTCTCGTTTACAACTCTCTCACGTCAATTCACCGGCTGTAGATCACAGTTTGGTTATAATTGTTTGCTAGTTTATTTTAAAATTATATACTGTAAATTACAAACAATTAGAACTCAAGCTAAATATCTAAACGTTAAATTACGGACGGCTATGGGTTTGACCAAAGTTAAGGTGTGTTTTTATACCCTGAACCCATTGAAAATGGGGAAAAATGGTATAATGGTTTTGTGCACAAGTATGTAACAGGCAGAAGGAAGCATCTCCGACCCCATACAGTATATATATTCTTGATCAGCATCAACAGCCGAGTCGATATAGCCATGTATGAACGAGTCGAACTCAGAGACTATAAGAGCTAGAGATTCCAGATTTGGAACATAAGCTCGCCTAATCCCTAGGCAGTACAAGTATGTTTCAAATTTTCGATAACTTTCCCCGTTTTCGATATATACATGTGATCGATATCAACAAAATCTTGAATTTGGAAAACTTTGAGAACACATTTGAAACATTCGACGAAATAATGAGAAACACCGGAGATATGGAATATTGAAATTAAGAAAAATTCAGTACACACACATACTTGCAAGCACTGACTGTATAGTGTTTAGGGTATCGGGATAGAGCCTTCTTACTTGTTTTTATAGAGAAAAACAAAGACATATCTAATTATTATATATTTGTTTGAATTTTTTAATCTATTATTTATTGAACTTATTAAAGTATGGCATTGGATTTTAATGGTATTGATTTTTAATACGATTTAGAATACTTCAAAGATAAATTATTGGTTTGATTAAATGTATTTATAATTTATTGTAGACAAAACTAAATGGAATATTTTTTGATGTCTTTTTTTTATAGTTTTTTTTTTAAGATGCTGATTTTTTTTTTTAATATTAAATATTGGTTAATATTTTTCTCTTTAATCTTATTAAAACTTTTTAGGAACAAAAATTAGGTTAAAGTTAAAGAAACCCTATTTAAATTGATCAGAATTTTCGGTCAATAAGTGATTAAATATGCAAAAGTAACATTTAAGTATAAATAATTCACGATTCAATTTGATTTTCTGTGCAAATGTGTGATAAAGTTTCTCTAACGCTGATTAGATAGAAGCAAGATTGAGTTTCGAGAGTATCTCTCTTTCGCAATATATGGATTTATTATTATGTGGAGTGCGAAAATCTGTAAGAGTGGTTCTTTACACTTTTGAAGTGGGGGCTATCAAACTCTCATAAGCCCCAGACTAATCAGGGAGGGAAGGAAAAAAAAATACCAGATGCTACAACAATGCCAATGGTCTATAGGAAATAAGCAATTTGATTAAGGCCCCGTCGTCGTATAATGTTTATGAATATAATTATTTAACCTTGTATACGTTCAGTGCACAAACTGAAACTGACCACAACCGGTCGGTCATAAGTCTCAAGGCGTTTACATTGCCTGTGACTGTGAAGCGTAGTGAACTGAAGTGAAGTGAAGTTCACGCTTGATAGCCAGGTTACGGGGGAAAGAAGAGCTATGGCGATGGGGTCTGGGTCTAGGGCAACATTCGCATTGACTTGATTAAGCGATTGAAGAGTCGCCAACAACATTCATTATGAATCTATGCCGGTTCAACAACAGCAATTGTGTAATATTCGCATAAATGAATATAAATCGAAATACATATGTAAACAAAATCTTACTATGTCAATGTCACGGTCAGTCAACCGATCAAACAGGTCGCATTTTGTCAAAACTTTAGCTCAAACAGAAAAGCATTTTGTTTATGTTCGTTTTTCTTTCATTCATTCATTCATTCATCTAGCAATATAGCACTCGCATAATCTATGGCAGCAAAAAATTTCCACAGCAAAGGAGAAACAAGTGGAAAACTACAGCACGTGATAAGCGTTGGTCCACTCGACTGATAAGTCCAGCAGCTTTAAGTCCAGGCTGTGGTTCACTTATTCAGATTGCCTTGATCGATGCACGGACGCATTTAGCATGTCTGCTGCTTTTTCACACTCAATTGGCATTGCAGCAAACAAGTCGCTATAAAAATCATAATGATGATGCCGCTGATGACAAACTGCCAGACTCAAGGCATACTTGCGGGGCTGATGCAACTTAAAGACAATCTGTGGCCAACAGATAAATGAGGCACAGCCAGAGTCACAGACTGAGGCTTCCCATTCAGGGCTCTGACAGTGCGCAATTGCAGCTGCAAATGCAAAATGTATTTCACAAGGTTCCATGTCATTAACTAACGATTTCAGACATCAAAAAAAATCTTAGAAAACAAGAAAATAAAGCTTTTCTATATAATAAGGAGAACTTCATTCTATATTTTAGTAAGTGACATCGATCAAAAAATACTACAAAAATACCTTACATCAAATTCATTAACTGAACATATTTTTAAATAGTAGTTATTCATATAAATATTTTTAATGATTTGTTTAAAAACTTTTCACCTTGACTAATAAACAACAAATATTTTCCTTCTAATTTATTTTTAAAAAGTTTTTTTTTGAAATTATTGTTTTTTTCTACTCTAAAAACTGCCATTAAATTCATTCCATTTATTTTTTGAAATTAAGCAATCTTTTTGCCAGCACAATCAGTTAGTTTCTTTCCCAGAACAAACTAAAAAGAAAACGCATTCAGTCATCGATTGTGCATCGACCGAAAGGTGTCAGTTGCAAAAAGCATGCAGTTCAGTTGAACACAACTGTTTATCACCGGTGTGCATACAGACTAAACAATAACAGAAACTTAAGAGCAACAGTTTCTCCAAGAGTTTGTTTACCAAATTGAAATCACAACGAAACTTGCACTTTGTTGCTTGCCACATAAATAAATTGGCGAGCAGATTATTTATGGCCCACCACAAAAACCACTAATCTTGCAGTTCAAATTATAAGCTTAGCTGATAAGCTAAAACCGACGACTTCACAGCACAGAAATCATCTATTTATGGCCACAGTGGAAAATCTTTGTGTGTTTGTGTGTGCACACGAAACAGGGGCATTCACAAAGCTACAAATGACAATTGCACTTTCGCTTTTGCACACAACACAAAAGTAGAAAAGAAAAGCGAAAAATGCGAATGTGTATTTCAAAGATACAAAAAAGTGTGCGTGCGTCGTAAATTCTGCTGCCAAATGAAATGAAACGCAATAAAAGAGAATTAGCAAATAGGCTGTAAATAAGAAAGACTCGATTATAAAATACCGTGCAGGAAAATATATATATACAGCCTGCACAATAAATTCAAAGTCTAAGCAATATATGTTATATATAATAAATGATTTTTGGTTTGCAGGTCATTAATCTCTTCGACTAACAGTTAGGAATTTGAATAAATATATAAATATATATATATATTTTTATGTGGTGTTAAAAGCTGTATTCCTGCTGTTCGAATTTCTATTCAGGTTAACCAAATCCGTCATAAACAAAAGTGCTAACAAATACATCACAACAATATCAGCTGAGTAAAAGCAAATTTCAAAAAAACAACGAACATTTTTCTTTGTGGGAGAAAAAAGTTGTTAAACAATTTAAAATACATGATATATTTAAGATTCACTTTTTAATCTCAACAAATATCATCTCATTTATCAAAATCATATTTTTATTAGCAGGGAAAGGAAATTTCAACTTTTTATTTACTTGCTGGGAATTTCTAAAACATTTAGTATATATTTTTTGTCAGTATTATCTCACTGATTATTTAGTGTTTTAGTGAGACAAACAGCCATAATTGACATTATCTTTATTTATAATTACTTAAAGTAGTCATGCGTACTTTATAACTGTTTGTCTCGCTAATCTCTCTCTCTCTCTCTCTCTCTCTCTGTTCTCAAATACTTTATTGTTTTTGAATGTACGTAAGCAGCTGGATGAGTTATGCTTGATCTGCATCCAGTTCGTACCCTTTAGCAGTTTGATTTGTAAACCGGTTGCACAAACGATTTGCTAATCATCTTTTATAATATGTGATGTTCACACATATACAAATTCCGTAGAGGAATTTCAAAATTGTCAACTTGTTTGAGTTAAGATCATAAATCATTATATGAACTGTGCCAAACAAATACAAAAAAAAAACGAATTGTACTTTTGCTATTTGCCACAAAATAATGCCATTCACCATTCGAGTCATTGAACTGTGCGTGTGCACAAAAGATACAAATGTATATCGAGCAAGTGGCAGCAAATGTTTTAATCATCGTTTTATAAACACGTACGCAAAACAAGTCAAGCGGCAAGACTAACAGCATCTAAAGCGCTGTTTACAACATTTTATTTGTTTAATTATTCTTCATTTCCATAAAAATGGCTGATAAGCGGTTGAGTAAAACTACTTGTAATACGCAAATTCATTAAAATGTATGTATGTTATTTGCTGTTTCTTTTTTTTATGCTTATAACTTTTTCACTCAGTTGAATGTGGTTTATTATGTTACCTGTCTGAAATTTCATTAATTGTTAGTTCAACTACAAGTTCCGGCTCTACAATCGCATTAAATAAGAACCAGAACATGATAGTTATGGGCTGGGCAATCTAGAAGTGGCAGCATAATATGTCTTAACTCAAAGCTGGCTGGTAGAAACAACTTTTAATGGCAGTTTTATGGGAACCAATCATATGGATAACTGATAGTTCAAGGTGTACATAAAAACCACTTTCTATACAAGTTCAAACTGTTTTCTAAGATTTCATCATTGTTTATGTAAATTACTTCTGTAAAAGGCGTTAGAACAGAAAGGTTGTTAGCATTCTTTACTTTTACTTTTTTTATGCTTTTCAAAACTATATAATGTAGAAAAAATATTGAAAAAAATATTATTTTATTAACTCTATGCAGATTTCAATCCTTAAGTATATATATTTCAAGTATTTTGTCAGCTCTTAAAAATCACAAAAAAAAAAATAAAAATTATTAAACTCATATTATCCTTTCCCAAATATTTCATTTCTTTTAAGATCTCATAAATTTTCAACATAAACTTATATTTTTTTGATATCTTCTATTGTCAAACCGGCATTATATTAACAAAACGAATATCGTGTTGCATAGAACACAATCCAGTTGATATTGAAAGCACGTACAATGAATATTATAATTATTGGCATTAGCATTATGATATATGCGACATAAATGTGTATGTAAAGTATTTAATAAAAGCGGCTCAGACACAAAACTGCGATACAAACAAATCCGCATTAGAATCAAAATTCAAGCACATGACAGCCCGAAAGCTGACGATGACGAGCTCGTTAACAGGAAGGCGACATAACTCAAAGAGAGAGGAGGGGGCGAAACTCACGGAACTATCTTAGAGAGGGGCGTGGGAGTGGTGTGTGGCAATAAAATGACATAATCCGTTAACCGTGACACTTGAGCCGATATTCTTGTTTGTGTGTGAAGAATACTCTAACCACATAAGCAACAGCATCTAAGATCTGTATCTGTGCTATAACTAAGCACAATTCTTATTGTGCTTGTCAATAACACTTAAGATTATTGTGCATGCGTTCAATCAACATTTTCAATTTGTGTGACACACAAATATGCATAAAAAACAATATACATTAAATTTAATTATGTTTACCATGGCGGAAGTGAGCGCCTTTGAAACCAGTTCGGCATTTTATTTATTTGCTACTTTCATAACTGCAAACAGTATGTGTGTGCTTGATCAAACTCAATCAATCGTCGAGTAATTTGTTCCGCAAAAAAATCAACAATATTGCTTACAAGTGTGACAACACACCAACAACAACAACATCAACTAAAACAACACAACTTGACCGCAAGACGGAACCAAAATAAGAGGAAAACAAAATTGAATAGTTTTTTTGCAACACCTCCTAGAACGGCTAACACTAAACATTTATAGATTTTGCCCACGAGCAAAGCAATTGATTTAATATGCAAAACTGAAACACTTCCTATTTAAGATAATATCAATTGTAGTTGGAGCTTTGGAGCTCAGTATGTGATTCAAAGATAAAGAACAGTAAAAGAAAATCGAAGTAGAATAATTATAATAATTTTCAAAAAATCAATATAAAGAAGTCTATATTTTTTAGTTTATTTGTTTAGATCTATAAATCGTGATAAACAGAAGTGAGTTGAATGGAAAATGCCTACATTTCATTCATGTTTTATAAGAAATATATAAACTCAAAAATGTTTTAGCTTTTCATTAATATTTCCTTAAGTCAGTTGGCTTAAACCAAAGATCCTTCAAGATTCATTTAAGACTCCAATTGTACAAATTACTAAATTATGAAGAAACAATTATTTGTTGCTCTCAGATAGTTTGTCATTAAATATTTACAAAAGAAAATTCTATTTCTATTTCCTCTTCTGTCTAACTCAAAGCAACTATTCTTTGAACTTAAGATCAAAGATCAACAATTCAACAATTAACAAAAATATAGCACAAAATAATAAAGAAAGTTCTTTTTTTTGCACTTTAAACAGTTTATTTAATACAGCAACACGTTTTCCGGTTGAATTAAGGACAAGTAAAAATACAATTTTAATTTACAAACGCTTTTGCCACACACAATTTGTTTCAATTTTTGTCGATTTTGTAATGCGCATTTTAATTAACACCAATTTCCCAGCCAAAAAAAAATATGGACAAAAATTATATTATATTTAGAATAAATATATATTTTGAGCATTCAGTTGCCAGCAATAATTTATCGTATATATGCTGAAAGCATTTTAGATGTCAAGTATATGTAAAAATACGTATACGAATAAGTGCATTAAAGGCAATTTCGAATAGCAAACAGGATATCAATTCGCATATTTGTCAATAATTTCTATAATAAAAAAGTGAGCTTATTAAATCATTGACATTGTCAATAAGTTACAGTCATACAGACAACAACAAGCCGCGACTTGAAAAGTGCTCTTTGTACGTAGATACAAAAGCCATAAGATACTTGGGAACTTAAAGAGCACATGGAGTGCCTTTGTTAAGCGGCAATTGATTTTATTATACCCTGAACCCATTTAAAATGGGTAAAAAGGGTATAATGGTTTTGTGCAAAACTATGTAACAGGCAGAAGGAAGCAGCTCCGACTCCATAAAGTATATATATTATTGATCAGCATCAACAGCCGAGTCGATATAGCCATGTCAGTCCGTCCGTCCGTCCGTCCGTCCGTATGTATGAACGCGTCGAACTCAGAGACTATAAGAGCTAGAGATTCGAAAGTTGGAAAACAAGTTCGCCTAATCCCTAGGCAGTACATGTTTGATTAAAATTTTCGATAACTTTTTCCGTTTCCGATATACACATGTGATCGATAACAACAAAATCTTGAATTTGGGAAACTTTTAAACTAAGTTTTAAACATTAGACGAAATGATAACAATCTGTGAAAATTTTATGGAAATCGGTTGAGAAACACTGGAGATATGAAGCATTGAAGTTAAGTCTAGTATGCACACACACACTACTTTCAAGCAGTAACTGTATAAAATTCAGGGTATAGTCTAGTCGGGATTTCTCGAAGGCTCTAAGACTAAGAAGGCTCTACTTGTTTTTTTTTTTTGTATTTATTTGAGTAATTATGATAATTTTTTCACGCCACATTGAACAAGCAAATAACGAATTGTTAAAAATATAAAAAAAAAACCATTACAATAAGCTTCTTTGTCTGCAAAAAGCGCAGCAAATAAATAAAATTACGATAATTCTCATAAATAAATTAATCACATATAAAAAGAACAAAACCGATATCATTAAAAATTACTAGAGCCTGTAAAAATGCCATATACGTTGTCCTGTTTCTTCCTTCTGACTAAAGCTATTTAACATAATAACATGCATAAAAATAATAATATAGTATATGTTACTTTTTTGGGGCACCAAGGGCGATGATAACGATGTGATTCCATTTCACAGCGTTGCTTCCTCATGTGAAAATATGGCATGGAAAATAATTCATAATCAATAAAAAGATACAAAAGTATCTACGCGGCTCAACACATATTTTACATTTTATATATTTTGTTTTGCATTTCCGCGTTTCAGAGCTTTACGTATTTATTAACGCATTATATTCAAATTTTTACAGTTGCGTGCCAGTTGTAATTAATTTGCATATGGAATAAATCGTAAAAATGTTTTGCAAAGACACCTGGTGTTTTAATTTTTCACAAGAAAATAAATATAGATTTTTGTTCTTTATCTATGTGTCAACCTTCGAAATGTGCTAGACTTGGAAACTCAGGCGATAAATGTGATACTTTTAATAAAGGGAAATTGTGTCAAAGTATTCGATTGAAAGCTAAATGGAAATAAGGCAAATTTATGACAAGTATCTTATCAACTTAATACAAAATTCAGACAAAATTGACAGCTAGATAACAAAGATACTAAACAACATTGAATTATATTGTATATTTTTTTTTTAGTAATATGTAAATAAATTTAAAAATTAAGTCTTTTTTAAATGCTTGATCGATGGTGCCTATAAGCATAAAACTAAATTCCATTTCAACATCAGCGTGGTTCTTTCTTTTGTGTCTATTTTGGTCTTGTCAACAATTTTTTAGAAACATTGGCTATTTTTAAATAAGATTAACATAACAGCGCCATAACACCAAATTCTCTTTGGTGCTGTGTTCAAGTGTCCAAATGCCAAATAGAGACGCAAAGAGAATTACAGAAACAGAAATGGTCGCCAGACAGTCTACAAAATCGGTATTTAAGCAGGTTGATTGCTCATTAGCATAGCAAATGTCGAAAACGAATGACGGTTAAAAAATAGAAATTATAATTTTTTTGATAGCAGAAAAAGCACACGTCAGTGTAACAGTAACCGCGTAACAAAAGAAATTTTAAAAAAAAATTTTTATAAATAAAATTTAACTTAATAAACTTTTATAATCTTTTCATTTTTCTTCGTATTAAGTGATCACCGTACTAACCTTTGAAGGTTTGCCAAATTAATGATACGCCAGCGGTGTGAAGGGAAAGATTAGCAGCAACGGTATTTAATATTATGATATGTATGGCTTCAAGTCACCATATTGTATATGTATGTGTGTTAGTTCATTACTTTGAAATACCGTTGCCATTTATAACTCTACAAAAATGGCATCGCAGGGCTTTAGACAAGAGTGGGGAAGCCAAGCTCACAAATGAAGCGATGAAGAAGAAGACACTAAAGCTTGCGTGCTGAACTTAATGTTGTTGTTGCTTTAGCTGGGGTTGTTTTGTTTTATTGTGCTGATGACCTTAAATTAGGCGTATGTCTTTTTTCTCTTCCTCACTTGCGCGCATTCGTCGCAGTTGGCCAACTTTGCTTTGCTTAGTTTTTTTTATTGTTTCTTTTTTGTTGTTGGGCAGCTGTTTTGTACGCTTTGGCCTCAAGTTGTAATAAATAACAAAAAAAAAAAAACACAAGGAAATATCTTACATACTCATAAGACATAGCAACAACAAAAGCAAGCAACAAAAAAGCTGCTTAAGTGCCTTGACCTGCAGGCAAAAGTGCCGAGAATAATGGCAAATAATTTTGTTGGCTTGCTTGGATTAGCACAGCGCCTAATGTGAACACATACATATAAAAGTGAATGTAATGCAGTAAACGCAAAAGCAAGAAAACGAAAGCAACAAAACCAAATACTGTGAGGACAATAACAATTTCAGTTGTAGAGTTTTGCTTGCAAAGTGTTTGTGAGAGACTCACCAAAAAACCGTTCGATTGACACAACAATAATGAAACAGAATATTAAGACAAAAAGCTGCGCCTGAAATAGAGAGAGAGAGGGAGAGCGCCCGTAGTTATGGGAGAGAATGAGCGAGAGAGCGGTTTAGGATTTCGGTGACTATTTCTTTTACACAGATTTGTTTCCTATTTCTTACATCACACACACACACCTGATTTATAGCTCGATCGCTTGCCTGCTGGTTTGCCTTCTGAGCTTGTGCTCTTAACTGCACTGTTTAAGTTTCCTTTTGGTATTGCTTCCAATTCTGTGTTAATTTTACACTTTTCGTGATTTAGGAGCACTCAAATTCTTTTAGTTGTTTTAGTCACATTTCTAACTGGTATTCATTTCACTTTCTCGTACCACCCTTGTTAAAACATTAAAATGCACAATCACGCACGATTTTTTATGTTTTTGCTTAAACTTTTTATACTTTCTTGCAGCTCTTTGGCACCGCCCAAAGAGTTTTATAAATTATGCACTCTGTAATTACTTTAAGAAATAAATATTTTAGCTTTAAATTGAAATTTTTTGTATACTTTAGCCGCACACAAACACTCAAACCCATGCAAATATTTTTATCAAAATATCCAACATTCAAATTTATACTTTTTTTTCTATTTCCATCTCTCCAAAATTGGAGACAAAATTGCATTTCATCAGCGATTATTTATAATCAAAAGAAACATTAGCCACAAAATGAGCACAGACAATATCAGACAAATGTCAACAACAACTACAACATTGTCATTATTATTGCTTGTAGCTACAAAAAATTAAAAACCACACTCTCTTTTAAACACACACACACACACACTCACAATGAAACAGATAAATTGACAATTTAACAAAACATGGGCTGATGTTGTGCTGGGAAGTATTTACTGCACATTTAAACTTATTTAGCACGTACGGTTATTGTGTATTTAATTTTTTGTTCGCCACTTTTTTATATGTTCGCGTTCGCGCGCGCGCCTTTTTTGTGATTTCTGCCGTTGCTGCCTACAATACAAAATACAAATTAAAGAGTTTGCTGACACTTTTCTTGTTTCGTTTTCGCGCGCTTCGGAGCGATTTGCTTGCGTTCGTTGCAAATGAAAAACTTAAACTGATCGAAAATTTCTACCGTAAACCGAACGTGCATGTGGTGTGTCTCAGAAAGCAGCGACAAAACCTCAGGAAAAAAGTATTAAATGAAACAAAAACAAAAATAACCGAACGTCGACGAATACGAATACGATCTTTGGCAGACGCTAGCGTCGCTGCTGGCGTTGCTGTTACCGTTGCTGTCGACGCTCTTGTGTAAATTATGCTATTTATTGCCGTCGCACAGTGGCGCACAAACACGGTTGTAAGCACAGTAGTCCCAATATTCAAATTTGCGGAAAAAAAAATTTTTTTAAAAAAAAAAAAACTAGCTAACGACAAAATATTACAAAGTGTTTAGCAACAAAGCTATCGGATTAATTACAATGCGCTCAGTTTATTGTTGTTTTTTTCAACTCTTTGAAATACGGGATCCACTGTGCGTAGTATTTTTGTTTGTAGGGCAGCGCTTACTGCGCTCTCACGCTCTTTTACTTGCCGTCTCTCTCGCAAAGTCTTTGGAGCTCTAACTCTCTGGGAGCTGTCGCCATGTGCTTCAATAAACATAAACTTGTTTTTTGTTGGCAGGTTTAAGCGCAGCTCACAGATTGTTTATACACTTTTTGTTTTTAGCTGTTTTTTTTTAATTTTTGTTCAAAATCAATGTATTATTAAATTTTCTTAGGCTTAGCTGCTATTAGCGCTTTAATGACGCAGCTTGAGTTCAAATAATTTCGATCAGTCAAAAGTTTTCAGCAAGCTGTTAAGCATCAGAATGTTGCTAGCTGCAAGTGAATGTTGCTGAGGCATGTTGCTGACATTCAGCGTTATTGCTGACATTTTTAGCGGTTTTTAGTTCCCACCAGTCAGTCGTAGCTTCTAATGCACATGTGCACTGAAACTTGTTTCAAATCGGGGAGTACGTTACGAATTTAATTTAATTCAACTAGCGTCTGTTTTGTTTTTGTGTGTTATGTCAATGCATATATTAGTTTATTTTTGTATGCAAGTGTAAATATGTTTAGTTTTTATTTTTGATTGGAGGCTAGTCGCTGACTTTGTAATTACATACATATTACTCATACGCACTGTAAGCCGGTCAAAACTAATCGTTTTCAACCGATGCCAAATCATTTCCGGCTTCAACTTAATATAGGTCATTATTGTGAGGGTGAAAGCTGGGCGAATTTTAAGTTTAGAAACAATGGTTATCGAACTGTTAACCTTTAGTTTCCTTAAAATTAACTATGACTGAACTCAATTTGCTCTTTTCTTAGCCTGTTTACTTCACCGATCTTTAGCTTTTTTTTGAAGCCACAAAATCTGCATTATCATTCTACACTTTGTTGTGCATTTCTCTTTGTTTCGTTTGTATCACGAAACCTTCGTTGTTATTACACAATTTTAACTGAAATGCAGTTTGGCTTTTGGAATCATTGGTTTATTGAAAAACATAATTATTTCGCCGCAAGCATATTGACTTCCCTCTACGACAGAATTGCTGTTGATTTAAATGCTATTTCCAGTAATAAAAATTAAAATAATAAAAAAAAAACATTTATAATTTTATATATTGTCCCTTAATTGATTTAAATGCAAATTCTCACTTCAATTAAGTTTTAAATAATATATGTTTAAAATGACTATGCGGATCCTTGACATAAACACAATGTACACGCAAAAACAAAAATAAATAAATAGATATACGAAATTATACTTTGCCTTTTTTATTTTTTGTTTCTTTATATATGAAATGTGCACAAGTTTTTGTTGTTTGGTTTCTCTTTCGTATATGCATTTATTTATATATTTTTGTGCTCTCAAATTGCATGAACAAACATAAAAGAACAAACAAAAGTAATATTAAATTCATGTGTAAATAAGTTTATATTAAATGTAGAGACGATCTTTCTTTCTAGACATCTTAAATAAACTATATAATATATATAAACTTATTCCATAAATTGCATAATAAAATACTTCAATGTTTATAGTTTGAAGACAAATAGTTGTAAATATTTGTTTACTTTATCAAAGTATGTATAAAAATCCACATAATTAAATAAAGCTAAAATCTTTAAGAAAATGCTAAAGAAGTTTGTCATTTTTAACATCAACTGCTACAAAAAGTATTCACAAAATAGTTAAGCTGCTTAATTAAAATACCAAAATGAAGTTTTTAGTATTTTTTTTATTTTTTGCTAACAGCTGATGCAATTCCCAGATCCTTCAATTAAAATGCTTAAAATGCAAAGCTAAAAACTTCATTTACTCTTTGCAGTTGTTGTTGCTTTTGCATTTTTGTCTGTCATATAACGGAAGGTGTGCGAATATTTGTCGTAAAGTTTCGACAACTCGTTTGTTGTTGCTCTTGTGTTGTATTTTTGTAGCGAACTAAAAATAGCAAAAGACAACAACAACAGTTACAACAGTTGATTGCAAGTTGTTTGAGTTTTGCTTTTATGCAGGCAGCGAAGACGACGACAACAACAACAACGCTGGTGTGGTCCAATAATGAAAAGAAAAACCGGCTTGACAGGAAAACACTATTTTCGTTTAAATAAGGAAAAATGCATAACATTTTTTTTTTGCTTGCGAGACATTACCGCTCTGCTGTTTTTGCTGCGGGCGTTGCCGGCTGTGTGTGAACAAAAAAAAACTTTTTTTTTGTCATACCCAACGGATGTTAATGACAGGGTAGCCATATAGTTTATAATGATATTTGTGCAAATTGACTAATAAAAAAAACGGTGATAATATTTTAGTTCAAATATATAGTTGTTTTTTTTTGGTCTTTAAAATTTAATTTTTATTATTATTATTAATATTATTTAAATATTTATAAACTTATTTTAATACTCTAATATTTTAGATAGGGCATTATGAGTCTATCTATATGCATATCGCATGACTTTTGGATGTTTTTAGCTACCATATTTGTATTCAAAAATTGGCACATTGTTTGAGTATTCAATTTAAATATTAGACTCACGAAAATTTTTTTTAAAAAAATGTTTTTTATCTTAAAACTTCTTAATATATATATATATTTTTTTTTTCAAAGTAAACTTTAGCCTTGAAAATGCTTTAAATCAATATCGTTTCTTTTTTTGTAGGGTATTTAAAAGCAAAAAACTGAGCAATCAAATATATTTGTGGCTTTATTTATCCATAAGATTTTAGACTTGTTTTGGACCTTGTTGTGCACCTTATTTGGCCAGCTGACAAATTGACAGCCAATGCTCGAAAATAAGCGTAATGAGGTTATTTTCCATCTCCATACACACAAACGCACATACACACACACTCTATATAATTATTTGTGCGAGTTTCAATTGTGTTTTATACCCTAAACCCATTAAAAATGGGTAAAAAGGGTATAATGGTTGTGTGCAAAAGTATGTAACAGGCAGAAGGAAACATCTCCGACTCCATAAAGTATATATATAGTCTTGATCAGCATAAACAACCGAGTCAATGTAGCCATGTCCGTCCGTCCGTATGTATGAACTCTTCGATCTTATGAAAGTTTTATTGAAATCGGTTGAGAAACACCGGATATATGGAGCATTGAAGTTAAGTATTCAGTATACACGTACACACACACACACACTTACAAGCACTGATGCTACAGGGTGTCGTCTAGTCGGAATTACTCGACTGAAACATTCTTATTTGTTTTTGATACTTTATTGAAATATGCGCATAAATTAAATGTATATTCTAAATAATTATTGATTGACATTTGTTCTGACGCATTTTATCTCTCCATTAATTATATAATAATAAAATACTAAATACAATTTTAAAACAAACAAAAAAATGTTGCATAAGCATATTTGTGATAAAGTGGATTAGAAATATAAATGAATATTTGTTCTGCTTCTGCTAATGACAAATTATTGACAGTTGGGGGTTAGAACATTTGTCATGACACATTAAAACATTTATTCATAATAAATTTCATCGATTTCAATATCAGTCAACACTTTTGAATAAATGCTTAAACAATTTTCAAAGTGATTTATGCCATATCACAAATTATCAAAAGGTTTATTTATTTTATTTTTTTTGTATATATTTATCTATCTATATTTTAACATTTTGCGCATTTATTTAACATTTTTGGCTATTTTCTTTGTTGGTTGCCACAAGCAAAGGAAAAATAAATGATATTCAGGTCAATGTCAGTTATACAATAATTCTTGTTGAAAAAAAAACACAAAAAACAAATAAACGGAACGAAAAATTGTATTATTTGTTTAAGTTAACATCATATATTTCATTTGTGAGACAGTTTTGGTGTACATCAATTATAAGTAGATTTGTGTAAACATGCAATCGAATTATTATTATTAATTATATTGGCCCATCATTGAATCACAAGACTTAAAAGATATAGGTATAGAAAGCCACTCAATTATAGTGCCCAATTCGTTGGAAAGCGAACATTTTCATGCTTTACCTATCTGATTAATAGCTAAAATATTTGGTATACGATTTGTTTAATTCAAACTAGTTGTGAATAATTTCTGAAAATATAGTAGTCATGTTTTGTTTATTGAATCAACAGGCAAATATGCTACTTTCCAATTTTCCACATGCTTCGAATCAACGAAGGTCAACTAATCAAGACAACGTCTGGTTGTCGGAATATTTCCATTTCTGAAAAACATTCCATAACACAAACAAACGTGACAAATGACAGCAATGCACAACACACAAAGAACATGAAAATATTACAATGTTTTGCAGCCTGCTGTGCACCGAGCATAATTTAAACAAGCCGCAATGCTTACTCGTCCAGGTTCGCATAGATTATAGCTTATGGTGTACATATCTTGTCATTGATTTTTGTGGGATTACAAACAAGTCGGAAAACGTAATCATAATTATACATCAAGTTCAACGTTCTAAAACACCCAATTTCAAACATGCTTAACAGCGTATAATGATCTCAATAATTGTTTTGCCGTCTGCTAACAGCATTTAAATAATAATATTTAACATAAACAAAAGGTATTTGTTGACACAAAAACAACATCAACACCAGACCCAGACCTAAAGGAAATGTATTTATGATATTTTTTTTCGGAGAATTTGGAATATTTTTGGTATATTTCGTTTGTTGATTCCGTTGCGAGTCTTATCGGCGGCATATTTGACTACGCGTTGGCAGAACTGGGTAAATAATATTCAGAGTAAATATCAGGTAACTGTGATAAGAATGCGTTGAATATAAATTAATTCACAAGATAAGGAGTTCCAAAGTTTTGTATAGTAAATGAAAGTTTAAGCTTTTAATTGTATTACGTATTGAAAGGAGCACTTTTTTGACCATTCGCAAAGGCCACGCCTTGGTGTCAATTCTAATTGAGCTGTTGAATATTATCGATACCCAACATGGAGCTTAAATCGATGACAGTGTCCCCCGAGTGCCTTTGTTAGCTGTTTGTCATATATCCTTGTTAACATATCGCATATCGCGAATATTACATTTATTTTGTTTCTCATTTTGAAAGTAATACATTTGTAAAACAAATCATATTGCAAAGTTGTTTGTTGTTTGCAAGGACAACAGCAAACATACTACTAATAGTTAATACATATTTATCGTCATTGTTGTTTATTGCTGTTGTCTGTGATTTGTTGTTTGTTGTTGTGCGCACATGTTTAAATTGTTCTATTAAAAAATAATGATAGGTAATTATATTAATATAGTACATACATAAATTTAGTTAGCGGTTATATTGTATTATTAAATTGAATGTCAAGCATTTAACATTGAATTTATAGATTCAAGGGTGTGAACAAAATACAACAGTAGAAAAAAGGGTAAGTAATGGTGAAATAAATCGATTAATTTCTTAATTTTCATATTTAATACTGTGCTAAAAAATGTATGTAAAAATATGAAAAATAATACGCAATAATAATATTTGACAACAAATTCTTTTTTCTCACTAACACAATGTGTGTTATTATTGACCTTTGACCTTCTGCATTGAAACTGTACAGTTTAAACAAAAGAAACAAAATGTTCTGAGTCAATTTAGACAACTTGGCTAAGTGCTATTTGTTGCTACATCGGTCTAAAAATAATAAACATACACCAAAGATTTATATACAAATATGCTTGCATATATAACGCTGCTGCTTATATAACAAATATATACTTTATACGAATGTATTTTCCGTCGCATTTAATAAACCCCAAATTCATATCGTTTGTTTGTTAACAAAACTGTCAGCCAGCTAGTCAGACTGCCAGCCAGCGACACTGACATTGTGTCTAAACAGCTGAGACACTAAGCCAAATAATGTATCTACCGCTAAATTAAGAAAGTTACGAAATTCTCGCAAAGTCTGAAAAACTAATGACTTGAGGTAATTGCCATAAATTGAAATGCCTTCAATAATTTATGACATGTGATTGTTTCCATTCAACGTAGGACATCATAACTTAACACTAACAAGTGAGAAGGCTCTAGTCGAGAAATCTCGACTAGACGATACCCTGAACCCTATACAGTCAGTGCTTGCAAGTATGTGTGTGTACTGAATACTTGACTTAACTTCAATGCTCCATATCTCCGGTTTAAATAAAATTTCAAAGATTATTATTATTTTGTCAAATGTTTCAAACGCCGTCACAAAGTTGTCCAAAGTAAAGATTTTTATGTTATCGATCACATGTATATATCGGACACGGCAAAGTTATCGAAGATTTGAAACAAAGTGTGTTAACCTACGGTTTAGGCGAGCTTATGCTCCAAATCGGAACAGAAGACGGGCAGACGGACATGGCTATATCGACTCGGAATATATATGCTTTAGAATATATATGCTTTATGTTATATACTTTTGCACAAAACCATTAGCCCCTTTTACCTATGTTCAATAGGTTCAGGGTATAAAAAAACAATCACAGTGTTTGGCTACGCTGATTAAGCGTTTATGAGGGTGATTAGAATGCCACGAGCGGCACGCTCTGCGAAGAAATTATTATTATAGCTAACAAACAGAAGCGTAAGTCCGTTAATAAAATCACTTGATTTCTGAAGTGAAATTACAGTCAACCGAAGAGACATTATCTATGCAAAGAATGAAATTCTTAAGCCGAAAAATTCGTGTGCAGGGGATTATACCTAATATAAGATTAGATAAATAATTCAACATAAAACAAATTTTCTTTTTTCAATAATTATTTCAAATTAATCGTTATTTAGCCAACTTTCTTTCGGAAATATAAGAAATAATAAATCAACTTTTCTACTTTTTACATTCATAAAATTAAAGAAAATATATTTTTAATGATTTTATTACGTAATCAAATGATATATTTCTGTATAAATTACAACAGCCTTGACAAAGAGATTCTTTTCTTTATAACATCAACAACAACACAACATTCTTCACTTGAGATTGTAAATCTAAATTTCAGGTTAAACCTCTCAATTGTAGATTTTCCGCTCTTAGATAAATTTTGCAATATTTGTTTCTAATATGTTTTTCTTTTTGCGCTGTACACACAAATGTCGCTTATTTGCATATACAATACAGGCAATTAATTGTAGCAATTAATTTCTACTCATAAAGTCGAGAGTCAAGAATTTGTTCAATGCCTTGTTTCAATTAAGTGCTTTATTCTTCGCATTTGTAAAATTTATCAGTTTTATGGGCGTTACGTAAAAGTGCATACGCATTAGTTTCGATATATACTTCATTTCACTCAAATGACAAGTGCAACTGAGCAGCTGACAAAACTAGCAAGTAAGAAGGCTCTAGTCGAGAAATGCCGACTAGACTATACCCTGAACCTTATACTATATGCGTATGCTTGGAAGTATGTATGGGTGTACACATAAATTGCGTACTTGACTTAACTTCATTGTTTCATAGCTCCGATGTTTCTCAACCGATTTTAATAAAAATTTCACACATTGTTATTATTTAGTGCAATGTTTCAAACGCCATCTCAAGTTTTCTAAATTCAATATTTTGTTGTTATTGATCACATGTGTATATCGGAAACTGGGAAAGTTATCGAAAATTTGAAACAAACTTGTACTGCCTAGGGATTAGGCGAAGTTGTGTTCCAAATCTCGAGTCTCTAGCTCTTATCTGATCTGATCAAGAATATATATACTTTATGGGGTCGGAGATGCTTCCTTCTGCCTGTTATACCCTTTTTACCCATTTTCAATGGGTTCAGGGTATAAAAACACACAAACTTTCTGGAACAACAACAATGTGGGTTCCAGCAAACGCCAGCAGCAGCAGCGACAGCGGCAGCGGTTACGGACATGGTACAATAATGTTGCATTTTATCCCAGACCGCAACACGAACAAATGGCAATGTGGCAAACAACATTGGCCACAACCATTGACAACAACAGCAGCAGCCACGCCTCAACTAACAGCTTCCATTTCACTGAATCCTATTTCAATTGCACCGTGGTTTAATACAAATACATTTGTCAAAATTCAATTATTAAAATATAAAAAAATATATTATATTTGGTTATTAAAAAAAAATTGTAAGGACTTGTTATATTAATATTTAATAAATTATAAATGAATATGATGCAAATTTTGTATTAAAAATAATTACAACGAGAAATTTGCAATGAAGATATTTTCTGTTTAAAATTATTCTCTTTGGTACTTTAGCGAGAATTATTATTTGTAAGAGGTATAACGCATATTTGGTTTACATTATAATTATATATTTTGTATAAAATGTACATAATTATATTAGGAAAAACTTTGGAAACAACTCAAATGTTTGTATAAAACTTAAAACCAACGCGCTTGGCTTTTTACTTATATGCATACACAACCTGCTAAACTCAAACCACTGTGCGCAAGGCACTCGATGCAAATTATAGCCAAAAACAATGCCAGGAACAGAGCAGTAACAAACGACAAGAGTGTTGTTGCAATTATAAATACCCTGCGCGTTTGAGAAAGCTGAGAAAGGGCGTATATAAATGTTGTAAAAAATGTTTGAATTCAAAAGAACGAGAAACGAGTGATAACGAAAAAAAGTGTGTGCAAAAACTGAACTAATTTAGAAATTAAAAAGAATTATTTTTGGGAGACACAAGACAAACAAATAAATAAAATAAAAGAAAAATGTTTTTTTTTTTAATCTATATTTTTAACCGGATTTGATGTTAGTTCTTGTAATAAAATTGTTATAAAATTGTTTTTTAGTCAATACCTTTTGAGTTAAAATAAATAAGTCATAAAAAAATGAAAATGGAATACATTTTTTATGGAAACTTTAAATTTAATAATATAACGACTAAAATAATATTTGCAAATATATTTATTTAAGTTCAAACTCTTTTCTATTTCAGTTAAAAAAAAAAGTAAAAGTATTTCGGTATTTTCGATTAGAATCCTTTTTTAAATATTGCAGATAATAGGGTATTTACATAGTTTAGCA
Source organism: Scaptomyza reducta (assembly GCA_035044485.1). Taxonomy (NCBI): domain Eukaryota; kingdom Metazoa; phylum Arthropoda; class Insecta; order Diptera; family Drosophilidae; genus Scaptomyza; species Scaptomyza reducta. The sequence continues at coordinate 570,581 of JAWNNV010001381.1, read as the reverse complement.
TTATAATGTAGAACACAACTAACTTGCTGTTGTTGTTTTTGAAATGCTGTTCATGCTGACGTTGACGGGCGCAGCAGAACTCATCACACACAGCTGCAAGTGAAAGTCAAACATGAAACGCACACACACAAGTTAGCCGATATTTAGCTGAGAAGGGGAATCAGGATGGAAGGACGTGGGTTAGCAGGCAGTTGGCTTCACTGGGGCAGCGCTGATGATGCCCATTATGTGTGCATCGTTATTCAAGGTCAACAGCTATTTACAGTCATTCTCTGGCTGTCCGCCTGTCTCTCTCTCTCTCTCTTTCTCTCTGTCTGCGTGTGTGTGCTATTTATGGGAAACAAACGCGATGCAAAATGGGCCAAAGGATTATTGGGAAACGCTCACAATTTGATTGTTCATCATCATAATGATCATCGTATAGATTTGGCTTCAGTGAGTCGTGCTTGGCATAGCTATTGGCTCGTCTTATAATAATTATCAACTCTATAAAATGATTCACGCATCATAAAGCCACCCATACATATTTTTGGGGCACTACCTTCATTTTTGTTGTTAACGTGTTCTTTTTTATGGTTTTCTTGGCAATTAACAAGTCGACAGATTAATTGTGTGTAGGCTAAGATATTGCATTAATTTATTTATATAAATGATTTGTTTTAACAACAGCTAGAAGATTAATTAAAAAATCAAATTAAGGTTAGCATGGATCAAGGTGTATATATAATATATATATATATATATATATATATATTTATTTTTATTTATTTGAATTTAAGTTGTAGAACAATTTTTTTATTTTTTTAGATCATTTTAAAAGTTTGTAAAAATAATAAAAGTTTGTAAAAATAAAAAATAAATAATCGAGTTTTATGAATTTAAACATGTGCAGGATCATTAATATGTAATGTTTCAAGAACACAAGCTTTATAAATTTCGATAATATTTTAAATAGTAAAATACTCTTTCTTAAATTATAATTAAGCAATATTGATTTTATTCTACGATTGAAAGCAGAATTGCTCAAATTGTATTTGATGATAGTCATAAGACAGAAATTCTGCTTATTATTTGTATATTTCCAATGTTTACAACATTCAATTTTATTTGCCCTAAATACAGTATAAAATTGTTTCTCAAGAATTAAAATGTTAAGCAATATGAGTCTTTAAAACCCCATTACATTTAAATATATACACAACACAGTGCTTATATAATAAACAAAAAGTGGTCAAACAAGTTGAAAGGCTTCGCCATGAAGATGCACTCCAACCATAAGTGAGGAAGCCATGCAACACAAAACAGAGAAGATGAAAAACAACAGCAACAGCAACAAAACATCGACGATCAAGGCCAAACTTAAAGGGTTTCAAGGTTATAAATAACCTGCCACAGCCAGGAAGCAAGCGACAACAGACTACAAACAACAAGCCACAACTTCAGCTGCAGTTTAACTCTTGAATTCAACGAGTCCTGATACATATCTGAAAAACAAGTTTGTCATTTCGGATGCGCAAGTTAATAAAAACAAGTAAGAAGTCTCTAGTTGAGAAACCCCGACTAGATTCTACCCTGAACTCCATACTTTACGCGTAAAGTCACTGTTTGCAAGTATGTGTGTGTGCGTGTACGCGTATAGTGCATACTTGACTTAACTTCAATGCTCCATATCTCCGGTGTTTCGCAACCGATTATAATAAAAATTTCACAGATTCTCATTATTTCGTCTAATGTTTCAAACTGCATCAAATTCAAGATTTTGCTGTTATCGATCACATGTGTATATCTGAAACGGGGAGAGTTATCGAAAATTTGAAACAAACTTGTACTGCCTAGGGATTAGGCGAGCTTATGTTTCAAATCTGGAGTATCTTGCTCTTATAATCTCTAATACATACAGACGGCATGGCTATGTCGACTCGGGTATTGATGCTGATCAAGAATATATATACTTTATGGGGTCGGAGATGCTTCCTTCTGCCTGTTATATACTTTTGCACAAAACCATTATACCCTTTTTACCCATTTTTAATGGGTTTACAAGCCGCTTCCATTCTTTTGCTGGCGGTTGCATTTAACTCATTCTCTGTGGACATTTTCGAGGTTACAGCAATTAAACGATAACAAAGTGGTAGCAACATTTACAGGGTGTCGTTGCAACTTTCAAAATTCACCGTCTGAATGCAAAGGCACACTTTTAATTATGATCTTAAGTGAAAGTCATTCAATACACTCTATTAAAACAGTATGAGGAATGTCATTTAGAAAATAACAAAGAACACATTAACGCATAAGACGGATCGATAATTGTAGCACTGAGTTATTAAATGCACAATAAGAAGAAACAAAATAAAATTGAATTAAATTTTACTGCTTATACTTTTTAATAAGAAAGGAACACACAATTAAGGCTGTGTGTTCCTGCTGAACCGTTTTAATTTCATATTTTCTTAAAGGCAAAAACTTTCTTATTTAATTATAAAAACTTAAGAAAAAATAAGAAAAATCTTAAAAGGTTAAAGTGAATTGTAAAATTTGCATTGCTCTGTGACATAACTTGACAGACAAAAGTAGATTTTTGTGTTAATTTCATTATACATTATACGAGTTATTGCCTTGCTTGCTTTTAAGCAGCCTTATAATACCTGTTTCCTTGTCACGGAATTCATGTCATGTTAGGCTTTACGAAAGATGCAGGATGTGCGAAATTAAAATGTCAAATTGAAATTGATTAATGGGCAGTGATTCATTTGTCTTTTACCATTTATATTGCACAATTACTTGTTGTAGTATTTTCGCCTGTCTGATTTCGAGTTTATTTCCCTCCATCAAACGCTTTTCGCTTTTTTTTTATTTATTCTTTTCTCACGCTGAATGCACAAACGTCCAATGTCAATCACTTTTTTGACATCGAAAGGGACACAACTGAGCCCCAATAACATATTTTTTTATGTGAATAATTTATCTGCATTTTCATTTGTTTGGGAAAACCCATTTTTTGTTGTTGTTATATTTGCCATTTGTGAGTGAAAAATTTGTATGTAAATATTCCTAAGATTTTTTTGCAATGATTGTTTACCATTTTTTTTTTGGTGTATTATTATACATTAGTTTGAATTATTTTATTAAATCGTATATATGTTTAGACCGTTAAAATATTAAGTTTGTTATCATATTCAAATCATGATAAACCAGTTGATACTTCTCTAATAGTTTTTATAATTTTCCACTTACCATTATAAACACTCGCGTAGATCACTTGAAAGTTTAAATTGTTATTTAATTATTGCCTAACTAATCAAAGGTCAAAGTGCAGTTAAAAGTGCCTTTGAAAGGGTGCGTAATTTTTCAAAAGAGACAAGGACAATGTTTGCTTTGTATCGGAAACTGTGTGCAACTATAAGATAAAATTAGCTACGTGCTGAATTAAAAGTTGGTTTGTGATGTCTGTTTTGTTTGTTTTACAAATTTAAAACTATAAAGATACTGAAATACAAATTGGAAAAAAAAACTATATGTTAAAAAAAATTCTACCAGTATAATGCAATAATCATCAAAAACAAAAACAGATAAGCACAACGAAAAAATGGAACCAAACAAAAGCCAAACTTACTGCCAGGAGAAGCTGCCGGTGATGCCATCTTTAAGGCGATCCCGCAACGAACGCTGCCGGCTTGGTCCGGAGCCGCTCAATGGCGGCAATATCGTATTCTCGCCATCCTCCAACACCGTGGCGATATTTGATGCGGATGTTGATATATTGGGTGCGCCGGCATGCTCCATTATCGATGGCTGTTGCTGCTGATAGGGCTGATGGTGATGATGGGGATGGTTCGACTGATGATGATGTGGCGAGCCCGGCGAACCCGCTGCCGTATCTCTGTTGTTTAAATGCCGACGAATCGAGCCATGACGTGGTGAATTTTCACGTGACATTTTTTAATATATTATTTTGAATGTTTTTGAATTTTTGGTTGGTTGCGTTTCGTTTGTTGTTGAAGTGTTTATTTTTGATTTTATTTTTATTTGAACAGAAATTTGCATAAAATAATTAGAAGCATAAAATAATTATTTCAATTGCGGACCAATTATTTGTAGATCTTTTTTTATTTCATTTTTGTATTTATTTTTATTTTATAGATGAAGAAAACGAGCGATTTGAACTTGCTTTAACTTGTAGTAGGTCTTTTTTTATTTCATATATTTTTGGTGAGTTTTATTTATTACATTGCACATAGAGCCAAAAATGTTGTGTAAAAGTTTGCTAGTTGAGGTAAGGATATAGGGATGGACAAAAAAATTAGTTGAACAAAAATAAGTTTATGAGAAAAACTTATCTTATATTTAGACATTGCATTGAATAGAAAATAAATTATTATTATTTATCATACATTATTATTATATCATATATTTTAATTAATTTTTTTTCTATAAGTTAGAAAGTGCGTTTTAGTGTGTATTGAAAAATGTAAGTGTAATTGTTTATTGAGCCGAGTAGAAAGTTAAAAAATAAGTTGAAAGTTTTTGTAGCTATGCTAACTAGTAGTAGAAGAGCTGCTTAGCATCTGTATAAGAGTTTGAGTATAAAAAATACTTTAAGCGTTCACAAGCAACATGCACATATGTATAATTAGATTTTCCACGTTTAATATGTTTATAGAAAAAGAAGCAGAAAAGCGTTAAAGATACTACTATATAGAATTGAATAGGAAAACGCACATGTTTTATTTTGTTGGGTTTTGTGTATTTTTTTGTTATTTTGTTTCGCACACGTACAATATCCAATGGCTCAGGTTCCGAATTGAATAGGAAAATCATACGAATACGATCAACTTTGCCGTACATCATAACGGCATTTCAAGCACACACATGTTTAACTATTTACATATGTAGTGGTGTGTATTTGTGCGTGTGTGTGTTAAGTCGGTTTGTATAGCAATGCATATCAGTCGGATTATGTTTTGAGTTGTAAGTTCAAGTGTTTCGCGCTATACATATATGTACTATATATACATTTAAAGCGATATTTGTTATATTTATAATGAGTAATAAGAACAGCAAAATATAGTTATTTTGTGTACATTTAAACAAATATTTATAAAAGACAGTAAACAGTCTATATATAGGTATATTTGTAATTGATATTTTAGTCATTTATTTCTTATTTTTCGTTATTATTAGCACAAATATTGACATACATCTATGGCTACCAGTTATACGATTAAATATACTATATATCTATTGATATAGCTGAATATATATGTGGTAGGTGTAGGTGTGTGGGCATAGCTGTTATACGAGCATTGTTGTTTAATTAGTTTTGCGTATACATAATTTAATTAGCAATATGCATATTCGTTTTGGTATTTGATATTCGTATTCGTATTCGTGTTGTCTCTGTTTGTTTAGTGCTTGCATTTGTCAATATTGTTCATTTATTATTTATGTTGTTGCTGTTGTTGTTGGTTAATTGTTGAACGAGGCTAAGGTTCTAATAATAATCTAATGTTTGTGTGTGTGTGTATCTGTTTGTTTTTGTTATTTTTTGCTGCGTGTAGTTTAGTTATTATTATTGGTAAGTAGATTGACTAAGTAGTAGTTGAAGTAGTAGTTTTCAACGAACCTGCAAGTAGAGAATATCGGTAAAATTTGTTAGTCAACTTAGATATGTCAAAGAACAAACAAAGACTCAAAAACATTTGTAACTTTTTTTTAAAAAAATTCCACAAAAATTATTGTAGTGAGAAAATTTAAGAAATTCATAGTAAATAAATAAAAAATAAATTAAATTATAATTTCCGAGGAAACCTTCCTAAAACATTAAAATAAATTTCATTTTATTCTGCATTCAATATATGTAATATTTAAATACACAAAAATAAATAATGCTTTTCTTTTGTTTTTAATTGGCTTAATATTCTATACTAGACGAAAATCGTTTAAAAAACTTAATATTGCGAATATGATTAAACATTTATCAATCTTAATCATTTAATTTTATCAAATTGCCATATAAACATAAGTACAATATGAGCCAGCAATTTTATCGCGAACACAATAAATATATTATCTATCAGAAAAGAACATTTATTTCGGAATTGCCTTTTCGGCTATAAACATTTAATAATACAAAGAAATTTCACAACATATTGCAACTTTTAAATAAATTATAAGTTATAAGTAAAGTATCGAAATTTTAACTGCTTGTGGTTTAATACTCTATACCTTTTCAGCCTACTTGAAAATATTTCTTAGTTTTTTGTCAATCACATTGTACTTTTGGCCCTATCGTCATTCCATTTGCTAGTCAAGGGCAAACTGCACTTCAAGTGTATTCAACAGGATTTACAATGCCAAATGTTAACACCCACTCCTCCACTGGCCACGCCCATCAAACATTGTTGACAGACCTTGAAAATTGCCCGGCTTGCCGTTCATGTGTTCGACACTAAGTCCAATGTCAAGTTGCATTTATAATGTATCCTCTCCAATATAGCAAAGCCCCAAATGAATTATTCATGTCAAAAATTGCAGCGGATAAGGAAAAGGAGGAAAACGAAAAAAAAACCAAAAACAAAAAGCATCCAATCAAATTGTGTGTGTTCATGAACACCAACTTATATAAGCAGAAACGAAACCATTTTCTTTGACGATGAAAAAAACTTGACAAAATATTCTGTATGAATACTAGTTTGAAAGTTTCGCTGCATGCCCCCATTACGTGCTTATCAAATTTTAAACAGTTAAACTTTTTATAATGCATTTTGGCGAGCAGTTAGAACAAAGAGTCCTCGGAACACATTAGCTGACATTTTCAGAAGCAGCCAAAAAGTATGCAATAAATTTTAAGTCATGTGATTGAGCAAATGATTCTTTAGATTACAGATTTTACAAATAAAGAATGGAATAGACAAAATCTATTAGGAGGTGGAAAGGGGGACATTGTTGTAAACTTTAAAAAAGCCAAAAGGAACTAAAACTGAGTAGCGGCAGTTTTAACTAAAATTATTGCATACGGTAGTATAGTCGGTATATTAAAGTCAATATTTATTTAAAGGTTCTGGTTGTTTCCTCTGATTTCGAGATATGCTATTATTATGGTATGACCTTTATGTATTCATATACGTACTTTTTGTTATTTATGGAGTATGCAAAACGAAACGAGTTGAGGTCTTAAGTGCTTTTATTATGCACTAACGCATTAATCCAATCCATTGCAATTTTTTATGTACCCTGCAGGACTATTAAAAGTGGTTGATATATTAACGTTGTGGACATAAAAACCTTACGATCAGGCATTTCTGACTATTATTAAAGTTATGTGAATTTATGGAAAAGTCATCAAGACATCGTATAACGAAACTTTTTTTTCAAAAAATTAAATCTAAATTAAAACAATATACATCAGTTACAGGGTAACTGCTCGTAAATCAAACTTAACTCGAACACGTCTTCTACTTATTTTTGATATCCTTGCATTGTAATTAAGCCAAAGCTGTTGGCGTTAAGCCCCTTGCTATGGATTAAGTTACGCATAGTCTCTCTTCCAGACACAGTTTTTTTTTGTACGAGCATTTGTTTATGAGGATGAAGAGAAAGGACTCTTGATATCTCTTGATATGTATATATGTGCCAGGCTCATTATAATTGTTATGAACAGTTGTGGTTGTTGTATTTAATGCTCCAGCCTTGCCTTGTATGCTCAGCTCTGTTCTTGCCATTGCATTTTTCCCTTGCTTCTCTTGTGCTGCAGTTTGTTGCCGTTGCAGTGTGTTTGTATTGGTGGCGTGGTGCGGAGGGTAGAACTATGAAATGAGCAGCAGTTGGTAGTCTGTAAGGACAGGCAGGTCGGACGAGCAGTGAGGCACATTTAATGCTCGCACTTGAAGCGCATTTCGCTTAGGGATGCACTGTGCTTTTTATTATACCCTGAACCCATTGAAAATGGTTAAAAAGGGTATAATGGTTTTGTGCAAAAGTATGTAACACGCAGAAGGAAGCATCTCCGACCCCATAAAGTATATATATTATTGATCAGCTTCAACAGCCGAGTCGATTTATCCGTCCATCCGTCAGTCTGTCCGTATGTATGAACGCGTCGATCTCGCCTAATCCCTAGGCAGTACAAGTTTGTTTCAAATTTTCGATAACTCTTCCCGTTTCCGATATACACATGTGATCGATAACAACAAAATCTTGAATTTGGAAAACTTTTTGATGCAGTTTGAAAGACTAGACTAAATATTGACAATATGTGAAAATTTTATTGAAATCGGTTGAGTAACACTGGCGATATGGCGTATTGAAGTTAAGAAAGTATGCACTATACGCGTATACATAGAAACACTCACACATACTTGCAAGCACTGACTGTATGCGGAAAGTATAGGGTTTAGGGTATCGTCTAGTCGGGATTTCTCGACTAGAGCCTTCTTACTTGTTTTTTAATCACTTTGCTAAATGCTGCGTGAAATAATGTGAATTTGGTGGATTAGCTGGAAAATTAAACTGCTTAAGAGCGATTTAATCTGATCATTTATACTCTTGATTATGCTTCCATGTAAATTTGGAACTAATAAAAACTAACAAAATATTATTAATTATTATCTGGTTTTCCAACTGTTATTTAATCACTAAAATATTTTGATACAAATATATTTTAAAAGGCATCCATTAGAAAACAAGTAAGAAGGCTCTAGTCGAGAAATCCCGACTAGACTATACCCTTAACCCTATAATTTACGCATACAGTCAGTGCTTGCAAGTATGTGTGTATGTATGTATACGCGTATAGTGCATACCTTCTTAATTTCAATACTCCATATCTCCAGTGTTTCTCAACCGATTTCACTAAAATTTTCACAGATTGTCTTTATTTAGTCTAATCTTTCAAACTGCATCAAAAAGTTTTCCAAATTGAAGATTTTGTTGTTATCGATTACATGTGTATATCGGAAACGGGAAGAGTTATCGAAAATCTAAAACAAACTTGTACTGCCTAGGGATTAGGCGAGCTTATATACCAAATCTGGAGTCTCTAGCTCTTATAGTCTCTGAGATCGACGCGTTCATACATACGGACGGACAGACGGACAGACGGACATGGCTATATCGACTCGGCTGTTGATGCTGATCAAGAATATATATACTTTATGGGGTCGGAGATGCTTCCTTCTGCCTGTTACATACTTTTGCACAAATCCATTATACCCTTTTTACCCATTTTCAATGGGTTAAGGGTATAAAAACCAACAAAAATGTTGCAACTGAATTGCAACAATGTAAGTTTATTATTTTTATTTTATTATTATATATTTGTATTAAATACTTTATGTTAATTTTTTTTTAAATAAGTTAAAAAGTTATTTAAAAATTATAAGGTATTTTAAACAAATGTTTGAAACATTTATTTCAAAGTAGTATAAACTAAACAACTAAAAAATTTTTTTTTTTTAATTTTTAACACACTTAAACTAATTATTTTAATATGTGCAATCCTACCTATGGATAAAGCATGCCATATAACAACAACTTATATTTGTAGCAAAGTATTCTGGCCACAACCACTGTAACTATTAACTGCGGTCTTTTGTGAAAGTAAATGTGCGACGAACTTGAAACTGTGTGTGTATGTGTGGTTGTGTGTGTGTTTTTAATATGTGCGCTTGTATTAATGTCTCGACAGTGTTGAGTAATGAATGCCGCCTGCCAAAGCATTGAAAGCGAGAACCGAAAGTCCTTACACGCATCTACAACGCCCACAGAAATTGTTTGAAGGCTGTGCACTTAAGCGAGGTCGTCAATATAAGAATGAGAGACGAACAGAGAGAGGGAGACAGAGTATGTGCGAGAGAGAGAGAGAGAGCGAGAGCGCGTATACTGTATCTATGAAATGACGTCGAACTTTAAGACTTAGCCGGTTATTTAAATTTTTTGGTACAGTGTGACCAAAAAATTTAAATAACCGGCTAAGTCTTAAAGTTAAAGTTCACACATACACTAGCAAACACACGCACACACACACTTTCATAGTACCGTAGCCCTGCATCATTTCCGTTGCCGTTTGTCGCTGGTTTTGCCCTTTTCATTCATAATTGCAGGATGCATTTATTTAAGTCCCTCTAGTTTTCCATTTTTTTCCACTCCTTTGTGCAGTTTTTTTTGTCCCCCAAGTAACTTTTGTGCTATGCAAACACATCAAGGATATCCTTGAGTTGACTGTGAAAAAATATTTACATTGCATGCACTTTTTGCCAGCCAGAAAGCTGATTTAAGTCTTTAAAGCCGCTTAAGCTTTCAGCCCCACACACATGCAACTCATTTGCCAGAGTAATCGAGTTGCAATTAGCATTTTGCGGCGTTGTGTGCCAGAGCGATGCATTAGTTGCCCAAATTGGCAACCGTTGACCATCAAGGGGTCAAATTGAGTTAGTACCCAAACGCGACCATTTCGCCCAGTACTATCTTCTGCATAGATGGGGGTCAAATGCAAATTACATTCGCATGTTTGTGCGTTCTCGGTTGACAGTGAACGAAAAGGGGAGGTGCATGTGGGTCAGACATGGCGTATACGTAATGCAGCGCTGACAGCAACGCAGTAAATCGGAAAATCTGTAAAATCTAGCAACATGGTCAAAACGCATTAAATGAATGGTGTCGCACACAAAGTGACTCTACACATTATATATATATATATATATATATATATTTGTCTATGTGTGTGTGTAATTTATGCATAGAATAGAGTCCATTTTACAGTGCCCGCAGTCTTTTGTTTCTGCATTCGCACATAAAATGTGAACACAAGGCATTAAAAGCGTCGATAAATGCTTTAATGGGTTATTCGTGTATGCAGTGAATTTCAATTTTTACTGACAGTTCAAAAGAATTCAAAATAAGTAGATCAATACACAGTTTTATATTGGCTTGGATATGGGTTATGATAAGGCTTTAATCAATACGCATAAATATACTAGTAAATTCAATTATATAGGCGTAAAAAAATGCTTAATTTCAATATTACTCAGAATGCATTTGGAATTAAATTAAAACCTTTGAGAAGACTCCAGAATATATCATATTTTTATCAATGAATATATTTTTTTTAGTAGAAAGTAATCTTATATTTATAAACAACAAACTCTTTGCCCCGCCAGTACCTAATACATTTATTATTTTATTTTAAACGCAACTTTTGAAATTCAAGATGATTTTCCCAAGATTTTGGCATAAGCTACAAATTTCAAAACTATAATATATAAACAAAAATATTAAATTAAACTTTTATTTCAAAAAGAGTTTTCTATTTTTAATAACTTTCATTTTCAAAATTGTAAAATTCTCCAAAGTCAAAATATTTTCATCATAATAAAATTGTAATATTTCATTAAAAGCCTGCATGTTCATTTAAAATCTCAGCTAACTTGGCAAACAGAAGCCAACTACAATCGATGAGCTTTTATTTGAGACGCCAACACAGCAGTCAACATTTCTACGGCTTCCACAAACTATTTTCAAATGTCAGAGAATACCAAACAACAAACTATTTTCAAATGTCAGAGAATACCCGGTGTTTTGACGAATGTGTGGGTGGTGTTGATGGGAGGGGATTGACAGAGACGACATGATTTTGGTTGCATGACAAAGTTAATTGGCCAACAGCAACGTTGGCAGGCTTAACCAAACACGAAACGCAATTAGATGGTAGATATGTGTGTCGTTAGTGGGAAATATGAAGCAGGATAATAAATAAAAAAACACAACAAAATGTCCAAGTTCTCAGTTCTCAGGAACATTCAGTAATTTGAATAAAATCGTAATTTGCAAATTATTAATTGGATTATAAACATTTGTTTCCGTCCTTTATGGCTTTTTAATCAATGGTATTGTAAAACAAGTAAGAAGGCTCTAGTCGAGAAACACCGACTAGAGTATACACTGAACCCTATATTCAACGCGTACAGTCTGCTTTATTACTGTTGCAAGTATGTGTGTGTGTGTACGCGTATAATGCAAACTTGAGTTAACTTCAATGCTCCATATCTCTGGTGTTTCTCAACCGATTTCAATACATACATTTCACAGATTCTCATTATGTTTCATTATGTCATTCGTCTAATGTTCAAAACGTAGTTTAAAAGCTTTCCAAATTCAAGATTTTGTTGTTATCGATTACATATGTATATCGCAAACGGGGAGAGTTATCGAAAATTTGAAACAAACTTGTACTGCCTATGGATTAGGCGAGCTTAATTTAACAAAATTATATTGTAATAATAAAAAGCTCTAACAATTTAAAATTGTTTAATTGAATAAAAGGATATAAAAAAAATCTAAAATAATTAATAATTAAAATAAACTTTTAAGCTGCGTTAAAGATATTTTAAAATTAATGAAAATATTTCTCAATTTATTATTTATTGAATTATTTATTCAAATTGAAATAACAAATAAATGGCCAATAAGTAATTGTTACCCAAATTTCAAAATAAATATAGTTCCTAACTTCATGATTTTTAGTTTTTAAAATAGTTTGCGGGCTTGAATATGTTATTGCCGTCGAAGCGTTCACTTTGCCAGCGACCACTGTACTTATTTGGGTCAATTATAAGACAGCTGCAATATTTATCGTTATTGACATGTCAGCGAAAGCAATGCTGCTTGGGGAGTTCGTTAAGCCATATCGAATTATTTACAAATAATTCGAATGCCTGTCGAGATCGACCGAAAGGTCGCAGATATAGTTACTTAGATTGCAAGGATAGTTGATTGAATGACAAATTGATTGACTGAATGTTGACAAAGCTGACGAAACGTGAAACGTTGCACGCTATTTGCACTTGGAATTTGCATTTGCATTTTGTGGCTTGAGTCAATTATTCCGTGCAATCGTAATTGCAATTTGTGCACTCTCTGTCCCAGCTGGTGGGGAGGGGAAACATAAAAGCAAAGCCCAAGAACAAACTGACAAAGCCTATGTATATACAGATTAAGCAATAACAAAAGCAAATTACGACCAGATTTAATGCAAGGCTTACAAAGCTTGCAGCATATTACGTATACGCGCACACTTTCTTTTGGTTGTTGTTGGCTATGGCCGAGTGGCTAAATACTTGTGTGTTGTTTGTGTGTCCTTAGGCAGTGAGTTAGTCAGTTACTTAAGCACTGAATACCCAAGGCATTCTGAGATATGACAATGCCGTTGTGAGCTTGCTTCGTTTAGTTAGTTGGATAGATAAGTTGTTTTTGGTGCATGTACAATTTTGTAAATATATACTATGAAAACATTATTTATTTTGAAAGCGATTATAATAAAATTTACGGTTTCTTGAAAAATAGGATTTCATTATATATATATTAGTTGGAAATGAATTCTTATTGTATATATAAACTACTGGTTTTTATGTCCTTGTTCATAAGTTAACTTGTTCAACACATACGAAAATAATGATATACCTAATAAAAGTGAGAACAAGTATCTGAAAAATCTAAGAAATATTAAAAAAATATACATAATATTTTATATTATTGATTAATAACACAATCCCACAACAACATCTTGGTAGTATGTTCAACGGCTGACTGAAAAAATTAGTTATAAATCTTTCTGAACTTTTCTGAATATTTTTGAAGTGTGGAAAAGCAATTAAATAATGCTAATTTAACATGGATACAACAAAAACTTAAAATTCAAATTTAAAAAACTTTGTAAAACACATTCTAAGTAAATTTTTATTGTATTATTTAATTTTTAAAGTTAGACATTAAAAAAAGGATTTTAATAATATATATCTTTATATTATATACGAAGAATAATAATAATTCGGCATATTAAAAGATTAGAGCGCTAGCTAATGGTCAGCTATTACTATGAACAACTAAGAAGGTTCTAGTCGAGAAATCCCGAGTACACTATACCCTGAACCCCATACTTTAAGTGTGCAAGTATGTGTGAGTGTATACGCGTATAGTGCATACTTTCTTAATTTCAATGATTGTCATTATTTCGTCTAATATTTCAAACTGCATCAGAAAATTCATTATGTATATCGGAAACGGGAAGAGTTATCGAAAGTTAAAACAAATTTCCTTAACTTCCTTCTGCCTGTGTTATACTTTTGCACAAAACCATTATACCCTTTTTACCCACTTTCAATGGGTTCAGGGTATAAAAAGTTAATTAGCTAAGCTTAACACACCTGCTCACCAGGACACTTTTACCCCACACACACACACACACACACACGCGCAGGCATATATGTCAGTTGGTGGCAATTTATCAACGTTTTAATTAACATACACGTAGCGACAGCACTTAAAACAAGTACCTCAAGGAACCTTTTGCCAGGTATAAGCCCTGCTGTTGAAGATGAAATTAAAATTGCTGGCACAAAATGGCGACAATTACAGTTGCGATCTTTTTGTTCAAAAAACATATTCAATTGAAATTCCCATTGTGCCATAAAAGCAAGTAAGAAGGCTCTAGTCGAGGAATCCCGACTAGATTATACCCTGAACACTGTACTTTACGCGTACAGTTAGTGCTTGCTAGTATGTGTGTGTGTACGTGTATAGTGCAAACTTTCTAACTTCAATGCTCCATATCTCCGGTGTTTCTCAACCGATTTTAATAAAAATTTCACAATTTCTCGTCATTTTGTCTAATATTTTAAAAGGTTTCTCAAATTCAAGATTTTGTTGTTATCGATTACATGTGTATATCGGTAACGGGGAGAGCTATAGAAAATGTGAGACAAACTTGTTATGCCTAGGGATTAGGCGAGCTTGTGTTCCAAATATGGAATCGCTAGCTCTTATAGTCTCTGTGATCGACGTGTTCATACATACGGACAGACGGACATTGCTATATCGACTCGGCTATTGATGCTGATCAAGAATATATATGCATTATGGGGTCGGAGATGCTTCCTTCTGACTATTACATACTTTTGCACAAAACCATTATTCGCTTTTACCCATTCTCAATGGGTTCAGGGTATGAAAATAAGGGAGGCCAGAACGAAGAGAAGTTGAAAACATTTAACGTACAATGCCGCAATTAATGGCCAAAAGCGAAAGTTCTGTGGGCTGTCTTTCAAAACTACTATTAAGCAAATTGGGATGGCTCACAAAACGTATGCGCGATTGGCACGCGAGTGCACACAATACACACACACACACACACACATACACACACACATACACACACACATACACACACACATACTCACTCAGCAGCAAAATATACTTTTGCTTTGTTTTCCTCTTGCTGAATGAATGTCGCGCATAAAATGGCCCCAGCTAAGCCTCTCTCTTTCACTCTCATTCTGCGCTCAGTCTCTGCGTTGCTCAGTTTTGGTACTCTCTCTCGCTCTTTCACGTACTTTGCGACGTAATAAAAAAAGGAAATGAAGAGAAAAAGAAAAAAGTAAAAATAAAACAAAAACCTTGTCAAGGACAAAGCGCGCAACGCAACGAACCAAAAAAAAACAGCTGAGCAACCGTTTGCATTTGCTGCTGTTAAACTATTTTCTCTATTCTGTTATCGCGCTTTCTGTTAATGTAAGCGCTGCGAAAACTCTGTTAGCTGGCGCAATGTGAACGGCCTGTAAGCTAAGGTAAACATTCCAAAGATTGATAATAGGATTTCTACAAAAGCAAAAATGAACAAATACCAACTATGCAAAGAGAAAAAGTTTATTTACTTAGAGAATATTAAAAAAAACTGTTTTTTATTCGGTTTGGTATGTTCAAATGTTTGCATTATTTTTATATTCAACTTTTTTACATTTTTTTTTTTCAGGAAATGGCTTCGCATCGGCAATGAGAACATGAATGTGTGTGTGTGAATTCTGAAGGCGTGCAAGTAAATCTCATATAAAAATGACGCGGAATCAAATTTTAGCACAAAGCATGCATTAAATATAAGACTTATTGTATTGCATTATTAACATTCGAAATTATACTTATCATTAATATATATTTTTTTAAATGTTTAAGTAATAAAAAAAATAGATTAATTCTTTTAACGATAATAATATTTAAAATTGTTTCTTAAAAAAATATTAAGAAATAAGATTGAGTATTTGAACAAAATATTTATTTTTAATCTTATAAAAATATAATACTGCGCACATTTTGAACATTTCTCGTACACTTAGTTAGTGAAAAGACATGAAAGGACTTTGTCAATTCCGCCTACACAACAGGCACTAAAGCGAATGTTTCTTTCACTCACTTTATCTCTATATCTTTCGTTCCTTTTTTCATCATTCACATTTTTTTTGTGTTCGCTGTGTGCTTGTGCTCTAACTGAGGATGGCTGACCAGAAAATGGCTAAAATACTTCAAGTTGAAATCCTCAAAAAAAAAAGACAACAGCAACAAGCCAAAAGCAATAAGCGGCACAACAAATGGAACGGCGACAGCGAAACTCAGGGAAAATGTGTCCCGGAAATGACGGCGTCGTTGCCTTCATTCGTGGGCGCTCGCAATACACACACACACACACATACAGACAAACATACCCACACACAAACAGACAAACAAACAATACACGTTACAACAATGGCCGGCCAACAAAGCATGTACCAGGAAAACATGCCAGAAGGGCATGCGTTTTGCCAGGAAATATGACTGCAAAGGCAGCGGGAAATGGGAGAAGGGACAGCGATGACAACAAGAGAGCATTATGTAGCTGAAAAAATAATAAGCAGCTGCTTGTAATCGAAAATAAAAGAAATCACATACAAATCCATCAGTGGCGCAAGCATAACACAGCAAGGGATAATTGCGGGGACACAAGCGGAAGAGCCATATTTTTCTTTTTGCATAAAATATTGCCTACTTTCGAGCGCACCCAAAGAAATTTAAGAAAATAAATATATAACTTGTGCGCCAAAACAAAGCTTATTAAAATGTTTAGAAGAAGTTAATTCTTTGTTTAATAATATTGTGTATGGTTTTTAATTATTTGCAAGTGTTTAATAAAATAAGATCATAATGTGTTTATTATTTAATCAGAAGCGTTGTATTTTACGATTTATTTATTAGTTGGAGACTTTGCACGTAAGAGTTTGAATTTTTTTAAATAAAATAATAATAAGGGGATACGTGGTATTAAAAAAAAAGTAATAAGAATAAGTTTTTCTATGTGTTTAAAGTATATTACATTTTATTTTCTTTTTATTGCGTTTTAAAATATATGCTCCTTATTTTTAATTTGCTAAAGAGTTTATTTTTGGTGATGAAATTTCAATTATGTCTATAAGAAGTAGTCAATATATTTATTAAACATTTAAACAAAATTTTGTTTTTATTTTCACTGTCAAGTATTAAAAAGAATACATTGAAACCCGTAGATGAAAGGCATATAAGATTACAACTTCTGCATTCATTCCAAAAATATTGTATTTAGTGTTTAGAATTTTAGACAGATTGAGAACTCTATTTGTGTATTTAAACTGTTAAATGAATATACTAGAATAAATACTAGAAGCAATTATTGTTTGGTGGATTCATCTTTACCTATGAGTTTTTATTTGATACATTTAATAAAAGAATAATTTTGAAGTGATTACGGAGGATAAACAATGACTTGCAATGCCGGCGGAACTGCACGCATGAAAACTAAATACAATAAATAAAAAAGCAACTGTAACGTTGAATATTAATTTGATTATAAAATTTAACAAGCAATTGACTCCACCTGAAAGACAAAGCTAAAAAAAATGTGGGCAATATAGGGTGTTCAAATGTGGGGATGGGGTAGGTAAGTGGCGTTGAGTGCGGACTGTTTAATGTCTAACTTGCCGATAATCAATAAAAGTTGTTGAAAATGTATTACTGGGAAAGCGTTACACATGCTGCACCTGCTAAGAAAAACCGAAATCTAAAATAATCAACATAAAAAAAAATAAGGGAATTATAATACAAATATTTTCGAATATATTTGAAAAACAATATTTCCATTATTATTATTAGTTGTAAATTTGTTAACTTACATTGTTTTGTTGTTGTTCTTCTGACTGCTTTAATGTTGTTTTTTTTTTCTTTTTTGTTTTTTTATTATACACTGCTAAGGGTGCTTACGCTGCGTATGCGTAATATTAGTAAACTGTTTTAATTGACACTACAAATTAGGCCGAACCGAATTTATCTATTCGTAGCTGTAATTCTTTTAGCACGGACACACATACTCACGCGCCATACGCACGCACGCACACACACACGCACACACTCACATACATATACACCGTGATTTATATAACACAAAGCGAACGTCACCTCAATGAGTATACGAACTGTTCAATTTCATTGGAAAAGTATCTGTATGCGTATGTATGTATAATATTTTATGGCATTTTTCTTTATTCCTTTTATTTATTTTTATTTTTTTTGTTTGTTCGGATTGCTTTTGCTTTAAGTTTCCTCTTTCGCTTGTTGTCTGCGTTCAGCACGTATTGCGAATTGAATAAACTGGCACGCTCAACTGTTCACGAAGTACTGTGCTAACGGTATTTACGTCCCAGCCCAAATAGAGAGCTCAAGCATGAATGAGAGTGAAAAAAGGATGGACAGACACTTTGGTTTGGCAAGGGCAAGCATCTCTCTCGTTAACTGTTAATGTTAACAGCAACAGCTGCTATTAGCGGTATGTTAACAAATCTGCAATGTCATGCACTGTAAATAATTTTATTTTATAATATATATTACTAAAACTCTGTTTACATTTTACACCAAATAAGTAAAATAAAATCCTTTTTCGTTATTTTTGTGCCGACAGATATTTTTAATTACTTTTCAAATCGATCTTTCACATATCAATTTCAACTTTTTAACAACTAAAATCTGAATTTGGCATAGATATGAAAGTATTATTAACAAAATTCCCTTCTAACAGCTAGTTTAAATGCAGCGAATATGTAATATACATTATTAAGTATTACATTATTACATTCTCATTGATTTAAATTATAACTGTTAAGTTGTGACTTTTCTAGCAGCTGTCGCTGTTCAATAAGAGTGTGCTGTAAACTTAAACCCACAAACAGAAACTTGTTGTTGTTGCTATTGCAAAACTTTCACTATCAACATTCGACATGTGTACATATCTACATACAGCGCTCTCTCTCCCTCTCTCTCTCTCTCTCTCTCTCTCTCTTGGTCTTAGCGTGCTGCGCACTCTCGCTGAGAGCGGCAACAGCAGTTATTCGTTATCATCGTTGTTGTTTTAGTTGCCGCTTTGGACAGGCCTTTTTTGCCCACTTAGGGGCTTGTTTTCGGTTTTCAATGTTAAGTGCGATGAGAGGAGCTGCGTCAACGACGACAGCCAAAAGGACAGAGGCAAGAAAAAGTGGAAGGACAAGCGCGTGCATTCTCCGGGGCCGCCTACGCAAAATGTACACACAAACATACATCTAACTGTCTGTGTGTATTTATGTGTAGGTGTGTCTATGTGTATATGTGTGGAATATGACACACAATCAGCGTCGCGCAATTATTTATCATATACATATGTTTTTGGATTTTGCCTAGCACGACTCGAAATTAATTCAGTGACAGTTGTTCTTTAACGAATTAAAAAGATACTTTTTTTTTATATTTGGAAAAAATAGTAATAATAATAAAGTAAATATTTTTATTTTAAATTTTGAACATTAAGTCTACTTCCCAATTTATTTTGCTTACGCATTAAATATTTTTTTCCCATTGAATATTTATAAACAGGTTTTGAAGCACATATCAGAAAGTCAACTAATATTTTAATGTCAGGTTTATTTATGTACTTTAAGTTTGCAAATCACTTTTAATTATGTTGCGGAAGGTTTAACAGAGAAGCTGACTGTTATGACACACACATGCACTTCATGTGCACGTGTATGTGTGTGTAACTATTGAAAGTTTGTTTTGTAACCGTTTCGCTGCCTTTTATGAATCCCACGCTTTGACCTTGTTGAAAGTATTTATACGAATAGTTATTTTTTCTTGTTGTTACCATTGTTATTATTGTTGTTGCTTAAGCGCGTGGCTGCGTTAATTAAAACGTTGGTTTTGTTGGCTTGGGGCTAGCCTGTGGGATCGAAGGGAAGCCTTCTGCTATGAATTATGAATGTCGATATTTGCAGGTATTCAGAAAAGCGCTAAGTTATTAGAGTATAAATATGCTATGAATTATGAATGTCGATATTTGCAGGTATTCAGAAAAGCGCTAAGTTATTAGAGTATAAATAGGCGTATATGAATATTTATTTATAAAAATATTCATTTTTTTAACAATATTATAAATATTATAATATTGAAGTTATTTTTTATTTCTCTTTTTGTTTTTTGTTTTTAATAGAAATTTATTATTTTTAAATCGATTTTTAATGAAGATATAAAGTCTAACATTTTCGTTAAACTAATATTGCACATTTTATTTGTATTGATTTACGTTAGATAATTTATTTATTAATGCTGCAAAAAACTTTTCAACGCTCAAAGTTAGGCTACACTTTTTTCTTATTACCCAGCCAGACCAATCGTGCGTATAAATAAAGTTTATGTGTTTGTGTGTGTGTGTGTGGGTGTAGCGGAAAACGCACAAAAGGGAGATAGAAAGAGATAACTAGCTAGCGTCACGCTCACACATGTGCGTACAATTTTATACAGTTTTGTTGCAAAACAAAACGTATGTCAATCTGTCTGCCTGTCTTTCGGTCGGTGAGTCGTTGAGTGTCCCAACCGCTCGTCGGCATATAGCACTGAGTGGTGAAGGTTGGTCGACCCGCTGATAAACAGGAATCGATAAAACTGAAATTAAATGTTTTGGCCATCGAAGCTTTGTTTGGGAGCACAAGCAGCAACAACCACTATAAAAATAATAACAAATGCACATTCCTCCTTCATATCTGTACAATAACCTAAAAACAGTTCAGCTTATCAGCACTTGGATGGGAGAATTTGTTAAGTTTAAGTAATGTTTTGCGTATAGTTACAAAATTTAACTAAAATACTTTGGAAAATGTTGTTAATCTTGTCGATAAATTTCTCTAAAAGTTATATTTAAATAATAGCATTTCTGCGTTTGTTTAAATGTTCATGATAAGCTTAGATCAAGTTCGTTCAATATGTTTTAAGCTATTTGAAATGTTTTACAAAAGATAAAATTTGTAAGTGTTATTATTAAACTGTTAAAATGTTGTTGTTAAAGCTGTTGTTGGTTTTGGCACGATAATCTAAAAAAATCCTTCTGTTTGTGCTAAGTCTTCAGCCATTATATATTATGTGCATAAAAGCTTTGAAAGAAACAATGATAACATCATTCATTCTTCTCGGGTGCAATTTATGCTTAAATGGTTACAAGGACAACGCGATTATATGAGATATCTCTGTTAACGTGTTTTGTGGCTTGGGGCTGCTGCTGTTGCTGTTGCTTTCTGTTTTCTGTTTTATGGCATTTGACCTTACTAAGCTTCTAGGCAGGATGTACACACAATGCATTTACAAAGCTCTCTAAACAATAGAAACTGCATAAATAATAAAACAAAAAACAAAAAAAAAATAAGTAGCAATTCTCTACCCGACTAGACTATACCCTGAACCATATACTTTACGCGTACAGTTATTGCTTGCAAGTATGTGTGTGTGTGTGTTTACACGCCTATAGTGCACACTTTCTTAACTTCAATGCGCCATATCTCCGGTGTTTCTCAACCGAATTCAATAAAATATTTCACAGATTGTCATTATTTCGTCAAGTGTTTCAAACTGCATCACAAAGTTTTCCATATCTAAGATTTTGTTATCGATCGAATATTTGAAACAAACTTGCACTGCCTAGGGATTAGGAGAGCTTATGTACCAAATCTGGAGTCTCTAGCTCTTATAGTCTCTGAGATCGACGCGTTCATACATACGGACGGACAGACGGACGGACAGACGGATATATCGACTCGGCTGTTAATGCTGATCAAGAACGTATATACTTTATGAGGTCGGAGATGCTTCCTTCTGCCTGTTACATACTTTTGCACAAAACCATTATACCCTTTTTACCCATTCTTAACAGGTTCAGGCTATAAAAATGACATGTAAGAAATAAAGAAAAGAGAATTAACACACCAAATTCGACAAGTCTTATAGAAATAAAATAGCAGAGGCAGCGACATTTCATAAATTACTTCTTTAAGGTTTTTTCTTGTGTCTCGTTTCTACGATAAGCCATAGATCTCTGAACGTATCTTAGCTTTTATATATTTTATTATATATATCAAACATTTTTTTGTTAAATATATTTTAAAGATGCCCATTTGAACATATTAAAGATCGTTAAAAGTCATGTTGTCAGATAAAACTGATCCAATTAAAATAATGTCATTAGAATTATTTCTACAAGCGTATACTTAACAAGTAATTAAATATGATCTAATGATCATAAATGAACACTTACATTCAATTCTATTATGTTTGTTTTTTTCGCAGTAATCAAAATACTATTAAGGTTGTTGCTACAAAAAAAAAAATAAAATACAATATACATATGAAGACAATTAAAACTTCACCACGTAACTGACACAAACAGCTGTCAAACTTCTTAGCAACACAATGAAAACAGTAAACAGATACAGCTGTTGAAACAGTATTATTCAGAATGCGTAGAAAAGTGCGCGCTAAATAACAAACACACACACACACATGCATACACACATTCAAACATACGTACTTATTCGCATGATTAATTCGCAGTTAGATTATTTATTTCTTATAAGACGCGACAGCACAGCATATGTACATTTTATCAATAAACGAGTTAACAACTATAAATATAACGAGAGAAAAGCGATAAGTGCGCGCTTGTCGGCACGAAATTACAATACGTACTAAATCAAGCTGTGGCTGCTGCGGCAGTGTTGAAAAGCGTGAAAACCGCTTTCATGTAAATGTAACAATTGTTTTGTATGTGTATACTCTGTTAGGAAAGTGCAAAATGTGTATATTGGTTTTGGAATATGATTAAACTGTTCGATCTCAGAGGATTAACGAAAATCTAGTTGCGTTTTAATATCAAGTCACAATATATAGCCGAATACTGATTTACAGCTTTAAGAGTTCTTAATATACAGCCCCAATTTATACGTTATCAGAGTATCGTTTACTTGATGCCGTTTGCTTATAATCTTGTTTAATGCCACAAACAAAATGTTCACACATAAAATCATCTAAATTATTATTTAATCAGCTAATAGTAGTAATTTAAAAGGGATCGCATAACTACAGTTCCTGGTGAGAGTATTCCTCGTGCGTAGACTCTGTTTCCTTGGGCACAATGTACAAACCCTCCGAACTGAGCCAACGTGTACCATGCTGTGGGCTGTGCAAGCCAACGATTTCCATTTGTCCCGAAATAGGTCTTCCATACGAACGTCCCGACATGCCCAGATACATGCCCGTGTCGACGTGACGGAATCGAACATGAGCGTCACGCATCCAGCTTTCGTTGGCGCAGATGACCTCCCAATTATCACCGGTGTCGCCGACACCATCGACGCCATAAGCAGACACCTCCTGTTCCCCTGACAGCGGCGATGAGAAATGGTGCGAATGTAAATTCTTTTTCGTGGTCAAATGCTCCAATTGAATGGTGGCGCCACAAGCAATGGGTTCTCCACGATCGCACATCTTTTGTGTTTGAGCCTTGACCACCCAGTGGCTGTTAACGTCGTCTTTTTGTTCCACGCCAGTCACCGACTGCTGACCAGATCCGGAGCCGTATTTGACATCGTGCGAGTGCAGGCGAAATGCATAATCCGAATTGAGCAATTTCAGTATGGAGCCACAAGTCACGTAATTAGTCCGCGCAGCTATATTAATGATATTGATAGGAAAATTCTTGAGTTAGGTTTTTTTTGGGGGAGTAAGAAAATGCGGCGTGGGCCAATCACAGCAGACCACATAAACTGCTCCTAGAATACGTACCATTGTTTACATCAGCCAGGCTGAGTAGTGCCAGGGCAACTCCAAGCAGTGTGTGTAGCATTTTGTCTTTTGTCTTTTTGTTTAAAAATAAGTTCTTAGACTAATATTATTAATGTAAAAGTACTTAAAATGCCGTATGCGGCGAAATCAGCAACACGCAAACAAATGATTTGACAGCTCAGTGATGTGTGTAAATGAGTTAGACAACAGGCATGAAAAAATTGTGGGCACCCAAAAATTTACATTTAGAGAAATGTTAACATATGCGCGCAATTTCGCTTCACTTAAAATTTCTGTAGAGAATTTA
The DNA here is from genome assembly GCA_035044485.1 of Scaptomyza reducta. Lineage (NCBI taxonomy): Eukaryota > Metazoa > Arthropoda > Insecta > Diptera > Drosophilidae > Scaptomyza > Scaptomyza reducta. Next base: position 546,316 of record JAWNNV010001381.1, on the reverse strand, counting down.
AAAATAAATAATTTACATACACTAAAACTTCTTTGCCACTGACAAACATTGTGTCCAAAAAGCTATTATGCCTTAAACGATTTGTCAACTAAAAGAAATACAACACAAATAGTCGAAGTGGCAGCCTCAAATACGATAACAGAGTATAACAGATCAGCTGTTAACATTAGGCGGTCATTTTGTCAGCGATATTCGCGCCTATCGATATGCGATAAGTTGACTCGTCGTTATACAGCACTGCAAATGCTGTAGTAGGTATTTTGTAAAAATAAGAAAAATTTCACTAACGCAAAAATTAATGGCACACAAGCGTTTATTTATCTACGCTGCACTAGTAGCGATATGTTATTTAGTTGGCGTGACATGGGTAAGACTTACAAATGCATCAACTACGTCGTAACATAAAAATAAATAACTGCGTTTTGTTTGCTCACAAAGGCTGAGACAGCAACACAAACACTGCCAAGCAGCAGCAACAACAACAACAATGGCAGTCAACCGATACCAGCTATCAAAACAGCCGCAGCCCCAGCCGCAGTAGCAGTAGCAGCAGCGGTAACTCCAGCGCCCACAATCGCCACACTTAAAGCAATTAGCAGCACAGCAGCCAGCGGGGGAAACACGTCAACCAGCAGCACAACTGAATGGTTTGTAGGATTTTTCTAAATATACTATACTATATAGTTTAGACTAATTATAAATTGCAGTGCCTGTGCTGGTGCTTTGCTGCCACAAGTGGATGCCAATGGCAAGGAGCTACCCATTTGCGCCGAATGCAAGTGCTCCCATGTTGCACGTAACACAACACTTATTAAGGTGGGCATTAACATTTCCAATGTTTGCATGCAAACTGGAACCCATTCCAGTCTATAGAATGACAACTCGCATTTACATCTAGAAAAATGAAAAGATGAATTCTCTTTTACACTTTGCAGGTCGTTGTCATCATTGTGATTTGGATAATATCCATATTAGTGATATATATGCTCTTCCTAATGTGCTTGGATCCGTTGCTTAATAAACGCGTCAAGGCCAACAATTATCAGGAGCACACCAATGAAGATGTACATATAAAATTAACTAAATATTCAGGCATTAAATATAGCCGACTAGCCGCCAATCCAGACATCGACGACGTCAGTCATGATGAAAATCATAATGATGACGATACCGATGATGATGATGATGCGCAGCTAGTTGGCAATAAAGAAGCACACAACTTTTAAGACTCACATTACAAAATATTGTTTATTGTTTTATTTTATGTTGTTACTAACACACACACACATATGCATGCAAGTTCTTCTAACTCCAATCTATTTGTTATTGTTTTTTGCACGGCCTTCAACTAATTTTGCTTAATAACATTTCTATCTTCTCTTTCTGCTCATGCTGGGGCTGCCAGGACGAACCAACGCCGCCACCGCCTGTTGGCAGCAACAATCAAGAGCTGAGCGCACGTGCCAATGTCCTCAATCGTGTCGGACATCAGCAGGACAAATGGAAACGACAGGTGCGCGAGCAGCGACGACACATCTACGACCGTCACACAATGTTAAACTAAAACAAAAAAATAAGGTGCACAAGGCATTGGCATTGGCGACTTAAAGACAGTATATATTCCGGCAGCAACAATTATGAATTATTTGTGTATTTTAACCATCGAGCTTTAGCTTGTCTCTCATCAAATTGGATCAAAATTAATTCAATGCAATTAGCCACAATTTATATTATTATTTTAATAAAAGTATCTAACCAAATAATGTAGCAAAAATAAAATGCTTGAGGACTTAATTTAAAACGAATATGTAAAAAATTAATAAGTTAGCTTTAAGACTAAGAATACTTGACTTTTGATTTATCTCTCCGATCAAGAATAGACGCAGAAATGCGAATATCAGAAAGTTTTAATAGAAATCAGAAAATAAACTCAATTTGAAATTTACCATTTTTCCCCATATTATTCAATTGATATGCCAAAAGAACCACAGGCTTTATTAAATTGTTTCGTTTGTTGTCTTAAATTACATTGTATATAGCAAAATGCCAGTTAGTAGCCCTCAACGGTCTCAGCAAATGTCCAGTTCTCCTCCACTTTGAAGGGTCCTTTGATGCTGCAATCATTGGCATTGCAGATGCCCACTGTATACTGTGGAATGCTGCGCGTATCGCGATAGTAAAGCACCTTCATGCATTCACGAATCTACAAGAAAAAAGAAGTAGTGCATTAATAAGGATTACAATTAATAAGGATAATTTGATTTTCTTACCAAATTTGTTGCTTCCTCGAATGTAAACTCACGATCCTTGGGCTTGCGTTCACGCACCAATGGCAGAGCCAAATGCCTTGCAAACCCGGTGGCCACCACATAATCATCATAGGCACGTCCGCGCAAGTCTACATTGCCCAAAAATGGAGCACCAGCCTCATCCACACCAGCAACAACGACATCGATGTAAAGGGGATTCATTCGCGAGCGACGATTGTAGAGGACGCGTGTTAGCCAGCTGGCCAATGACTTGGGCTTCATGACGACTCCATCGTTGCTGCACTGATCCTCGATCATCTTCTGGTCGATGCTGCGCTTTATCGACTGTATATCTGCAAAATCACCGCCGCCGCCAAGCAAGATTTTGTCATTGATTTTGAAGACGCGATCAATGTTCTGGTAACGTGCCAGGGAGCCATAAGAGACAAGTGTATCGGCTGCGACTAGAACGCCGCCAGCATATCTAATACCCAGCACCGACGAGCCCGTAGTAATAGCAGCCCTACAATTACATTAGAAACAATAAAAATATGCTGTTGAAATCATAGTTTTTACTTACGTGCTGTGCTTGGTGCCATATGGACCGGCCGTGGTTAATTCGCGCGGCAGCTCGGCTTGCGTATTACCGCCCATAAAATTGTAGAATTGACCGGGAGCGGGGCCGTTGAGCCACATAGGCTGTGCAAAAGCGTTGCTCATCATTTTGAATACAATCTAAATTTGAAACTGTAAAAAGCAATAGCAGTCGCAGAATGACAGGCACAAATAAATGCCAAACAGTGTTGGTTAGCGCAGTTTTGAGGCAGCTTTGCAACGCTGCAAGCGGCGTTCTATCGATATGCGCATAAAGGAGCTATGCTAAACCAGGGCTGCTAGTCACGCGTGCAGTCAACAAAACGCGCCTAATTTAAACAACTTAACAAATTTTAAAAGCAGAACAGAATATTTGTTATTTTGATTGAAAATACAATTTTGCTGCTTACAAGTAGTTTGTATTAATATATATATATTTGTAATGTTCATCAGCGGAAAATGGAAAATAATATTAAACATCGAAAAACCCACACATTTTTGAGCAAAGCGTGATAATTCATAATAAAGGGTCAACATTACTTTATTTTTAAAGTGGTCGTATAATTCAATAGAATAATACAAATCTATGTTTTAATGCACACCGTTGAGGGGAATGTTTGTTAATAATGTTTTGCATCTTATAGATTGCATAATACAGATGAATTGAGAATATCAATGTAGAGAGTACAGTTATGCTTATGACTTAATAAAACCACTAAAACATTAATATATATATCATATGTATAAATCTATATAACAATTTGTTATTGTGTTTTACAAACTATGCAATTGTCAAATACTAAATATCATTACAAGCTACTGTCACGGTCTTATATGTTTAATATATACATATATTTAAAATAAAGCTCTTCTCAATCCTTGCAGCAACAATAAACATTATCGCTTGAGCTAGCAGGAGTTGTTGGCACACTGGCCGCCGGCGTCTTTTGTGGCTTACTATAGGAATGTGGCCCACGCATAAAAACATCTATGAGCTGACAATGTGAGCTGTCAATGAAAGAAACATATATATAATACCATGAATAATTTCAAAGCAGCAAGATTTCAATTGCTTACCTCATGGTTATATCTAAATCAGTAACAACTTCGCCATCACAGTTCCAGCTGGAATATTCCGAACTGATTGCATCGCTGCCACTTTGAGCTATGGGCTGGCGGGAACCGGCTATACTCAGGTTCTCCTCCGCCGTAACTGCTGTAAGTGTTCGGAAAATGAATTTCCTTGTCCGATAGACCTCAACAAATGGCAAATTGCGCTGGAACAACAAAAGTAATTAGCATTATGTTACAGAAATTACTAACTACAATCTATCCTCTATTCTAATCTTATAATAGTTATACAATAAAAATCATATTTAAATGTAATACTTATATACTTACAATATCACCACCGCGTCCCGCAGTATTCAACAGAAAACGCAGATTATTGACCAACGTCGTTTTGCGCACCAGAATCAGATCCAAACAGCCATCCCCAAGATGGCTATAGCGCGAGATGCCATTGGGACTGCGGGCACAGGCACATGTAATGTTGGCGCCGCATATCATAAAGAAATTGCCGCGTATAGCGGTCCACTGGAGTCCACTTCGTAGACTCAAACTGGACCCATAGGAGTCACCCGGCTGAAGAGGGAGACTGAATGGACGCTGGAACCGAGGACGCAACAATGCTGTCTCACTGGCACTCAATAATAGCTGCGAATTCGTTGCATGCAGTTGGGACAGCTCCGGCTTTTGCTGACTTTGTTTCTGATGCTCCTCTTGCTGCGTTGTCTTCTCCCCCTGCTCCTCCTCCTCCTGCCTCTTCTGTTGCTCCACGTCCTCCTCCAGCTCTTCAAAGAGCGTAGAACGTTGCTCATGCATCGAGGAGCTAGCAACGCTACAACGCTGACAATTTGCATAACAAACAGAGCTCGTCTCCTCAATCAACGGACTAACCGGACTCTGTGGCTGTGACTCCGGCTCAATGGGTTCCTTGAGTAGCTGCAACTCGGCATCATAGCCACGATTGCAAATGAATGCTTTAATCCCACTGTACTCATATCGCTTGGTGCCCATCCAACGATATTGTTCACTCTCTGCCGCCACATCGCCCAGGTAACCGTAACTCAAAACACTGGCACAAAAGCGCAACAAGGTTCGACTATTGCTCACACTGCACACGTCCAATCCGCGACGCTGACCAAGGAGCACATGAATCGCAGCAGTCTTAACGTCGGCCGTGCCATGCATGCTATACACAATGGTGTCCGTGCTGCCAGCGGGTATCACTGCAACGGGTAGACTGGGACGTGGTATATACGCTGGTCGCTGCTCATCCAGCCCAAGTTCACGCATTCTCCGAAAGATGAGACCATTGATGACCTCGGCCACAGTGCCATCGCCGCCCACACAACACACAGCATCATAGCAGCTAAGATCATGGGTGAGGATAATATCTCGTATTTGATTTGCTCGCTGCGTCGTTATGCAGGTGGCATCGATTCCAGCCAGTTGGAATAGAGGACGCACCAAGCGTTCATAGGTATTTGCGCCCGCTTTGCGTCCCCCATAGGGATTGATGAAGACGAGCAGACGCTGCACACGCTGTCCACCAACTGGAGAATTTGCCAGGCGCATCTTAAGGCCCAGTTCCCATTGCCTCACTATATACGCATCCGAATTGTAGAAGGTGAGACGACGCAGTTGCCAACGATTGCAATCCTTCTTGGATTTAGTTAAACGTTCGGCATAGTTAATCGTTAAGAATTGTGCTGTGGGCTTAATGGCATCTGCCACATTCAGCTGGTGATGCTGCTGCTGCTGTTGCTCTGGCGGCGGCTTTAAGCTCTCCGGCTTGGTTTGACCCGAACGCACGCTGATAATGTCATCCATGTGCAGGATGTGACTGTGTGGTCCATAGCTGCTGCAATTATCATTGTCCACATGTTGATCCGGTGGCAATGGTTGTTTGTGTGTTTCGCTCCTTGTTGGTCGCTGCATTCGCTCCCAAACGAGACGTTGGCCATGCAACAGCACCCGATAGCTCTTCTTCTTCAACTGAAAGTTATTCAGCAGCACATCCGTGGAGGAGCAGGCAAATTCTGCACTGCTGGCATGCGCCATCTTCGGATCACTTTGTCGCTGCAAACAAACAAACAGAAACCACACAATGAAAACAGAGTTGAGAAAAGAGCAAAAACAGAAGAAACAAAGCAAAAAATAAACAGGTTTCCATTAGAATTGAGTACTCATTATAAGTTGAGTTCAAACACTTGGCAATAAAACAGTGATACATTCACTTTGTGTTGCACAGCCATTACGAAATGCTTCAAAGGGGTATGGAAGAGTGGTGCTGCAAGTTATAAGTGATGCTAGCGATAAATATCGGGTTTCTACAAACAATTATTCTACATTTTGTAGCGATAAGTATCGATTTTATATGAGCTGTTTATTCAGCAAATATATAATATTTTTATAAATCATTTTCATTAATATAAATATGTAAGTAAAATAAATGAATTCAAAATTAATTTTTGTTAGGCCTTTTTTTATGCAATTCGTTATTCAATAAAGGAATTATCTTTTTCCTCAAATAATTATTGCATAGGGAACAAAAAAATAAGTTAATTAAAATCTGTAAGCTTCATATGATATAACAAACTTAAGCTTGCTGTAATTTAGTGTGTTTAGTACAGGGTATCTGTAAGTAATACATCCAACACCAATCACTTTTACTCGTTTTAATGACTCGAGTAACAAAGCAACAACTATTGTGGGTCTAACTCGTTGTGCCACTAACATATTCATCTGTGTACAACAATGAACCTTTAGACCTTTGTGAGATCGGATCATTAACAAAGCTTAATATAAATAGCGACAAAACAATTGACATGTTTTTTTTTTTTTTTTTAATGTCGTTAGCACTACAATGTTAATTGCAAATACAAATACTTTTAAGTTGCTGGGCCAAAAAAGGTTAAGTAAGGCCTTTTGGAATTGCTGTAAAGTGTACTACGTTGCTTGAGTTCTTGAAAGTTAGAGTTTGCTTTGGAGGAATTAAAACTCAATACATTTGTTGTTTTAATGTTTGTTCTCTGAAGGTTATTATATGATTGTATATTTAAACTTCTTAGAGTTTATATTCAGACGTGCTTCGGTTTTGTTCAAGCATCAAGATCAGTTCTTAAGATCGCCCGAAATATTTACTCTTGTGGATTGTACGCAACAGGTTTGTTAGGTATTCAGTATCTTGCTTCCAAGCTCTCTATATCCATTAAGATAGTCTACAAAACAAAGTGTAATCTATATAAAAACTCAATACAATTTTTGTTTTAATGTTTGTTCTTTGAAGCTTATTATATGATTGTATATTGAAACTTCTTAGAGTTTATATTCAGACGTGCTTCGGTTTTTTTTTTTTGGTTTTGTTCAAGCATCAAGATCAGTTCTTAAGATCTGCCCGAAATATTTACTCTTACGCAACAGGTTTGTTAGGTATTCCAGTAACTTTGAAAGTTAGAGTTTGCTTTGGAGGAATTAAAACTCAATACATTTGTTGTATTAATGTTTGTTCTTTGAAGCTTATTATATGATTGTATATTTAAACTTCTTAGAGTTTATATTCAGACGTTCTTAGGTTTTTTTTTGGTTTTGTTAAGATAGGCCCGAAATATTTACTCTTACGCAACAGGTTTGTTAGGTATTCCAGTATTCTTGCTTCTACGCTGTCTTTATCCATTAAGATAGTCTACAAAACAAAGTGTAATCTATATAACTGATAAGAAAGCAACCGAAGCAGCATTTCAAATGTCATATCAATTTGCCAAGTCAATTCGCAAAGTAAACGAATTGTTCTTAAAAAGAAAAAGCAACGAATTGGAGACAAAAAGGCTGGAATATACTTTAAGTAACTCGTTTCTGACGCACAAAATGATATGTCAAGTGAGTACAAATCATCTTAAAGATTTCATACCCTTGGCTTTTGGAGAACAAAAGAAAAGCTAAGCAAATATATATATATGTATTTATATATACTCAATGTTTATTAAGTCGCAACAAGTGATAAATACGACACTTGAAGGAACAGTGGCCTCCACACTAATGTGCACAAGCCAGTACTTAAAATATGACTAACATTTGCTTTTGCTAATTAGAAACGCACACACTTTAGTACACGTTGACTTCTACAACATACGCGAATAATAAGTATGATAGAATACCAAATACCTTAAGTCTTAGCTACTTAAAGTCAATATAAAGCTAGATTGTAGATGGAAGTTTCGTCTTTATATTTTACCTATTGCATTAGCACAACATTAACAGAATTGTGCTTAAACATTTGTTCTGAGAATTTATCATAATAAAATAGGAAAAATGTAAAGCAAAGTGATTTTTTTTACGAATTATATTGAACGTAAAATTTGCAAAACAAGTTTGAAAATCATGTATTTAAATTTCAACAATTGAATTTTGAAAAAGTTATTATAAATATATAATAATAATAATAATAAAAATAAAAAGTAAAATAATAAATATTATAAATTTTTTCTTTTCATCTAAATAATTATAATTTGCAATATAAAATCCTATTCAGTATTCACGAAATGTTCGCTCGTAAATTGAAGCCACTTCTGTATCGTTATCAATATATATATACTCGTTCGTAATCAAAAATATCATTAAAAATAATGCAAGCATTTATATACACATAATGAAGTAATTCACAGGGTATGCACAACCAGAACTCGTATCATTTTTGGAGCCTACACAAACGAACGTGGCGCGTTTGACTTGACAACATTCAAGGTTGTTTAGCGGCACCCGAAGCGTGAGCAAAACTCTGTTTTAGAATCGATTTCGAGTGGGGAAGCTGCGTAGAACAACAACTACGTTTGAAAAACAGGTTCCTCTCTTCTTTTCTCTCTCAGAGTTGCGTGCAGCTTTTGACCTTCGCCTTGAATTGCAGCGATTTTTGATTGTTATTGGTGTAAACTTGATTTTTGAACTGCGTCGATTCGCTTGACCGACTATAACCACTAATGTCAGACACTAGCCGAATTGAAGGTCATTAAAACCTAATTTATAACCGAATATGCATTTAGGCTTCTTTATGGAAACTAGTTATCTTGCAAATTACTTTAAACCTGAATTCGGTTGTGAATTGTTTTTTTTTTAAGCATTTCCGGCAATACAGATGATGTTAAGACGATAAGATATTGTTCTTAACAAGAGTAAATATAGTTGTAACTAAAAGCTTTTTAACAACTTAATCTTGAGCTAACTTACAAGTACAAATACATATATAATATGCAACACCTTATTTTAAATACAATTTGTTTTAAATGCTTTTAGTACATTTTTGATTAATACTTGTTGAATGACATATTAACCTGCAATGTGCAAATTAGTTTAAAATCTCATTAAAACAGTTTTTGCACTATAAATTGAGTTTTGGCACGCCCCATTCTGTTGCATGCCAAAAATGTATTATAATTCTGTTTATAAATAAAGCAAAATGGCATTTATTATAATATAAAGAAACTAAAGTAAGTTAATCATATCAAAAGCTTTTATGAATCAAGCCCAAGTGTTGCAATCACCCAACAGTTGAAACTTTATTCCAAATGGAATTTGCTCGCAATTCGAGTAAACATTTTTGGTAATGACGAAATTTTCTTCAAGTTCTTATCGCAAGTCATGTGAATTATTTGTTTAGCTTTTGAAGTACTTTCTACAGTGAGCGCTGAGAAATGAGAACTTACGAAATGAGAAATTGTACTTATTATATAAAGATACGTTTTCAACTATATAAAAGTCCTTTTTTAACAAAAAGTATTCTTAATTTAAGAAGTCAAAACAAAAGAATTATTTTAAACATAAAATCCTTTTGTAAAGCTTTCAATATCAACTATATAAAAATCCTTTTTTAACAAAAAGTATTCTTAATTAAAGAAGTCAAAAAAAAACCATATAAGAATTATTTTAAACATAAAATCCTTTTGAAAAGCTTTCAATATCAACTATATAAAAATCCTTTTTTTAGAAAAAGTATTCTTAATTTAAGAAGTCAAAACAAAACCATATAAGAATTATTTAAAACACAAAATCGTTTTGAAAAGCTTTTAATATCTTATGTATTATTTTCGAAACTTTAAATAATCTTTAGCAAATCGAGTATTTGGCTTAGATTCATCTACTAAATGTTGAAATTAATGCAGCACGCAACAGTTTATTTGCTAAAAATCGTAAAAATGATTCCCTAACAAGCTGTAAACAAATTCATTTTAGCACGCTTTTATAATTATAAACAACAAACTGTTAACAATCTAAACCCGCATACTAAACAAAAATATTAAAGTTATCTAGCACTCAGTTTGAACTTGAATGCTTATCAACGTTTATTATGAACTGAACTAAAAATGGCTTAGACAAGACCCAAAGATACAAAATTAAATACGGAGGCGTGATTGATATGGCAGATTTAATTAAAAACCCGATTTATAAAGCTAAACATAGTTAATGACAAGACTATGATAAAATAACTTGAACTTACTTTTTGTATTTAATATCTTTTGTGAATCTAACACGTTATCTATAAGCATTGCTTATTGTTCAATAATAATCCATAAAACACATTTCGCATGACTTTAAAGTTGGTCGGAACCATTATAAATATTACTAAGTTTTTATTGATTAATTGCACTCGTACAATATAGGTCCCAATTTGATTATATTGACTAGAACAAATAGTACGACGATGGAAATAATTTATTTTCTATTGTTGCGAACATTGGTGAAAACTAAGCTTCATTTTGAAAACATACTAGCAACAATCACATATCATTATCCCTAAATTTCAAAATGAAAAGCCCTAATGAAAGAATTTCCCTTAAAGTTTGTTTTAAAAATAATTTTAATGAACAGTTGAAACGTTTAACATATTTATAAGTGACCTTTTTGGATACACACGCAACCCGTAAATGCCCCCTACAAAAGATATATTTTTTTATGACGAAACGTATTAATAAGAGCTGGTTGACAAATGTGTGCGTGTTTAGAAAAAGAAAACAAAAATCAATGCTTAAGAAATTAAAGCGTCGTTATTCCTAATGTATTATACGCTACGAATAACAAGTTTTTGTTTGCGAAATTACAATTCTTTAAATATCATCTGGTTATTGTATTTATTTTTTTTTATTTTCTATATTATCATCAAATATTAAATAAATGCTCATTACAAACACTTCTCACAAAATTGTTAAATATATTTATAATAATTATTCTAAAATTAGAAACTAAGTGGAAAGTTTTTAAAATTAACACTTTTAATATGTATCGCGCAGGCATACAACTAGTGCCTGCATCTTTCTCTGTTTCACAGTTTCGCAGTTACACAAAGTACAATTATAAAATTCATATATGAACAACCTACAGCAGTGAATAACAAGTAAGAAGGCTCTAGTCGAGAAATCCCGACTAGACTATACCCTTAACCCTATACTTTACGCATACAGTCAGTGCTTGCAAGTATGTGTGAGTGTGTGTATGTATACGCGTATAGTGCATACTTTCTAAACTTCAATACTCCATATCTCCAGTGTTTCTCAACCGATTTCAATACAACTTTCACAGATTGTCAATATTTAGTCTAATTTTTTAAACCGCATCAAAAAGTTTTCCGAATTCAAGATTTTGTTGTTATCGATTACATGTGTATATCGGAAATGGGAAGAGTACTTGTACTGCCTAGGGATTAGGCGAGCTTATGTACCAAATCTGGACTCTCTAGCTCTTATAGTCTCTGAGATCGACGCGTTCATACATACGGACGGACGGACGGACAGACGGACATGGCTATATCGACTCGGCTGTTGATACTGATCAAGAATATATATACTTTATGGGGTCGGAGATGTTTCCTTCTCCCTGTTACATACTTTTGCACAAAACCATTATACCCTTTTTACCCATTTTCAATGGGTTAAGGGTATAAAAAGACAACAACTCGTTGGCGTGGCGAAAGAGCGTGAAAGGAATGGATGGCAGGCACACACGTACATAAACTACGACAAGCACCGTTATCAAAAGACAGCAATAAACAGCTGTGTCCAGCAACAACAGTCTAGCACGTACATAAAGAGATGCATACATATTCTTTTCTTGTTTTGTCTGCTTTAATTCCACCATATAATATTAGTGTGTGTGTGTGTGTGTGTATGTTCGATAAGTTTTCGTGTTCTTATTTTACTGTTTGACCGCCAGTTAGAATGCCGGCAATTAACCTATTGTTTTATGTGTCGAATTTACCTTGGACATATTGGGCATATCCGTATATACGTACAATCATATGTGCTCATATATACATCAATTGCGGTTACGTTTTTTTTCTGTTGCAGTTATGTTGTTGGGAAATCAAGAAAATCCGATACGCATTGCTATTTTGCACTCACGGACACACATGCACACACGAAACACGAACATATGCAATCGAATGCAGTGCATTTAAAATGACAGTTGAAAATGGGCTACGTTCTCCAATTTAAAGCGCACTTATGCATGACTTTTAATTTTCAATGGCAAGTAGAAAATGATTAAAAGTTTGTTAGCGTAAATCGAGAATTACTCAGAAGAAAAACCGAGCCGTTAAAAAAACAAGAGCACTACGCCCGCGAACTATTTCCAGAAAAAGCAAACAAAATACTAAAAGAAATATATGCAGTCAAGAGTGTGGCCAGTCGTCGTCAGCGAGAAAATACCAAACTAAGTTAACCACAATTAGTACGCAAAACTGCCATTTGCTCTTTAAATACTGTCCCTTAAAAAAAACAAAATTCGTATCGAATTTGTAAAATAATAAATTCAAGTTATCAAAATAAACAAAAATCAAACAGATTTAAACATGTTTTTCTAAATTATTGATATTTTAATTACATATTTTGCCGCCTGAATATGAGTAAGTATCATTCCAATATGTAATCTAACGGTCATGATCATCTTTCATCTTTGCGCCAGGTACTAACACATCTAAAACGAGTCCAAGTTCGACTAAGGCGGCACAACCGAATCAGGAACCCTCAACACATCAGTCACCATCACAACAAAATTCAAATCAAGGAAGTGGCCAATCAAATTCACCAAATCGTCAAACTCAGCGACCACAGCCATCCACATTTCAGGAATCTATACCAGATCCGCCCCCGCGACAAACTTTGCAAGAACAACAGCAAGTGGTGCATCGGCTACCGACTTTCAATCATGGACGTGATCAACAATTGGATCAGCGAACACAGCGATCAACATTTCAGGGATCTTTACGAGATCCGCCCCCGCGGCAAACTATGCAAGAAAAACAAAAAACGGAGAAACGGCTACCAACTTTATATCGTGGAACTAATCAGCAAATGTATCAGCGAATACAGCGATCAATATCTAAGCCATGTCCGGTAAGTTCGTCATGTATACGAGAACAAAAACAACAACAAGCGGAGCAACGGCTACCAACTTTCTATCGTGGAATAGATCAACAAATGGATAATCGAACACAGCGATCAACATTTCAGGGATCTTTACGAGATCCGCCCCCGCGGCAAACTATGCAAGAAAAACAAAAAACGGAGAAACGGCTACCAACTTTATATCGTGGAACTAATCAGAAAATGTATCAGCGAATACAGCGATCAATATCTAAGCCATGTCCGGTAAGTTCGTCATGTATACGAGAACAAGAACAACAACAAGCGGAGCAACGGCTACCAACTTTCTATTGTGGAAGTGATCAACCAATGGATCAGCGAACAGAGCGATCAACATTTCAGGGATCTTTACACACTATACACGAACAAGAACAAGCGGAGCTACGGCTTCCAACTATATATCGTCGAAGTGATCAGAAAATGGATCAGCGAACACAGCCATCAATATTTCAGGGATCTGTACGACATCCGTCCCCGCGGCAAACTATGCAAGAACAACACAAAACGGGGCAACGGCTACCAACTTTATATCATGGAAGTGATCAAGAAATGGATCAGCGAATACAGGAAACAAAATGTCAGAGATGTGAGGCATGTATACGATATCCTCATCCGCGGCAAACTATGCAAGAACAACAACAAGCGGAGCACCGGCTACCAACTTTATATCGTATAAGTGATCAACCAATGGATCAGCGAACAGAGCCATCAACATTTCAGGGATCTATACGACATTCCTCCCCGCGGCAAACTATGAAAGAACAACAACAAGCGGAGCAACGGCTACCAACTTTATATCATGGAAGTGATCAACCAATGGATCAGCGAACAGAGCCATCAACATTTCAGGGATCTATACGACATCCCTCCCCGCGGCAAACTATGACAGAACAAGCGGAGAAACGGCTACCAACTTTATATCATGGAAGTGATCAACCAATGGATCAGCGAACAGAGCCATCAACATTTCAGGGATCTATACGACATCCCTCCCCGCGGCAAACTATGAAAGAACAACAACAAGCGGAGCAACGGCTACCAACTTTATATCATGGAAGTGATCAACCAATGGATCAGCGAACAGAGCGATCAACATTTCATGGATCTGTACGACATCCGTCCCCGCGGCAAACTATGAAAGAAGAAGAACAAGCGGAGAAACGGCTACCAACTTTATATCATGGAAGTGATCAACCAATGGATCAGCGAATACAGGGATTAACATGTCAGACATGTGAAGCATGTATACGAGATCCGCCCCCGCGGCAAACTATGAAAGAACAAGCGGAGAAACGGCTACCGACTTTCAATCATGGAAGTGATCAGCAAATGGATCATCGAACAGAGCCATCAACATTTCAGGGATCTGTACGACATCCGTCCCCGCGGCAAACTATGAAAGAACAACAACAAGCGGAGCAACGGCTACCAACTTTATATCATGGAAGTGATCAACCAATGGATCAGCGAACAGAGCCATCAACATTTCAGGGATCTATACGACATCCCTCCCCGCGGCAAACTATGAAAGAACAACAACAAGCGGAGCAACGGCTACCAACTTTATATCATGGAAGTGATCAACCAATGGATCAGCGAATACAGGGATTAACATGTCAGACATGTGAGGCATGTATACGAGATCCGCCCCCGCGGCAAACTATGACAGAACAAGCGGAGAAACGGCTACCAACTTTATATCATGGAAGTGATCAACCAATGGATCAGCGAACAGAGCCATCAACATTTCAGGGATCTATACGACATCCCTCCCCGCGGCAAACTATGACAGAACAAGCGGAGAAACGGCTACCAACTTTATATCATGGAAGTGATCAACCAATGGATCAGCGAACAGAGCCATCAACATTTCAGGGATCTATACGACATCCCTGCCCGCGGCAAACTATGAAAGAACAACAACAAGCGGAGCAACGGCTACCAACTTTATATCATGGAAGTGATCAACCAATGGATCAGCGAACAGAGCCATCAACATTTCAGGGATCTATACGACATCCATCCCCGCGGCAAACTATGAAAGAACAACAACACGCGGAGCAACGGCTACCAACTTTATATCGTGGAAGTGATGAACCAATGGATCACCGAATACAGGGATTAACATGTCAGATATGTGAGGCATGTATACGAGATCCGCCCCCGCGGCAAACTATGACAGAACAAGCGGAGAAACGGCTACCGACTTTCAATCATGGAACTGATCAGCAAATGGATCAGCGAACAGAGCCATCAACATTTCAGGGATCTATACGACATCCGTCCGTGCGGCAAACTATGCAAGAAATACAACAAGATCAGCAACGGCTAACTACCTACTATCTGGGAAGTGATCAACAAATGGAGGAACAACCCCATCGCTTAACATATCAAATGGATGGTGAAACCCAGACATCAAGACATCAGCGATCGATATACCTGGAAACTCCACAAAATCAGGAACATGTGGATGAACAAAACCATCAAATTGTGCCACTAAGTACGAAAAGTGTTAATTACGCGAATGAGCCAGCAGATAATCAACCATTCGTTCAACAGTTAGACCCATCTAAGGACAAATCGCGTATGGAATGCAGCTGTGCGAGTAATCGACAAAGATCTCAAAAAGTTGAAATGGCTGAAATAGCTAATTCGTACACCTGTTCACGTCCACGACGCGTTAAACCAGAGCCAACGCCGTTACCAGGTGCTAATTGCACGTGCAGGTTACCGCCAAAGTGCCAATGCTCTTCGCCTGGGGGAAAGCCACAACAACCAATGATGCCAGAAAAAATGAGACGTATGACGGTGGAGCAGGAACAACCTAGGAGAGCTCCGCCGCCCCCATCACATGCACACATTTTTTGCGGTCAGCCAACGCCATATCGCAGCAAACAAACGGCTTCAGAACGTAATCAGTGTGCCTCTCATTGTGGACACTGTAAGGCGACAAGAAAAAAATCGAAAAAAGCGTGTGCTATTCAATAAAGAGTTATATTGTCACAGGACTGGCAAGTAGGAAAATTTTCATGGTTGGCAAAATAGCATATAACAATATACACAGTTTTTTCCCAAAATGGAATAGACAAATAATTGGAACACCATTCGCTTCAGATACGCTATCAGTATCGGACATTATGGAAAGCGTACAAATTTTAATTTTATTAAACAGACAATATATCAAAATTTGTTTTTCAATCAAATAAAACCAACAAAATGAAAAATAAAATACAAACAGCGCATTAACATCACTTTATTACCATTTTAACAATGTCAAAAGTGGAAAATGAGTGTTCCAAATTATTGACAAGGAGCACAGCACAGTAGTCGTCCCAGATAATGTAGAATAAATTTTCTTAGATAAATGGAAAATCTTTCAATTTGTTCATTCATTAAATCAAACGTTAAAGAATTGCAAACGCTGCGTGCTTTAACATGACCGGAGAAGAAAAGAATCTGCCCAAACCACAAACGACTTGTTCATGCGCTGGCAACAGACAGAGAGGTGCGCCACCAAAGTACCAATTGATTGGTCAAGCTGATACGTATAGCTGCTCCCGCCCAAGACCTGTTTTGGAAGAACCAAAGCCGTTGCCCGGTGCTAGTTGCACGTGCAAGATAAAGCCTCCACCGCCAAAGTGCGATTGCTCCAAGCCAGAGGGGGAAGGCCCACAAGAATCAATGACGATGGAACAATCACATGCAAAAATTGCTTGCGGTCAGCCAAGGCCATATGGCCAAATCCAAACCCGAAACTTCTATGGTCAAAAGGTTCCACAAAGCAATAAGTGTGCCTCTAAGTGTGGACATTGCTCGGCGACGAGAACCAAATCAAAAAAAAATTGCACTATTCAATAAAAGGAAAGAGGCAAACAGGCAAATATTAGGGCCTTGGTAAAATAAGAAACAGCAATACGAAAATATTTTTTAAAATAATAACGTTAAGACTGTAACACCATACGCTGTTTTGGACATTGTGGAAAGCATAGCACATAAGGATGGAGATTTTATTGAACGACACGTGGGCATCTCTGGAAGCGAGCACATTATTCTTAAAATGTATCCAAATTTACTTTTAGTGAAATAAAAAACCAAAAATATTACACAGCACATTCATTAGTAAAGGTCGCTATCCTCCTTTCACTTTAACTTTTGACAGAAGCGATAAATACAGTTTTCAAAACTATTTACTGTGAGCAACAATTCTCTGTGTAATTCGACGCGGTCAATGAGAATGTAATACAGATAGAGTGGTAACCAATGAGAATGTAATACAGATAGAGTGGAAACAAGAGTACCCCTCTTTTTAACAGAAGGGAATAAACCTGTGGTTAAGCTCGTGGGGAAAATCTGTATTACATTCTCATTGTTACAAAGTAGTCATGTAGTTTTTTTTTTTTGTATATTAAAATGTAAACGACAATAGGTATTAAGGAATATCAATGAAGTATGTACAGTATTAGAAGTAAACTGGAGTTAGATGATATTGAAAAGACCCTTAATTGTTAAGATAAACTAAATACCTACATAATGAGAGAGGTTGTATTAACTTAGAGTATCAAATTGTTGTGCATTATGAATGCGTAAAATAAAGTATATGTTCCCTGGAAAGTAATGTGCTTGAGTAAAGTTCGATTTGGGAGTTTTCGGTTAATCTGTGGTAGAAGAAAGCTCAAGGTAGGGTGCAGAGCCATAGTGCAGCAACATCAGCAGTTCAAATCGCGTATTTTCGTGTAGCGTGCCCGATAGTTACTGCAACTCAAGGTTTCTTTTTTCTGTTTTTTTTTTGTTTATGTTTACATTTTGGCCCACGGATTCATAAATTTAACTTAATATTATCCCTGACTGTACTTGTGAGTATGTACTTTTAAGTTACAACGAACCCCGCGGAGACTGTGTTTGTTGAATCCAACGAGAAACTTAGTAGGAACAATTCCCGCACATGATGCAATAGTATCTAGTGTCCTCGCGAGTTCTAGCAACAAATGTCCGTGATCGAGAAATATTATAATATTAATTTTAACACCCAATGTGAGGCCCGATTCGAAGGCAACGAAAAATATTATAATAATTTTGGATGAAGAAGAGCTAGATAATAATTGTACGTTACATTACACAACACATCACAGTAGTCGTCTCAAAAAGTGTGTTCAAAAAGGAATTAATTTTCTTAAATTAAAAGATAATATTTACATTTTGAACACATTAAATCAAATGTAATTGCAATTGCAAACGCTGCATTTCTTAAGATGTCCAAAGAAGGCGCTCCGCCCAAACCACAGATAAAATGCTCTTGCGCTCCCAAACGTACAAGAGTGGTTGAGACTGAACGGCCAGGCCAGGCTCCGCTAGCTGATACATATACATGTTCCCGCTCACGACCCGTTCCACAGGAACCGCCAATGGAGGAGCGTTGCACGTGCAAAGTGACGTCCGCACGGACACAGTGCGAGTGTGCTCCGCCAGTGGCGTCCCCATCGGAGTTGGCGCAAGTGTATCGACCACCACCGCAAGCATCCCAACTAACACATGCAAACATCAACTGCGGCCAGAAATTACCATGTAAACGTAGTGTATATCAACCAACGCGAACTGCACCCAATCAACTCGCTCAGTGTGGACATTGTACGACAAGCGCAAGAAAGAAAAAGTGCGTTATACAATAGAAAATTGGGGTGAGAAATACGTTGGCAATTTACACCCACATACAGCAGTTTCAAAAACGTATTCAGAATCGAAAATACGGTACGCTGTCAGTTTTGGGCATTGTGAAAAGCGTATCACTCGGAGATGGAGCGTCTTTTGACATCAGTGGGCATCACAGGACTGCAAACACTGAACACATTATATTTTAAAATGTATCAAAATTTGCTTTAAGATCAAATAAAATTGATTTAAAAAATAATAATAATACGTTGACATCAACAACAGACACTATCAGTCCATTTGTATTGAATCGTTCAACATAATTTCGATCAAACATCTATGAATCACAAATTTACAGGATTTGAATAATGTTTACAAATCAACTGTCAGTCATCACATCACAGTAGGCATTACAAGACGTGTGTTTGAAAATAGCAAATTTCTGAATTTCAAACACTTATTTTTTTTTTTATTGGCTACACAATAAAACACACGTAGCTGCAAATGCAAACGTTGCATTCTTAAAAATGTACGGAGAAGATAGTAATCCAGCACCTCGAGCGGGCTGTGGCTGTGACAATCAAAATTCTACAAACACACAGATGGGCCCGGAGGTACGTGGATATGCTCAAGGTCCGAGCAGCGACGTGTGTTATGTCGCGCAACCGGCACCAGCTTACAGAAGGCCTCCAAGCGCCTCACCGTGCAGTCACTGCAAGCGAAGCCGAAAGGGCAAAAAAAAAAGCAGATGCAGCATACAATAAGTCAAGGTTACATAAATCCAGTAAATTTAAGTAATCTCAGCCAGCATTGCTAGCGAAACTTCAGTTTACTTTATAAATTATTTTTAACACCATAGCATTAAACAACAAGAATGCCTGAGGCGCCTCGACCGGATTGCATTTGCCCACAGTTGAGCTTTTCCGAACTGGAAACGCCCATCGAGCCAAGGACCATAGAAATTCCATGTAATGTTCTAGAGAGAAAGAAAAACAAGATCAAGAACATGAAAAAGTCGAAATGCAGCATTCAATAAGAAAAGTTTTAACTGATTTCAAGCAATCTGAGCTGGCTTTGCTGGAAATATTTTATAAAAACGTTTTTTGGCACCGTCTCATAAAATATTTCACACACTTTCCCCGTGCAAACATTAAAGCAAGAATGTCTAACTCAAATCAACGATCTTCGGGTGCTCCATTGGATTGCCGTTGCACTCCCGAGCGCACAGTTCAACAACAGCAATCACAACGGGTAATGGGAACGCAGCCAGAGATCATACGAATACAATGTGGCACTGGAAACGAATTCGCAGGAGACGATCGTCGTCAGCACAAGAAAAAAATGAAATGCAACATACAATAAAGATGGTATGTAGGATGGTACAAGTGAGCAAGAAGCTGGAGGACCCCGCTACAGTAACAAAGAATGAGATGCAAAAATTAAAAAACAAAATTACAAAATTACTATCGAGTTCTGTTCGAAAGGAAGCTACAATCGAAGAAAGACTTCGTAGCAGGCGTTACGAAATACGAAATAAATTTGAAGTTAATTAAAAAATGGGAGATTTCGAAAATGTTCATATCAAAATTTTGTAGTTTTTATACATAGATGTGATTTTACATGGACACAGCTTCCAATTATCCACCACGCTGGTGTACTGAGCCACGGCGATGCCAGACATAAGATGCGAATGTCCCGCTAAAAATCGGAAAGGGTACTGTTTTGTGTTTCGCACTGCGCCGGTAGCTTACCAAAAAAAGAGAAGTGGCCGACAAGGGAAGGGTTCACCTTGTGAACCCGCTACCTGTCCAGCTAGGCAGCAGGTATGTTGTAGCAAGAAGTTTATTTATATCCGCATGACCAGCTGTGCTCAATTACTGATTACTGATAAAATTTAATATAATTAATTTCATATTTTTTATTTTGCCAAGGCCAATCCGCCACCACAGCGTATCGTTAGCTGCTGTTCTTGTCCACCACCGGAGCCCATTAGACCACCTGCACCAGAACCAGCGCCATCAGCCCAACCCAGTCGTGTGTATTCAATATGTTCCACCGCTCGTCCGCCACCAGAGCCAAATAAGCCATGTTGCTGTGGGCCCGGGAGTACATTAAATGAAGGAACAGCACGCATGACACCGCGTCAGAACATGTCCTATGCTCCACCACTACAGCCATTTAATCAGAATATCGAAGAGCCTAATGATCCTTACTACAACCACAATCGCAATTATCCAAGTACGGCGGTGAATCCTTTAGCTAATTTCGACTTGACTCGATTCGATCGAGATCAAACTGGACACACTAGTAGCTATGGTCGTCGCAGAAATGTCAGCATTCGCACGTGCGTCGACTACGATTATGAGCCGGGAATAATACAGCCATCCCAGCAAAGACCACAGATTCCACCTCCATACACATATTCAGGTTATCCGCCCATTTATCCCTATGTGCCACAGCCACAATCTCAGCCACAACCTCAGCCTCAACCGTACCTGCCACTACAATATCCCTCACAGCCACAGGCAAACGCTGATAGCGTTAGTCAAAATCCCTTTCTACCTTCTTGTTATCCATGTCCCTATCGCCGATAGTTTAATAGCTCGTCGATTGGATTTTGAATTTCAAGCAAAAACAAAAAATATACCATGCAATAAAAATACCACAAGTGAATGGGGTGACCATCACAAATTTATCGGATAGCTTGGAATCTACCGACCACCACAACCAACATAAAACGGAAAGAACAAGCACGCATCGTGTCTGCTCCGCTAGTTTTGTGAAATTAAAATAACATTAGAACAAATAACAAATAAACAATGGATGAGGGAGATTACGATAACGATGAGTACGTATTATCTTTTTCACATGTGTATTAAAACTGGTAGTAAACAATTTTAATTTTTTTTGTCCCCTTCTGCAGTGTCGGCGGCGATGAGTTCGACGATGTCGATGAGGAAGTGGACGAAGATATTGCCCAAGAAGAGGAGGTGGACAATATTGAGATAATTGCGCCCGGTGGTGCAACAGGCGGTGGTGTACCCAAATCAAAACGCATCACAACAAAATATATGACTAAATACGAGCGTGCGCGTGTTTTGGGCACACGAGCTCTACAGATTGCCATGTGTGCACCCATTATGGTTGAGCTTGATGGTGAAACGGATCCGCTGCAGATAGCTATGAAGGAGCTTAAGCAAAAAAAGATACCAATTATCATACGGCGCTATCTGCCCGATCATTCGTACGAGGATTGGAGCATAGACGAGTTGGTTATGGTGGATAATTAGAAGAGGCAAAATAGCTATTACAAATTTATTACATCCGACAAAAATACAATTAATAATAAGCATCTCCCTACAAAAAAAAAATACTATAAGATTAAAAACATTTCAAAAACCAAGTTATTTTTCGTTTCCTCAAATGCATTTAAACATAACATAATAATAATAGGAATAACAAATTGTATTTAGACAAAAATCAGCTCCAGGCAAATCCTTCACCATGCTGATAACAGATCCGCTCCAGCAGTCCAACGGCATATTGTCCCGTTTTACAAATAGCACTCACAACATCAGGCAACAGGCCACACTCAGATAGATTCTGTTCGCCAAACACTTGACCGGAGCCAACATGTTGCTGCTGATCCTTCTCAGCGGCATTGGATTCTGCAATGGGCGTCGACTCAAGCAGCTTTTGTGTAGCTTTACTAAATGATAGGGTATTAATGCTGCTTGCAAGTGTGGCGCTGAAAGTCTCTCTCGCCTCGCACAATAACTTTGCAACGTTTGGCAGGAATGTGGGCAAAAGCAATCCCTTAATATCAATGCTAAAGTAATCAATGCCATCCAGACGCACCTTTTTCGAACGCGGCACCAAATGTTGCATGGTTGCCTTGGGAAAGGCAACGGGTGCGATAAGTGTAGGTGGAACACCGGCCAAGCGACCAACGCTGGTGATGGTGCTTTTGGCATTCAGTAGATAGCTAAAGAATCCTTGGCACTCAACGCCCTCAATCAGCAGCAGAGAATTATCACTGAAATCCTCTCTCATTTCAGCTGCTTGTAAACGGCGCGCGTGCGTTGTTTGAATCCGTCGCAGTTCACGCTCGTCCACGCCCAAACTCTCTAGCCACGCATCATCATCATCATCGTCATCGTCATCGTCAGCGCCATCGCCATCGTCATCGTCATCGCCATCATTTTGCTCCTTTTCATTCGCCGTCTGCTTATCCTTTGCCAGCTCATGCACCTCCGTCTCCTCGTTCAGGCTGCTATTTGCTTCCCCAGCTGCATCTCTTTTCAACGGCATGCTATATTCAATTCCCTCCTGGCGCAAAGCATTCCGCATACCTCGCGTGGATGGTGTGACGAGAGCATGCGTTTCCGCACGTCCTCCAGTGCCAGCGGCACGAAATAACACCGTAAACGAATTGGCACACAAATAGAAATATGGACACTGGCGAGCACGCAACAACTGGAAGAGACCTCGAAAGCTGTAGTCCCATTCCTCGGCCAAGGCTTTGCGTTCCCGTTCGCCAATTGTTATGCCGTTGTTTTCCTTAGCATTGCGTGGAAAGAGCGTCAGCCAAGGCAAATGGGGATGCTGCCAGTAGTAGGTACATTGATTTAAACGCGTCGCATCCGATATATCCAGTGTGCTCTCCGTCTGATCCGAGTCGAAGCAACGAACGAAACTCGTCAAGCCGCTGGCAAGCTGTGAGGTTTTTAGCTGTGTGGCAGGCAACTCCGTGGGGCAAAAGAAACGCACACGGGTCTTCAGACACCAGTCGAACGGTAAATGCTTTGTATGCTTCTGTTTGGCTGCTACAGCGGCATCATCTTCCTCTTCTGCTTGCGTTAAGTTCGCTTGGTGCAGCAGCCGGGCAAAAGCCTGTGGATCGAATTTTTGCAGCACCAGTTTGGCGGGTGGTGTTTGGCTTGATTTTTCATTCACTATTTTGTTTACAACTGTGGTTTTAGTGACAGAAATAATTCTTTCTTCTTGTACTTCATCGGTTTTTTGCTTTTTGGCGCCATCTGTGGACCTGTAGAAATCGCATTAGTATTGGCTATAACACAGCTGATTTAAAACTTATGACAAATGGAGTAATCTCCTTTGGCTTTGTGGTGTTTCTGAAGCACGCGCATAAAAGAATATTTACCAATTATGGAAATAAAATACTTACTTGGCAAATGGATTTTTGCGCTTTTGTGCAATTTTTGCTTCCAGTAGTTTACATTTGTCGCTTTCATCTAATTCGATTCGCTTATTATTGTTGTTATTGCTGCTCACACGTGCCGCTAGTTGTTTCTTTTTCTGCTTCAGTCGTTGTAGCTTAATAAACTGTAAATAAAATTATGTTGTAATCAAGTGAAAATTTATATTTCGTGAAGTGTTTTATACATCATCGGGCCGTGTCCATTTGGAGCTTAAACTTGCTTCGCTGGCCATGATTGATGAAGTGTTATAGTCTTCAACAACATAAGCATTTACTATGATGTCCCGCGCAAATGTTTTGTCTTACGTTTGTTGTTGTTTTGATGCAAAATTGCAAAAAACAAAAAAAAAATGCTTGTACTAATGCTGCCTATCAAACTCAACTTATCGATAACTTATCATTTGGTGTCCATCTCTAAAATAACAAAGCAGAGCATCACCTGTTTTCCGCAACTCAATACAAACGCTCATACTTGTAATTTTGCGTCGCTTATTAACATTTATTTTTGCAACCATTGCAAAAGATAAAACGCCTGTTTCAATTGATTATTACTGATCAGTCGTACCAACATTCAGGAGACAGACAACAAGAAGGAAAACGAAAACAATTTGAACACTTTTACTGAAATGGAAAATGAGAAAAACATTTTGGATGATGTTTGCCGCGTCTGTGCCAACAAAATTAAGGACAAGAAACGCCAGAAGCACTTATTCAACTATTTGCGTGGCAAGTTGCTGGCAAACCTAAAAACTATCACCGGAGTCGAGGTGAGTCAAACATAGTTATAGATACATATAGCTCTTTATAAAAGCTTAATTTAATTTGGTTTCTACTCGTGTTTGTAGCTTGCAGAGACTAAAGAGTTGCCCAATTTTGTTTGCCAACGTTGCATCTCGGAGCTAGATTTGGCCATTAAGTTTCGGGAGCGCTGCATCTTCTCGCAAACTTATCTTGAGGTTATGCTAAAAAAGAACCGCAAGGACGTTATGTTTTATCCAGATGATGAAGAGCTGTATGAGGATTTGGTCGACGAAGAGCAGTTGGAGTATGTGGGTGATGAAGTGCAGGTCATTGAAGATAACACTGATGTTCATGTTCATGATGTGCCAGACGATATAAGTGGGGAATTAACTGCCGATGAACTAACTGAATATGAATATATTGATGAGAGCTCGTCTGAGGAGCAGTCCGAAGCAAAGAAACGACATTTTGCGCTGTTGGAAGAAAGTCCTCCCACAAAGCGTGCACGTAATTTCTTCATATGCGAAGAATGTGGTGAATATTTTAAAACAGAACGCGAATACAAAGATCACGTAAATGGCCATATGGAGCACAAGAAAGCCAAACAGTTCTTTCCGTGCTGGCAATGTACGGCGAGCTTCAAAACGAACAACTCGCTAAAATTCCATCGACAACAGGAGCACAATAATGGTCGATTATTTAAATGCAGCACGTGCGGCGAAGAATTCCTAGAGCATAACGCCAAGCAACGACATGAGATGTAAGTGGCTACCTAATAATTACCTCATTACTAAATAAACTTTTACAATTCTTGTGCAGCGCACACGTCAATGAGCGACCGTATCCTTGCCTTGAGTGCGACTTGGCATTCTCAAACGTTGAAGATCTTCGCATGCATTCCAAAATTACTCATGATAATCCAAAGTTTAGGTAACTGATAAATATTAAAAATAATATATATATATTTAAATTTTTTTGTATAATTACGAATGTTCCAGATGTGAGCCCTGCAATGTGGATTTGTCGTCACGCAAGCGCTTTGAAATCCACTCTAACACCCATCAACACAAACGCACTGTTCAGCAAATGCAGGTTGATATTGATATTTTGTGCGGCGATGAGCAGGACGAATTTGAGGAGTATTTAACAACTTGAATTTTAATATGTGCATTGCAAAAAATGCACGCATGTTGTTTTTATTTTGTATATTGTGATGAAAATAGTCAGTGCTTATGATTAGCGGTACAGTTTTTCTAAAATTATTTTTAAAAAGTCAAGACTTTAGATTAATAGAAACACATGTTGGGAAGAAGAAAATAGTTTTATTAAATTATATATCTAAGCCCTTACTAAATAATTATAACAGTTGTTTTAGATTGATCCCTTTGTATTTTACGTATATTCAATAATTGTTTCTAAGAAATTTTTAGTGAATGAAGCATTTATTAAATATATTTAATCAAGCTAATGTGTACATACATGTATATAATATTATATAATATATAAAGTATTAAAACAAAATGTTGTACATGAAAATACTTAACTTTATAATTAAAAATATTACTATTTCTTTAATATACAAATATTACGATATTTATAGACATCAGTAATGGTAACAATTACGCTTGAATTTTAACATAAGCTTTTTTTTAACATAACACAAACTTGTTAAAGCTTTCAGGCAAGTAAACTATACTTGCGCCTGCGCCCTTCTAAGGGAATTCTCATATTCTTAGCAGCCAGAGTGCGCACGTATATATGGAGTGGCAAATGAAAAAGTTTTGTGTATTCTGTGTATTCAACTGGTTGTCAGCACATCATAGAGGGACTAGCGCAACATTGCTACGGAAAGTTCCATCTATTACAGCTGAAAAATCAATAATAAAAAAAAATCCAAAAACTGCAAAACTCCTACGTAAGCAAGCGATAAGAAATGCGCAATATGTTAGCCCAGCCAAAAATAAGTAAGTTTAATATAAAATAAAATGTTTTTTATAAACTATTAAGTAATGGAAACTCAAAAATTAACTGATAATAGCTTCTGGCATGCTGCTGGCTTACTTTATATTGGTGTTGGGCTCCGTCCAGACGGAGGGCTACGACACCAAGGATAGTATATTTGCGGATGCGCTGCTGACGGAGCTGCTCAATCGCATGGATAACGATATGCAGGTGGGCTACTATGATGTGGACAATGAGGGCGATTTGGCAGCTGCTGCTGCCGCCGCTGGAAAGGATAATGTGGATTTAGTTTCACGTTCGGAATACGCTCGCCTCTGCGATGATGGTCGAGATTGCCTGTTGCAATCGGCCAGTGCTAATCCATCGTTGAGGGACCAGGAGTTCATGCAGCATAGCTCACTGTGGGGTAATCAGTACGTTACAGGCGGCATGGGCGAGATGCCAAATCGTTATAGCGCCATTGTAAAGACTGATGCCAGTTTACCAGCCTACTGCAATCCGCCCAATCCCTGCCCCGAGGGCTATGACCTTGAACGGCAGCGGGCCGCTAATTGTATTGCTGATTTTGAGAATACAGCTATTTATAGTCGTGAATTCCAGGCTGCTCAGGATTGCACCTGTGACAGCGAGCATATGTTTGATTGTGCCGATCAGGAAAATGCTTCAGGTACTGGAGCTGGCGATGGCGATATGAACTCGGCCGTGGAGAAGTTCCTGTTGCATCAGTTTGGCAACGATAATGTCTTGGACAATGCCAATGGTGTTGTTAAGAAAAATGGCCATCTGCCAGGATTACCCAATCCTTTCCTACAAGTCGGGCCCAACGATCGTCTGCCTATTGCGGCCAAAAAGGGCAACATGTTGTTCCATTAAATAGCCAACCTTTGAATTTATTTTAGTTTACATTTTTGAAGACGTTATAGGTCAAATAGTATTTATCAGAGACCTTTCTAAGTGTTATCCCATATGCGTATATACTAAATAGCTGATAGCAGCTTCCAAGAATCCATAGAAATAAATGTTATTCAAAATAAACTATGGCTTAAAGCCAAACAAAAAAATCAATGTTATTTTGGGAGTATAAAAATCATATATTCGATTACAAAAATTATGTATACAGTCGAACTTCGATAAAGCGAATAGAGAAGATTCGACATATAAAATAGTTTTTTGACTGAATCAAATGAGAGTAGTCTGAATATAGGATTGATACGAAAGCTTTCAATCAAAAACTAGGGGACGTTTCAGCTCAAATTCAGTATTTTTTCTAAGCGAATAGATTTTAATTTCGCTTTTTCAAAATCAAATTAATTTCACTTTTTTCATTACATATATATATATATTTGACATTTAAAAAAATATTACAACATTCGAGTTACATATTTTAAAACTACTATAGCAAGATTCATGTATTTTATAAATAGTTTTTTTTTTTTCATTATTATTAAATGTAAATTGCTACACTTTCAAATCAGCTTCACAATGAGTATTATGTGTCAGCATTTACTGGTATTGTGTTTAGGTCGACGTACCCACGAAGGGTGCCAGGCATCACAATTTCTTAAAAGCTAACCTAACAAGTGATACATAGTACTATGTATGCATATAGTATGAATGCTGTCGCCCATTGGGCTGACAATTCACTATTCGAAAATTAACACTGGCAGTGTGATTAGCTAAGCATAATATTCGTTGTGTATTGACAAGGCTCCTGCAATGTCCTTTCCATATATACAATTTAACAATAAATGTTTTGACTATAAACTCTAAATTTTTAGGCGTCCGCGTTTGAAAGTCGCTTAATTTCCACTCATGTTTGTTTGTTGCTAACTTAATACTAGTCTAATTTAAATGTATTATTCGTAGTTTACAAACGTCCCGTATTATTGCCAGTCACATTTTGACCCCAGGAAACCTGATGCGGATTGCGCGTGGTCAAACGTAGGGAATTACCATCGCCGTCCTCATCGATGACATGCTCGTAGCCCTGGTTTATGGTACCACCACCATTCGAACCATAAATTTGCTAAAAATGAAGAAGTAATTTTAATAGTAAAATGTTATAAGTACGTATGGTATATTTTGGTAAGAAAACGTCTTACAGAAATTATTTTTAATAAACTTTGCAGAATTCTAGATTTAGTTTAGATTATCACTCACCTCTCCAGGCACACCATTCACATTGAATACATCCTTGATGCTGATTCCAGCATTGGAAACGCGTCCGCTTCGCTGATTTACCACAGCGCCATTATTATTTATCTATATCACAGCAAGTTAAAATTAATAATAATTAGTTTATGGAATTTCGCTAAAATACTTACCGGCAGCGGTGCCGTCACAATTCCATATTCATTTTTGGCACCCAATGTTTGCATAGCTGATTTACGTCGTTCCGCCATCACAGAATTCTTTCGGACCTCCAGTGCTCGAATGGTTTCCGCTCGCATGGTGAGCCGGCGTGTGAGTATTGGAGTAGCGGGATTGTTTTCCGCATCCGCTGTTAGCTTGAGGAAACGCTTTTTGAACGCCACATCCAAGGTGCCAATTTGACGACGAGGCTGTCGTGCCTTCTCTAGGTTTTGTATAGTTTTGCGTCGCGCAATACGATCGGGTCCCGAACCAGAATCATTGTCGTAATCCCCATCGATGCCCTGCAAGCGTTGCAGGTTCTTAACTATTTCCACCGCGTGCTGTGGAATAAGGGCGATTTTAGTAGATATTCATAACAACATGATCTAATAAGCAACGACTCAATAATTATTCGAATTCCTAAATTTTAAATGGCTCGAAAGAATATTTAACTTAAATTATTTTATTTTTCTTTTGATTTAACCAGGTCCAATATAATTATATAAAATTAAATTGCGTTGATTTTACCTTATCTATTAGTTGATCTTGTGTCAAGTCCTCTGATTTCTTTTTACAGAAATTCAACTCCGTGGAGGCCAGAATATGCGATAGTGTGCCAAAACGATGGAACAACATGGCCGTAAATTGTATGACCAAAATCAGGGCAAAGAAGAACACAAAAACCAGACCAATGGGCTCAAGTTGTAGATACTCCTTGGAAATGTGTACCTGTTTAAAAGTATTATAAAACAATGTTAGCAAGATACGTTGATTGATATATTTTCCTTTTCGTTAGTAACATTTAACTATTGAACGATTTTTTTTGGGAAGATGGCAGAACATAGTACCAGTTGTCGGTGATAGTGCTATGTTTTTGTGTGATACTATACACGGTAAAAAAATGTTGGCTTTAATATAAAGTTATTATGGTGTTTATATTTAACAATACCGAAAATATAAAAAAAAAATTTTATAATAATTAATTTTATTTATTTTTCTATATTATTTTTATTTTAAAATATTTTTTTTTTGTTTTAGATTGATGTTTAATAGTTTTGGAATAAATCTTGATGAGGAATCAATTAGGTCGAACAAAATTGAGAATTTAAAATTTAAATACTTTTAATATTTCATATATTTTATCACAATAATTTAAATTCCAATTAGAGTTTTTAACAAACTTTGTTCAAAACATAACAACCTGTATAACATTAAATTAATTTCCCTGTGGTATTCAAGTTAAGCGATTTTGCAAAAAAATGATTCAAATAAAATATCACAAGGGCTAAAACATAAACCCAAACATTTTTATTAATGTGTATAAGTGTGTCATAGATTGATATGCCGGGGATTTTGTATGAAGCATGCTTGTAACTTGAAGCTTTATTCCAGCAAGTATAAGTATGTACATACATCCAGGTTTGATATTATTAATTTCTTTTTTTTTTAATTTCATGTTTTTATGGCACTTATGGCAGACAGTTTAACACCGTGTTGAGGATTAACTGTTAGAAACTTTTGCATTTGGATGGCAATGTGTATGTTGCAAATTGTAATTGTTGTTGCATTGATTCAAGTATGATATATAGTTTTGTTGTAGCTGTTGTTGGTGATATGCCAGAACCATTAGGATGGGTTTTGCAATACAAACAGGATAATAACACAAACAAAGGAAACGCCCTATAAACATTGGGCACATTAGAAACATTCGGGTTTTTGGGTAAGTAGAGTATGTTACAGTGACTGTGACGTGACATAAAACGCATGTGTAAGACAGACAGAGAGAAATAGTGATAAATTGAGTGGGCAACAGGAAGTTAGAAGGTGTCTTGAAAGGGTTTTTTTTTTTTTTAGACAGGATTTACACATACTGCTTGAACACAGAACGATAAGGAAACAAATAATATTTTTTTTTTTAGATAGTAGTAACAAACACAATTTGAGTGATTAGAAAATTTGATATTTATATATTTATAAACCTCAGATGTCTCTTCGATATACGTAATGTTCGTTTTGACGCCCAACGGCCATATAATATGCAATTTATCCTTATTCAGTTGCAACAAGAAGACAATCAATACGAATAAGGCGTTGGCCATGAAAAACGCAAACACCGACTTATTTCGCAGCTCAATCAGATCGGAGGCAATGCGTGCCTAAATTCCACGATCACGATATGAACGTACCATATATATATATATTTAAGAAAAATAGAGAACAAAAAAGAAAATGTGTTAGTGATGTTTGTTAAACATAGCATTTACCTCCTGGGTGGACTCGTCATAGGTTATATTCGTGCGCACGCCAAAGGGCCATTTGACGTGAATGTTCTCCTTGTTCAACTGCAGCAGGAACACAATCAACACGAACAGAGCGTTGATCATGAAGAACGCAAAGACCGACGAATCACGCAGCTCTTTGAGATCTTTGGCTATACGGGCCTACAAAATATTTCATCGCCAGGTGGTTGGAGAAAAATTATATGTTACCTCAACCTAAACATACTCTGATCACGAAATTTACGGGATATAAATGCCTCCCTTCTTCTTATAGATAAGACAACATATTACTCACAAACAACTTTAAGTATTCTAAGAACTAAGAATCCCACAATCAAAAAAAAAATCCTTTAACCCCTGAGGAAGAGTGTTAAAGAAGTGATAAAAAATACTTTAATTTTTTGAAAGACTTATTAAGTCAAAATTGGTTTTTACAATAAATATCAAAAACTAAAGCCTAGAAGAATAACTATTTTCGGTAAATTCCAAAGAATTAAAAGAGCATTGCTACAGTTTAAAGTGTTGTATTAAATCAGCTAAAGTTAGATAACTTACGACTTGCTTTAAATATTGAGTTTTATATTTTCATTTTTCACGCAGCTATTTTGTTTCTTTTACACTGAGATCAGAGTATTTATCAGTTCTTTGGTGACAACTTAAACTTTCTATAAAGTATAATCCAAATATAATTTGAATTAAATCTCACCTGCTCCACGGGGTCATTGTCTATGGGATACAGGTACTGATCGATGAGATCCTTCCAGAACTGAATCTCCGTACTGGATAAAAAGTCTACCTCACCCTTGCGGACATCGGGATCCTCAATCCAATAGGGGTTTGTTAAGAAATCACGTTCCTGCTTAGGTTCGGCTGATGTATCCGAATCCGATTCATCTGATTCAGCGCCTGACTTCTCTGCTACCGAAGTGAGCAAATGATGATCCTTAGAGCCACCCGAAGTGGTGCGACGTCTATTATGCCGGCTAGCATGATGACCATGTGGATCCACAGCACTCTCAATTGTATCAATGCGTTGTTTAATTGTATCCAATGAGTCGGCAATTGTGGTCAGCTGTTGTTTCTCATCGGAGGTCTTGCCATGTGTGCAGAACACACAACGGAATAATCCAGCTAGAGAGAACTCAATGGAACCCTCCTCATCATCGTTGTCCCCAATGCCACTTTGAAGGAAACCCAACATGCTCTTCTGTTTTACACGTTTCTTGGCCTCCTCGGCGGCCTTCTTTTCCGCCTCCATTTCCTTCTTCGTTTTCTTGGCAACCACCTCTCGTGTGCCCCAAGAGACAACGTTCAGATTAATGATTGAGTACAGGATAAGCAACAGGTACATAGAGGGTATAGACAGCAAATAGATTAAGCCGCATGTTATACACCAAAACTCTTGCGGATGCAAACATGCGGCTATGAAGAATGATCCCACCATCGAAATCAAAAAGATGGCTGACGGAGATCCGATACCATCCTCACCCAACTGCAATGCTGTACCCACAATCACAGCCATCATAATCAAGGCATAACAGGTGGATAAAACTTGGGCAACAAAAAGTTGTATATTCGATTTGCAGGTGAAACAGATGACCATAAAGCCCAAAATCGGCACAATATTATAATGAAATGATGTCCAGTTATCAATGCGAAAGGCGGCGACAAACGCACCCACCAACATAAGAAAGATGGTTCCTGGTCCCAGTATAGTACCACCCATCAACATCATCTGATAGAAAACGTAAAGCAACGAGATATTATCATTGATCTTAATTGTTCGCTTCGCATCTCCCAACAGATCCATAATATTTGCAATAGTTGAGGGCACCCAGCGACGTCGTTGATTGTAGAACTCATTGAAACCCTCCGGGCAGTGAGTATACGCATCGGAGGCAGCTGAGTACTCTACACGATAGCCACGTTGCAAGAGTAGGGTACACAGCCAACGATCCTCACCCTGATCATACTGAACATAATGACGTGCTTCTGTCGGTTTCGTTGTGTACTTTTTCATCACATTGTCATCCATCAGCGCCTTGCCACGGAACAGCGAGAAACATCCTGGTGAACACAGCACACATCCAATCATATGCTCGGTGGCCTTCTGTAGCCAATGACCAATAGCATATTCGAAGAGCTGATACCACACCATTGGCCCGGAGCCAACAGGATGAATGCGTCCACAAGCTGCACCCAGATTGCGATTCTTTTTCATTAAATCCACCAGCAACGTTACTGCATTTGGCTTGAAATCAATATCACCATCCAGTGTGAGTAAATAGGTATTCTCTGCAATGGCATCTTTGCGATCCACTGAGATGGGTAACTCCATTAGACGATGTCCGAGCAGATAGTACATGTACATGACCTGTGACCAACGCTTGCGATGACGTATCCGATCCTTATCCTTAAGATGTGCTATAAACTTGGTTTTACCCGGCAGTGTCCAGACCAGTCTACCACCATAGGGTGTTGGATATTTCTTAGGTGGCCTCAATCGAATTGTTGTCTGATGTATCTCAGAAGCTGCCTCATCCATGGTGCCAATCAAGAGCTTAACAAAACGATTGCATTGAATATCATCATCACTGTGATCCGAAATCTCGAAGGCATCATCGAAAAATATGTGCGCTGAATGAGATAGTTAAGGGAGAATATAAAATATCTTCAGACTACCTTGATTTATTGAAATAAATCGACTTACTCTCAAATTCATAGTAGTCTGGATCTAAAACACGCAAATACTTTTGTGCGACACGCCGAGCACACTGATCCTCATCCATGCGCATGATGCTCTTCAAGAACTCAATCATTTCGTCTTTGGTTTCATGCCACATTGTGGCACACGTGTAGATGCGAGTTATATTATCGGACGATTTAATCGAGGGTTTATTTGGCGCCGAAGAACGATCCGTATGCACGGAAATAGTCTCATAGTACTCATCACCCTTTTCCTTCTCGATCTCCGATAGATCCTAAATATATAAAGGAAAATATTTTAAGTAGGAATTTTTTAATTAGGTTTAATATTTAGTTACCTCTGTTTTGACGTCCGCTTGATCATCGCGTCTTCTATTTAGTGCCATTGACTGATCGATAAGTAGAGCCGAATACATGGGTCTCACAAAAAGTTTCTCTGTGGTCGCCAGTCTCTCACACTTGGGCGTCCAAATATGCAAAGCGATCCACGTTTGACTTAGTAGCCAGAGGATCCATGCCCAGGCCATTTGTTCGGTGACAAAGTTATTGAATCGGAAATTCGATGGACTCGTAAAGAACAGATAATCCGGTATGGTGTCGTGGAAGAAACAAGGATCATCTATTCTTATGCCACAAGCCGAGATCAACAAGGAGACAGCAATTGGAACTGTTAGACTCACGGGAAAAGCATAACTGAAACCTTGAATAAGAATCTTGCAGGCAAACTTGCCAAAGATATAACACAAATAGGCGCCAAAAATCTGCAGGAGCAGCACATAAACGACCGTATTATAGCTAGCATCCACGTCCACAGTATCAATATTCGCCGATTCCAAGGTATCGGGTAGAACTCCACCCAAACTTGCCGGCAGTTCGTACACGACAATTTTATGCGGTCCAAACGCATCACCATAGAGGGTAAATAGATTACTGGGCTCATCGCCGTTGGCCCAATAGATGAGCAGTGTGACGCAGAAGAACAAGAGGATCTTCCAAATCGACAGGAACATGCAACAGAAGTAGCGTGTAGTTTGCATCTCCTCTTTAATGCGACCAAGTGAACGCACCAAGCCCAACGAAGATTGGGCTGAAACATAATTCTCCCACCAACCACAAGAGACCATTACACAGGCAACGGGTA
Source organism: Scaptomyza reducta (assembly GCA_035044485.1). Taxonomy (NCBI): domain Eukaryota; kingdom Metazoa; phylum Arthropoda; class Insecta; order Diptera; family Drosophilidae; genus Scaptomyza; species Scaptomyza reducta. The sequence goes on along the minus strand of JAWNNV010001381.1, from coordinate 510,950 downwards.
TAACCCAGAGTTCACGACGATTCTCCAACAGTGGCCAGATGACGAGACCCGTTATCTGTGCCGCCACTGCAGCCAGATCAATGATGACTTTAATGAAACGTTTGCCCTCCTTGGAGGTGCGCGAGAGCAATCCAAAGATTCCAGGTATCACACACAAACAATTGGTCAACATGGCGCCCTGGATGGCATCGATCTGGGGCAGGACTACAAACATCAATAAGGCTATTCCCAATGCATTCATGCTCTCCATCAGCCAGACGAACAGAAAGTGTCCCGTCTTTGGCACCTTGAACGTCTTGAAAAAACATATGCGCACCGATCTTATCAACGATCCAATCTCGGGTAACGAGTATGCTATCACCAATGCCCAGATCCAGGCAATGCGCTCCTCTTCGGGCAAAACCACCACAAAGCTCTTATCGCGACCCTTTAAAAAACAAAAATGTTAAAATCAATCAAGAGAGGAGTAAATCAAAATTTGATTTTCTTACTAAATCTTTGTTGCAATATTCAATTCTGCGATCTTTGCGCACTTGCGAGGTCATAAAAAGTACTGTTCCCTTGGCTACAACGCCACCAGTTAAGACTATTATAAATGTGAATATGTAGGCAAAGATTTTTAGGATCTTAATGGTTAACTCCAGACACTCCTGATTCGCTGTCGAACCAGTCTCAATTTTAATGGGCGGATCACGAAATACATCCCAGCCTTTTGTTTCCTGTATGGTGCGTTGGCTATAATAAAAAAATATTTAAATTGTAGTTAAGAATTTTTAGAAAGTTGTTGTGATTCAATAAGAAAATAAATATTCTAAATAATATACAATTTAATTCTAATAAATATACAATTTAGGAACTTACTTGTTTTTAACAAATAATATATTAAACCAACAGTAATATTAACCTACTACAGAACTACTAAACTAAGTCAGAGGACAAGGAATTCCATAAACTGGAACAAATAAATGAACACACAAGTCACTTTTGCTCTTAGCTTCCGGTATTTTAACAACGTAGCAGTAATTGCTATATAAAGTGATTGTTAAGGCAACATTTTTTCCAGATCTGGGTGTAGCCAGACAGAAAACCACAACTACTACAGCTGTGGGAAAGGCAATTAAGGCGTCTTTGTGTCTAAAGTTGATTTTTGGTTCCGGCTTGTATTAAACAGACCATTTTTTCTTGTCTTTTTGAGGTTGTATTAATGACAGACCCTCAGCAAACAAATTTGCATATACTATGTACTATGGTGGTGTGGTATGGACTTACCTGCCGCCATAAATATCGTGTGTCAGCGGTGAACTCTCGTCGTCGGTGAAGTTGTTGTCGTCGCTATCGCCATGCTCCCCAGCAGCGGCTGGCGGTGCCATCGGGCGATGCCGCACCGCAGACATCTCCCACGGTTGCTCTTGCTGGCGTTTGCTGCCCGCTCAATGCTGCTTGGAATGTGTAAATCTTGGCTGCAATGTAACAACCAAGCAAGAAGTGGAAATTAATTGAGCTTCAATGTTGATAAGCCTGTTTTTAATGTTTGTATGTATCTACATATGACCAGCTCTGTAAGAGCCAGCTTTATTCAAGGACGTGCGGCCTTTGACCAGCTTCGAACCGGTTCAACCCAGCATAAAACACTAAAAGGAACTTAAGCAGCGATTTAATCCTACCTCATTCGTTATTAGTGAGTCATGAGTGCCTAAATTGATTTTTACAAGCGAATCCAACTTCTTTTACAGCTTGTTTGTAGTTTATTTTTGATACCCTGAACCCATTGAAAATGGCTACAAAGGGTATAATGGTTTTGGGGAAAAGTATGTAACAGAGAGAAGGAAGCATCTCAGACCCACATTTGGAACGTAAACTCGCCAAAGCCCTATCAGTACGAGATTGTTTCAAATTATCGATAACTCATCCCGTTTCCTAAATACACGTGAAATCGATAACAATAAAATCTTAAATTCAGAAATCTTGGAAATTGCGTTTAAAACTTTAGACGAAATAATGAAAATCAGTGAAATTTGTATTTAAATCGGTTGAAAAACACCGGAGATATGGAAAATTGAAGTTAAGCCACGTTACAGTACAGTACATCACTGAGTGTTTGGACGTTAAGTATAGGGTTTCTCCTAGTCGGGAATTCTCGACTAGAGCCTTCTTACATGTTTTACTTGTAAATTGATGATTAAACTTTAAATTAAAAGATTATTGATAATATAATGAAAAGTATATTCCTAGTAAGGATTGCAGTTTATGTATACCAAGTTAAAGTAAAATATTTCCAAAAATTAAAATTTTAAATAAATCCCATTTTTAAGTAGTATAAAGTTCTGAAACGAACACATTTAAGTTATTAACCTTACTTTAAATAGCTCATTTATTTTTTTTGATTTGTTTTTCATTGTTTTTCCCAAATCCAAAGGTTCTTTAGTTAACTGCTTGCGATTAAAAATATCTATTTTTAAGTATATTTTTTAAGTTGCTGGGAATTATAAAAACAACTGTTATGTAAGCAACAAAAGAATACAATCCATGCAAGATGCAAGCACATCTTCAGTCAAGTATTTGTATCGGATACGCCTCAGTTCCTACACTTTTGGCACGGAACTAAAGCTGTTTGCCTATTTTGGTTTTATGGTAATTACGAGCACACATGTTGCATGTACGATACACACATAGGCTGCAAGCTTTGATCGCATTGTTATGTTTGTGGGCCTTGTGCTACATTGGATTTCCATTAAAGAGCTGTACAATGTGAAGAAAGAAATAAGTATGGGTTCTTAGATAGAGCAGAATAAAAAGAATATGTTTTGTGTTTGCAAAAGTTATACGACCAATAAAAATTCAATTGAAAATTAAAACAGAGTAGAAGGAAAACTATTGAATTCTGATTTAGTTTCTGTTTCATGAAAAGACTTTGAAAAATAATCACTTTAAATGATATATTTTTATGTCAGATAAATTCGCATATTTTTTTCACTTTATAGAAAGTGTGGTGGTCCTACTTAAATTCTAAGAGTCAAACAGCTGTTTTGCAAAAACAAAAGAAGGTCAAAGGATGCTGTTGACAGCGTGAACGAAGCCTGCGCAGAAAACAGCGGACTTGGTGTCATCAACAACAGCAACGTCATATGATTGCAACCCTCGAACTAAACTAGCAGCTGCTGTAATCACAGCCACCCTCAAACGCACTGTGAATTGTTATGGGTGTGAGAGAGTAAGGGGTGGATAATCGTTGTTGGTGAGTGTTTGTAAGCATGTTGCGGATGCTCTTTGGTGATTAAGAGCTAGCTGCGCGCCTCTTTCGCTGCTTATATGTTAGTGACTAACAACGCTTTATAACAGGACCGTGTGGCCTAATGGATAAGGCGTCGGACTTCGAATCCGAAGATTGCAGGTTCGAGTCCTGTCACGGTCGAAAGTTCATTTTTTATTTTTTTCAATTAGAATACTTTTTTTCTTAATATTTTCATATATTATTAATACTAAATTTTTTTTTAATACTATAGATAAATAAAAAATATAATTAAAAAAATTTAAAAGTTTTTTTATTTTAAATAAATATTATCAGAACAAATAAGAAGGCTCTAGTCGATAAATCCCGAGTAGACTATATTTTTTTAATATTATAAATAAATAAAAAAAAATTAATTAAAAAAAATTTGAAATTTATTTTTTTTCAATAAATATTATCAGAACAAGTAAGAAGGCTCTAGTCGAGAAATCCCGACTAGACTATACCCTGAACCCTATACTTTACGCATACAGTCAGTGCTTGCAAGTATGTGTGAGTGTGTGTATGTATACGCGTATAGTGCATACCTTCTTAATTTCAATACTCCATATCTCCAGTGTTTCTCAACCGATTTCAATGAAATTTTCGAAGATTGTTATTATTTAGTCTAAACTTTCAAACTGCATCAAAGTTTTCCAAATTCAAGATTTTGTTATTATCGATCACATGTGTATATCGGAAACGGGAAGAGTTATCGAAAATTTAAAACAAACTTGTATCGTCTAGTCGGGATTTCTCGACTAAAGCCTTCTTACTTTTTTTTTTTTTTTGGTTGGTTTTGTCTTGTTACTTTGATTTGTCAATGAGCTTGATTTCTTGTCTTGCATTATTTATACTGTATGCTGAGTCTAATGCTACCGCTAAATGTCAAACGCTCATCAGACGTGACTAAGTCCAAGATTATGAGTTAAGTGATGGTTTAAATTAGCTGTGAAGGCCACAGCTGGCCAGTGTCCAGTGAATCAACAAAGCTTAATATGTATAAGTATAAAATATGTTTATTGATTTGTTTCTGAATTAACAAGTTAGAATTAAACAAATAATATTGAAAATTGAGTGTGAACAGAACTGTTCACGTAGTTAACCCCAGTTGAACTTAAGTTGCAATCCACGAAAAATCGTGATTGACATACCAAATATTTTTAGCTGACCAAAAGCACTTTAAGTCAAAAACTAATTAAGCATTCATGTCAATGCGCTGTAAAAGGTACGATTGTGCTTTTACCGCTGGAAAAGTCGAGCAGCAACAGGATTAAAGACCACAAAATAGACTAGAGACAGACTTATAGATCTATGATAAGCAACCAGTTTTAACAGAGTCAAGCATAACTTGACTAGGCCTTGGGCAGGGTAACATTAAACTGGTCTTTTCTGAATGAATACAAGTCAGTTATAACAATGGCCAACAGCTGCGAGCGTTAGAGCTTAATATTTTTTTTTGGGGCCAATAATTGACCGTGCTTTAAGAAAATGTTTCAATTGTTAAATACTAATAATGTATATTAAAGTGTTCACCTTATAATAGGGATTTTTCGTGAAGTTAGTAAAGAAATAAAAGATTATTTTTTCCATTTTTTATAAATTTACCTCCAAAATCATATAAATTTTAACAAAACTCCAAAAAAATATTTATATTTTTCATCTATAAAGCACCTAAGCTTGACTACAGCCATTATTAATTCAAAGATAAGATGCATATGCATACAAAAAATGTTGACAAAAAACTTTAATATCTTTTTTTTTGTGGTAAAAACTAGTTTATTTATTAAACTTCAACATTTGCTCATTGATTTTTAAAAACTGAAACTTTTTCATTTTTTTTTTTTGATTGCTCATTAAAGATTTTTGTATAAAGTGTGAAAATACTTTACTCCGCTGAAGAGGTTTTACTTTATTAAATCATAAAGTGGGTGTTATCAAAATTAAATGACCGTTATGCCACTCAACATATTATTCATCCAAAATATTTTACATGCCAACATATCAACATATAGACATATATATGACGTTAAACAAGAAGGCGAGCGATATACTATAAAATTAAAAGCCGCTCAAGCAAAAAACACACAACGCGTGTGTGTATGCCAGAAAAAAGTGAAAGTCTAAAAAATGTTATAATAAAAAACAATCTATGAATAAGACAAAACAGCAGCAGCAAAGCAGCAACAACAACTTGATAGCTGCAATACTATTGGTGTTGTTGTTGTTGGTTGTTGCCTGAAATTGATTGCAACATTTAGCAACAACGGTAACGAAACCGCACCAATCGAACCAATACGCAAACCGGCCACGCCAATCCGTTTGTTGGCCAGCAACAGCTAAAATGGCCAACCAGTTTTTTTTTTTATTGTATGTATTTTATCTGTCTTAATCGCGTACAGGAAAATGCGATCGACTTGAAAAGTATGCGCAAAACATGCCCAAACAATGACAAATAATGGCAGCAAGCAGGGAAGTAATTGTGGCCAGAACGCCGCCATAGAAAGGCAATATGAACTGAAACGGGTATTAAATGACTTAACCACTGCAATAGAGGGGTGTGGGTTCAATGGGCATTGACCAGTTGTTGGTAACGGGTTTCGATAATATAATGTAGGAAATATTGCCAGCCAGATAAAATCCACAATGGACATGAGGTTGGGCTTTGGCAAACTAAACTATTCCAGTGCTTTGAAAACATATCAATATTGTAAATAAAACAAAGGGTAAGAAATATGTTTTTTATTTGCCATAGGGACAATGAGGGAAAATCATGTCAAGAGCATCACTTATAAATATCAAAACAAATTTCAATTAAATTTAAATATTTTTGAGATTAATTTATCTCATTTTGGTTATCAATAATATCTGTGTAAAAATATCTTTTTGTCTTGTGTAAAATATAGAAAATATTTAGTAAATATTCACGTCTTTTTTAACCAGTTTGGTTAGAGAGAAAAAAAATAAATAAATTCGCGTTTCAATCCGGATGCCAACTGCCTTGCTATTTATTTTATATAATTTTCAACACTTTAAACTTTATCTGTGGTTTCCTTTTTCCACAGTTCAACAAACTTTTATTTATCGAAGAAATGTCCCTTTAAAACATTTTTTTTTTTGGCCAACTCATTAAGTCAAGTTGCAGTCACTTCTTGTTTGCCATCATACATCCGTTATATACGTGTATAAACTCATGATTCTGAGTCACAATATTTTTGGGCGGTTCTTTTTGCATTCTTCGTATTGCTGTTAATTTTGATTTTATGTTGCGATTGTCTTAATTAAATCGACATAAATTGCTTTTATATGGTTCGTCTATCATCCTTAATACTGTAAAAGTTTTTTCATTATTCATCATGAGTCACAAGGTTTACTCATAACCCCAATTTTGGTATTTACACAATGCGTAAACTTAATTCAAAGCTGTCATTTAATTTGGGTTTTTTGTGTACATTTTTATTCATCTCTGTTTTATTCATGTTTCTTCTTTAAATAAAAAGACAAGCTTATTAACTATAACTAAAGGGCTTGGGCTTTTTAATGATATTGAAGGACAAGTTAAAAAAATCGTTTAATGATGATTAATAATTTAAAGATTGTGTAATTTTGTGTTGATTTTAAGTAGTGTTAACGTGTTCAACGTTTATTATTTGCTTAAAAAGTAAACATCTTTTATGGCTTTTGAAAAAGTGATTGCTAGAAATAACAGCTATTCGTACCATTAAAAAAAAAATCTCGTCATAAGAAAAAGTCAAATAAACAATGAATATTTGCCAAGACATTTTGGCAGCTGTTGAGCGAGACATTGTCCAAAATTTAAATGAGTTAAACAAACAGAAGAGAAAGGAATGACATGGAGAGAGCAATAGACAAGCAGTAAACGAATAGAGAGAGAGAGAGAGGCACATTCATTGCTTGTAAATTTCCAGTAAAATAATCTCTTCGTCTGCTACTCTTGACAGATTTTGTTGTGTAGGCGTTAAGGCCATTGAAAATTGTGCAAAAAACTCAAGAGGGGCATAGATGAGCAAAGCTGTAAAGCATTTTCTTAATTGACATTTTCGGGGGGCAATGAATTTCGACTTTCCATTGAGTTAACTGCATCCTGTTAAATGCCATGAAAATGGCTTGCTAATTAAAGTTTATAATTTATAGAACAACTTGTTTTTTGGTTTAGGTGTGTGCTTGTGTGTCTTTTGGAACGGGTTTTTTCGTACATACAACGCAAAATGATACTGAATCTAAATCGCAAAATAGCCAGTTTCTTATAATTTTGTTAGCTGCTGCAGCATTTAAAAGCAAAAGTGTTGCCAAAGTCTTAGCTAACATACAGCAAAATAAAACCCGTTAGCAAACAAAAGAAAATCAGCAGAAGTGAAAGAAATAAAATAAATCTTCCAACAAGCGAAATGTGGCTACTGAAAAAAAAACAAAAACAACAACAAAAAAACTGAGAATGAGTTGGTGTTACTGAAACTTGTGTCTGCCTAATAACTTTCACATATAAAATTATACCGTTTGATGCCTCTCACTGCGCTGCACGACCACGAAATGGAAAATGGAAATGGTTAAGAGAAATTTTGTTGGCCTAGTAGCAGCAGTAGCGGCAGCTGCAGCAGATAAATCCGTTTAGATAAATGTTGTTACGATAGTTGAGTGTTGAGAATTTCAGCGCACTTTTTCTTCTTCTGGGTTTTCACTTAAGTTGCATTGGCCAACATTTGGCCTTTGCATACATTTCACTTTTTCTGTGCAGCTTTTTTATATAAACACATAACCAATTAATGTATTTCTTAAATCGCTTGCGTGGCTCACAACATTTTTAAATCAAAATTTGTTTTTGTTTTGCATTTGATTTCTTTTCAATTATTCGTTATTGCTTTTGCTTTGCTGTTGGCCGCGTTGTCTTGTATTTTTGTTGTTGCTGTGGCTGCATTTAACTTTTATCCAGTTATATACACAAACAATCACATACACACACACACACACAGAGAAACACAATCACGCATACGCATGCGCGCACGTACCGTTTTTTTTAGAGTGGAGATACGCCTGAGACGGTAGAGACGTGATTTTTTTTGCTTTCAACCTTTTTCGTTGTCCGTCGTCAAGCTCTTTTCGAGTTCGTTGTCTTCGCCAAACTGAATTGAAGTCTTTCGTTTTTTCTTATTGGAAGTGGTCGCAACCGTGGCTCTCAACATGCTGCTTGCTATTTCTTTAACTTGGCTGGAAGTGAATACATTACGAGCGTGCTGCTGTGTATTAAATTTTTTATTTTTTTATTAAGTTTTCGCTTGAACTCACCTTGTTGTTGTTGGCGTTGGGCATAACGGTTTGACAGAGATTTGTTGGCTTAAGCGTGTAAAGAGTTCTTCTTGGCTTTTGGCTCTCTTCTTTTCGCTTTTTATACTCCAACTGGAACACATAATTACTCCCTATTTTGTATGTTGTTTTTGTATATGTTTTCTGAAACAACTTTGTCGAGGTCGTCTGGTTTCTTGTTTCTCATTTCTACGCGACCGCTATCTGTCTCGCCTCTGTGCCACTGCTTTAATATTCCAAATGGCAAAGTGAGTGGAGCAGTGCAATTGGAACAGACAGCTGTTTAAGCCTGGAATAAAAAGAGCGCATGTGCAGCATCTTAATAAAAACAGAGACTAAGTTTAAATGTAAGAGAACGGGTAAAAAAAGAGTATTAAGTCTCATGCCTTGACGATGTGTCTGGCTATGATAATTAAGTTTAATATAATTATAATTTTAATGTAAACTTTTAACAATTCATTTCATACTTACAAAAACATGCCTTGTCTGGCTATGATAATAAAGTTTAATTATTAATAATATTCTTTCTACGTCGAGGCAAATATATTTTGAATTTGTTTTGCGCCAAACAGCTGTCTACAATGCCAGACAGAGTGGCCAGATAGTCTTACAAGTATGTGGCAAGGTTGCTTAAAATATATCGATTGTTTTAAATGTGTCTTTTATTGTTTTGAAATATAAACAAAGTATTATAAATGCAGAAATGTAGTATAAGTAGCTTAAAAGCGTATATAAAAACACTCAACCAACATCTTTTTAATAATAAAATATTTATTTTTGCAGTTTAATCTATATAAGCATAATGTTTTTTTTTGTTAGTTAATTTAAGATCACATATGAATTGATTTCTTAAGCTTCATCCCCAGATGATTCTTGTGACTTCTGCTCAGCTACATAGGCTAGAATCTCTGAATGCAAAGCATGATCATCTTCCAGGTGCCTCAGCTGGATGTATGTTTTGTTTGGGCAGCCGGCAACTGGGCAACGTAAACTAGAATTGCTGCTTTGTAGCAAAGCTTTTACTGTCTCACGGTCATAGTGGTGACCGCAATTAATGTTGCGCACAGGATTCGTCATGATGGCCTTTGACCATGGATCGTGCATTGAGACTGCAGTATTACCAGTTTCTAATACTTCAATCGCGTTGTCTTCGTCTGTTGGATTTGTGGCTTTTAAGTTATTATGTTTTTCCATTTGCTTCTTAAACTCTTTGTACTCGGCCGTCGCTTTAACGTTTATACGTTTTTTTGCATCCTCCTCTTGTAATTTTGCGTAGATCTCATTAAACTCTTCTACAGTATTCGCTTCATTCGACGCTTGCTCCAGCATGACATCGACCCGTTTTTGCTGTGCCTTCATCTGAATTAGCTTTTCGCCATATTCCAAACGCTCTTTCATATTTTCATCAATGAATTTCTGTATTTCATCTGTGTAAATGCCACCGCAACCTATTAACAACCAAAAGGGATTCAGCATTTTGGAGACCCTAAAGATATAAGTTGCAGAACTTACAATTTTCCAATGACTTAAAAAACTCCGTATTTTTAATAAGGATTTGCATTACTTCATCGAGACTTTCAATGAATTCCATGGTGCAATACTATTTTTATGCAACTAATATGAAAAAAAAAACAAACAAACGCAGTCAGTTCCTTAATGTTGGGATTACTTGCAGATTATTGTTGTTATTATCGAAATTGGTAATCGATTTCTCAAACTGCAGTAAGACCACGCTCTTTTCAAAGACTTTGCAATCGTTAGTATTTTCAAACATGTAGCTTATTTTCAAATTACTAAATTTATCTATGTTGCCTATTTCATTAAGAAAGCACAAAGCGCAATCTTTCGCTAATAAATCATTGTTATCGTAATTTATCGTAGACAATTAATATCGAACTAATTGAGCGTCAACCAGGGACGTAATTTATTCGTTCAGTTTGGTGAATCATTCTATCGAAATTATTTTTGACAATGCAAATTAAAAATCTGGTCACATTGTGTTAAAATTGTATGTCGCGTTGTTCGGCTGTTGCTCGTGTAAAATTTATTAAAAATTACACAAACGCACAAACCGCAGCCACAAACAACTTTTAATGTGAGTACGAGCACACAAGCCAGCAACAATGGGAGCCTGTGTATGTCGCATGAATCCCGACAATGAGACAATGAGTGTCTCCTCAGCGAGTGCATCGCGTCCGGTTAGCGCAGGTGAGTTTTTACCCCATCCACAATTCAAGTAACATTTCCAAATTGTGCATCCATTATCGATATGTAATTTTTTCTTTTGTTATTATTGTGTGTGTGTGTGTGTGTGTGTGTTTATCTCTTTGTATGTGCGTGTGTATGAATAGGCATCGCTTTGGGAGGAGCTGCGCGAAAAAATCGTCCACTGTGCCATGAAACAATTAAATGGCGTTCAGATGTTCCACTAACCGAAGGACAATTGCGCTCCAAGCGCGATGAGTTCTGGGACACAGCGCCGGCCTTCGATGGCCGCAAAGAGATCTGGGATGCGCTCCGAGCGGCCACAAATGCAGCCGAGGGTCTGGACTTTCAAATGGCCCAGGCCATTCTGGACGGCGCAAATGTTTCAGTGCCCAATGGGTAAGTTATCAAGCCATCTAGCTACCATGTGACCCCCCCCCTGTCGTAAGCCAGGACCTTATTGACGCGCGTGTTGCATTTAAGGGTAATTACTTTTGACAAGGCCAACAACAAAAAGCAAATATACATAAAAATCAATATAATTTTGTGTGATTTAAGCTGACCATTAATCCATCATAAGCATGTCCATCGTATGATCATTGCAATCTGTATGTTAATGTAGTTAACGTTAACTTAGAAAAGTGTTCGCTCGATATATAGAATGGGTTTGATTTGACAGGTGTTCTTTTTATCTTTAAAACACTTATAGTTTCAATATGCCAATATTCAATGCATATAAAGTATATAGAAATCTATATAAATATTTGCTAAGGTCGGTGACACACAGGCGTTGAGCGAACTTCCAGTAAACAAAGTGCTATTGAGTGTGTTATTTATTTATATTTCCCTTGCTTTTTGAATTTAAATCAGCATTCTGTGAGTTCAGATGAACGTCGCAACTGAAATAGAATACACGATCTTTTCTCTTATAGATTTCTCAACAGTATATGTTGTTCATTTAAAACGCTTCTAATGAACTCTTAATTAAAGTAATTTTCTGTTGATGTGCCCTAAGTTAAGGTATTTAAGCGGCGACATACACTATCACTTAGATTAACTTTTATGTGCCTATTAAGAATCGATTTTTGAATGAGGGCCAAAACAATGCAACCCACAGTTGTCGCAATGTGTTATAATTTATTTAAATGCAGTGCTGACCTTTACCACCACCATCATAAATGTTGAACGTTTGTCGTTGCAAATGTTATTTGTATTTATCAGTTTGTTATCTTTGTGACGCAATACGTTAGAATTCATTCGGTATGCATTGATATTTGACTTTGGCCAAAAACGTACATAATATAATTTGGACAATTGCTGATAAGGTGTTACTAACTTACATATATATATATGTGTGTGTGTGTGTGTATTCTATTTTGTAGCTACCTCACAGAATGTTATGATGAGCTCGGCACACAATACAAAGTGCCCATTTATTGTCTATCATATCCCATAAACATTGTTAAGGAGGAAAATGGACGCGACTCGCCAGCTGAATACTCAGAGCCGGTCGATGGCGGAACTGAAATTTTTCTCAAGCTACGCATATCATCCAGTATGACTGATGTTAAACTGCCAGTATACTCAAAAGATACGGTCGGACAGTGCAAGAAAAAGCTACATGTAAGTCATTATTATTATTATAAAATGTAAATATTTATATATGTATAAAGTTTGGCTAATCAACTTCTTTATCTCTTTTAGGCTGTTGAGGGAGTCGATGCGTGTTGCCAACGTTGGTTCTACAGCGGCAAGCTGTTGGGCGATAAGGTGCCCATCGATGAGTGCAGCATACATCAAGGCTATGTGGTGCAGGTCATTGTTAATACGGAGCACTATAATCATGACAATAGCACGAGTATCGTTCACATGTCGCTTGCGAGCTAGCAATGCAGCAACTCTCAACTAGTCAACATAGTAGGCTGCAACATGTGTTGTGCACATCAGCAACTACAACAACAGAAAGAACAAACGGCCAGCATTAACAACAACAACAACAACAAAATCATACTGAACATAATCATAATCAAGAAAAGAAACAAAATCAATGCCACAACTTGTGACAGCAGCACAAAGAGCTTTAATGTAAAGCACAAAAAGTCTCAGCACAAACAACAACAGCAACAAAAACATCGACAGCTAACATATTGCATTTATCAAAAGCACTTGCACAATGCTGATTGCCTTGTTTATAATTTGTTCTTTCGGCTCTTTGCCTTAATGATTCTGTTGTTGCTGTTGCTGTATTGCTATTGCAATATATATGCATCTTATATATAAAAAAACAATTTTGAGCGGAAGCAACAATTTAAACTAAAATGCTTATAAATATAAAAATTAATCATATAATATATACATATATTTTTTTGATAACAATTATATATGTTAACAAAATTAAGCAGGCCCCCATTTGTATAAGCAACGATATTGAATACATAAATATTCAAAACATGCTCGTGATTATCACAACCTAAAATCAAATCAACAAATGTACATTTTTCATGAAAAAAAAAAAAAAAAATACTAACATGCAAACTAGAACATCAAATTACGAAGTAAAAAAAAAACAAATGCAAAGTAATTACAAAAGCTGTTTATTAACTAATTATAAGGCGAATATTGCAAACATTTGTATGCATTGTAAAAAAAAAAATGATAAAACTAAAAGCAAAAACAAACAACTGTAGTATTTGGCTGTAAGATGGAACAACAAAGCAAACAACAAACTAATCAACATTTGCTTTAAGTGTTCAGCAATACAACAATATATCGACTTTTTGATACTGTACAATGATGCATAAATAAGTAAGAACGAATGCCAAGCACAAATTTAAAGTGAAACAACAAACCGAAACAGAAACGAAAACAAACAAATTGTTAAACATTTTTCTTGCTCAACGTAGTTAACATACAGAATAGTAAAATGTGGTAAGATATGGAGGCGTTAATATCGGATAGAGTATAAACCCAAGTACCTTATAAATGTATATGATTTTTGCATATAGTTTTCTAGCCATAACTAAACAAAAAAAAAAAAAAAAATACAATCAAGTGCTTATTTATTAAACAAACATTCTTAATTTCTATGAATTTCTTTAAACTAATTATATCAGATTATTTATTGCAATACCGAAATAGAAAGCGAGGAAACAGAATCAGTGGAGATTCATTTAATTAGCAACAAGTGGAATACACCATTAACTTTAGTTTTAATTTTTATGTGGCACAAGTGACAATTACTCATAGAACAATGCGTTATATGCTTTCATTTTATTTGAAGCACCAGCAATGTCTTCAGTGTCTTTTGCCTTTTAAAAAGTCTGTATTGTATTTCAATTTCTATACAAACGATTTTTTTTAAAAATTATTTATAATTGTATTATATTTATATAAACAAAAAAATAACAATAAAATTTAAATTTGCAAAATGTGCAGACTCTAATCACGAGCGTCCAATTTCTGCAGCAGTGTAAGAAAGGAAAAAGCCGTTGTGATGGTCTATAAGAAACGAAATTGATTATATACAACATATAGTACATACTTAAGAACGTCAAACTTACTGCCCTTAAGCGATCCACATTTAAATTGTATATCTTGCCAGCCGTTAGTTTAAATTCTCGATTGGAATTGATCATGAATATTATATAATCGCTGCGCAACTGTTGCATATGCAAATGCCAAGGACTGCGCCACAGTGCCTCGCCACAACGTTGACTGTTCTGAAAGACGACATCCGCAAAATAACAGATGATAAAGAGTTCGTAGAGGACCAACAACAGATATTGACCCAAGGATACCATGCGCATAAATGAATTAGCCGTTGTGCTCTTTGTGGACACAAATGCCACTAAACACATTAGAAAAGTACACTCGCCGATCTTGAACAACCAAATGGGATTATAGAAAGCTTCCATCTTATGCAGTATTGATAGTATGTAGCCATGCTGCTGCAAACATCGCTTGAACGACTGCTTAAAGGCTCTGGGAAAGTCCTCGATTTTGCTGCTGTTTCGTTGCTCGATAAGCTTTTCCACCGGAGTATGTATTTCTAAAGAGTAGCTCAATTGATTAACTTCGGCATCTGCCACAGATTGTGCCTCTTGAAGTTTACTTTAAGTACAAAATTATAAAATAAATAAAATAACAAAGTTAAAAAAAAATTTTAATATTGATTTTTCCTAACAGTTGTAAAGGTAAAGGAGAAAACAATTAACGTTTTAAATCTATTCAAATGTCACATTAAATGGCTCTTAATAAATAAGATAGTTTAGAGAAAGTTTTGCAAATAAATACGGGCTGTGAAATAATATTAACTAATTTTTGCTTGTGTTATAATAAAATCATTACATTCTACACTCGAAAATTACGAAAGTTCGCGTTGCAATTTTTTCTCTTTTTATACCCTTAACTCATTTAAGATGGGTAAAAAGGGTACAATGGTTTTTGCAGTTTGGAAGATTACTCTAAATAATGACAATCTGTAATATATTTTATATTATTTATTTTAGACAAGCTCTAACTGTACGCGTTAAGTATAGGGTTCAGGGTATAGTCTAGTCGGGATTTCTCGACTAGAGCCTTCTTACTTGTTCTTCTTGTTTTTATATCAGAAAGAGAATTAACTGGTACTGTTACCTTAGCTCATCCAAACTGACACCCATTTTCAAATAACTAGAGGCCAGTACATTTTTCAAGCTGCAAAACAAG
The DNA here is from genome assembly GCA_035044485.1 of Scaptomyza reducta. Lineage (NCBI taxonomy): Eukaryota > Metazoa > Arthropoda > Insecta > Diptera > Drosophilidae > Scaptomyza > Scaptomyza reducta. The sequence goes on along the minus strand of JAWNNV010001381.1, from coordinate 495,448 downwards.
ACATCATATTGTCCCGATACAAGAATAGCCATCACCATATGAAAGCCACTGGAAGAGGCAAATGCGGCAGCCACTTGAATCTGTCCAATGGCTTGAAAAAAGAATACCACCTGATATACATAAGGTTGCTGAGAAATAAAGCAAAGAATTCCGTAAAAATAAATTAAGAAGATTGTTGATTTATGAGCTCACTGTATAATCGAAGGGATACCAACAGGACAATGGCAAACTTCGATCTCTGTAAACAATTGGCAATGCCAGCCAAAATAGTGTGCCCACGTAGCAGCAGTAGACATAACTCTTGATCCACATATTTGAATAACGTAATGCACCCTTCATGGTAACATAGGTAAATCCAGGAGCCGAACGTATCTGATGTTTTTCATTGACAAAAGTAATAATGTCGCTTAAGAGTTTGGGTCGAATGCGTCGAAAATATATCTTCATTGTAATCGTCCACAAATAGATGATCGTTTGTAGTAAACAATTGACCAGAAATTCCAAATCACCTTTGCCATAATAAATGTATATGGTACTGATAAATAATGCCGCTATATGTACACACACAAACAGGGTGAACATCTCGTAAATCCAATCGAAAATTCGTATGATGATGTTCAAACAGTTTTTCGTTTTTCTTAAAACCAATGGATACATTGAAGCTACTCTCATAGTTGAAACTATAAACACGAATAAATCGCGACGTTTATCTTGGTCCTCGATGGGTTTCTCTGAGCTCTTCATTGTGTTTTTCCTAATTCCTTATGCATTTTGACTTCCTTTTATAGCTGCTACAAGCATTGGTTTTTGGTGGGCGTTGTTCAGTTAAATTACTATATAGATATTTAAAGCTCATAAAAACTTTTAAATTGTTAGGTGTTATTAAAAGTTTTCATTGGATTTTAATATTATATTAATTTATAATGGGCAAATTGGCAGCCAATCAAACTATTGACAAAGTAATTTTCCCATGTCATGAATAAAATATTTCGTTTAAAAATCAAAAGTTTTCAGATTTAATTGAGTTCCTCTCAAAACATTAAGTTTACAAAACATTATAATAGTGACACCTAAAATAAATTCTTTAAAATTATCATTTTTTGTTAGTAAAGAAATGTGATTTGAGATATAAATTCAGAGAGAGTTTTGATTTAGTTATTTTAGATTTTCCAGTGCGAAAAAACCGATTGCGTAATCTTTTGTTTCAGTCTTTAAAAAACACACATATAAAATATGTTTAAGGATTGCAGGGACGACTTTTATAGCTAACACAACTGAAAATGCAGAAGTTGTTCATGCGACTCCCCAGCAGCTCTTAAGTTTGAAACAATGGGACAAATATGTCAGAAGTGCAGAAGTTGAGTTAATTGGTAGCAATAAAAAGGAGCCACGGCGGGACGAAGGTGGAGCATGTCAGGGCCAATGGGTGGAAACAGTAAATGCGACAAGTTTCCGCTGCCAATGTATGCATGTTGTACAAAGTATAAAACAATAGTTGCAACAACAACGAGAACAGCAAGCGGAATGCGAGAAATGCGAACGGAAATGCGAGACAGAAGAATTAAACAATAGAGTGAAAAGAGAAAACTTAACAATCATCATCATCCAACATTCAAGTGCCATTTGCCAGCCGTCGTTTAAAAGACTGCCATTAGCAATGGGAATACCAGTAGAGAAGTGTTCATCATTTTCTTTAACGGTCATTCCTTAATGTTCCTGCATTTGTATTTTTTTATACCCTGAACCCATTGAAAATGGGTAAAAAGGGTATAATGGTTTTGTGCAAAAGTATTTAGCAGACAGAAGGAAGCATCTCCGACTCCATAAAGTATATATATTCGGTCTCAGAGACTATAAGAGCTAGAAACTCCAGATTCGCTCGCCTAAGCCCTATGCAGTACAAGTTTGTTTTAAATTTTCGATAACTCTTCGATAACAACAAAATCGTGAATTTCGAAAACTTTTTGATGCAGTTTGAAAGATTAAAGACTAAATAATGGCAATCTGTGAAAATCTTATTGAAATCGGTTGAGAAACACTGGAGATATGGAGTATTGAAGTTAAGAAATTATGCACTATACGCCTATACATACACACACTCACACATACTTGCAAGCACTGACTGTATGCGTAAAGTATAGGGTTCAGGGTATAGTCTAGTCGGGATTTCTCGACTAAAGCCTTCTTACTTGTTTTATATACTTTTTATTGATTTTGTGAATTTATTGCAATGAGATACATACAGGTAGAGTTGACAATAGGAAATGAAGCATAAAGCGAACAATATGATTGGTTAATAAGTATGAGCATAAAACATATACACAAATATATAGAGACATGTGAAAGTAATCTCAATCGATGTTCAGTTGACGGAATGTGCCCTCCATGCCGAATAGATCATCGCAAGTCTTTGGTGCGCCCGGACGCAAAGATTCGTTGGCCTTCTTGTCCTCCTGCTCCTTGAACCAATCAGTTTTATCGACCAGCTTCTGTTTCCACCACTGATTCAGCTCGACAACGGGTCCGGCCTTGCCGCCATACTCGTTGGGTAGCAGATCACGTGGCACCACCTTATAGAGACTCTCCACATCGTTGTGGAATGTAATACGATTACGGATCTTCTCCTTGACGAAGGGCTTGACAAAGTTGAAAATGGTATCCACCAATGGTGAAATATTAATCACATGCACCTCCTTCACCTTGACAGGATATGCCTCCTGTACGGCAATAAGGAATTTCTTCACCACGGTCGGTGAGAATTTGGCAAAATGTGATGCGCTGGCGACAACTGCATCCAATATAAAAATATCTCCAGCAATGCCAACCGACTCCTCGGCGAGACGAACGTCACCAATCATCAAAGCCACCTTCATTGCATCCAAAATATGATGCGGCTGAAAATCACAATCGATGCCACGTATAAACGTAATCCGACGACCATTTGGCGTTATTCCAGGCAGTGTGGGACAATGACTGAAACATTGAGATAGGCTTATACTTAGTATTGATATTTCTTTTTAAAGTCTCGATATAACTTACACATAATCCAACACAATGTTTAACTCTTCGCGATTGATGTCGCGATTGGAAAAGAATTCCGGCACGGCATTCCTCATCGTATAGTACATGTCCAGCTTCTTCTTGACCTTCTCCAGACTGAACTTGCAGCCGCGCAAGAATGTCGTCAGACGCATATCATCCATGTCCTTGGGCAGATGTGGTTGCGTCTCCAGCCACTCACGTATCAACTTAATGTCGCGCTCAATATCTGCTGGATCCTCGGGCTCGCGCAACTCCTCGCGTATGCTAACGCGCTGCGCCGGTGTGGGATGTAGCATCATCATCTAATATTTCGGGGAAAACAATGAACAACTTATGAGTGTGAAAAAGGAAATAAATGTGAGAGTAGTTTATTCTATGAGACAATCTTAATATGGATACATTTTGGAAAAAAGTAGAAGGCATAAAATAATACAGTTTGTCACGATGTAGTATGAATATGGTGATTTATGAATAAGCAGACTCATGCTTGTCGCTAAAGTCGCTGATCACTTAATTAACCCAAAGTAAACGACTTATTTCATTCCTAAAAGTCTGTTCAAAAATTCGACCCCATTAGAGCTGTCTATTTTTTGGTCAATCATTATTATTTGATGTGCTATCTTTTATTTAATATTAATATGTATTTCTTTTGTTTGTTTTAATTGGTCTACTATGAAATCTTAATGCCACAGGCGACTGCGTCGTTTCATTAACATGGCCAGACCCCTTAAATATATATATACAATATATATATGTATCTTGTCTAAATGTTGCAGTACTTATTAGTGACGGGTACAGAGACAGTGAGTAGTGTCACGCCCATTTGCGTAAGAGCGTATTCAGTGGAGCCAAAATCAACTGCGAAGCGACCTTAAATATATGTGCACAAAAAAGCTGTTCATGGTTCACGTTTATTTCGGTTGACTTTTTGATGATGTACTATCAGCTAACGATTGCAGCAACAACTACAACAATGAGTCCATAAAAGTAAGTGAAAAATAACAGACACACTTTTACATACACAACAGACACACGCAAATTATAATAGCTGCTGCTCTTATGCAAATTTTAAAAGCGAAAAGCAACAGCTACAAACTCAACAACTGTTCCGAACGTAAATGAGCCGGAAAAGCTTTTGGCTTAGACACTAGCATTTAAATGTTTCTTTTGTGCCTTTAGTATTGACCTCCCAACGTTTATATTATTTCTTACTTTCGTTTTTACGATTCTCTTTGCTTATTTGGCTTTGGCAATGCGTAATGTGTAAATATTGTACCATTGACTTAAATCCATTAACTGTTTGCTGTCTATTAAGTAAAGGTTACTATTAGCTTCGAAAGGTATTTGTTAGAGGGATTTTCTAAAAAGTAGACTTTTGTTGTGCAATAAGCTTATTGTTGCAAAATAATAAATAATTATTCTTTGATAGAAATCAGAATGTGAAAAAAAAGTTCAAAATAATATTAAAATAAAATAAAATAAAATAAATTAAATTAAAATAAAAATAAAATAAATAAATATATCTCTGTTTGCTAAGTTTATAAACTAAATATGTTCATAAGAATAAAAGTATTTTTTTAAACAAAAAAACTAAAATCAAATAATTGTAAATTTTAAAAATACAAAAATTTCTAAAATTTGTTCAATGATTTTTAAGCTCTTTTAAATTCTCTTTTTTTACTTTCCATTTTTTTCCTTTTCCAATTTCAAATAATTAAGATTGTGTTATTTTTGAACAATCTTTTTCCAGCGTCGATTTATTATTATATATTTGTTAGGTGTTTCTTAATTTGCGCTTACTCTCTCTCTCTCTCTCTCTCTCTCTCTCTCTGTCTATGCGCTTACAAAAACTAATTGAACTTGCAACACAATTGGCAGCATGTGGCAATGGACAAAAACATGCCAGGCCTCATTTAGGCCAAACAGCTAGCAAAAATTACTGTGGTATAGCTGCAATTTTGGTTTGCCGAAAAAGCAAAGCCACATAGCGTGATAAGTACTAATACGTAAGTACATACTATGTGTAGCATATGCCACAAGCAACGTGCCAAAGCAATCGAACGTGCAACAACAACAGTTACTACCGATTGCACATTCGATTAATGTGAATTGTGGATGGTTTTGGCTAGCAGTACTTTGTTGAATCTGGATACAGTGGCTGTGGTCAACATGTGGCAACTAAGCACACATTGCACTATGTAGCTTAGTTGTTGTTGTTTCTGTTTGTTAATGGCCATTGCGTTTGTTGCAACAACTTCAAATATTGCGAAAATCTTTGCAAAAAACCAAAATGTAAGGCGGTTAAAAAAACGAGTTTATTGCCTGGCGAGTTTTGTCTTTTGGCTCTCTCTCTCTCTCTCTCCTTCTCGTTCTCCCTCTGCCTCTCCTGTTCTTCACATATATGTCATTATAGTTATTACGTTAATGTTGTTTGTGTTTGGTTTTGTAATTGTGTTGCAGCACATTTTGTGGGCAAAGCTTTGCCACTTAAACTGTATGTGGAAATTCTATGCACTAAATGTGTTTTAAGTTTTAAGTGTTATTCTTGTCTTGAGAGTGTTATAACTATATTTTTATAATTGTATATATCTTTACAATTCTGTGCAGGTTTTTTTCTCTGATTTTTAATCACTTTATTGGCACGCATATTTTCGATTTACATTGAAATTCATGCAACCTTTCTTTAGATTTATTGTTCTCAGAATAATTCTTTTGCGCCATGGACTTTATTTTCGAAGCCTGAATTCCTTCGTTCATATATTCAATTGTTCTGCTTGGCGCACAATTTCAACTGCACATGATTTGCACGCACATATTTTTTGATTATTGTTATTGCACTCATTTAAATTCCATGCTGGATTTGAATTTCTGCCTGATAATATCTTATAAAACGCAGGAATTTATTTCAATTTTATTTTTAATTTATTTCGAATTTCCATGTGAAGAAGCTCAATGTCTGCATAACCGGCTCTATTGAAATATTTGCCTGTTTTGTTTAACCGCTCACCTTGATTGTTTTGTTGTTTGTTAATTGGTTAGTCAGCTGGTAATCCTTTAGTTTTTGGTTTCGTTTCGTTGGAGTATCCAATGGGCTGGGCACAGGAACGGAATGGAGACACACACAAAAAACTCAACCGAACCGCTGAAGACGGTAACTAAATCTGAACGTATCGAAACAAGTTACGGCGCATATAAATACTCGGACGAGCTAAGCTTAGCCGACGAACGATCCGCCAACGAAGCAGCTGACGAACAACAATTGCAATACTAACAAAAACAGCAACAACAACAACGAGAAGGCATTAGCTGAAGAAAAACCGAAAGCCGTTAAACAGATCATGCCACGAAAATCGGTCAAAGAGAAAAATCTGCACGAACCAGCGATGACTGTCTGCGTCTGCGTAAGTTTTTCCAAACCGTGAATGGGGGGATTGGGGGGTAGGTGGAAAAGCGTGTGCTTGGTTTTGTCATTTTGCGCAAGAGAAGTTCAATGAGCGCACAGAGACGGCCGCAGACCTGCTCCACGCTCCACTGCCGGCCATTCAGGTAGCAATATATGGAGATGTATGATACAACGGTCAGTATCGTAAAATCGAAACTCGTGTCAGCTGCTTAGTCAAGTTTCGAACCCAGCCAAGTTCGCGGCTTAAGTCTTTGGTTTTAGTTCTAATTGCTGCCAGGCCTTGTTTTAAATTTTAATTTCCGTTTAACTTTCTATCATGTAGCTGGACGATGTTTTCTTAACAATGGCGAAAATGATGCCCCAAATTGGTGTATCTAAATCGAAACGCCTTAGCGTGCACATTTGTTTGAATTTTACCCACTCGAAATCACTTTGGCCATAATTATTTCAGTTTTTTCTGTTTAATTTTTTTGATTTCCTTTTTTATTGTATTTTTGTTTTCGACATTTTTCACTTAAGCAATTTGGTAAGGCAATCCGTAATATTGACTACCGTTTATACTCTACGTGGCGAGTCGTTGAACTTGTGTTTGTGCCAGTAGCATTTCCTCATTGTTATTCAAATTAAACAAAAAGAAAGAAAAAAAACCGATGCAAGAAAGATAGCTTTTCTCAGCGACCAGAAATTTTCCATGGATTACGTTTATGATTCGTTTTTTGTTATTATGATTATTCCACTTACAGTTATCAACACTGTTCAATGTGCCTTTGCCTCAGGGCCAACTTAATACTTTTTAAAGCGTTGAACATTAACGATTTCAGCTTTAATAAACCTTAAACTGCACTTTGAAAACTATCAAATATTAGCTCCACAAAGCTTTATTTCGCTGAAGAAATATATTGAATTCTTTAATATCCCACGATATATAAGATATGTTCTAATTACATAATAACAGACGGGATTGATTTTACATAAAAGGACATTTGGAATAAGTTATCAAAATTAACAAAAAAAAAGTCCCTAGTCGAGAAATTCCGACTAGAAGATACCCTCTACGTATATGCAGTATACTTTACTTAACTCCAATATTCCATATCTTCTTCTCAACCGATTACAATCAAAATTTCACAGATTTTCATTATATTGTCTATAATTTCAGACATGCTGTTTGAACAAAAGCTCGCCCAATCCCTAGGCAGTACAGGTTTGTTTCAAATTTTCGATAACTCTTCCCGTTTCCGATATACACATGTGATCGATAACAACAAAATCTTGAATTTGGTAAACTTGAAGACAACGTTTAAAACATTAAACCAAAACAATGAAAATCTGTGAAATTTTTATTGAAATGGGTTTAGAAACACCGGAGATATGGAGCATTGAAGTTAAGTCAAGTGCACAAGCACTGACTGTACGTGTAAGGTATAGGGTTCAGGGTATCGGCTAGTTGGAATCTTGACTAGAGCCTTCTTACTTGTTTTAGTTTATTTAAGATAATGCAAAAGTTTTTAGAAAATTTTTATCCAAGTTGTAACTTTCTCTGAATAATTACATAATTTATTTTATAACATTTGGCAAAGTGTTTTAACATATTGTTAATAGTGTCAAAAAAAAAAATAACTTGAGGCTGCCAAATCGAGTTAACAGAAAGAAAAAAAAAACGAACATGTATAAGAAATTAAAACAAAAATGTTGTTCAACCCCTGTCACACTTTTACCCCCTATTCTACGGTCTTCAGCAACAACAATGATAATAGAAAAGAAAACTAATTAAAGAGTAGACTAATAAATTAAGCAGCAGCTACCCATTTTTGTTGTCGTCGTTGTTGTTGTTGTTGCTGTTGCTGTTGTTCTTGTCGTGAGCTTGCTCAAGTCAAGAAACTTTCATTGTCAGACGAAAGTCTGTGCCGTAAAGAAATTAACGAGCAAACCGCTCGCCATGGAAGAGAAAGATGCATAGGAGGAAGTGGCATGTACAACATACGAGAAGTATCTAGTACTTGTAAAGTAGAAAGAAAGAAGAAGGTAACGTGTTGTTGCAACAAGAAAACAACTTATACTCATACATATTTCGTGTGTATTTCCGGGCGCACAGTTTTAGTGTCAGCCACATAAAAGCAGTTAGAAGATATAAAATTCCAGACGGAGCTCTAAAGACTATATATGTATGCCTATGCATATCTACTATGTACCTTGATACGATGTGTACTCACAGCCAAGCTTACAACCGCTTGGCCGCATTTAAGCCAAGTGTGAGTTGTGTAGCGTTGCTTCTTTTTTTTTTTTTGGCATTTCGAGTTCAGTTCAGCTCGGTTCAGTTCAGTTGCAGTTGAAACTATAGTTGGGCAATTCGAGAAATCATAAACATAAAGCGCGCTTTCAAAATGTATTTCTCTCTTTGTATGCGTCGTATATGTATGTATGATTTGAAATTACATTTTTCGCCACTTTTCGTTTTAAAACACTCAACACTCACACACTCACACACACACTTTAATTGCCAACTTCAATTGTTGTTGCACTAACTGTTTTAGCTAACTGTTTATAACCTGAACCCATTACAAATGGGTAAAAGGGTATAATGGTTTTGTGCAAAAGTATGTAACAGGCAGAGGGAAGCATCTCCGACTCCATGAAGTATATATATTCTTGATCAGCATTAACATCCGAATCGATATAGAGACTACAAGAGCTATAGTCGCCAGATTTGGAACATAATATCGCCTAATCCCTAGGCAGTACAATTTTGTTTCAAATTTTCGATAACTCTCGCCGTTTCCGATATACACATGTGATCGATAACAACAAAATCTTGAATTTGAAAAACTTGGAGACGGCGTTTAAAATATTACATGAAATAATGATAATTTGTGAAATTTTTATTGAAATGGGTTTAGAAACACCGGAGATATGGAGCATTGAAGTACTGACTGTACGCGTAAAGGGTTCAGGGTATAGTCTAGTTGGCATTTCTCGACTAGACCCTTCTTACTTGCTTTAATGTGCTTGCCGAAAAAAATAAAAACTGAATAAATGAAATAAAAAGTTAATTAAAAAGCCAAAAACAAAAAAAAAATTGGCAGACTAGAAATCAACATTAATAATTTACATTGAATTAAGCGAGTTTTGCTCATCTGTCCGCCAAAAAGATGAAATTGTTGGCACGCAGTGAAGCATGCAATCCTCAAGTGCCTCAATAGTTGCACGTTTGCGTTGGGCGTGGGCTTTTGGGAATGTCAGGCTTACGTCCATTTCGTGATTATCAGAAGAGCGTGCAGCCAAAAAATTATAAAACACTTTAAATATTTAACACTCACTAATTAATAAGAGAAAAAAAATCGCAAAAAATGATCATGAAATAAGTTAGATGACTAAATGAAATTACTGTTGGGAAATTACAATGGGAATGCAACTTAAAGACAGAAGATAACTTTTGTTGTCTAATGACTTCTAGTTTTTGTAGCGTTTTTTGTGATTGGCTGGCGATGTTGTATAGAATTTTATTTGTTTAACAAAAATCATTATTACAAATGGCCTACAAACAGAAGCATGTAAGCATGTCCGTCTATCTTTCTGTCCGTTATGATCACAGAAAATAGAATAAAAGCTTTCGTATACTACTCACAGATCAATGAAATTTAATCGACAAAGAAAATGCATTTATAATTTATTGAGATATTTCATTTGAACATATTCATTTTTACATTTTTTAAGAAGTTTTTGAGTTTTAAAAAAACATTTTCGACTTTTTAAATGTAAATATAACATACTTCTCATTTACGCAGCTTTAATTTCATAATTTTCTTAACTTTTCGTCCTCTTTTATTAAACAAAATATTATAGAATAAAAAAATATTATAAGCATAATTTTTGATTGTCAATCAAAATATGTGATAAACGTGGGGCTACAAATTTAGTATTTTGAATTTGAGTTATCTGCCTAACTGGTTTTCTTTTCAATATAAAGATACTTACTTTTCATGCTCATATCTTTTCGATTTTTGTTGCCGATTGTTCATTTGTTGGACCTGCACATCTGTCGATTTTGGCAATATAATTCACATTCATCCCAAACTTGTTTTGGGCAAAAACATATTTTCTAGAAATAATAGTTTAAGTTTGGACTACACATTTATTTGTTGTTTGTTTTTTTTTTTTCTTTGTGTCGTTGAGTGAAGAATCAATAATTAATATGTTATATTGTAGGTAAGTGTGTGCTTGTTAACTGTTAGTTAGTTTTTTTGCCATTTATGTATACGATAATAATAAAATATTTGTAAAACACTTTGTTCTTGGGTTGTTTTCACACAATTATACATGTATGCATGTATGTATATAAAGAGCATGCTGTGACTCTCTGCTGCTGACTCCGTGGCTATCATTATTAAGCATAAACTTTGACTCAATTTGTTGTTGGTATGAACAACAAGCAATACATTTTTATCAACTTTGTTGTTGCGTCTGTTGTTGCTGTCAAATTTTGCTCACTTGAGCTGCACCAGCACCATGAAATAGGTGACAACAGCACCGAGCACCTAGAAAAAGTTTCAAATTTTAATTTGTAAGAGCGGCGAAGAAGTCTTAGAAAAGTATGTGTAGGAGTAGGAGTAGGTTGGCTTACCGAAGCAAACAAATCCAGCGAGACAGTAAAGAATTTAGCACCCGATATACTCATTGCCTTTTGACATTGCTGGCAAACGATCTGCACAAAAGTTTTAGCCTCCTCCGAGCCATCGTACCAGTGGCACGAGTATGCCGCCTCCATGACAGATGAGCTCTGTATATGAACGTATGTGTGAGAAAGTTTTTTTTGTATGTTAGATGTTGCAAGTAGTTTAATTCACCTCCTCAATCAGACGGTTGCCGAAAATACAAAAGTGAAAGACCTGCCCCAGTGCATATCCCAAATATCCAATCACCGATAACGCATAAACATTAATGCCATTGATTTTAGTTGCCTGATAGGCCAACAGTGTTAGCATTATGGTCGAAACAAGCATATGCAACAGTAAGGCCGCACCATACGTATCTCCAATGGCAGCCACCAACCTTTATCCACACGACCACAGATCAGAACAGATGAGATGAGATGAGAAAGAGAGAGAGCTCGATAATTGTATAAAAAAGTTTGTGGAATGTGCATTAAAGTAATAACTAAACCACAATTAACATGAACTTAAACAGAATTTACACCAAAACTTAAGCAGTAATATCGCTTAGGCGTAATCATAGCAAATGTTTTGTAATAATCTTACGACTTTTATTAGATTTTTGCTAACGTTTCCTCTTTAGTATTAACGTGTAACTTATGTTGAAAAATATTTATAAATTTATGGATATATATAAAGATAAATATAATTATATTTGAAACATTATGTATTTAGATAAGACATCTTATTATATATACTGTTACTTTGATATTTTCTTTATATTTCATTAAATATGTCAACATATTTTTTCAAAATTCTTAGCTTTTACTATTATAAGTGCTATAATAGTTTTAAAAGCTGATAAGTATATTTTGAAAAAATACAAATTTCTTGTTCATTAACTATATTAAAAAAAAAATTTTTAAATTTTGGGTCTTAAGTTGAGCTCTTAAATATAAATATAACTCAAAATTGTTGTCAATTATTCTTCACTGCTGTTTTAAAGAGAGATTTCAATTGAATGGCTTTCGATTTATTTTAAATTCGTAATTTAGACAATACTTAACCAAAGATATAAGCCTTGAACACGCTGTCGATTCAATATATGCTTTGTATGTACTATTTTATCAAATTGGTGTATTCAATTTGTGTGTGTGAGTGTGTGTGTGCACAATTTGGCTTCACATTGTGCACTGTGCGGGAGGGCCATTTTGGGAATTTGGACTTACCGGACAACGTGCTTGTGCCGCTCAACCCAATACTTGATGGCGCTGCGTACCATCAATTCCTGTTTTTTGCTTAGTCCATTGGGATTGGGGGCCATGCCGTTGCCATTCATGCCATTGAATGACTGCAACGTGGTCGGTGCACGAAACTGTGCGCCCCAATCGGCTTTGGTGTTATAGTTGCTCGTCATATCCATGTCCATTTCCTTCTCTGCAATTAAAGTGTAGCAATGGCATGCAATTTGCTGACATATTGCACCAACTTAACATATGTACCTTCGTTCTGTATCAGCTCAGACTTGGAATTAGCGGAGAGTGAACGAAACAATGCCGCCGAATCGGGCCTGTAGGTGTCCAGCGATGCAGATAGCTCCATTAGCGGTTTCATTATGCCCTTCAGATGCTGCAGTTGCTCACATGAGAATATCAGCCAGGAGCAGAACATCACGTCACACAAATTCGAATGCACCATAGAGAAGAGTATGTAGTAGACCTGGAGCACAAAGCTTATCAAATGGAACATGCCATGACTGGCATCCCATGGATAGAAGACTTTAATCGGTAGTCTGGGTATCTCGACGGTGATCGAACTGTTCGTTTCCTTATCCACGGCAAATTTGACACTTTCACCAAAGAACGTAATTGTTGTCCAAGCAGTCGCTGCGGAAAATGTTGTCAACATAACCAGAAAGAAGAGTTTACGCATTTTGCTCAAGGCTAAAGAATGATATCTTGCATCCGATTCCGCAAATAATGGATGTGTATTAGGCTGGTTCCAGATGTTTAACGTTCTAACACAATGAAGATTATTTCGTTTTTCACTTTTCTCTCAACATCTCCCTCTCTCTCTTCATTTCTCGTGATTTCGCTTACCTGTAAAAGGTCTTTTGATTGACGGCCAAGTAGATGAACTTCACAATGCAATGCGTAAAGAACAATGTGGTTACTGTGTTCCCCGACAGCTCATTCACCTCCTCTGCGTTCAATGCCATATTCACCAGAATCAAACAAAAATGTATGAATAGTATAACCAAATGCACCGACGAGAAGACTCGCTTCATGAACAAGCTGCCGCCGGTAAAGTTATGCATAAACAGTCCAGAGTATCTCATTGCCCGTATGTTGGGCATCAAATCGGCCACCAGGCCCGTATACTTGCTGGGCTGCATTGATGTAGCCATCATCAAAGCTCACAATATCCGTAAAGAAATTAAATAATATCCTTGGTAAAACCTGATTTCATTTAAAGGAAATAGAGTTTGTTTTAAAGCCGTATAATAAAAGTTTTTTTAATAGTTTAATGATTTCTCATATTTAAAACCGTATTTAAAGCAGTTGAAATTCGCGTTGAAATTGGAAAAAAAAATCATTATAAATTGCATACATGTTTTTTTTTTTTTTTAGTATTTATCAAGACTTTACGGCATTTCAGTTTGTTGAAAAAGTTACAAATCAAAGCTATAATTGAAATTTAAAAAAAAATATTATTATTATATATATTGGGGAAATTAAACTTTATTTAATATTGTCAATAGACAAATTTCCGAGTAATCTCAGTAATATAGTATATTTTGTAAAGTCTGTGCACTTTTGAATTGTCAACCTTATTTTATATTGCACTCAACAATAAATAAATGTATATTTTATGTCTTTCAAATATTTTGTATTCCTTTTTAATATTTTCAAAAACGTATTAACAGTTTTTAGACAATTTTTCACTTATCACCCTATAGAAATACTTAAAAACGTTTGAGATCAGAGTTAAAGCACTTATTAAAAACTTTATCTGAAGGCACCAAGGACCGCAACTTATTACCAAGAACTGTGAAACTAGTTAACTTGCTTCCTTCAAGTCTTCGTTGTTAATGAAAATTTAAATCTCAAAGCGGCTGTTATTACCCACTTATTGAGCTGTACACACTATGTACTTATCTAGCCACATGTGTGACGAAGCCGAGTACAAATGAATCCCAGGACCTGCTTGGGATGGCTTTGAAGACAAAATTCACACGCAACGCCCACATACAAAATACCATATTTTCAGGGGCTTGAAGTACATAAGGCAAGGACACGTCTGGTCTAGTGAATTCATTGGTCAGTTCTGGTTTGTCCCTGACACTTTCATCGCTCGTTCGTGTCTGTGTGAGTTCATGTTAATGAAAATCTATCTTCTCTACATACACTATATACTTAGTCGTTTAGAAATTCAGCCTTTCAGTCATGCATATATAATTTTAAAGGTTTGCGACCAGGCTGTGACATTCCCACAATTAAATGGTATACCTCGAACTTGCCCACCACCGGTAAAACCTGATCCTGATCTGATGCACACATGTGGCGTATACGCAACGTGCAATTGTGAATGTGTGCCAATGCGATGTTATTGGCCCAATTTGTTGTTTGTTGTTGCTTGACCAATACATCTACTTCAATATTTTCCATATTTTAAAATCATTGATTATTTTCAATTGTTTGTGTTTGTGGATTTTTGTGCCCCAATATGGGCGCATTATTTACACATATATTAATATCTAATATACAAATGTATACACACACTTACAATGGTTTATTATATGAGAGGCTTATATTTTACTTATTATCGTAAGAGTTAAAGCTTGTCATTCATTTTCTAATTTCATTTTATTTTTTTACAAATTATACGGTTTTTTTTTTTGTAAAAAAACAAGTAAGAAGGTTCTAGTCGAGAATTCCCGACTAGACTATACCCTGACAGTCAGTGCTTTCAAGTATGTGTGTGTGTGTGTACGCATATAGTGGATACTTTCTTAACCTCAATGCTCCATATCTCCGGTGTTTCTTAAACGATTTCAATAAAAATTTCACAAATTTTCATTATTTCGTTTAATGTTTTACACGTTGTCTTCAAGTTTTCTAAACTCAAGATTTTTTTCTTATCGAACACATGCGTATATCGGAAACGGGGAAAATTATCGATAATCTGAAATAAACTTATAGTACCTAGGGATTAGGCAAGCTTATGTACCAAATCTGGAATCTCTTATAGTGTTTGAGATCGACGCGTTCATACATACAGACAGACGGATACGGCTATATCGACTCGGCTCTTGATGTTGATCAAGAATATATATGCGTAATGGGGTCGGAGATGCTTCCTTCTGCCTGTTACATACTTTTGCAAACCATTTTACTTATTTTTAATGCGTTGAGGGTATAACAATTAAATGTTAGAATTCTAAGAATTTTAATTTTTTATGCAAAATCTATAAAACGTTAAATCGAATCACATGCTATCCCACTCTTAGCTTATTAGCTTAGCTCAAAACAATGCTAGACAATAATAAACAATAAACCTAAGCTCTGCCAAATTTTCAGCTCAATTTTATTATACCCTTAACCCATTGAAAATGGGTAAAAAGGGTATAATGGTTTTGTGCAAAAGTATGTAACAGGGAGAAGGAAGCATCTCCGACCCCATAAAGTATATATATTCTTGATCAGCATCAACAGCCGAGTCGATATAGCCATGTCCGTCTTTCCGTCCGTCCGTCTGTCCGTCCGTCCGTCTGTCCGTCCGTCCGTCTGTCCGTCCGTCCGTCCGTATGTATGAACGCGTCGATCTCAGAGACTATAAGAGCTAGAGACTCCAGATTTGGTACATAAGCTCGCCTAATCCCTAGGCAGTACAAGTTTGTTTTAAATTTTCGATAACTCTTTTCGTTTCCGATATACACATGTAATCGATAACAACAAAATCTTCAATTTGGAAAACTTTTTGATGCAGTTTGAAAGATTAGACTAAATAATGATAATATGTGAAATTTTTATTGAAATCGGTTGGAGTATTGAAATTAAGAAGGTATGCACTATACGCGTATACATACACACACTCACACATACTTGCAAGCACTGACTGTATGCGTAAAGTATCGGGTTAAGGGTATAGCCTAGTCGGGATTTCTCGACTAGAGCCTTCTTGTTTAATTTATGAATTAACCAAAAAGCTTCCTCAAAGTTTTGAAAATGAAGTTAAATAAAACATACTAAAGCTTAGAATTAGTTCGTAAACTAACATCTGTTTAGTTTTAGTCAGTGAAAAACTCAGTATTTTAGTTGGCTTCATTGTTTAAGCTGCATTATTCTTGACTACATTTTCTAACTTAAGAGTTCCTAAAGCTCAGTATAAAAAGTTTTTATGCATGCCGATGACTCAGTAAATATTCATTGGACTCATTGTATCTTTTGAAATTTGTAATTGAATTAAAGTTTTTGATGTGGCTCATGACTTCAATTTCCTGCTAAGTTAATAATTAAATTCATCTATGTGGTTCTCATAGTAAAAATTTGTGCTAACCGAGTGTACACGAAAGACAATTAAAATTAAAAGTCCGAAATCGAGTAGCTTGTATGTAGCATGATTAATATAATAAAATTGGGTGCTCCTTGTTGCGTGTATTTCGACATGTTCATTTTACTATAAACCTATACTCATTTATTATTAACATTTAGCTATTTAGCTCATGGATACTTTTCTAGAGTTTATGCAGTTTGGCTTTAAAGTTAGTTAACTTAAATGCTTTTAAAAGCGTTCAAATAAAGGATGTATAGTATATTAGTCCTTAAACCAAACAGTTTGCTGCTGCTATAAGTCTTAAAAGCATGCCTAAGCAAAATCTTCTCTATTTGATTATTATTTATCTACCTAATATCAGTAATATAAATAAATAAATACTAAACTAAATTGTATTATATGGAGTACCAGGCAATATAAATATGTTGTTTTTGCGAAATTTCTTATTGATCAGCAAATAGGCTATTATATTATTTACAAAAATATACATACATTCAAATGAACATAACTTACAATATTTCGTGCCCCTTGATGTAGGCAACACATTTTTCAGCCATATTCAGCTTAAGATACATTTTATGAGCGTGTGTGTGTGGGTGTCAAGTAAATTACGGTCCACACGAAAATATTATAAATCAATAACAGAAAATCTATTTTAATGATAAACAAAAAAAAAAATACGGCGATACAGCTATGGCCACTTTTATGGCGCCACATTGAGGGGGCGTGTATGTGGGTGTGTATTTGTGCGAGCGTGTGTGTGTGTGTTGCCACAAGAAATCAGGATTTATACGCAAAATGCTTCTTCTAAAACGAGGCTCAAGCAAATAACAAACTGATTGAAAATATTTGTTACAGTTTATTTGTCCGTCCGTTCGCATGTCTGAATGTTTGTTTGTGGGAGACGCCAATGAAATGTTGACATTGTCATAAGAAATGTGCAAAACAGTTGAGAAATAACGCAAACACGAACAACACCAACAACAATTGGCATAAAAAGCGTAAAATATGTATTATTATTATTTATTTCGTTGCGCTGCAAAAGATTTCTAAAAATATACAAACACCAAAAGGAATGGGAGATCATAAATTCTATCTGCTGTTGTTGAGTAGCGATGTGCCTTTTGTTGTCGCTGACAGTTATACCGAAAGACCGGAAGTGATGGGACTTCCCTGCTTGGTGGCTCCACGCCGAGACAGTGTCAAAACTTTAACATTAGGTTTATAGGTCATTTGTTATTTGTGTTGTTGCTGTTCTTGCTGTTATTGTTGTTATTGTTATTGTTATTGCAACATCAAGGCATTCACTGCCCATAGCATAAATCTTATGTAGTGTGGGTGTGTAACCAGGTCAATGCTTTTACCAAATGCTTGTCCATCTTCTTACACACACACACACACAAAAGTAGAAAGAAATTGTCACTGCTTTGCCACCCCACCAATTGTCCGCCCAGTACTTGTCAACATATGCATTGTGTTTCTGTTCTTCTACTTTGTATATATATGTGTGTGTGTGTATGTGTATGTGTGATGTGTGTGGGTGTGCGTGTTTGTCGCCTGCCCACAAAGTTGTCAGAGCGCAAACTAAACGGGTTTTGGTCCTGCGGTTACCTATATAAGTAGATTATTATTATTGTTGTTGTTGTCACCAGTTTTTTAGATTCAAAGTTCTTCAACTGTTCAAATGCGCATGTCCCTTAACTAATATGGGAGAGAATGAGAGAGCGAGAGTGTGAGAAATATTAAGTCACAGCAAATATAAGAGCGTGTTTAGCAGAGTAAAATGTTTAAATGATGCCAGATGAGTTAAATATTATATAAGTCTAGCGCAAACGCACGACAAAAGTCAAGTAAGGAAATCATATCATAGTGCATATATTTTTATAAAACCAACAAAAGTATTGTTAAAAATCTACACTTCATACTCTTAGCTTAAAATTTGAAACTTAGCTTAAAATATGAAATATACAGCAGTAAATTAGGGAATATTATTATTCATATTTAAATATATTAGGTATATTTTTGTTTTAAATATTACTATTTTGGATTTTTCTGTTATTTTCAACTTTTTTATGTATTTTTAACTATTTTGTTTTATTTATTTTTATTTGTAGTAATAAATATCTAGTTTGGGCTTTTTTTTAAATTTATTTACTCATTTAAACAGACAGAAAATTAAAAAAATAAAAATGTTAAATATTTTCCATTGCATACTATTAGGAGCTTCCTTTTAAATATTTCAAATTCAAGCTAGTTGCACTTTTTGTGTTTTTTGCATTAATCTGGCAACTTCCTTTAGCAGTAAAGTTCCTCACGTGCGCTATATCAAAAACCAAAAAAAAAAATTTTAAAAAACCGAAACCAGACAAACACACAGAGGCAGCATATGCAACAAGGGTCACGCTCTCTTGCGCTCTGTGTTCTATGTCTCTCCATCAGAACGGCTCGCTCTCTGTTTCTCTCATATTCATCTCTTGTTCTTTGCACAGTTTCCCAACAAGAGTACAGCAGCAGCAATGACAACAACAACAACACTGAGCATAAGCAGCAGCAGCAGCAGCAGCAGCAGCAGCAGCGGCAACTGTTATAAGATCTCACTCAGTATGCCAAAATAACTTCGATTCGAAGCCAGTCAAAAATGGTCCATCGACGTGACATGAACCGTCATCCGCAGCATCCGAAGCCACTGCCTTGTTAGCATCGGTAACTGAACTCGCAAAACGTGTGCGCGGATATATATATGTGTGTGAGTGTGTGAATGACAATGTCTGTGTATGCGTTGCCAACAAAACCAGACCAAATGTGAAGTTTCCAGGTTTCTCCATGGCAATGTGAGTGGTCCAATGTGTGTTCTTGTCGCTGCTGCTATTGCTGTTTCGGCTGCTTGAGTTGCTTGGGCTGAGCGCGAATCTGGCAAGCGAATAAAGTGTTGCAGCTAAAAATACCAACAGCGGGATTTCTTGAAATTATTAATAAGCTCGAACAGACGAAACGAACGAAAGAACAAGCTGAGAAACATTATTAAATAAAAAGTTAAGCAAGAGAAACTTAGTAAAACACTGTCAGTCTTTTTCTGTGAGCGTGTGTGTGTGTGTGTGTGTGAAAGTCGATGTGTGGGTGTGTTTGTGCACGGATTTATGCAGCGTTAGTTACATAAGTTATAATCACCATCAGCAGCAGCAAAGCAGCTACAGAAACAGAGAAACAGCATCGTTAACATCAATGCCGCCTATTGGCGCGCATAAGTTCCGTTGATTTGAGCCTAGCGTCAGGAGCCTGGGGCTTGGGCTTTGGTACTGGTGCCTGGTGCCTGGCGGCCTGTGTGTCCACATGTGTGCAACCCCAAAAAAAAGGATGGCACCAATATAGGCCATGAAAATCGCATTAGCAGCAGCAACAAATGTTACCCAAGGCAACAATTTGGAGAGTTTCATTATTATTACGTATACACACTGTTGAATGTCCAAAGATTGTAGTTCGAGATGCACATATGTTCGACTATACCAAGTCAAGTGCCATTTATTAATATTTATTTTATTGTTATGATGCGAGCTGATGGTGCGAAAAAATTCAATTTAAGAGCATTAAAAAAGCAGCATTATATTCGAAAATCGATTAAGTGAGCATATTATATAGCTCCTAAATTTATTAAACTTCTTAATCATAGAAAACAAATTTTAAATTTTAATTCTCGAAACCATTTTAAGTTATTTTTTTTATTTTTTTTTAATATTAAAATATTTTTGAAAGCAATTAAAAATACATTTAAAAAAGAACACATTTTAACAATTATTAAAAATGTATCTTATTTTTGAATTTTCAACAATTCTGTTCGGTTTTATCTTGAAAGGATGTTAAATAGCAGCAAAGTCCATTTTGGGTTTATAAAAGGTATTCAAATAGCATTTCAAATGGCCAACTTTTCGAGATAATAAATGATCCATTTTATTACTCTACTGAGGCGCAAGCCATTTTGAAAACTTTTTACTTTGAGCTACACTTAACTGATTGCCGAAAATCAATACGCACCCACAAATAAATCCAAATGGTGCCTGTAGCTGTTGAATATTCTAAGTTTTTCCACACCAAGCTCATTAACAGCCACAGCAGTTGCAAAAGGAACAGCAACACAACCAGAAAAAAGACACAAAAAAGCAGCTGCGCTATAAATTTACCATTAGGGCGTGTGGGCAAACTTTAGTGAGTGGGCGTGTAATATGTATATATGTATGTTGGCCAAATTACATTAGCTAAAAAGTTCGTTTCTAGTACAACATTTTTGTGTTTTGTGCAGCAACTTTAAATGTAAAAATAAATACATGTGCATAATTTTTACAAACACCCAAAAGGAGGCAACATAAAATTCAAAAACTAGACGTGAGAGAAAAAGCAAAAGCAATTAAAATTTCATTAAATCTGCATTAGGTTAAATTAACAACTGAAATTGGCTGATTATAATAATATTTTGGTTTCTTTACAAAAGAACACGCACAAATTTGTAACAGCAAAAACAATAATAATAACAGTAACCTGACCTACAGGCTTTTGACCCCTCAGCAACAACTAGTCGACTTTCCCGCCCCCCCGTCAATCCGTTAAACAAAAATTGTTTAGCAAAGTGGCAGCAGCTGCGCTGTCACGTTTTGCTGTTATTTAAACATTAAACAAAAAAGGATATTATGTTGCTGCCAACATGAGAAGAAACGACAGCAGCAACAGCAACAATAACAACCACAACTAAGCAACAAAACTGAACGTAAAATAAAAGACAGCAAGTACAACAAACAGCCACAACAACAGTAAGCGAATTCATAATGATGATGGATTAACTGTTTTGTTACAAAGTGTGTGTGTGTGTGTGCGTGTGTGTGTGTGCGTGCAAAAGCGGAAACTAAAGTCACAACGGCAAAACCGAAGAGAATGGAGGCAACAGCTGCGTAGCTTCGCGGCATTTAAAGTGTAAGTGGCAGCAGCACGAACACACAACAACAACAACAAAAATACAAAACAGAAGAAGAAAAACCAACAACAGCAAAAAAACAACAAAAAAAGGTTGGTTTTTTCTCCTTTTTTGTTAAAGTAGTGGTAGTATTGTATCTCTCTTTACTTTCCACACTTTTTTTTTTGGCTTTTGTTCAGTTATTATGTATATTATGTTTGGTTTGGCGTGGAACTGTTCCTCCTCTTGACCAGACCAACAAAAAAGTCCATGCATAAATCATTATTTATGCATTAATTATTAAAATGTATGCACTCACCGTCCGCACAACCCACACACACAGCCCACAAGTTGGCAGGTGGTGCATTAGCAATGTCCATTACGATGACCATCATTAATCTTGGCCATCTTACTTCCACAGCAAAGATTATGCTCGTAATGCACAAAGTAGACGGGGCAACATAGAACAAAAATTATGAGACTAAATGTGAAAAGCTGTAGGACACAGTAGCTGAACTTGCAGCAAGCAGGCCAAGACTATAACACATAAACAATATTACTTTTATACTCTTTGCTGCTTGTTAAGCTTCTGAATATTGTACGAGCATCCAAAGTGAATGGCAATTTAATGCTCTGATAGCTTTATAAAGAACAGCACGAGAGAGTTATAAGTTTTAACCACTTCCTACGCTTATTAAAAACTTAGCTCTTAAGAGTGTATATATATATATATAAATATATATATTATTTAGTTAGGCTTTTCTTTAACATTTTATAATCGACATTAACTATATGTTTCGTCTTTCCGTATTCAAAACTATAAAATAAATGCATACTCAATGTTTCAATTCAATTTAATCGATTAACGTTTCAGTTTTCAAGTCATTAATTGATAGCCAATTACTTGTTTCTTATATTAACCTACTAATAAACGTTTTAAAATACTATATTTTATTTAGATAAAACAACAAAATGTTGATATTTAACAACAGAAGCCTGTTTTAAATTCAATGAACCGATTTAATTGAAATTTATTGTGTGCACTTTCAAAGGAATATGTCTTTCAAAAGATAAAAGTGAATTAAAGCTTCAGCTTTGAACATAACAATTAAATGCAATTGAATTCAATTCCCTTAAAATAATTGCTGCAACATATTTTTACAGGTGAAAATAAGCATACATAGCATTGGAATAAACTCGGCTTACCAAATGTTGTGCATACGCCTCGTTGACCAAACATTTGCCAAGCACTTTTAAACACAAGAAAAAAACAAGTAAGAAGGCTCTAGTCGAGAAATCCCGACTAGACTATACCCTTAACCCTATAATTTGCGCATACAGTCAGTGCTTGCAAGTATGTGTGAGTGTGTGTATGTATACGCGTATAGTGCATATCTTCTTAACTTCAATACTCCATATCTCCAGTGTTTCTCAACCGATTTCAATAAAATTTTCACGCATTGTCATTATTTAGTCTAATCTTTCAAACTGCATCAAAAAGTTTTCCAAATTGAAGATTTTGTTGTTATCGATTACATGTGTATATCGGAAACGGGAAGAGTTATCGAAAATTGAAAACAAACTTGTACTAGGGATTAGGCGATTAGGCGAGCTTACCAAATCGGGAGTCTCTAGCTTTTATAGTCTCTGAGATCGACGCGTTCATACATACGGACGGACGGACGGACGGACGGACGGACAGACGGACGGATATGGCTATATCGACTCGGCTGTTGATGCTGATCAAGAATATATATACTTTATGGGGTCGGAGATGCTTCCTTCTCCCTGTTACATACTTTTGCACAAAACCATTATACCCTTTTTACCCATTTTCAATGGGTTAAGGGTATAATAAATGATAAAATAAATACAAACAGGGGACAAGCAGCTGCAGCAAGTACAAACAGAAATCTCAAATTGGAACATGCGATTCAGGAAATAAAATGCCCAAAAAGAGATTGCAACAGAGTCTGACGCAGCTACTTACTTAATGGAATATATATATTTAGGTATGAATGTAAATATGTACATTTGTACGTACTGTGTATTGTTAAGTTTGCCAAGGATGCATTGAATAAATTTTTAAAACCGGACATCTTCCAACAACTGCCATACTGTTTGCAGTTTTATCAGCTCCACCATTTATAGCGACAACATCAATGAAATTATTTTTATTGGCATCAAATGAATTTCCCCCATATAGTGTCAACCCCAGCTAGCCAACAATTGTAAGTCATTAAAGTGCATTTTTAATGAGTAGTTATCTCTTAAATAACAATTCTTTACGACGCCATTTTATTGCCCTGTAAAAGGATCTTACAATTTTGTTAGCAACTGCTTAAGGGAAAAGTTAAGAAATGTATGTTGATGAAACTTGGGGTGCACACATGTTAGATATTTTATGATGTAAAATCATTTAATGTAAGACTCAACAGCATCGGAGCTTTGTATCACAGGTTAAATAGGATGATTATCGCGATGAATATGGTATTGTTGGCATAATGATATTTGTCTTAACAGAACTATGAATGGACAGAACAAAATATTTATGTTAAAATAAAATACTTATCCGATTTCAAAACTATTTTTTTCAAAGAAAAATAGTTTTAAACTTGTTCAAAAAGTTTTAATTTAAACACAAATATATGAAATAAATTAATATTTGGAAAAATTGTCATACAACTTTTAACAAGTTGACTCTAAACAATATTTTTATCTATTCTTTTTAAAGCACTTTTCATGCTTTCAACATAAAATATTAAATATTAACCCTTGGAATTCAATTTAATTCAACTCATTCTACACATTAAGGACTTTACTTTTTTCAACTGACCCGCAAACACTTTTAAACGTAATTTTACATTAAAATGCTTCTCAAAAATGTACTAAGTGGTTCATTTATTCTGTTTGGCAAGTCACCAAGGCAATTAAATGCGCATTTTCAACGCATATTTAATGAGAGACACGTCAATGCCAGCGAGAAAGACAGAACAATAGAATAAGCGAATGAATATAAAGTAAATGTGTGGGAGACGAAGACAAAATGTTACAAAAAGAAAGTAAAGGGATAGGTGGGCAAGCCGAATGAGAATTGCATTTGACATGCAACAACTGACGTGGCAGCAACACCAAAACCAAGTAGCGACTGACCTTGCAACTAACATTTAAAATCATTAATGAATAAACTGTTGTAGGCACGTTTTCCATCAAGGGCCAAAGGACCTTTTGCTTATAGGGAAGACAATCCACAAGCAATTAAAATAACAAAAGCACTAAGAGTTTCACCCCGCCGTTGGACAGCTTATTTTCGGCACTAATGCTTTGGCAATTAAAAAGGGTTGACAGATATCCACTCTGGTTGGTTGGCTGGCATTATTAGCTGTAACAATAATAAGAACAATGAATGAAAATATCATTCTCTGTGCTCAGTTTGCATTTTGTGCTTTTTTGTCGCTCTTTCCCGTCATAAAAACCTGGCCAACAATATAACAATGTGAAAAATACTTTACTCGACCTTGGCTCATTGTGTATATAGTATGGTATACACATATACCCTGCGCTATAGCCTGCACACATAAAGAAGTAATGCTTCTAACATTTATACTTGTTTTTAGCTTAGTCAGCAACCCCTAGTCTGTATCCGCTTGAAAAGGGAATGTCGAAAAACAGTAGCTAGAGTCAACGACACAAAAAAGTTTTTTTTTTGCCATGTCATCTTTAGATAAAAAAAAAATTCATGCCAAACCTATAGTCATAAACGCGGAAGCTATTCAAGAAATTTCTTTTTTAGTGCTTAGCACAGAAAAACGGTTCAAGAGCCTCTGAATGAGTCAGAATTGGATGGAACGAGATTCCTTGCTGAAGTACGTTTTATATGTATACAAAATGTAGTGGTCAATATATGAGATCTTAAATTTTCAGAGTTTTCACAGAAACAGTTTTATGTTATTACATTTTATTTTATATTCAGATTTCAGATATATATTGCAATAAAGTAATTTAGTTCCAAAAGATTTGTATGCTACAAAAAAAAAATTAAAAATTAAATTCCAAAATAAATAAACAAAATATTGATTTGAAGTTCAGCACAATGCTAGTTTCCGACAAAAATTCAAACACACATATATATAGTACATATAAAAGTTAACAACTTTCGTGCAAAGCACTTTTCGCAACTGTTGTTGTTATTTACGTCTTGTAGTTAAATGCGCCGTCGAAATGTGTCAATAAAATCAATATTTACCTTGATTTATGATTAAACGTTCAATTAGTGGATCAATTAAAGTGCATTTGATTTGGGGGCAAGCCTTGAATACAACATTGTTGCCTTGAGTCACGCTATATGGGTTAACGAGTACTACAGGCAACTGGGTTGACTTGCAAATATTAAAAGCACACAACAACAAAAATAACTTTTGCCCTAACATATTGCCAAATTGAGCTAAAAGTGCTTAAACGATTAAATAATTAAGTTAGCTTACAAAGAATGAGTTGGCACTGTTTGAAACTAAATATTGGGAGATTATAAACAAATTATTTCAAAACAACAGACTATAAGAACTAGGACTAGGCAGTATAAGTTTGTTTCAAATTTTCGATAACTTTTCCCGTTTCCGATGTACACATGTGATCGATAACATTAAAATCTTGACTTCGGAAAACTTTGAGATAGCGTTTGAAACATTCGACGAAATGATGATAGTCCTTGAAATTTTATTAAATACGGTTAAGAAACACCGGATATATGGAACATTGAAGTTAAGTCAAGAATACAGTATACGCGTACAGACACACAAGCACTGGCTGTACGCAATAAGTATAGGGTTCAGGGTATCTTCTGATCGTTCTCTTTCAATTTTTCATCTTTATAAACTATCAAAAGTTAATTTCATCTTTAATAGTTGATAGTTGAAGATAACGTAAAACGCTTGGAAATCAAAAAGATTGTTAGGTTGTGCAAAACTCATTTATAATGAACATGTCTAAATCCCAGTGCAGCATTTGCTTTGATGCCATTTTCAGTTCCAAATTGAAATGCAGCTAAATAAGCAGCCGTGTAATGTGAGTGCCACTGGGCACCACTCGGGACAAGCTAATCAAATAAAGGGCCAAGCGCATGCAACACAAGCCCTGTAGCATACACACACACACACACACACACCCAACCGCACACACACATATACACCGCAAACTGCATTAACAACATCAGACATGCCAAATGGCGAATTTCCAATCATTTATGCGTATTTAAAAGCATTAAGTTCTGTGCAGACACATTAATCATACGCCCCATGGCTCGAGCATCGTAAAGTGACGACGACTGTTGCTTATCTGAGTCTTTCTTCCACTGGCTCAAAACTACCTTTGCCTCGATTACTCGTTATCCTTGCAATGATAAAATTTCTGCCATGTTGACTGATTTGCATTAGCAGCTGCTTGCTGCCTTCTGTTGCTGATGTTGCTGGTTTCTGCTGCTGCTTCTGTTTCTGCTGGTTAACCACATTACCACAAAATTATGCAATCAGAGACATCTCACTGTCACAGTGTGAATATGAGCGACTGCAATTATGGCTCGGTTTCTCAACTCTTTACAGTTAAGATTAACTCAATTTTTAATTAGTGGTTAGTAATTAAATTTCTCCTGGTTTTTATTAAAACTAAATATTGATACTTAACTTACAAGATTTCAAACTTAAACTTAAAGTTTCTTTCTAATATATTTCCATATTCAGTGGAAATAGTTTTATAACACATACCTAAAATCAAATAGTTCCTTAACAAAAGCCAGAGAAACTTATTTGTTTTTGTCAATTAAATGATGATAGAACTTTTAAGTTACTCAAATGTTAGTCGTTTAATACATATAATGGAAATATTATTTTTTTATGCTTTATAAAATAAAAACTGCAATTGTTAATCTGATTTCTTTCAACGTTTTATATTCATTACTAGAAAAAGTTTTAATTAATACTTCATTAAGTCTATTAGCAAAATATTTAATTGCCAACGTCATTTTCATTTTGAAAAAGTTGTACAAATTTAATGCGTACATTTCTGATAAGTACATTAAAAATTAATTGTACTTAGTTAAAATGCTTTTTTAGTAATTAAAAAGCTGTCGACAATGCAAGTAATGAAGGCCAGTCTAATTTGAACTAATCGGCCATAATGCGACTCGGCGTAAATGGCACACAAAAAGTAGGCAAAAGGGAAATGTGCCAGTTAAGGGAAACTATTGGATGACCGTTTAAAAAAGTTGGACACGTATAGGTAATATAAGGATCTGAACACGTTTCATATACTCTGTATCAACAATATATTCTTTTCGAGCAAATAATTACTGGGAGAATGAATTAATATTAAATGATTTTTAATATTTTTCAAAGGGAAAATTTAAAGCAATTTATTTTTAACAGAACAACTGAATACTAGTATACCTATCTGTTTATCCAATTAAATTCAAGACACAAAATAAATGAAAAAGAAAACAACTTAGTTTATCTTAGATTTTCCGCTTTGTCAACTTTAAGCACTCAGTTTAATAACAGTACAAATATTTGTTCATCAAATTAAATTATTCAACTCATGCGACATTGTCTTACGACTTTTACGTACTTATTTATGTGCACATCTTCTGGCCATCTTGAAGCGTATCATATGTACATCTTGTTGGTCATTTAACCAATACCGTTTCGTCATGTTAAGTCCCTATTGACCTGTCCAAATCGACCCATTATGTTAAGTGGCCAATATGAATGTCGCCCCATGGAAAAAGTTCATTCCGAATCGGTTTATCAGCTTGCATTATGTGCTTGATCATCGCCAGCTGCTCAACTTATAAATAAAATACAAATTTGTAGCAATATTTTTTGTTGGAAGAGACGACGAACCGCACCGGACCGGACCGGACCACAAAAAGAAACTTCATTTCGGATGAGCTATCGATAACGAAAACCAAATGGAAACCAAATATTATAATGCTTCAGCGAACTGTGTGGGGGGTGTTTGTTTTGGGTTGGTCTTAAGGGGGTGGGTGGTTGGTCGTTTGTGTGTGCAGCGGCTGGCCTATTAGGCATGCATCAGCACGCGGCAATTTTGCGGATCTCATATGTGGCATTTTGAGGGATTTGGTTTTTTCTTTTCTTTCGCTTTTTTTTGGGTGAGTCTCAAGCCGTTGCTCAGCGAAGCGCAAACACACAATGAAGGACCAAACAAGAAGAAGAAGTGAGGCGTGCGCATGTGGGCGTGCGATGAAACGGAGAGTAGAGTACGTGTTACCAGGCAACCTTATTTATAGATTTATACGCATAGAATAAGTATACAGCCACGCATATGGAGGAGTCCTAGACGTGAAGAGAGCTCAGCAAAGTCGCTTTGGGCCAGCAAATAGTTAAGTCGCCATCTACGATATGTGTGTGGCTAGTGGCTAGATGTGTGTGCGTGTTTGTGTATGTGTGTGCTCTGCAGCGCGACTAAGCATACTACTTTGTATAGCCGCTTCAATCTGACCTTATTTTTCTGAAGCTCTGTATTTATGTGTGTATAGTCCATAACATAACTCGACTTGCCTTGCCTTGTTATTAACCCCTTTATTAACATCCTCTGCCAATCTCTAACTTCAATGTGTGTGCGTGTGTGGCAGCTGCGAAATATTCGTATACCCTGTTTCTTAAATACAAGCTTCAATTATCTTTAAATTTGGCATGCAATAAATTTAAATAAAATCTAAGCATTCTCATTGGAGCATTAAGCCTTTTTATGTGCACACAATTGGCGCATGAATAATTTTGGCTTAAATTATTTTAATCTGTTGATTAATATTCAGCTTAAAGTGAAAAGATAGCTCATAAAACAATGAATAAACTATCAGCTGATTCAACTTGAATCAGTGCCATTTAATTGCATACATTTGCCATTCAAATTAAAAGCATTTCATAAATATTAATGCCATAAATATTTGATGACAAATGAGAAAGAACGAAAAATTATGTGCTTCTCGTGTGAAGGTTTATTACGAACTGAACTTAAAACTCAAGAAGTGCGACATACGCTCAATACAATATTAGCGTATTCTCTGCTTTACATTCATTTTCTTAACCTAACTGTTAATATGCTCTTTCGCATTATGTGATACACCCAATGTATACACTCACAATGGATACAATTTCAACAATATTTATAACTATCAACCTATTAAAAATTCTCATTGTGTTGTCTTTGGATCCAAAAATGTCTGAAAGCGTTCTAAGCAATGTTGATCCGAGAAATACAAATTTAAATAGTTTAATTTAACCATTTGACTGTACTGTATTTAGTACATCTACGTCCAATAGTATTAAACACCAATATTAATCGTTTTTATAACATAAAAACATGCATTTAAATATAAATCGTTTCCAATTATGCAGAATACAAATAATTTGATTTTTACTGTGCTGAAAATAAATATTGAATGATATTTTTTTCGGTTAATTGTCTGACATTTTTCAGTATTATTATGAAAAATATTTTTCTTTTGATATGTACGTTATTTACCAATTTTAATTAAAATCATTTCCGACAGACATTACATTTTTGTTCTTTCTCTTTTGACGCATAGCTATTACATTCCGATAAAAAAATGTATAAAAGTTATAAAAAATTTGAATTTAAACATACAAATAAATAAATAGCAAAGCTAAATCTTACTTTGATCAATATATAGTAAAATAGTATATTTATTTATAATACTTAATCAATGTTGCACCACATTGCCACTAATTTTAGAATCCAGAGTATTCCTTTGTGTTAAGTTTCAGTCAGGTTTAGGCTTGGGTTAGTTATTGTTTAGCTTCAGCTCTTGTTGCCAAGGTTTGTTAGGTTTTGCTGTGTTTGTGTATGGGATCGAATGTGTTGCCAACTAATTAAGCCAGCAGACGAGATGGTGATTTGAAACAAAGGATTGAGTATCCAACCAACACCTGCTCAAACAAGGAACAAACAGGAAATCGTAAATATAAAATCATAGTTAATCAAAGACTAGCTTTAAAACTCATTTAGCGTTGTCAATGGGACGCACTGTCGATTTTTCTTAAACTTTCTTCTTCACATCCTTCTGATGCTTTTGATGGTTTTGATTCTTATAACGTCTCTTAGGTATGATGCGTTTATTTTTGCCCATCTCCCAATCAATGTCTACCCAGTCAAATTTATGATCGTATTGCAGTAAATTATTACGAAACAACATTGAAAATAGCTGCCGCAAATAAATATAATCCGGCTGTTCAGTAAATTGCAAAGTGCGACAATACTTTAGGTACACATAGAATTCACTGGGTATACCAGCACATAGCACATGCAATGGCAATGTCGATTTCCTCTCAGCTATTCTCTCGTACTTCTGCAGACGTGACTGCGCCGTGATGCCCTGCCATGGCAAGCGACCCCGCAAAAGGTAGAGTAACAAATAACCCACCGCCTCTAGATCATCGCGACGTCCCTGCTCCGCAAAATGAGCATGAACCGATGCGTATCGAGCGGTGCCAATAAGTTCACGATGTTCATTGTAACTGATGTGTGTATTGCTACTGGGGCGATAGTATCTTTTGGCCAGGCCAAAGTCAATCATAAAAACACGAGTTCGTTCGCTGCCCAAGCCCATTAAAAAGTTCTCCGGCTTAATGTCGCGATGCAGTAAACAATTCATGTGCAAATATTCCACACGTGTCAGTATCTGATCGGCCAGCATTAGAGTTGTCTTCAAAGTAAAATTGCGCGAACAAAAGTTGAGCAGATCCTCGAGAGTTGGACCCAATAAGTCCAGCACGAGCACATTATAGATACCCGCTGTGCCAAAGTAGCGGATTTGTGGAAATCCAACAGCACCACGCAATATATTGTAGATCTTTGCCTCTCGCGGCAACTGTGGATATTTCGTTGAACTAACCTCCAGTTTAACTGCAACTTCTTCGCCGTTTTCAAGGCCAGTGGCTCGATATAGCTCACCAAAGGAGCCGCTACCAATAGGACTCATCAAACGATACTTGCCGTCCACTACAACGTCTTGGAGTTCGGCGCGTTTTTCCGATCCATGGCGTTCTTTCTTGTGTGCCATCCTATTGCAGTCGGTTTTGGGTTAGATCAATGTATTGTGAGTGCTGCTAGGCTTCACTAGCCTAGCATGACTCGTGTGAGAATATGTGATGACTATAATTCTTAATATATTTTGGATATTCCTAAATAGTGATATGTTAATAATACTACTAGGCCTACTAGTTTATGCGTTGGAAAAACGTATCCAAGTTGACAGAATAATGGAGATATTAAACACCCACAAAGAAGTAATAAAAGATATCTGTTTAGTAGTAAAACTTTGGCAAAAAGTTTAAACATTTTTCTTTCAAGAGTCCCACTTTTAATGAGTACAAAACATAAAAAAAAAACACTGTGCAAATGTAGTTATAGTGTACTTATTTGAACTCCCTTTATTCCTAGAATTAACCGTATAATTAAACACACACACAGGAGGTGTGTTAATAATAGATTAACATGTAAACACACGTACAAACATCCATTGCACTTATTTGTTTAAATTCCACTTCATTACCCAACAACTATTTATTCTCATTTACGGTGTGCCCGTTGGCATCTGTATTAGTGTATACAATATACATATACATTTGACAGAACCAAAAGCTCTGCAATTAATTTGTTGCTTATAAACTGCAATAAATTCAATTTAACTGCCACTTTGGCAATTTAAATACACAATTTACTTGGCAAAAGGGGTAAAGCAAGAGCGAACCAAACCAATCCGCTTTACAATTGTACATATGAATGGGAATGTAATCTCTGTGCCGTTATTTATGAATCGAGGAATAGAAAACAGACAACTACATTAGCAGGAGCTGCATCAAGACTATATATGTATATGCGGCTTAGCATTTAATACACTCATACATACACATGTGGATAGTCCCGCATCATTCAGTATTTTCGCAGTACAACTTTCATTAAAAATACTTTCATGGCACGTTGTAGTATGTTATTTCATAATGATTGGCTAACTTAGTTGCTGCTGCATGATTACAATTTTTTACCCAGAACTGAGCAGGCTGCCATAAATATGGAAACTTGTGAAACATGTGTCGACTGACTATACCCTCAAACCTATAGTGCTTACTTGACTTCAACTTCAATGCTCCATATCTCCGGTGGTTATCAACCAATTTAAATTAAAGTTTCACAGATTGTCATTATTTCGTCTAAAGTTTCAAACGTTATGTCAAAGTTTTCCAATTCCACGATTTTGTTGTTATCGATCACATGTGTATATCGGAATCGGGGAAAGTTATCGAAAATTTGAAACAAACTTGTACCTCCTAGAGATTAGGCGATCTTATGTTCCAAATCTGGAGTCTCTAGCTCTTATGATACTGATCAAGAATATATACTTTTTGGGTTCGGAGATGCTTCCTTCTGTCTGTTACATACTTGTGCACAAAACCATTATTTACTTTATACCCATTTTTAATGGGTTCAGGGTATAAAAATTTGGATACCAAGTTGACATGACGTAATCGAAAAAGTATTTAACATTCTTGACAGTTGTTTAATTTGTTGCTGGAATTTGCATAATGACAGTACAAGGACAATACAAAAGGAACCAAACAAACAAATGATAGTTTTTTGCGTAGTTTTGATATTTCTGCATAACATTTGGGAGCAAAGATAAAAATAATTGCACTATTTAACAAAAAATATATTCAAAATCTCTGCAAATTTAGCACAATAATTAAAATACAAACTTTTATAATATTCGTAATATTTATTATTAAAAAAAAAACAAACAAAAAATTTGGATTTTGTGGTTGATTTCAAATACTGTTCATTAAATTAATTTATTTATACAAGACACATTATATATATATTTCAGATTGCGTTACATATGCAATGGCAATCCACTATTTTTTGATAACGCATTCGCAGAAAAAAAGAAAAACATCAAAATTGTTTTTGCCCCGTTTGAGTCACAGCTTTGTAGACTCGTCAGAGCATGTCATTTTTCACATCTCCCCCGCACCGTTTGGCAATTGAAAACTTATCCTTTCCGTTTTCCGTACCGTTGATATGTTGTCAAAGGTTACGAACAAATTGTTAGCACATGCTTTCGCATTTTATTTGTTTGTGAAAAAGTTTCCACCTGCGATCTCCATGTGTTCCTCTTTTTTGTTGGGCATACTTTTTACATATTGTCGCTCGCACAAAAAGCTATACCATCTGCGAGGATAAACAAAAAAGGAGTTTGAGTGATGTATGCCATTAAAATATAAATTAGCTTGTAATTAAAACGAAATTGAATAAAATAATATTTTTCACATATATTAACATATACATTAGCTTATACCCTAATTATTTAATTTTTGTATAAGCTTAAGCAAATATTTGTTCAAGTTAAGTAGTGAAATGACCTTTAATAAATAAGTTGTTAATATATTTTTTAATATCTTAATACGTTAAGATGTGGTGATGTGTTTTTAACAGCCAATTTTAGCCAAATACAATTGAACTCTCGTTTCTCTACTTCAAATTCTTGAAACTTTATATTGTTACACATACAATTTGCAGACCGACATCCGGTCACGTACGACATCAACATAATTTTGAAGCGTTTCGGAATTTTGAACATAACCAATAGCTGTTGTCACGCCTTCTCAATTCTCAAAACCCATCACAATGGCCTTCATGTTGTTTCCGAGCAACGCTTACCTATTTTTAAATTCAATAACAGCAACTTAAATTCAATTTCTCAGCTGCCTAACAAAACGTATACTTAATGTACGGATGGGGTCGAAGGAAACCCAATACATTTTCTTAAAGACTTTTAAATTTTAAGTTTTTTTTCATTTGTATAATATAAACTGAATAGTAAGAGCACTATCTGCATTTGTATTCATTAACTGTAGGTCAAAAATCATCTCATAAATATTCATTTAAAGAAATGTGAAGACCCATTAAAGTGCATTCACAAGTGAACTTCAACATTGCATTTAAGCTGCATCTTTCATTTTTATGCCCCACATTGAATATAGTGTTGATTGTCTGTGTATGTAAATGTTGTTGGGGTTGTTTTTCATGTCGTTGACGCTGTTATTTTAACCATGTTTTCCGATGCGCCCCTTTTTTCTCACACAGCTGAGACGTTTTACATATCTGTTGCCATGTTTATGTACCCTGTATACATTTAAAGTGGCTAAAAACGTCTTTGTGAATACGATTTTTATACCCTGAACCCATTATAAATGGGTAAAAAGGGTTTTGTATAAAAGTAACAGGCAGAAGGAAGCATCTCCGACCCCATAAAGTATATATATTCTTGATCAGCATCAACAGCCGACTCGATATGGCCATGTCCGTCTGCCCGTATGTATGAACACGTCGATCTCAGAGACTATAAGAGCTGTATACTCCAGATGAGGAACATAAGCTACAAGTTTGTTTCAAATATTCGATAACACTTCCCATTTCCGATATACACATGTGATCGATAACAACAAAATCTTGAATAAGGTAAACTTTTATACAGCGTTTGAAACATTAGACGAAATAATGACAATCTGAGAAATTTGTATTGAAATCGGTTGAGAAACACCGGAGATATGGAGCATTGAAGTTAAGTCAAGTTTGCAGTATACGCGTACACACACACATACTTACTACCAGTGACTGTACGCATAAAATAAATGGTGCAGGGTATAGTCAAATCGGCATTTCTCGCATAAAGCCTTCTTACTTGTTTTATCTGTGTTGCGCTGAGACTTTTGACTAAAAATATCTAGTACTTAAGCAAGAGCACGCCGGAAAATCCGCTGTGTTAGTCAAAGTGTTGGTTTACATTTAAAAGGTGTGTGTCAGTGTGTATAGGCAACAACACCGGCGCTATAACAGTTTAGGCAAAAAAAAAAAAGGAAATTCGTCTGGACTGCATTTTAATGATTTAATTTTGCATGAGCTTATTCCATAACGCTTTTCTTTCTCATGGGAGCTCATGTGTGCTGCCTGCTTCGTACGCGTCTGCAACTGTTTCAAAAGTAACTAACCAAGTTGACAGCCAGTCAGTTCTACACACGCACACCCACACACAGAGTTGTGGCATTCTATTTGTTGACATTCGCTCAAGCCTCGTTGATTTTGTGATATGGGCGCGAGCATTAGTTCTCTAATGGGACAGCATTCCAGTTCATGAATAAACGAACGTTTATGTCTATACACAGGACAGGCAGAGAAAGTAGACAAACTTTTACGATTGTTTGTCACAATTTGCGATTTGTTGGCCATTTTCACATTTAGTTTTCTTCTTTTGTTTGCGCCTCCTTGTGTTGTTTGTCCGAAGGATATGCCTAATTTCCGATAACTTGCTGAAAACTGTTAATGATGTCCTTGGGTCCATCCACACCTCAATTATGCACCTTTAAATTACCTTACTTATCACACATTCCGCACGCATAGTTTTAGTTTGAATACTTTATGCGTAAGTGTAACATAAATAATAGTTTCCGATGGGCTTGATTTAATGCAGTCAATACAGCATTGCCTTTCATTTATTTTATAAACATTTATTGAAGCCAAATCTTTGTCGTTCTTCAAATAGCACAAGTTTGTTATGCATTTAATTCCCTGAATTCCCTGAAACAATGGCAAAGTAAACTTTGTAAAGCAGCTACTGCTTTAACCAAAGCAGCTAACAATCTTGGCTCAAATACTTAGCTGCCTGTTGGCCACGCACAGCTCAGTGCGTGGCAAATTTTAACTGAGCTCTGCGGTTAAATCGGTCAAAGTTTATTTCCAAGCAATTATTAAAAGCGGCAGTTAACTTCGAAATGTCGGCAAACAAAGCAAGTACACATTTTGAATACTAAACTTTTGAAATAAAGAATAAATGGAAATTAAAAATTTATGTTTATGTACAGCTGCACTTAAAAGTTTTTAAATTTCCATATTCTTATGAAAAGGTTTCTCATCCGGAAATAATTAACTTTGCAAACTTGTTTCTTAGTTTTAATGCTTAATTTGGTTTAAACTTAAGAAGTTGATTAGTAACTTTAAATTTTTTATATCATTACGGACGTCAGAAACTATCTTCTCGCTAAAATTGCCCACCATCATGAACACTGCAGAAAACCAATATTCTCTTTACCTTTGGCATCAGAGTATTAAAACCTCATATAATAACAGATATTTAACTTTTTTAAATCAAAAGACTTTCAAACTGATAGTTATTTAGTTCTAACATTCAGACTTATTTGTTTTACACACAAATAAAAATGTACAGATGTTACGCATACTAAACCAAATCAGATCGTGTTTCAATTGACACGAGTTGGAAGAGAA
Organism: Scaptomyza reducta; assembly: GCA_035044485.1. Classification (NCBI taxonomy): domain Eukaryota; kingdom Metazoa; phylum Arthropoda; class Insecta; order Diptera; family Drosophilidae; genus Scaptomyza; species Scaptomyza reducta. The sequence goes on along the minus strand of JAWNNV010001381.1, from coordinate 458,487 downwards.
CAAAATAAATCTTATGACGCCACGTGCTCCAGTGTCAATCCGACTACTCGGCTGTAGTTAGTCCACACCCCTTATCAGTGTTGCGGAAAGCCGCGCTAAGTGCTGAGCAATCGAAAAACGCGATGTAAAATGACATTGTAGGCTCAAAATGTTTGCCGAAAGGAGTTAAAGGGCATCCTTTCCATTGTGTGGGTCGCCCATTTCTTCCAAAACATACATATAACAAAAGGAAGCCCCAAGAAATTCGCAGAAATTCAATCACAAAGAAAGAGTACTTAAGTGTTTTGTCAGCAGCTAAAGCAATCTAACTTGCGGCGGGATGCGGCACACATAAATTCAAGAATATGCAAAGAAAGCAAAAAAAAACAAACAACTTCGATACAATAAAAAAGGAACCGAATCTCCAAAAAAATCAATACGGAATCATATGTCTTGCACATGTTACCGGATTTAAAAAAAAAAACATTTATTATATTATATAATTTGTATGTGCTACAAAAATGATCTATGCGTTTATACTTCAACAGAACAAAGAACTAAGGCAATGTAATCGTTTTTGATAATATATTTATTGTTCAATATTTAAGTTTGCATTATACAAAAAAAAAAAATTATTTTCGTACTTTTTCCTAATTTTACAACTATTATAATTCTAATTGGCTCTGTGAGTAGAAATTGTATATATATAAATTTCAATTTAGAATATCGGGTATATTCTAGTCGCATTCTGTTGAACATTCGTTTGTAGCATTTATGTATATTGCAACGTGTTCGAATTCTTATGACTTTTCTTTTTAGCCCAAAATCAATATTCTTTTTCGGAGCACAACGTGATGGCAGAAAAAGTCGCACACATTTCATTTCCGTTTTGTTGTCATGCTGTGCATATCCTGGCCGTAAATTTGCATAGCAGGATAACGGATACCCTCAACCCATTGAAAATGGGTAAAAAGGGTATAATGGTTTTGTGCAAAAGGAAGGAAGCATCTCCGACCCCATAAAGTATATATATTATTGATCAGCCGAGTCGATATAGCCATGTCCGTTTGTCTGTATGTATGAACGAGTCGATCTCAGAGATTACAAAAGCTACATACTCCAGATTTGGAACATAAGATCGCCTAACCTCTAGGCAGCTAAAGTTTGTTTAAAATTTTCGATAACTTTCCCCGTTTCCGATATACACATGTGATCGATAACAACAAAATCTTGAATTTGGAAAACTTTGAAATGACGTTCAAAACTTTAGACAAAATAATGACAATATGTGAAATATTTATTGAAATCGGTTGAAAAACACCGGAGATATGGAACATCGCGTAGACACACACATACTTACGCGTAAAATTTGGGGTTTAGGGTATAGTCTAGTCGGGATTTCTCGACTAGAATCTTCTTACTTATCTTTTTTTTTGGCAAACACTATTTTATATGAGACGTTGTACAAGCTAGAATAGTACTTTGGCCACAAGCCTGAGCAGTCGAATAGCTGTTTGATTTGAAAGCTGAGATGCCGAGGTTATATTTTGGCAGTCAGCTAAGCTTGAGATGCGAAAACTTTGGCAGTTTCCTTTATGGGGAAATGCAATTGCAGTCAGAGCAGCTGTCAAAAGCAGCTCATTCAATGCTAGAGTATGTCAGTGTCACAAAGAGTCTTTAGAATCAGATAGAGCTATGCAATTAAAATTTAGTAAGAAACTTTTAATTGATTTTCGAGTCTTAAGTATTTAAAGCACTTTCCAAAATGATGTAGCCCTCTGGCCAGACAAATAACAAATAACAAACAAGAAGAACAATTGTAGCATGTCGCTCTAAAAACAATAAATAGACCAATACAATTTAAGTGAAACGAAGCACATAAAACGCTGCTCAACTCAAACAGAAATAATAAGCAAGAAAACAACGGCCAAAACGACAGACAGTGAGAGGAAATAAACCCTGGATGCCAGCGAAACAGATACTGAGAAGAAGAAGGGGAAGATCTCAAATCGTACTCGGAAATGAAAAAACAGCTAGAAACGTGAAAAAGAGGAATTAGGGCAAATATTGGCTAACAATTGTTGATTTGATGGCCATTGCGAAAAGTTTTCAATTGTTGAACATTCAAAATCTTTAAAGTAAAATTGACAACTTTTTCTAATTATTTTTTGCAGATAATTTTTGAAACAACAAGAAGAACTTCTCGTGCTATGCCTTTGTATCCTTTACCCACCAGGATCTACATAAAACTGTGGAGTGTGGCACAAGTGATAAATACTTGAAATTTTTTTCTATACCCGCTAGCAATATTTGGAAATCGATCAAACTGGCGTCGTTTAAGCGAAATAACAACAATATAGGCAATTACAATAATAATATAATGTGGAGTAGTACAATATCGCCAACAAATTCTAAGAAACTATTGATCGGTAGTACACGAAGCGTTGATTATGTCGGTGATAGTGCGAGAACAGGAACAGCAACAGCAACAACAGCAGCAGCAGCAGACAATAATAAAACAGCAGCAGCAGGTGCAGGAGCAGGTGCAACAGGACCAGGAACTGCCATTGCTAACAAAGCAGCAACGACAAAAGCGCAACAAAAAGCAACAGCAACAAACACAACAGCAACACCAGCGAAAACCACAACTAAAATCTCAATTGAAATGGAGTTACATATACAAAATAAGTGCATTTCGGCATAGCGTATCACTCTGGAGGGTGGTGCAGAGCCGCCATGGCTGCAGGGCCCCCTTAAAGCGGCATTTTTGGGGGCTACTGGCGTCGGCAAAACAAGCATATTACAAGTGAGTATTTGCACAAACAGATCAACAAATAACTTTAAGTAACAAATAAAAACTAATCAAATATTTGAACACATCATATATAGCAAAGTCAAGGCTTTTAATACCTTTCAAACTGTTAACTCAATTCATATTACTTTTATTATGCAAACAAAATCAATTATCGCCCCATGGAAAACAATTTACCAATTCCCGCTTTCAAATAACCCAATTTGGACTGCACTGAACAAATAAAAGGGCCATGTTGCAGCTGGCGTTGTTGCACCTTTTAATACTCGTTAATTATGAATGACGTGCATTGAAAGCTGGAAAAGTGAAACTTTTAATGGGAGAGCAGCAGCTGCCTTTGTTTATTATGTTTTCCCTCTACCCTGCCTTTCAATCTTACGGTCAACTAATAGCATTTGACTTTGTGTGTGTTTGTGTGGGTGTGGTTGTGTGTGTGGTTGTGTGTGTGGTTGTGTATGTGGGTGTGTGTGTGGGTGTGTACATTGTTAATTCGATTTCCGTTTCGCCGCAGCATTACATCGCAGCACTTCACATCAAGCATCAATAAAAGCGCAGCATCTGTGTCCTATATTGTTTTCCTTTGCCTATTTTAATATCATTTCAGATATCAGGTAGATGCGTAATATTGTCGCTACCCTGAACCGATTGAAAATAAGGTGAATAAAGGGTAAAAAGTATGTAATAGACAGAAGGCAGTATTTCCGAACCCATAAAGTATATATATTCTTGATCAGCCGAGGCTATATAGCCATGTCGGTCCATACGAACGCGTCGATCTCAGATACTATAAGAGCTAGAGATCCAGATCCAGATTTGGTACATAAGATCGCCTAATCCTTAAGCAGTACAAGATTGTTTTACAATTTCGATAACTCTTCCTGTTTCCGATATACACATGTGATCGATAACAACAAAAAATTGAATTTGGAATACTTTGAGATGGCGTTTGAAACATTGCACGAAATAATGACAATCTGTGAAATATTTTTTTCAAATCGGTTGATAAACTCCGCAGATATGAAGCATTATAGTTAAGTCAAGGACACACACACAAACATATTTGCAAGGGTTCAGGGTAACTTTATCGTTAATGAACTTCTAATAAATATATTGCCATATTATGGAGAATATATGTTTTATCTTCAAAACCCGTACGTGAAGAATATGAAAACATTTTCAGCCAAAAATCATTTGTTTATAGCAATCATCCTATTCTCCTTTCAAGTGACCACTGTACATGACGTGCGATTGTTGTTCTTTTGCTCAATAAACTGACGCAAACGTTGCTCTGCTAATGCAATTAACTGCAGTCAGGCAATGGATGTTCGCCATTCTGCTATTTCCCAGTTTGCCATTCGTTGCTCAACCCACTTAAGTCCATTTTACTGCTTTTAATGGCTATAGGCGGTCAATATACGAGTGCTTATGTGCGTGAGTGTATCAAAGTTAATTGTTGTTATACATGTAGTAGCTGTGTTTATGCCACCAGCCGCGCGGTTTATAGCGGCCACGACTTTTACTATGTATTATGCGAGATTTTTGCGCATTTTCATCGTATTTTAAGCGCTGAAAAATCAATTAAGTGGCCTTTTATGGCAACGAGCGTGGCTCAAGGACCCAAACAAGCCACTGAACCGTAAAATTAGAAATGTTGAAATCACAACAGCAATATCAAACGATTAAGGAATATAATGACAAATAAATAAATGACTTCAATTACAAAAGTTAAATTAAGATGAGCATGTTTAAATTGCTTTTTAATCGCGCCTGTAAAGTAAAAGTTGAGTATTTGTAAAGTCCTTGATTTCGTACATTAATGAAATGTTCCAGCCAGCCTTTGAAAGCCTTGATTGAAATTTCCAGTTTATACCAAAATAACATTTTATTAAAAATAATCATATCTTGCAATTTTCAAATATGTTATTTAATAAACATATAGGTTTAATTTAGCCAATAAGTAATAAATATCTATACTAAAAAAAGGCCACACTTCTTCTGAACCAAAAAAAAACTAAACGCTTTCATACTTATTTGAACCGTTCATAACTCAGAACCCAAGCTCCATTATATTAGCTGTTTAGCCCAAACGATCAACTTGAAAACGTGGCCAAAACGATGCCATTAACCCGCAGGCCGTTTTTCTGCGCTCAGTTATTTTTAACGCAGGTTTCTTTTTTTTTTCATCGCCCAAAGATAAATTTTATCAGAGATGGATAAGGGGGAAAAAAACACAAAACATTTCACAAAGTTGCCCAAAAAAAAGAGGCGAAGAAAAGACATTATGAGAAATTGCTACAAAAATTCGGCCACACATGGATGTAAATGAAAAAAAACCATTATATCCTTTTTACCCATTTTCAATAAGTTCAGGGTATAACAAGAGGTATGATGTCATTGACCCCGGTTGAAGGCATTCAATGAACCGTGTGTTGAGTGTGGGTGTTGCAATTTCAAATCGTAGGATCCGAGAGCCAATAATAAAAATACGAGATATCATTTTGGGTGTGTGTTTTGTGTGTGACACGCATTTGAATGCAAATGTGACGCTTGCCAATCAGCTAGTTCATTGTCAATGCTATAAATGATATCAAGAATAGTGCATGCTCGCATGCAATTCAATAACGAGACGGAAACGGAATTGGCCAGAGCTTAGAAAACGGCAACAACCAGCTGCCTGCTGCAAAGTGGCATGCAACTTTAAATTGTGTACTGTGTGTGTACGGCACTTGGTTATACGCTTTTTTTGTCATGTCTCAGTCTGCCTGCGTTTTTATGTGCTATCGCATATCATTGAGTTTTATTTTTATTGAGCTGGTAATTGAATAGGAAATTACGTTTATGTCCTTCGAGATGGCTGGGTGCACTTTTCCTGTGCGACGACTTTGCGCCTTTTAACGTGTGCAGCTATACCATAAATTTCGCAAAAAAAACGGCTAAGAGCAAATGCTCACGAGAGTTGCCTGCCAACTTAACACTAATCATGGCGTATACGCAATTTGAATTATTGCCCAGCTGGCAATTGATATGGCTTTTGGTTTATTCGTGCTGCGTATTGAGCATTGAGCTAGATTTCATGGCCAGATGTTTGTTTTTGTTATTTATGACTTGGATACAAATCATTTATGTCGAAATGCATTTTTATTTATTTGATTTTATGAACACGTTATTAAAGTTGTCATTTAATAGCATGAGCGGAAAATATTTCTTCTGTTGGTTTATTTGTAAAAAGTCTTAGCTTTATATATATATATATACAGCTTATATAGTTGCAGTCATATGTGTGCCAGCCCCAAAGGGAAACGGAAAATTGCTTACGCTTTTATGCTTTTATAATTTTATATTAAATGAAATAAGCAGCCAGAAAAAGCGGAAAGCCCACTATGTGAAAATCATTTCGGTTGAAATGCAGCGCATTTTTAATATCATATTTAAAACGTTTGCACAAAATGAAAAGAAAAATTTATGACGACAATAATTTGCATAATTACCACATATGCATATTTTAATATTTAGCTCTTAAATAAAAGATTTTCATAAACTTTCTTTTGCTTTTTTTTTTCTTTGTCATTTGCAGCAATTTTTCTACCATGACTTCCCCAAAACCCATCAGACGACAACTCATCGCAAAATTTACAAAAACTGTTTGGTCTGCGATGCCTGCATACGGGAGCTGATGGTACTGGACGTTCCACCCCAGGTGAGTGCTCAACAAACACACAAAAAATTAAAAAAATAACGACAAACTATGAATTTTAATTTCCAAAATTGAAAACTCCTTTAAAAGAGCATAAAAAACTGTGCATACAAAATTCGCTGCACATGAATGTATGCATAAAGAGTCAGTTTTTATTGAAAATTCATTGAAAATGGATAAAAAGAGTATAATGGTTTTGTGGAAAAGTATGTAACAGGTAGAAGGTAGCATCTCCGACTTCATAAAGTATATATATTCTTGATCAGCATCAATAGCCGAGTCTATATAGGGACATAAGCTCGCCTAATCCCTAGGCAGTACAAGTTTTTTTTCATAAAGTATATATATTCTTGATCAGCATCAACAGCCGAGTCTATATAGGGATATAACCTCGCCTAATCCCTAGGCAGTACAAGTCTTTTTTCTCGATAACTTGCCCCGTTTTCGATATACACATGTGATCGATAACAACAAAATCTTGAATTTATTAAATATTGAAAAGCAATATGTAATATGAGCAATTGAAACATAATGATAATGATGACATTCTGTGAAAATTTTATTGAATTCGATTGAGAGACACTTGAGATATGGAACATTGAAATTATTTCAAGTATGCAGTACACACACACATATATTTGCAAGCACACACACACACAGTGTACATGCACAGTATCTCCTAGTTGGGATTTCTCGTCTAGAGCCTTTTTGACTTGTTTGGTAGTATTCAATTTATATTATTTTATATTATTATTATTATTTAATATATTTTATTTTATAGTTTCAGAAATCTTTATCTTATTAATATAAAAAAAAAACGTTACATTTAACATTTGTGGCCTGCACTCTGGTTTATTTTTAACTAAGCGTAGGCTGTTGTTCTCGCTTTTACATCTTATGGTGGGCGTATTTTAATTAAATTTTGTTGTTTTGTAGCATGCTACAATTGTTTTGTGTGTGTTTTATGTGCATAAAATAATAGGAGACCTTGAGTTCTTGAAAGCCACATGAACCAAAGCACTTGTCAAGCAGCTTTAAGAACCACAATTTTTCGACCCAGTTAAGTCAAGTGATTTGGCAACAAAGCCACCACATGTATACATATGTAAACTCATATCTTAAAATATATCTGCAAAAAACGAAAAGAAAACAAAAGAAACTCGCAAAATGTACAACAAGAAAGTTGTATTGGCAGACGTGACAGGCAGCTGTTGAAATACAAATGGCCAACCTCTATTGTTAGACATACAAGTACAACTACTATAACAGCAGGTGAGAGCCTCCCAATCAGCATTTATCCACCTTCACACTACACACATACTTCTCGTATCCAGCGAAGGATTTCAATGGCTTTCAAGTTGTTCGTTTAAATTTTTGCGTGAATTCCTTCTTGTAAAATTATTTATTATCATTTAACTTTGAAAAAGGTCACTTAAACTAAATCAATATTATGATTTTGTAATTAAATTTGCTTCAAAATAGAAAAATAAACAAAATGAATAGCACTTTATTTTCAAGTATCGAAATAAATTGTTTGCCAAATTGTCAGGATTAGAGAGGATTTTTTTTGTGTCCACATCTTTTGTTAGTCGAGTATTCTGCACATATATCATTGTGTTGATATTTATGTGATACCATTTTATTTACTTTTAGTATTGTTTGCTGTTTCAGTGATTTCTTTCTGTAGTCAGCCCATTGTGTTGACCAAATACATAGTTGTTGTCCAGTCAGGTATCACAGTTAGAGGCCGGATCGGAATGTTTGTGTGGCGTGTGCACCAAAGTTTTCTGTTTATTGTGTCACATTTTTCATCGTCAAGTGCAGTGCCGGTCAGTTATAACTCAAAGTCAGACGTAATGGCCGCCAATTGTGTAAACGGCATTTTGTTCTCCAACAGATTTTCGCTAGCTCACACCATTCCCTTGGCAAATAAAACACATAAATACGTTAGGGTCAGCAATGTGTAGCAGTAGTGTTTTAAAGTTCACCAGTTTTACTGTGTTTTAAATGACCACCACATCGAAAATTGTCAGACCATTTAAAGTCCTGTTTTGTTATGCTTTTGTTTTGCTGCCGTATAGTCTTTGTCTTTGGGTCATAAATTAGCGATAAAATGGTAAAATAAAATATCACAATAAAAACAGTGTTAAACAAGTAAGGAGGCTCTAGTCGGGAGAGCCCGAATAGCAGATGTCCTGTACGCGTATACTGCATACTTCACTTAAATTCAATGTACTATATCTCCGGAGTTTATAAGTCAATTTCAACCAAAATTTCACAGACTTTTATTATATCGTTTATAATTTCAAACGCCATATTCAAGTTTTCCATATTTAAGATTTTGTTGTTATCGATCACATGTGTATATCGAAAACGGAACAAGTTATCGAAAATTTGAAATAAACTTGTACTGTCTCGGGATTAGGCGAGCTTATGTTAAAAATCTGGAGTCTCTACCTCTTATAGATCGACGCGTTCATATATACGGACTGACAGACGGACAGACGAACATGGCTACATCGACTCGGCTTTTGGTGCTGATAAAGAATATATATACTTTATGGGGTCGGAGATGCTTTGTTCTGCCTGTTACATACTTTTGCACAAAGCCATTATACCCTTTTTACCCATTTTCAATGGGTTCAGGGTATAAAAATACGAAATATTATTCACAGAAACTTGCTATAGAAAATTATAAAAACATAAAAGGCAAACGCTTCAATGCTTACATTGTTAAAATTAAGATAAATAAAAACAAAATTCTGCAGATGAGATTTTTTTTTTGTTTTCTTTTATTAGTAAATATAGATTCCCTGGAAAAAAAAACTTGGTTATCAACTTTGCCAGCTCATAGCTATATGTATATTCATCTGCTTATCATCATTTTAATTAATTGGAAGCCATCCATGTTTGTGTTTGTTTCTTGTTTGTTAGAAAGGCGAGTTTTCCTGTAACAGGAAAAGTCTCTCACACACACACACACGCAAGCTAAAAGCACTGCAATCCAAACAACAACAAAAATCGGAAGCACAATACAATAAAATCCGTTGAGGGCAACAGTCAGACAGCTGGACAGTTCGGCTAACGAGCTGCTCACATTTCAGGGCCAACATAGCACACAAACCGTTAATTAACGTAGCAACAACAACAACATGCAAAGCAAGAACTAAAGCAGGGTAAAGTTCAAATTAAATGAAATTTAATCAAAAACGTAAATCTAGCTAACTTTTACTGGCCACGCTGAGAGACGTCGAGTCGACTGGCTGTCTGCCAGAATGACACAACCAGACAAATGGCGGTAAATGGATGTTGGCCGGGTCTAAGGAGCACTAAAAGCTCGCAAAGCGAATGACTGGGAGACAAACGGTATATGGCGCCAAGAAGCGTAAGCTCTTACGGCTGTATACGCCCAATAAGAGTACGGTTATACATATATTTTAAGTTCTTTTGACTGTCACTGTTTGTTTGTGTCTAGGGTCTTTTTATACCCTGAACCCATTGAAAATGGGTAAAAAGGGTATAATGGTTTTGTGCAAAAGTATGTAAAAAAGTATGTAAGGGAGAAGGAAGCATCTCCGACCCCATAAAGTATATATATTTTTGATTAGCTTCAACAGCCGAGTCGATATCTCTAGGCAGTAAAAGTTTGTTTCAAATTTTCGATAACACTTCCCGTTTTCGATATACACATATGATCGATAACAACAAAATCTTGAATTCAGAAATCCTGTAGTTTGAAAGATTAGACTAAATAATGATAATATGTAAAAATTTTATTGAAATCGGTTGAGAAACACTTGAGATATGGAGTATTGAAGTTAACAAAGTATGCACTATACGCTTATACATACACACACTCACTCACACATACTTGCAAGCACTGACTGGATGCGTAAAGTATAGGATTCAGGGTATAGTCTAGTAGACTAGAGCCTTCTTACTTGTTTGTGTTTGGGTTTTGTTTCCGCCTAAAAGACTGCAGTGCAAATTGATTTATCACATTTATTTATGACCTCTGCAACGCTAGCATTCTCATTATCCCCTTCCGACTCACAGCTCTTGTTATGACAATATTCAGACGAATTCATTCAACCAGATGACATAATCAGGATAATCACATAAATCGCTTTTTGCTTAAGAACTACACTTAATTAGTAGTATATATAGGTGAAAATGTTTGTTTTAAAACTTAATGAGTGTAACAGCAAAAAAATAATGGTTTCCAATCCAGGATCTTATATTTTAAAACTTTGAAAGCAAATTGAAAACCATAAATGATTGTAATTTTCACAATTTCGGTAAGCGTTTGATATGAGCAAATCCAAACAAGAACAATTCTCAGCAAGACATTTACACACTTTGGTATATACCTTAAAGAATGTATTATAAGTTTATATTTTAGCAATTTAAATGCTTACTATCATGCGTAAATAAGCTGTTCATATTTGTTTTTCGTTTTTGGTTTTTGCCACTAATTGCAAAATGCTTTTACAATGCCCGCAGAAGCATTTTATAATTGTTTGAAATAAATCAGTCCAATGGATAGTACTGTCCATGGATTATTCCTGCTCCCCCTTTGCTTATACATATAAACTGCAATTTTCACAGCATGCATAATCCTTTATAGTTTTTGTGTTTTTTTTTTTTTTTTTTTTAACAACGAATGTCATGGGAGTTGATAAATGGTAAAAATGTAAACAATATTTTTTTAAGCTATTAACAATGGATGTAATCGAATATAAAAAAATAACGAGATTAAACTACGCTCAAAAATCAACTAACAAAATGATTTTTTTATTTTCAAACATGTGCGAACGTTCGTGAACGTAAAAAATACAAAATCCAAACATGTACATGTGGCACTGATGAAAAACAAACACTTAACAAATTGGCATGGGAATCTTGCCAGAAGCGATTTCCGGCTGATAACTTTGCTGAATGGAATAATGGACAACCGCTGGGGTTGCGAACGGTGCACGCCTACGTTCTCGTCTACGATATGGGCAATTTGGAAACGTTTCAGGTAGGTCAACACTAACTAAACTAATTGGCAATATCTATATATAGATATATATGTGTGTTTGTGTTTGTATCATTTGCAGTACTGCCGCTCCATAAGAGATCAAATCTTGGATAGTTTCAGTCATCGTGATTTTAGCATAATTGTGGTCGGCAATAAATATGACAATGTAACCGAGGCGCAAGCTAACTCACAGGTATGTATTCAACCAAAATGATTTATTACATAATAATAAGGCAATGCCTTTAGGAATTAGCTACATTAATTAATCGCTACTTTGCTATTTTCGTATGCCTGATTTATGATTGTGCAATATAATTCACTTAAATGATTAGCCATTGAGCTGCGCTTAATGCTTAAGTGCCCTGAAATGGATTTTAATTCATCGAACAGGCGCTAAAGGATTTGTGTTTGAATGAGCTTTTGTTAAAAATATGGAATTATTCTTTAGCTAAATCCCAAGAGTCGAATACAAAAAGTTTGTTATTTGTCTTATATAAAACTTTCTAGGAAAAAAATCTAATTTTATTTAAAGTTGCTCTTTTTGTCTCAGTGGAGAACTGAAAACATGTTTTTTTTCTTGGTTTTAAATTTGAACATTTTTAAAAGAGCACATTATTGAAACTCAAACTAAAGACCAAACTTTAGACAAGTTTTTCAGCACAAACTTATACTTTTGTTCTGTGTTTATGTACATCTTTTAAACAGCTTTAGTATGAAACAACAAAACGATAAGAAGTAAAACTTAATACACATTTAAGACTCTAGTGTCGTGAAAAATAATTGAGAGAAATTTGATTAAAGTTACAATTCCCACTTGTAGTAAAAACAGTTTGTTGCAAACATTGAGTTGAATATGTCAAATATGATTTAAGCTCAAGTAAATATATGTGTTTCCTCTAAAAAAAACGAATGAGAGGATGTGTGCTTTATACCATAATTAATTAGAAAATACTCGAGTGAATGACGCAATCAGAAGCGCTGCTTGTTAATGGTTGTATATGCTGTTTTGGCTTAAATAAGAAAATATCGTTTATGTTATGCCTTTTTAGGAGCTCAAGGACATCTCAACGCTGGTGCGTAAACATTGGCGCTGCGGATATGTCGAGTGTTCAGCGCAGTGAGTAGCACTTTATTTTATACCAAAAAAAAAAAATAAACCTAAAACGATATTGAAATGAATGAATGTGTGTGTGTTTGCTGATTGTAGATACAACTATAAAATTGGCGACGTATTTCGAGAGCTAATGGGCTGTAGCAGCGTTGGAGTTGGCGGTACAGCTGGCGGCGGTGGCATTGGCATTGGCATCGGTGGCGGTGGCGGTCTTGTTGGCACTGAATACTCACAATCAACTAGGAATAAAGGACGCTGTACAATACTCTAGCAAATGCTGCATAAGTTTTGATCAAATGCATACGCACTATACATTCATACATACATACATATATACATCATACACATATATCCCAAGCGAGTCTTCACTTTGTTTCAGTTAAGTTTTCAGTTCAGTTAACAGTGCTGGAACTCCTTAGCATATAAACGGCAACAATGTCCTGGTAAACGCTTTCCGCTTGATGCATATTTTAGCATATACTATAATGTACATACACAAACAAACATCCATATACAATGTGTGTGTGTGTGTGTGTGTGTGTGTGTGTGCGGGTGTATGAGAGTTAGTTGTCGATTCAAACATTTTGCAGGGTTTTGGCTCATGGCTTTTATCCCTTCGTTGTTGGTCACTTTCGTTGCCGCTTTTGTTTGCCATTAATAGAGGATTTTTGCACTCGTTGCATTTGTTTCGGTTTGTTTGTTTTAGCCAACATTCATTGCGGTCCCTTTTTGCTTATTGCAGTTCGCTTTGCAACACAACATTTGCAAAATTGCTATGAATATTGAAACAAAAGGACAAGTTGAACAAGAGTATATAGTTAAAAAACAAACACACACAAATAAATATTTATGGTTACGCCAAAGTAACAAAAACAAAACAAAAAAATCAACATTAATAAATTGTTAAATAATAAAGCTGCCAAATAAAAAGCTTAAGTTATTTAGTATGGTTTTTTTGTACGTAATAGGCAATTAATCCCACCATAATTTACAATACGTTTTACGAATATAAATCTAAAGAAAATAAAAATAAATTGTTGTTAAAAATAAATAAATTATATTATGATAACTAGAACCCATCAGTATTAATGGTTTACTTATACGGTAGCTAACTGTAAGCGAAAACATATATATATATATATATTTATATACATACTTATATACAGATGTATATATATATAAACATTCATTAACGTTGTGATCATTTCAAGAATTAGTTTTTAGGCAACTTGACGAATGAATAAATGCGTCAGTTTAAATTCAAGCAAAATCTTACAAAAACACATACATACATATTTGTAAATTTGAACCGAAAATAAAACATAAAAATAAAAGTTGCAGATATTCAAATGTTGTTGAAATTGTTTAAATCCAGCAATAAATCTAGTATAGAATATAAAACAAAAATCAACTGCCGAAAGCCTCAAAATTTTCGAACAATTTTAATAATTATTGTTTACTATCATGAAATAATAATAGTTTTGTAACATGAATTGTTGCCTTTAAACAATTTCATTCGATGCATTGAATTTAAACCTTACAAAGAACTCAAACATCATTTAAGCCTTAAAGAGAATGCAAACCGAAAGTTGGTACACAATAAAATTAATATAAATACTTAGCTTAGGACAACAAAAGTTTAATCATGCGCACAAAATAAAAACATGAAACAAATGATTGTGTTTTAATAAAATGATAGAACAAATAACATACAGAAAACGCAATATTTATTTGACAAGCTAGTTAGGATACGACTATCATTAAAAGTTACCATAATGAAATTTGCTGGCAAGCTACTATTTTCACAAACAAAAAAGAAATCTATGTAACTCTATCGATACCGAACTCTTTCTTTACCTCAAACAATACTCGAAAGATAAGCAATCAAGTCTGACTTTGTATATAGAGATTTCAAGGAGTTTTTTAAGTAAATGCAGCAATCTATAAAGCATACACATAATATAATTAATGTATACTGCAATAAATACATATAGTATATGTATGTCAGTCTATAAACTACTATATACTATATGCTAAAGACAACTGAGCGCACTGCCTAAATCTGATCTTTTGCTTAAGTTTGAGTGCTCAGTTGATTGGTTTAAGCGAAATCAATAATGTGAATTTCCATTGCAATTCGAACGGATGCATAGGGAATTTTTTTTTGAATTTAGAGTCAAGGGTAACATTTATAGGCAATAATAACATTTTAATTCAAGTGAACACGCGAAAAAAAAAAATAAAAAAAAAAAATATTTCAAATCTTGTTGAAAATATACTTAAAAATATAGTATTGACGCTTTGATATGAACAAACAACAAATAATAAGTATTATTAACCGAAATAAATATTAAATAGAAAAAGTGCAGGCCCAAATACGGAGACTTAATGAAATGTGTTCATTAGATTTCACAAAACAAAAACTCAAAAATACAAAGATTCAATCCAATTCATTATATTCACAAGGCTGAAATTCTTATTTCAATCGGAGTAAACAAAAAAAAGTAAAAAAAAAAACGCCAGACATCAACTTATTTGTGTGGAAGAAGACATATATACATACTTGCATAAATACACGTATTGTATATAATAAACTATGTACATGTATATATGCTTTGAGTTTTCTCTTATGATTTTGAACGATTAAAGATTCGTCAAAATGGCTGTTAATTTTTGAAAATGTATAAAAACGAACATACGATTCACAATTAAAACAACAAAATTACAAAAAACTTATACATAAATGCGAGAAAAATTTTAGTGTTGAGTTATATTTAAGCAAAGCGTTGCCTGCAACAGTCAAAACTAAATAAATACCTGTAGTTATGTATTTAAATATGAACACTTAACACTTAAAGCCAACTAAAAAACCACAAAACAAAAACAATTACAAATCAAATGCAATAAGCTTTGACTGCTTATTGTTTGTTCAGCGCGTTAAAAAAAAAAATAATAAAAAATTTAAGTGGTAGCAACTAAATTTAAGAATGCACTTATTATATTTGAGTACACAAGTACTTACATACATACTACATAGACCAGAGATGATCTCTTTTTTAATGCAATAATGCATAAAAAGAAAACTGTATACAAAATAATAGAAAACATTAAATAAGTTTAAAATTGACAAGAGCTAACCAAGCAAACGATGATACAAATACACCGCAACTAACTATTAAGCAATGAAAATTGAAGCCTCAATCGAAAAAAAAAAACAAAAACAAAATAAGAAATATCATCTTAGTACTATTATGTATGTGCTTATATTATTGCCATGTATGTATTGTGCTTGCGCAATCTGTTTTTTGGCGCAATCTAAACACGCAAAGTATATAACGACTAATCCGTTAGCAATGTAGTGAACGTTTTTGGAAAACCGCAAGAAACCGTAATAATAAAAAATTAAAAATCAAACAAATAATAGAATAAAAATAAAAGTCATTTGCTAATTTTCTTGGGTGATTTACAATTTGTTTGCGCATTTATCTGGAAAACACATTCTTTCGATCTAACTGAAACGTACAGAAACAAACTCCAGGTTTGGAACGCAATTTAATTTAAGTTGAATTTTATTAAAACAATACATCTTAATAACTAAGCATAACTGATTTAAGCAAAATTTGGATCGTTAAGTCCTTGGGTATTATATACTAACGACTTGATAACGAGTGCATACAAATATAACCTATTTGCTTGTCATTACACACAGGAATTTTTAAGTTATATATTTTTAGGTCTCTTGGACAGAATCAACTTTTTTTCTCTGCAGTGATTTAAAATGTAATCTAAAAATAACTTAACTGATAAACATATATTTATATGTATACATATAACTACTAACTTAAACTTAACTGAAAGCTTGGTAGGCAATTCAGGGGCAGAGCGTTTTAAGCATAGCCAAAGAGCCATGAGTAATAAGTGCTAACATTTCAATTAATAGAATTCAATAGATTTAGATGCAAATGCTAACGGATGACTTAAGTGGAAGTTAAGAGCTAACTGTTGATAAACCAATCAACCGCAAACGTTTGTATATTCTATCACTGATGCTGAGGTTGAGGCTGTTCGCTGCTGCTGCTAAAGGTACGACTACGACTGAGACGGCGTGTGGCAGCCGCCATTGCTGCCTGCTCGCTGTGTCCATCTACCAGATGTTCGGGCAATTGAAGAATGTCGTGCAGTTGCTGCTTCAACTGCTTTGTTTGAGGCCGTTCGGCCGGCTGCGTTGACAGCATACGTTGCAGCAACTCATACTGCTCCGGCTTTTGGCTGACAAAGTTCTCCGGATAATGTCCATCCCGCAGCGCACGCAGTGTCTTGATGCGCTCCATTTCGGTGGAGAAGTAAACGTGCAGCTCGAAGAAGATCACACCCAGCGAATATATATCCACCTTATAGTCATAGTGCTGGCCACGCAACTGCTCTGGTGACATGTACAGATGTGTGCCCACCTGTTGTGTGTGACGGGCGCCGGTTGGCAAACCGTACTGATCGCCACTATCGTCCACAACATTCGGTATATCGGCCATATCGGTAACGAGACCAAAGTCACCGATTTTTATTTGGCCATCCTGGGAGAAGAATATATTACTTGGCTTCAGATCACGATGTATCAGACCTTTAAGATGCACATAATCCACAGCGTCGACTATTTGGTGAAAGATGTGCGCAATGTGTGTGGCACGCGCCTCTGTACGATTATCGCGCAACCAATCGCGCAAACTTTCCTTGCGGCACAACTGCATTTGAATATAAAGATAGACTTTATTGGCCTTCACAGTGCCACCTCCATTCTGCAGTGTGGATGGGCTACCATTTCCTGCCTGTGCCTGCAACTGATTGTGATTATGGTTGTGGGCCAGTGCCAATGTGGTGGGTTTGCGTCTAGGTGATGCTTGTGACTCTTCATCCGTGTCGCTATTGTTGTTCTTGGAGCGTATCGATTCGATTTGAAAAGAATTCGATAGCTGATGTTGTGTATAGTTGATGTTTTTCAAATCAAATGACGCCGAATGGATATCAATTGAAACCGAGCGATGCTGCACATTTTTGCCTGGTTGCTGGTTCTGCTGCTCCTTGGGATCTTCCTGTGTGTCATCCTTTTCTTCGGCACGCAATGCAGCCGACTGTGATTCACTACGAAACTCTATAAGAGAGTCATCATCCTCATCCTCGTCGTTGTATTCGGTAATGTGATTCAGCGATCTATCGCCATGTCCATGCTCATGACTGTACGCAGTACTGTTTGCCGTATCCGAAACCCATGAGATCAATTGATGACGCTTATTCTGCGTATGCTCGAGCATCGATGGCAATGTACTGCCATCAGGGGTCTCAATCTGTATGGATGTTGACAATTCATGGGCCAACAGCTTGCGATCCTCCTCTTCCTGCCAGCCCGTGGGCGGGGTTTCTGTCCAGGACTATACGAAAAAATAAATAAAAAATATGTATCGAAATATATAAGCAATAAAATTGTATTAACTAACGTGAAAATATCGCACAATATTATGATGTTCACAGCTGGCAAGAGTGCGAGCTTCGCGTAGAACACGCTGCCGTGATGCCTCCTTGTTGGGCAATGTGATGCGTTTGATTGCATAACGATTCTCATCCAAATTATTTTTGGCCTCAAATACAACGCCAAAGCCTCCACGGCCCAGACACTGCATTAGCTCGAAATCCGTTTGAAATCGTGACGTGAAGTGATCGCCCGAGTGCGTTGTTGATTCCGATATGGAGCGTTGTGTGATACCCGAGACACTGATGTGATTGCCGCGCGAGCCCATCGATGGCACCACTGGTCCGAGCAGCGCTTGTGTTGATGCCTCTGTTGCTTCAATGGCTGTTTGAACGGGCACATGCCGCTCAATGACAAGATATTCACGTTCCACACGTTGATTGCGTTGCCCCATAAACATATTGAGGAGCACCGCTGAGGTAAACGCAATCACTACAATCTCCTTCCACCAGAACCACAACGACAATATGACCACCTTAACTGGAGCATCGATGTCATCCAAACTGAAGCCAAGATCATCATTAATGCTATGATTGCCATTACTGCCACCAGACGGGGTATCTATAGCTGGCAGTCCGCTCGGCGATTCCCCAGCCCCACATTCTAACGCACCGCCTGGCTCATCCGCAGCATACAAATAGAAACCATTGCCATTGACAAACTCTGAGGCATTCAGCACAGATTGCGCGGCAACAGCATAATTCTGATCATTATATGGCACCAATTCATTGCCATTTCCATTTCCATTACCATTACCATCCTCAATGACAACCGCATCGCGTTCGTTGCGGAAAACTACCAAAGAATTACTGCTTGCCGCAATTGGTCGAAAGGGTATTTTGGGCATGAGGCTAGCATTGCCGCTTAGCTGCTGATTATTCTGATACATTAGCTCTTCACGCAATCGTATCGATTCCTGTATATACAATTGCTTTTCGTACATGCCCAAATATATTGAGGGCGATCGATTTGGTAGCTTTTCCCCGCCATCCCCTTGCTGCTGCTGTTGTTGCGAGTCTTGCCAATGCGATGAACTGAATAGATCTATGGACTGCAACTCATCGGCTGCGTTGGTGTGCCAGGCGCTAACAATGGGATTGTTAAACTGCAACAGCAAAAACGATTAGGTAAATATTGTTGTTGCACATGGGATATCAAGCACGACTCACCTGATGCTTCCAGAGCAATTGTTGTGGATCACTCTTGCTAAATACACAGATAATGCCCTCGGGAACAACAACTCGGATATCGACATCAAGCACAGCCTGCTCCAGATCATTGCGTGGCAGCTCATGACAATCTTCGGCGCGCATCAAATCCAATTCGTGCTGTCCCACACTAAAGTTCCAGCGTTCAACGCCAGTTCGTGATTCAACGGCACGCACAGTTTGTGTCTGACGCCGAACAACAATGACATCGTCCAGCTGGGCGTTGTGTGGAACTATGTAACCGTCCTTATCACGCAGCTGTTCATCGTTTTGCTCCTCCTGCTGATAGTTGTCATCCTCGGCCGATTCTTCGATTGTATCGTTAATGGCACGACCACCATTTGTGGCATTCACACAGCCATTGATGGAGCACTCGTAGAGCAATTGGCCGGTACGCACTGATACGCCATAGTTGCGTGTCTCCTTACCGCCAGAGATGACAAGATCATCACTGAATTTCGCACTTGAGCTTAGCAAATGATCCGCCGTTATCGGAATCGGATTAATGGAGTCGCCATCAAACTTGTAAATGCCGCCGCTTAACGATGGAATCATGCGCACAAATTGCCCGTTATTGGTCAGCTCCAGGCGATGAATGCTAGAAGAGATTAGTGGTCCGGGTCCTGTTTCAATGCTCCAACGCATCTTGCCCGACTTGGCAATATCCAATGCGCTGAGTCGGCCATCGAGTGTCGTTATGTACAGCAATCTGTAGATAAAAAGAGGACACCCGTTAGTTAGACATGCGACCATGACCATGATCAATAAATTCATCATTCAATCGTTACGCTTATCAGTTTCGTCATCGTTTTGATTGTTGGGGCAGACATCGATGGCATTTATTCAAGGTTCTCAGCAAGTGCTAACTATGTATTAGTCATTACTCAAATCAAATGAAAGTACAGTAACCACTCGAAATTTAAAACAACAGTTAAGCTCTTCGCTTGAAGATAATGCCTATAATATAAACTTTTAAATACATTTTTCAATGAATAAATATAATTGTTTTAATTTTTTCGATTAATTACTATTGTTTTAATTATTTTTTGAACGGCATGTAAAACCGTTTAGCGAGTAATAAATAAATTCATACATATACACATTAAAACATGTATGTAATATATGACATAACTACATACACATGCATGTATACACGCACATATGAATATAGATAAAATATTGCGGTGGTACTTAATTATGTCTGCTTGTGTGCTTATAAATAGGACAATATATTTCAAATATATTTATATATATATTTATTTTATATATTTTATCACTTTTCATAAACAAACATAATTACAGCGCAACTTTATGAAAGTTAAAAATAAGTTTTACATCAAATTGGACGCACGCAAAAAATAAAGGGTCACACTGACATCAGGTGGTATTGGCACACCAGTAATAAAAATCCACATCATCCACATTGTCGGCAAGGTTTGAGAAGGGAGCCTTTTGTTCAGCTGTTATTGGCGGGCATAAAAAAAAACTGTGCTCAAAGCGCATGCAGAAAAATCAACAAGTGTTTGTTGGTTCCTCACAGCAACCCAGACGCGCGCACACATGCATATGCAAGCTGTTACACACACATGGACTGCCGCCGACGCGGTCTCAGAAGAGTGCAAAGCAAAAGCGGCAAGAATGGTGAAATTCAAAATTTCTTTAAATATGCCACAAGCCCTAACACTAAAATACACAAACAATACGCGTTTCATTTATGTAGATATGTATGTGGATTGTTGCTGTTTTTGTTGCTATTTTTGTTGCTATTTTGATTATTACTATTGCTGTTGTATGCAGGTAAACAGAGAATTTAACGTTTAACGTTTTTGACATATGACTCACCGTCGCTTTGATAAGCGGAAAATAGCGTCTAGTTTGTCTTCACACGCAATCATGTGTGGTTTGGTTTTTGTGCCAGGATCAATTTAAAATGAAAGACCGTCCAAACTGATGAATTTACATTATTGTTACAATTCTCGTATTTGTGCGCAATTTTTCGTGTCAATATTTGTTGGAATAGAATAAATTACGAATATTTATATATGGCAATCAATGCCTTAATCTACCACTGCGAATAGTTTTGTCTTTTCTTTTTTATTAAATTTTTCTCGAACTTTCGAGAACATTAGAATTCCTAATGTGTGCTCGTGCTTCTTCTTCTTCTTCATATTTTCGTACATACCTTCGACCAATGCGTCGCTCCTGCTGTACAACACAGTGGGGTATAGCGGGTGGTATTATCGTAGGTCCCTGTAAATCTGATTCTTCGGATTTTGGTGCTGCTTCTGTGGTAGGCAGCGTTAAAGCAGCAGTCACAATCGACGTGAGCATTGTACACAGGATTAAGCGACGGCGACGTATCGTGTTGCACTTTTCATACGCATTTTGTATTCCCATTATTCGTTTGTGTCGTGGTATTATGAATTTGGGGGGAACAGCGGAATGTTGAGTTAGCTGTTAATTGGTGGTACTTGTGACAACGTCGGCGACAGCCCCGTCGACGGCGTTGAAGAGTTTACTTTGGTTACAGCAGCAGCAGGCGCGCCCATCAAAGCTATGGCACATTGTTGCATTACTTGAACGCAATACAACTATAAATTAACGTCTTAAAGTTGCAAAAATAACAAAAACAATCACTTTTTCTTAGACTATCACAACACACTGCGTGGTTCAGTTTCGCAACAACGGTGTCTGTCGTACCAGGGCTGTCCAAAAAGTGTGACCAGAGTCTTGTGATTAATACGTAACAGCGCTGTCCACCTGATTAAAGTGCAAAGCTAATTGTGAAATATTTGGCGCAAAATTTAAAGTGCAATTGGTGGCTTATGAAATTATAAAATGATGTACGTTGGTTTTCATTCTTTTATTTTATTCATATGACGCACCCAGTTTGAACCTTCTTTAGTTCGTTTTTCATATAAAAAGAAAAATACATATCTAGCCAAGGTTGTGTAATCAAAAAAATAAGAGTTAATCTACTTTTTGGATTTGAGAAACATAAAATAATGTTTACATATTTTAAGGTAGTACAATACAATCAATTAAAATAAGAATTGCTGGCTAAAAGCTTGAACTGTTTTTGTTGTAGGAAACAAATATAAATATATGTATGTATGTAGTAATTAATGAAGAAACTTAAAAGAAAAACAATAAACAATGCTTTGCACAAGACGCCGCACGACAAACGCAATAAATTAGCAAATCAAAATCAACCTAAAAATGAACACAAAATATAAGCAAATGTTGAATTTGTTTCTGTTTTCTGCGTTCTTTTTGGGATTTTTTTCTTTTCTTAGTTTCACGGTCCTAACTTGCTAATACTCCTCAATGGCTATGATTTGCGGTGATTTAGCAGCAACTGTTGACGATCCCGCAGTCGGTGAAACTGATGCCAAGTTGTCGCTAGTTGTTGCTATCACTGATGCAGGTGCTGCTGTTGTTGCTGCTGCTCCTGCTCCCGCTGCCGATGTTGTTGTTATCGCTTGTGTTTCCGGCGTCTGTGCGGCTAATTGTCACTTTGAGTTGCCGGCATGATGGGCGCCGCCAGTCGGTGGCTCGTTGACACGCTGATAGCGCGGCTTATTGCGTGTGAATGGCAAATACTTGTACTTGATCATATGCTTAATTTGACGCTTCATTGTGATGCAGAACAGCGTAATGAAGTACATGACCAAAATTGGCCAAAATACGGGCACATTAAAAAAGTCAAAGAACGTGCAGAATAATCCAATTGCTGTACTCTTTGCCACCGATAACCAGAATTTAAATTCTGGCAATCGTCGTATAAACGGCCGAAACTCCTCGTTGCTATGCGTTGGCAAGTTGGGACCATCATCCTCGTCATCCTGCGCATAAGGATCGAACTCCGGATCGATTTTGGGCGTCAGAAATGCAATAAACAAGTTAAGATGATAGATGCCCAATGCGTAGCACACAATATACCAGCCTTGATAGATAAAGATGCGCAACACAAACAACAACATGAGGAAGGCGGAAAACGCCCAACGCATTCGTGTGTGTGGTGTGGAGCGATCCAGTGTTGATTGGTAGGTCTTTAGCAAAAACAAAAAAAAATAATTAATTCAACTTAAATTGCTCTAAAATAATCGAAACTGCATTCAAACTTACCTGTGTTAAGCGCAGAAAGAATTTTTTAACTCCATTGCCGCCGCTGGATGACGTCGAGGCTCCGCTGCCGCTGTCTTCGTTCATCATTGTTGTTTTTTGTGCAGCGTGCTTAAACGCTACCCGCTGTCCGCTGTCAGCTCTAAATTCTTAATCAAAACCTTAACCTCGTTCTCTTTCTCTCTCTCTAGCAATTGTAAAGGTCGTTGTTGTTGTTGCCGTGTAAATCTGTTGCGTTGTCACACGTCGTCGTATATTAATTTGTTGCAAACAATACAAGAACACAAGAAAACATATTTCTTCAGTTAGGAATTATTTCATCGCCTTTTACTTGACGTTATCTGCCTATATTCGAGCTTCTTCCTCTTGCTCATACAAATTGCTTGTTTTCGTCTTCGACTCAGCTGTCAACGTGTTATTTTAAGTATCACTGCCTGTTGTTAACGATTTATTTAAATACGTATTTCACAAGCTTGGTTACAAATAAAAATTAATTAATTAATAGGATTACTAATTGTGTCGGCATCAGTAATTTATTGTTCTTTTTTCACACAGTTTCAACCACGTCATTATGTCAAATGAAGTGCACTCTATCTCTCTTTCTCTCTCAGTTACGAAGCTGTCAGGCAATATAAGTGCTGTAAAAGTTTACAGAACGGTATTGTAAAGAACAATAGCGAGCAGTGTTGCACATTTCCGCAATTAAGGGTTGCCAGACCACCAAAATCAAGAATTTGTATTACTTTTCATATTATATTTTATTTCATATCATAGACAACAATGAATTACATATCTTAAGCAATGTGGATAAAGTATTTAATGTTAATTTCTAGAAAAAATCTTACTGCGGATCCGCCGCCGCTACTGTTGATTTCGCATCTTCTTTGCACTTCTTTATCGTCTTAATGAATTGATCGGCAAACTCTTGCTTCTTAAAACGTGCCGCCAAGCGTTCCACAACACCTTCAGCAGATTCAGCATAATTGAAATTACCCCAAACAAAGCTCTTCGTTTGTCCGCTCATGTGTTCAATCGTAAATTGTGGGCTAACCTTCATGTTGAGCACTAATTTCAAAATTTGCTCTCGACGCATCACCATGCGATAAGTATTTAAAGTCTTATGCTTTAAAATCTTAATTTCACCAACGCCTTATTAAAGAAAGAAAAATGTTATTAAATAAGTCCAGCCTTTTATTATAATATATATTTACCTCGCTCCTTCCACTCTTTGTTATCCGAATCGTAACGATAGAGTGTGGCACGTTCACCAAAAAGTTTTTCCTCATCTTCCTCACCGGTGCTGACGACAATTTTATCGGGCAGCGGAATTATCGATTCGTAGTGCGGATCATAGTTATCATCATTCACATTATCCGTACTATTGTCATTTGTTGACGTCGCTGGTATGTTACTTGTCGATTTTAAGCTCTTGCCGTCTGCCGTTAATCCAAAGAAGCCGCCAGTTTCTGACTTTTGAAATCCAATCGGATTAGCGCCATTCTTCGCAGCCAAACTGGCAAAATCATCGCCCGGCTTGCTCGCCCATTCCGCTAACAAGTTGCTTTTGTTCGGGTTTGGTTCAGTTGTTGCGGTAAGGTCGACGCCTGCCGGCTTTGATGCCATATTTTCCTTGTTGTCCTTTGCCATGTCATTGGTGTTGCTTAATTCCCCAAATGTGGTGGCCTTATTATCCTTTGCAACACTGCCAAATGTGGGTGTCGTCCCAGTCGATTCAGCGTTGCTGCCAACCGTAAAACCACCAGATGTCAATGATTTGGTAAAGGTGCTATCAATTCCAAACGAACCAAAGACAGACTTGGGAGCCACATCGTCTGCTGTCTTCACTAAACAACCGCTTCCAGATATCAATTCGCGTTGGTCAGTCTTGATGCCGGCAGCAGGGACCTCTCCATAGATCGATTGTTGCTGAGGATTGGGGGAGGAGGCGTTTCCTGCAGCAGCGGCACCACCGAAGATCGACACTGTCGGTTGCTTGTGTGAGGAGACGTTATCTGTCGCAGCGACCCCACCAAAGATCGATTGTTGCTGAAGCTGGGCAGTGGTGTTATCCGCAGCAGTGACCCCTCCAAAGATTGACTTCTGCTGGGAGCTTTGTAAGGGGGCATTATCTGAAGCAGCGACCCCTCCAAATATCGATTGCTGCTGAAGCTTAAACGAGGCGTTAATCCCACCAAACAGAGATGGTCCCTGTCCAAAAACGGGTTTATCTGCACAAGAACAAATACTTGTAAATGAAAAATCCTTATAAAACACATAAATCGAATTCTTACCTGTTTGACCAAAAGCAAATCCAACACCCTGCTTGTGAAGCTCTGTGGTAGCCGTCGAGTTGGCCGAGACAGCAGTGCTGAAACCACCAAAACCTCCCGAATTGTTGGTAGTTATGCCATAAGTAGTTTTATTGCTATTGGATGGTAGAATGCTTGCCTTGAGCAGCGAATTACTAGACGATTTTGGGATCGTTAATTGGGGCAGTTCCATTGGAGTAAGAGGTTGTATCTCCCCATCGACTTGTGCAGGCTGTCCATAGTCAAAGTCATCCGGCTCACAACCGCGACAGCCACTGCACTTGGAATCAGCAGTTAAAAATTCATAGCTAAGCATCAATTTATCGGCCAGTACTTTTAATACTTCTTTGGTGAGAGGCTTATGACGGGGCGCATTGTGCGATGTGTCGTTTGTTGGCTCTTGAGATTGTTGCTGCTGTGCTCCTTCTTCTTGTTGTGGTTGGGTGGTCTCCTCCTCTTGAATGGGCTCTGCAGTACCATTAAGGGCACTGTTCACCGAGTTGTGGAATACTTGCGCTATTTCAGCATTTTTGAAGCGCAGTGTAAAGCGCTCCAATACAGATTCTCCCTCACTGAAATCATGCACTGCAAATAGCCAGGACTTATCGTCTTTGGCCTTGTACGTTACATTCGAGTTGAGCACGTGATTTAGACAGATCTTTAGCACTTTCTCACGTCGCATGACAATGCGCAGATTTTTAGTCTGCTTGTGACGCAGAATTTTAACATTGCCCAAGCCACGTTCCTTCCACTCGCTATTCTCAGCAAGGCGATAGAGTTTTGCACGTTGCACATACAGTAGATCCTCATTTTCTTCACCGGTTTTCACATCAATCTGTAACAATAAAGGATTTATTGACATTAACGTACGTGTAGAAAGGTATATAACATTTTTTGAACACGTACCTTTGCCGGCAACGGAATAACGGGTGCAAAATATGCCGTATTCTCCTCCTCATCAACATGGTTATCATCATCATTGCTCACATCAGCAGAGTGATTCTTATGCTGCAATTGTTGTTGCTGCTGGGGTATTTGCATGGAAAAGCTGAATTTGTTGGAGACCAGACCATTACCGCCTGCTGGCTGGTACATAAACCTGTCGGCTTCCGAGCTACTTGGAGCAATTGTAGCTGGAACTGTTGGTGTTGGACTAAACCCAAATGTAAATTTGCCTGCCGACGGTGGCAGTGTTAGACCACTGCCAAGTGAGTTGGTCTCCTTCTTGGGCACAGTGTCATCCTTGGGCGCCTCACAGGCCAAACAGTACAGTTGTGCGGCATCGTTGTTGGTATAGCAGCCCTGGCAGCTCCAGCTGCCTACCTTTGGCTTGAAGGCATCCCCGAAGCTAGATGTGGCTGTCTTAGGCGCCTCCGTTGTTGCTTCGGCAGATTTGCCACTGACAACATTTTCAAATGAGATAGTTGAAGCAGGAGTTTGGTTTGACCCAAAAGTGAAGCTTGATGTTGCTGGTTTGGCTTGATTGAAACCAAAATTAAATGTGCCAGCACTGCTGCTGAGATTCAAGGCGCCACTTTGGTCCAATGTTGAGGTCTTCTCAGGCATTTTGCCATCCTTGGGCGCTTCACAGGCTACACATTTAACTGCTGTTGCATCGTTCTGGGTATAGCAGCCTGTGCAACTCCAGCTACCAGTCTTTGGCTTGAAGGCATCACCAAAACCAATTGACTTGGCTGCCTCGGGTGTTGCACCAGCAGGTCTCGACTCCACCGCTTTGACAGGAGGCGCTCCAAAACTAAAGCCGGACATTGCTTGGTTGGGCTCAAAACTGAAATTAAATGTGCCAGAAGCTGCTGAGGCTATGGTATTTGGCACTGTGCCATCCTTAGGCGCTTCGCAGGCTAAACATTTTAGGGTTGTGACTTCATTTTGGGTGTAGCAGCCTGTGCAGTTCCAGCTACCAGACTTGGGCTTGAACGCGTCACCAAATCCTTGTGCTGTCTGCTTTTCCTTCTCCGATTCCTTCTGCTGCTGATTGGTCTGATCTGTGGTCATAGCTGCTTGAGCTTTGAGCACCGCATCATAGAACTCCTTGCATGTGTTGGCAGTCTTAAAGCGTACACAAAGCAATTCAGTGGTTAGTTCCTGTTCGGCATAATCCTGACCGGCCCAGGTCAGAGAATTCTGTGAATTCTTGGCATAGCTAAATTTGGTATCAGCCGACAGACGCTGATTGCAGCACAGCTTAAAGATCTGTTCACGTCGCATCAACAAACGCACCTGATTCGGATCAGTTTTCTGTTGCAGCAACTTCATATTCCCCAGACCCCGTTCCTTCCACTCACTCGTCGATTTGTCATAACGCAAGAGTTTGGCACGATGCTCAAATAGCACCAGTTCGTTCTCCTCACCTGTGCGCACCTCAACCAGCTCTGGCAATGGAATGACTGGCGCAAATTGTGCTGTCGGCACATATTCCTCATCAGCTTCGGTTTCTGCAGTCTCAGTCGCTTCTAACTGCTGGAGAGTGCTGGTATCTGCCGCTGGCTTACCAAAACCACTGCTTCCAAAATTAAATGCTGTTGTATAGGCAGTGGCGCTATTATCTGCAACCAAAGAGACGCTGCCAAAGGATAGATTTGGTGTGTTCGCCATGCCAAAGTTTAAATTGGCGAATGGTGATGCCGACTTCATTGTTGTAGTTGTTGTCGAAGAAGATGAATCACTCGCTAAATTAGTGCCAAATAGTGTTTTGGAGGCAACAACTGCATCCGATTTTGGAGCTAACGATGCCTTGCTTTCCGTTTTGGTGGATACGCCTTGCCTGGCGCCGGTTAGCGGATTGAATGCTGCGGGCGTGCTGGTTACAAAACTTTTAACAGCAGCGCTGCCAAATGTTTGCGGTGGTTTTGGGTTTTCATTTGTGGACGACGTTGCATTTTTGGCAGCATCCTCAAAGGCGAGCTTAAACTCCTTGGCCGTTTCGGGCAGCTTAAAGCGCACCAAAAACTTTTCTAACGTCAATTGTTCGTCAGCAAAATCATTGGCCGCCCATATCAAGGTTTTCTCCTCCTTATCCTGCTGCGGTACGCTGATGTTCATGCCAGCGGTTATATTGTGATTGGCACAAATCTTATGCGTCTGATCGCGTCGCATTATGACGCGTGTATCGCCCGTAGTTTGATTGGTTAATATCTTAATTAGCCCAATGCCGCGCTCCTTCCACTCCTTGTCGACAAAGCGAAAGAGTTTGGCGCGATAACTGAACTTGATCTGTTCATCCTCCTCGCCGGTGCGCACATCAACCTCATCGGGCAACGGTATAATGCCCTTGAAATCTGGACGCGGATCATAATCCAGTTCAGCGGATGTATCGGCTGCACTTGCACTCTGATTCTGCTGCTGCTGCTGCTGCTCACTGCCAGTGCTGTCGTTTTGAGCTGCTGCTGCTGCTGCTGCCGCCTCCAGTTCCAACTCTTTTTGCTTCTCGGCAGCAGCCTGTGCCACTTGTGTCTTGAACGAGAAAACGCCTGAAGAGACGCCGCCAAAGACGTTGCTGTTGCCAGCTAGTCTGAAATTGAAATCAGTGCTGGACATGGTTGGCAATTGTGGCGGCTCAAAGATTGAAACCAGACTGGGTTTAATGTGTTGCGGTGGTATGGTCACACTTAGTGTTTGCTGCGTACTGGCTTTAGCCGGTTTTGGCAACGGATCTGAGCTAGTGATAACCACATTGGCTGGTGGCTCTTTTTCCACGGGCTGATTGTTTAGGACGCGATTGAATATTGCTGGTTTACCAGCCGTAACAGGGACAACAGTTGGCGCAGGACCAGCAGCTGGAATAGGAACAGCAGCAGCCGGATTAGGAGCAACAGCTGGAACATGAGCTGCAGCCGAAACAGAACCAGCAGCCGGCACAGAAGAAGCTATTGCTGGAGCTACAACGGGATTCTGCTGCTGTAGCTGTGACGATGTTTGAGTTGCTTGCGCCATCTGCTGTCCCATTGGTTGCACCGGCGGCATCTGTTGTGGCACCTGCTGTAGCACTGGTATCGATGGCGGTGGCAACTGTTGTGGCACCTGCTGTGGTATCACAGCAGGTAGCACTGGCATCGATGGCGGCGGAATTTGTTGTGGCACCTGCTGTGGTACAACACCAGTTAGCAGTGGGATTGATGGCGGCGGAATTTGTTGTGACAAATGCTGTGATACCACAGGAGGAATCATTGGCATCGTTGGCGGTGGTCCAAATTGCCCATTATTGAAGTAACCACCAGTGGACGCAATTGGCATATTTGTTCCAGACTGAGTCAATGTAAGAGCTTGTGAAGATTGTGGTATCACTAAGCTATGCGGCGGTCCAGTTAGACCGTAATTGAAATTATCCAAAAATGGTGCACCAGTTGCTGTTCCATAAATGTTGGGCGATATAGCAAAGCTTCCAGGTGCACGCGGTCCTGCACAATTCAATTCAATTGATTAAAATATGTTACAGTTAACCAGACAGATAGAAAAGTATTGAAAGAATCTAATACTATTGGATTTCTTTAAAACTAATGGTTTGCGTCAACATCTTTATATTTTTATTTTTGATTTTGTGGACTTTTTCACAGATGATTAATATTATGTATTCGAAAGTTTTTCAAAAATTATAAAATAGTAAAACTGAAGAATTTTTTGTTATCAATAACATTTGTATACTAGAATTAGAAGATATAGTTTGAAATAAACTTTATATACGTAAACGTAATGCTTTTATTTTTAATTTGAAGGAATATCAGTCGGGAATCGCTAAATTGTCTTGGCTTTTGATGATTAATAAACATAAAAACTATAATCCATTGATTTAGTTAATATAAAATAGGTAAACATACACATCACACAAATGATGGTTATTCTCCACTTACCAAAGTAACCCGGTGGCATGCCAGCAGGACCTGGTACTTGCTGAGCTCTCAATAATTGGGCTTGATTAGCCAAGTAGTTGTACATCGGATTTTGACTGAACATTGGACTGCCATAGTGTGCAGCATTGGGAAGCGGAGCACTGACACCAGTTGGCGTGTAGAAACGATCTGTTGTATTGTATGCAGGTGACTGTTGTACGCCATTCAAGAAATTATTCTGCATTGCATCCTCCATGTTAAGGAACTCATCCAAACCGAAATCAGGTGCAGAAGCAGGAGCGTCCACATCACCGTTGGGCGTTTCGTTTCCTGACAGTTGGCTTCCGCATATCTTTAAGGTCTTTAGCACCTCCTCAATAATGTCGAACCTATCCTGAATATCATTTCGCATACCTTCCATGGCACCATCGATATGATCCTTGAGGCCACATATTTGTTTGGAGATCTTTTGCTCGAGTTGCGCTGTGCTTGTTGGTGTTGTTGCATGCAAGTCCAACTTGCGTCGCGAACGGTTGTGTGACCGATTTATTGAGTGTGCAGCATTCATATAGAAATCATCTTCATCTTCAGCATCCTCATAGTAGCTGGAATTGTTTTGTAGCTCGGGTGAACGATAGGGCTCTTCCAGCAAAAGTGAATCCAGCTCACGTTTAATAACCGTATTAAGCGGATGATCACCTTGGTTTGCGAGCAAATCTTTTGTGCTTCGCAAGGACTCGAGTCGACGCTCCTGAAAGTTTAAACGTGATACACGCGTTGCTTGACTGGATTCAGCCAGTTGGCGATATGCCTCTGCCTGCATATAAAGTGCCATTGGGAGCTGCAGTCCTCGAAGTTCGTTGATTAAGTCCATATAGGTTTGCTGCTTAAACGCACGCTTGCTCATAAAGGCGACCGCATCCTCCGCCAGCTGCTGCGTCTGCAGCCAGACGCTGTTTGCTTCATGATTCGCATACTTGAAGTATCTGTAAAATGGTTCGAGCTTGTGCTGCTGATGACGACGCAGCATATTGATGCCTAGCTTAAAGAATGTCTCAATGCGCGAATCCAAACTGTGGCGATCTTCACGAGTCGCAAGCAGCTTGCCCAATTTAAATACCATAATGATGTCCGCCTTTGGCTTGAGGCCACGCACCGCCTCCAGGCCCAACTGCAACTGTTCACGGTGTTCGGACATGTTAACATTATCCTGAAAGCGTTGCACAAGACTCCACCACTGGCTCTGCTCCGTTGTTATCAAACCATTACAATTTATTATGTTCGCAAAGGGCAGCATATGTGGACGTGCGGTTGCATTGCGATTACCCACATTATAGCTATTGTAGTTCTCACGTTGCATTTGGAGTTTACGTTGCGCTTGCAGCACAACACAATAGAGAAATATATCCACATCCAGTTGGCTAAGTGTATTCACAGAGCTGGGATTCCCAGCCTGTCGGCTATCGCGTTGCAGCGATGTGTAAAAATTAACACGCGATGCCTCGGCTAAATTGTCGGTGCCCAGCGCAAGAAAAACGTGACGTTCAAGTGTTGGCGGTAGGAGCATCAGTGCCTGCTGCTCATACTCCTCAATTTCGGCTAGACTTGGCCACTCGTACAAGGGCTGCTGCAAGCGTGCATCGCGCATCAATTGCGATGTTTGATCCTTAAGTTTTTGGTCGTGCTGTGTATACAATTGCTGATAGAGCTGTGAGCGCCATTGGCTATCGGCGCAGTGCTGGCGTACAGTGGCCAAAAGATCATCGCTATTCGCCCAGAGACTTTCCAAATGTTCCTGCTGTTGCCAATTATTGACAAGCTTAGCTGCTGAATCTCCAATCCTAATCGGCTGCAAGCAGCCATGCAGTGTACGTCCTAGTTGTGCCGAGCGAAACGCTGCCTGATTTGCCCATAGTTCCAAAATAAGTTTCTGGTTGCTGTTCAAGTGACGCTGCCATAACGGTGACTTATCCCTTAGTGAGTTATTTTGATAGCCCAACAGCAGAAGGGGCAATGCACTACGCACCGTATTCGACCATTTGTTTTTCTTAGCCAAAAGTTCACGCTTGAAGAGAACGGTTGCGGCATGCAGCAGAACTTGAGACGAACAGTGTTCCACGCAGCACTGATGTAGCTCACGGCCACCATTGATTGTAAAATTATCAGCTAGCTGACTAAACTTATACACATACTGATCCAGTTTAAAGAGCTGGGCAATGCTATCGCCTAAACTGGATGATGATTCTGACTGCAGACTAAACTCAATGATGCGCTCGAGAGTAATGAACAAAAGTTGCCAGAATGGCCAATTCTTGGTAGACTCTTTATTGGACTGCTCACACTTCTGGAGCACCATCCAGAGAACATCGTACCACTCACTAACCTGACATTGTCCGGGCTTTGCCACTTCCGTATTGTAGGCATAATTGAAGGCATCATCAATGCGTTTGTTTTCCAAGTAGTTTTGTAACAATCGCACACGTAAGAGCATATCGTCTGGACGCGCCAGTAGCTCCTTTTGTATAATCATCTCCATTGAATTCTTTGAATCTGTGTCGTTGCTGGCGGTATGTAAGCGAAGCGCAATCATCAATTCACTCTCCTGCATAACATTCCCCTTTTCGGCCAATTCCATCCAATAGGTAGCAATCTCTTTATTAAATATACCTTTGTTCTTATGCAGCAATTCGAGAGCCTCCTTAATTACATCGGGCTGTTTGGGATTCAACTGAATGGAGCGCTGATAGTGATCTAATGCTTTTTGTAAATCCAGATTTTTTTGATCTTTATAACACAATGCAATTAGCTTATGGGCGGTAGCATCATCGTTACTAGCTAAATACGCACTCAAATACTCAATGGCTTTGGTATATTCTTGCACTTTGATGTACAAGCGACCAATAATCAAGCCCCTTAAGTCGCGCTGTAAATGTGAGGGGAAAAAAAAGTAAATTAAACATAACCTCAAAAAAATTTGCCAAAAAATTGAAAACTTAGTATATATAAATATTTAAAACTGATGCACAAACTACCTTTGTTGGTACTGACTTAGCTTGCAACAGACTTTTTCTCAATTGCAATCAATAAATCAATTCGGCTTAAGTCGTTTAACTTCGGGTGAAAAAGATACACAAAAAGCTGCCACAGCCAACTAATCGGCATCCTACAGAAATTCTGGCAACGCCATACTACTAACAAGTTGATTGAGTTTATTTTATATTGCATGCAATTTTATATTCACTACACTTTTAATTTTGTTAACAAATAAAAAGCCAATTGAGTGGTTAATTGTTGCTCTGCATATATTGGTTATTATTTTTAATCTAATAAATGCTGCACCGGAACATGTATTAAACACGTTAAAGAACTATTTAATTCAAAATAATAAATGCAATGATTGTTGATATTGCACGAATCTAGGCAATTGGTATTTTTATTGCAGCAGAAGCTTCGTAAGGAACACTCTGTTAGAGACGCCGATACGCAGACGCGCACACAAATGCACATACATACACTGATATGTCTGTATGTAGACAAATGGCGGACGCACATTATTTCGCAAGCATTGATATAAAAATACCGATGCACAAGAAATTTTTGGTGCATGTAGCTTACCTCCTTGCCTGTCTGCAGTTTACCTAACATTTTTTTGACATGTTCATCCACGTGTTTTCGTGTGGTAAACATAGCTGCGATTTTTTTTTTGCTTGATTCTGCACTTTAATGTTACTTGCACAAAATTGTAACTCGGGTTCCTCTTGGTCTTGAACCAGGCGAAAGAGAGATACGAATTTTCAAGATATTTAATTAAGTGGGTATCGTCGCTTTGGTGAAAATTGTTTTTACTTTAAGACTTAGCTATATTAGAGCTTATTAAATTAGACATTAATAACTGTATTAAATTTTTTTCTCAGCACATCACCGAAGTTTTTTTAAGCGGGCACACGGCACAGAAATTAGCAAACATGCAAATATTGCAAATCGGTCTATCGAAAATATCGAAGCCAAATTTTTGTCGAACCGAACACAAAACAAATGTAATTGCTTAACGATATTCTTTTTACCCTATAAATTGCGTTTTTTTTTAATACATTTTTATAAACGTTATTGGTTTCGCGGTTTTGTTTTCTAAACTTTATATTAATAATCCTAAAATTATAATGAAGTGTGACCAAGTTTGGAGTTTCAAAGGTGAATATTTTTTTAACGATAGTAGCCCGTGAAAACTTTCCGATAATTCTTGACTTGACTCGCAGTTTGTAAGTGTGTGTGTATGTGTGTGAACGTTTGAACAGGAAAATTTTTGTTTGAACGTGCAAATATAATTAAAAAACGTTTTGCATTGCTTTAAAATCGTAATGAACGTTACAGTACTCAATGGCAACAAAGAAAGTTCGGATATGCAAGTGATATTGACGTTTATAGACAATCAGTTGAAATAACAGTTTGGATAGCACTGTGACTTCGTGCATATTTCAAGAGCAGCGGCCTCAACAGTTTTAGACGCCATAAAGAGTTGATATCAATAGCTTATTATTAAACACATCGATAGGTTTGCATAAGCGCAGCCAACTTAACATAAAAATGTAGCTGCAAAGAAGTAGAAAAATCGTATATGAACAAGGAGTAAAAGTTGAAAATAAAGATATAAATACCGATTAAAACACGATTTGACAACGCTCTACAAGTTCAAACTACAAAGATCGAATTTGTATATAACCTTTAACTTTAAACACATTTAAAAATCGCACACCTTTACGGAGTTGCATCAGCATGTCCGATTCCGGCGACTGCAGTGATGCAGAGATGAATCAGCCGTCTTGCAGCAGGAAGTCGACGGTACAGTGTAATAATGATCGCGAAAAGAGGAGACGTCGAATTCTCATGCGCATTGAATTCAACGATTCCGATGACACGGACACCGATGAAAATGTTCTTCACCCTTCCGCTTCTGCTGCCGCCTCTGCCGCTTCATCTGTGAGTGTGGGCATTGACCTTGGTAGACGGCCAACATGCTCTTCAGTTTCACAACTACGTCGGAGTGAACGTTTTAATCGTCAGGAACCACCGCCAAGGATATCAAGTTGCCAGCTCAGAAGACGACCAGATCCAAATCGTTTTCAAGTCGATAATGAGTTTTCATCGAGCGGCAGTGAGGTAAATGGAATTATAATTCGTTTTATGCTTATGGAAAATATGAAATAAGGTGGTTTATTAATAATTATTATCGATTATCATATTCGAATTGAATTTGAATACGATGATCCGAATCAAGCCATTGTTTAAGTTGAAGATAAGCTAAAAAAATTATTTTTAAACTATTTTTATATATTAATTTAAAATTTTTTATTTTTTTTTTTTGCGCATTTAGATCGATCAGCGGTCTACGAGGAAAAAGGAACGTGAAAAGAAGAGAATTAAATTTGGCAATTCCGAGGATGAAGACGCAGCACAAGGTACAGCTCAAGCAGAACCCGCTGACGGTTTTAGAAGCGACAGCAGCAGCAGCAGTCACAGCAGCAGCAACGAACTGCATGAGAAATGCCCCATTTGTCTATTAACGTTTCGACAGCAGGAGATCGGAAGACCAATTACCTGCGATCACATGTTCTGCGCCGCCTGCATTGAGGCCTGGGCGAATAATGTACAAACCTGCCCTATTGATCGACTTGCGTTCGATCGTATTATTGTGCTGGACAATTTCCAGAAACGACAGAATGTGCGTGAGATTCGCATGGATACGAGTCAGCCGAGAAAAGAACTTGTCCTGGAGGATGAGGACGATGTTGTGGTCGTTGATGATGATGATGATGATTACACCAATTGTCAGATATGCAATAGTACGGATCGTGAGGACATCATGCTGCTTTGCGATAGTTGTAATCAAGGTTATCATATGGACTGTCTTGAACCTGCGCTGGATGAGATACCCGCCGGATCGTGGTACTGTGACAACTGCATTGATTCCGCAGATGAGGCCGAAGATGAAGATCTCGAACTTGCTGAGGATCTGCACACACTCTACGAGGATATCCGTGGCATGGGACTTCCTGAAACGCGTCTCCGAGTACGGCAAGTGCAACAGCCACGCATATTACGCACGCGCCAAAACGAGAGGATACGGGCCGCAGTTTTAAGACACACACAAACGAGATCCTTGACCTCCTCCTCCACAACAATGACGCGACAGACGACAAGGCGCACGGGTCGAACAACAACGCGAACTACACGCACACAAACAAGGACCAGAACCAGAACAACGACAACAACAACGCGACGCAATCGACGCAAACATCGCACCTATGTGGTCGAGTATGATCTCAATAACTTCGATGAGAAGTTTGCGATTAAAACCAGGAAAAAGGTCATACGTCGACGGAGGCGCAGGCGAAAGGCAACTAGCAGTCATGGAACTGATGGTGTTCGTCTCACTGCCAGCCAACGTTTGGCCGAGCAATTGGGAGTTAAACGCGATGAAGTGCATCGTTCTCATTTGGGCGGCGGCAGTGCTGGCAGCTTTACGCTCTTTGGCAATCGCAACGATTTGGATTACTTCTCTGACAGTGATGGCACACGGATGGAGGATGTGGAGCATTACGATGGGGATGGGGATGCAACAGCTTCAACGGCCGTACAAACCGCAATACGTATGCCACGCATTGGGGCAACACGTCAACGAAAAGCTCTGCTTCTGGGCAAGGCTAGAACATTGGCAACGACGAATACAAGTGATATATTATCCAGCATTATGGAGCTGCAGGACCGTTGGCACAACGCCTCGCGTAATTTGAGCGATGTGCATATCAATGCCGATGGAACACTTAATTTGCCTGCGAAACAAAATGATACAGACACACATATCACAGAGGCGCCGCTATATCAGCGTGGTGGTGCAGCGCCTAATTTTGGACGCGGTGGTGCTGCCGGTGGCAACTATAACAATCGGTACAGCCATAACAACAACAGTTACCGTGGCGGAGGAGCTGCTTCAGGTGGTGGTGGTGGTGGTGCCAATCAGTATCAACGTAGTGATAGTAACTCTAACGACAACAGTTTTAACAGTGCAAATTTCAATAGCAACAACACCAACAATGCCCCCAATTCAAACTTTACACCCTTCAACATACGATTTAATTCACCCAATCAACAACAACAGCAGCAACAACGCAATCAAAATCTCCAACAAACATCCCGCCAATCAGCATATTCCACCGGTGCAACATTAACGCCAGGAGGTTCAGTTGCCGCAAGCAGTTTTCTCATTCCACCGCCTCAGCAACAGCAGGCGCAACCACAGCGTCAACTCTTTGCTGGCCTACCTGCGCCCATAAATGCACCAGTTTTGGGTACAATGCCACCGGTTTTAACAGTGCCACCACCACCGGCACCGCCGCCGAGCCTCTCCTGGAATAGTTCATTGTTTAAGCTAAACTCCGATTATGGAAACAAATCGAATGCGGACAAAGATGACGATGATGATGACAATTGTCCAAATTTCTCAATATACTCGCAGGAATCACAAGCGGTTGCCACTGAACTCTTTGCACAACCCCAACCAGCTGCCAGGACCTCTGATAAGGTAATTGACGACACTTTTACCAAACCAAAAACGTAAACTATATTTGTAATATTTTAAGAAATGGCAATTATTTTTCGTTTCCATGTAGATTGTTCTATTTTTTTATTTTTGAACATGAAAAGATTTCCTCTGCTTGCATTATTTATTCATTTATACCTTTTAAAAACATATAAGTATACCTATACACGAAGACACTATATCAAATTTTATTCGTATTGATTTTTCGAACATTTATGTACTCCTGACATCATGGATTACATGAAAGCTATGTCCGAAATTGTTTCTATAATCTGTTAACGAAAGTTAACAGAATATTTTGATCTTTGCGAGAGGTTCTTTGTACACTTTTGAAGTAATTATTTCGCTTTAGCCTATGAACCAAAAACTCTGTATATTTATCTTGAAGGTCCGATTATAGATTCATGGTTTTACAGGCAGAAGGAAGCATCTCCGACCCCATTAAGTATTTATATTCTTGATCAGCATCAACAGCCGAGTCGACATAGCCATGTTCGTCTGTCCGTATGTATGAACGCATCCAAAAAAACAGGAAAATCTTGAATTTGGAAAACTCTAAAACAGAGTTGAAACATTAGACGAAATATTGAAATAATTTTTGAAATCGGTTGAGAAACACCGGAGATATGGAGAATTGGAGTTAAGAAAGTATGCACAATAAGCGTACACACACACACATACTTGCAAGCAGTGACTGTATGCGTAAAGTATAATTCAGTATATAGTCTAGTCGGGATTTCTCGACTAGAGCTTTCTTACTTGTTTTGATTATACTAGTGTTATATTTTTAAACAAAACCATCACAAATACACAAACTTATCAATGCTGAATTGATCAATGAAAAAAGTTTTGCGTATAACGGACACACGAACACAGTGCTGATCAAAAACATATATCATTTGTGGGGCCTGACATATTTTTACCCTTTATATCCTTGAACGATATCCAGTATTCTTTTGTCTGTCAAAACACTATCAATAGCATAGCACCTATGCGATGATCTGGCACATCAGGATGGGGAGAAAAAACAAGCTGAAAACCAAAAAAATACATAGAGAACACGACTCAAATCCAATACATAATCATTTTTATATCCTGAACCCATTGAAAATGTGTAAAAGGGTAAAATGGTTTTCTGCAAAAATATGTAACAGGCAGAAGGAAGCATCTCCCCGAACCCATTAAGTATTTGTATTCTTGATCAGCATCAACAGCCGAGTCTATGTCTGTGTGTCCGTATGTATGAACGCGTCGATCTCAGAGACTATAAGAGTTAGAGACTCCAGTTTTGGAACAGAAGCTCGCGTAATCCCTAGCAGTACAAGTCTCAAATTTTCGATAACTTTCCCAGTTTCCGATATACACATGTGATTGATAACAACAAAATCTTGAATTTGGAATACTTTAAGACAACGTTTGAAACATTTAATGAAATAATGACAATCCGTGAAATTTATATTGAAATCGATTGAGAAACACAAGAGATATGGAACATTGAAATGAAGTAAAGTATGCAGTCTATCTGTACACACACATACTTGCAACTGAGGGAAATGCTGGATACGAGGCTATAGGGATTAGGGTATCTTCTAATCGGGATTTCTCGATAGGAGACTTCTTACTTGTTGTTTTTAACTTTGCTAGGTAGAAGATGTTTTCTTGTTTTTGTGACATTCATTTGCAACTTCATTACACTCTCTTTTTATCCATTATCTTTACGATGATGTAATCGAATAATGTAAATATATTTTCTCGACTCTTGAAAGTTTAACAAAAAAATGGGCAATATCTTTTGTAATGAAACATAGCCTAATGGTTTTAGGGAGAAAAAGAAACGGCTACAGGGTATTGATAACCAAAGAAAGAGGGAATCAAACCTTTATTGGAGGCTGATGCAGTTATATAATACTATATCTGTCTGTATTGTTACTGCTATTGAAATGTAAAGAACTTTTGGCATACTAACCGTGATATGTTATTTTCTTTCTTTCAATTTTCAAAAAACTATTTTACTTACCTCAGGATGACGACGAAATGAATGAAGATTTAGTACAATTAGATGATGATGATGACATACCATTGCCACCAGAGCCCCCAACCGTTGCAGTGGCTCAGGCTCAATCTCAATCTCATCCTAATGTCAGCGTTAGCGATCTGTACGAACCAG
Organism: Scaptomyza reducta; assembly: GCA_035044485.1. Lineage (NCBI taxonomy): Eukaryota > Metazoa > Arthropoda > Insecta > Diptera > Drosophilidae > Scaptomyza > Scaptomyza reducta. The sequence goes on along the minus strand of JAWNNV010001381.1, from coordinate 418,094 downwards.
AAAATCCAACCGATGAGCCAGAGGATGATGATAATGCGGATAAAGCTAAAAACAAGAAAAATAATGAAGATGACGCTACCCAAAATGCGTCCGATGGCAACAATTCCAATGGTGCTGGCATCTCTCCTTCAGCAAAAGCTAATGAGAACGTTGAAGATGATGCGCCAAAGACGCCCAGCACTCCTAGTCCCATCAACAAAGATAGCCGAACTGTGGACAAAAGTAAGGGTGTGTTGGAGCTGTATGACGACAGCGATTGGGAAGAATTGGAGATTGATAAACCAAAGGAATATAAACGAGCGCTCGCTGCAAAAACGCCGGATGCAAATAAATCCGACTCTGCAGCAAAAGAACCAACCAAAAAGACGTCCCGCAGCGATTCTGAACCCGAACGCTCATATACGCCCTGTTTGGATGAGAAAATCTTGGAAAAGGAGGCGGCTGCTGCTGCTGCTGCTGCTGCCGCAGCTGCTGCTGCTGCTGCTGCACAAAAGGACCTAGATAAACCAGCAGCTGACGATAATGACGATGATGATAAAGCAAGCCAGCAAAGCGTTGTTAAAAAATCAGATGACGAGAATGATGATGCAATGTCGGCGAATGAGGAAGTGGAGCATGCGGCACGCATGAGCACCGAACAAATATCTGAAGATGAAAATATCTCAAATGAGCACGAACCCGAAAAGCGTCGTAGTCGCAGTCGCCATGGTGACAAATCGAAGCGCAGCTCCAAACGTGGCAAAGAGAATGCTGAGACATTCAAGAAAGTTGGCAAGCGGCGCAAGGATCGCAATTATCGAACCGATAAACAGCAGCATCGCAAACGCAGTCGCTCGAGTCGCTCCCACTCAAAGTCAAAGACACCACGTTCGGGTCAAAGTCATAGTCGGAGTCGGAGCCGCAGTAGAAGTCGAAGTCGCACACGAACTCCGCCACGTCCACGTAGTCCAAATCGTAGTCCGCGTCGTAGTCCGCGCCGTAGTCCGCCTAATCGCAGTCGTTCTTTAAGTCGATCACCTCGTGCCCGTCGTCCACGTCACAGTCGATCGAAGTCGTTTAGCCGTTCAAGAAGCAATTCGCATGGACGTCTTCGTGGCCCGTTAAGAGGTCGTGATTATGGTCGGGCATTTGGCCGTGGACGCTCTTTCAATGCACGCAATCAACCATTTCAGCAACGAGGCTATCAACAATCGCAGTCCTATCGCCATGAACATTCACAGCAGCAGCAGCAGCATTATCAAAACTATCCGCATCATCAGCAGCACATACAAGCGCCGTATCAGAGACCTAAACGTCGTGAACTGCCGCGCTACGATGTCAGGCATGTGGTGAGCAATGCGTCCAGGCATCAACACAAGGATCGCTATGGCCGTGATGCAGCGCGTTCGGCACGCAGCCGTTCCATCAGCTTCGAACGCCGTCAACCACAATCGCGAAGCTTCTCGCGCAGCTTGACGCGTTCCCGTTCCCGTTCACGTTCCGGTTCACGTTCGCCACCGCGGCGTTTGCGCAGCTTCAGTATGTCACCGACGCCGCCACCCGGCGCTGTTGTGCGTCATCATCATCATCATCAGCAGCAGCAGCAGCATCTTCAACGAAGATCCATGTCGCCCGATGGCCGCCGTTATGAGCATTCACCCATGCATCATCCACAGGTTGGAGTAGTTCCAGCACATCGTGGCAGTCCACACAGCTTGCTTTCATTGAGATCCCGTTCGAATACGCCAGAGCGTCTGAATGGTAATCGCAATATGCAGCTGCAGGGTGGTAAACAGCAACAGCAACAGCAACAACATTCACCTGGCTATTCTCCGCGTTATACACCACGGCTCAGTCGCAGTCGTTCCAAGAGTCCGCGTCCGAAAAAGAAGAAAAAGAAGGATGGCCACAAGAAGAAGAAGGGCAAAAAGCGTCTGGCTAGCAGTAGTCCAATTGGAGGAAGACAACGTCGCATCTCCCGTCAGCGTGATCCCTTTGCCGATGCCGATGACTTCCTGGGGCCGCAGTTGGGCAAGAAATCCAAGAAACCCGCCACATCGCACTGGTCACCATCACCGACGCCAAGCTTATCCACGGACCGTTTGAATTTTATGCATGACAGCAATATGGGTGGAGCTGTAGTGGATAAACCTGGTTCGTGGACGCCGCCACTGGCGTCGCCACCGACGACAGGTGCACACTACAGCCAGATGCAATCTCATCCTCATCCTCATAGCCATGGCCACATACACACACATTCTCATGCTCACGCTCACGCCCACTCTCATCCCCATACTCATCGCAGCCTGACGCCGCTGGCGAGCAAAAAGATCAAGCCGAAGCGTGACAAGACCAAGAAAAAGAAGGACAAGCAGCAGCGCAAGGAGAAGAAACGTAAACGTCATACCATGACACCGGAACCAATTCCCTGCAAGGAAGTCTTTGCCTCTGGCAATAATATACTTGTCAGCGTTAGTTTCAACAAGGAGGCGAATGCTTTGGCAGCAACGGCCTCCTGCTCATCCTTGGCACAGCATCAACAGCAACAGCAAACCGTTGTCACCCTGCCAGCGACTCGCGATGAGTATCATGGCAATCGACGCACCTCCATTGATCGGTTAACCAACAGCAGTAGCAAGAAATCGAAGCGCAAGCGCAAGAAACTTGATGCCAAGCCGGTGGCCATTATTGATCTGGAGCGTTCACCATTCCAGGTTCATCAGGAGCCCGCAGATGTGATTGTGCTCACGGACAGTGAGGATGCCAATGATAATCAGTTGAAACACATGCGGCGTGATCGTCGACGCAACAGCACCGTCTCTGGCGCTGATCACGAGCGTGAGATGCGTGAGAATGGCCAGCGTGAGAAGACGCCACCAACGAATTGTATGGAAACGATAATGGAGACATCCTATGAGACTCTACCACAGCAGACAACCGGACCGAAGACGCCACCCGAACCACATCTGGTGAAATTCAATCTGCCCGCCAAGAAGCAGCACAAAGTGCGCAATAATCCACTGCTCGATGATGCCGATGATATTCATTCAGCGGATGATATGGACACGGTATGCTCCATGCGCACCAGCAGTAATGTCATCAATGAATCACATGACGCACCAACACATTCAAACGAAGTACAGGGTAAAATTGGACCAAATACGCCACCGGAATCGGGTCCATGCTCGCCGGATGCCTATGATCCGTTTGAGCCAACTAAATCACCATCACTTTCGCCACGATCACCCACACCCGAACCGCCGCAGAGCCTGGAGTCGGGAGGTGGTAGTGGTGGTGGTGGTGGTGGTGTTTCGGGTTCGACTGCGGCTGGTGTGGAGAAACTTGATCTACAGAAACACAACAGTCACAATAGCAGCGATGATCTGGCAGATATTAATCTGGGCACACCCACTGTGTCCAGTGCCAGCAATGCGACGAACCAAACAAATGCGAACAATGTGAGCATGAACCCCGTTGATCTGGTCATGGCGCTGATGAGTAAGCCAAGCAATAGTAACAGCAGCATCATACAACAGGAGCTGGCCAGCAAATCCTGCGATGCGACATCATCCACCTCACAATATTTAAGCAGCGGCAGTTCAATTAGCACATCCCTAAGCGTCTCCAATGCGGAAGATAAATCAGTAGATTGTTCCAATACGATAACTGTCCTCTCGAACGTACTGTTGTCGAGTAACAGCACCGTGGTCTCCTCATCTCAGCACATACCATCGATATCTAGTCCAACGACATCAAGTCTAGTGCGAAAGCTACCCAAGGCTGGTGGCAGTGTTGCAAGCAGCAGCAGTGGCATCATTAATCTTCCAGCTAGCAGTGGTAGTAATATGCGTAATGGCAGCGGCACTGCTCTTCCCACCAGCCTCGATGATTCGTTCAACAAGGAAATTGAGAGTCCATATTCGCCAGGATCGGCAGACTATGAGGATTTGTTTGAGCCACCGCCAGATGGCAATGCAATTGGTTCAGCTCGTCGTACGAAAGGCAGCTCCGGCAAAGCCGAAATGTTTGATAACCTCTTTGGCAGCAGCTCTCCAGCGGGTAATCGAATCGTATCGCGTTTCAATAGCACAACCGGACGCAATAAGCAACGTGCGAATAACAAAAACGAACGCAAAACGAAAAACAAAGGTTGGTGGCTTATGTTCTATCTAAAAACCTAAAACACTCCATTAAGCATTTTAAATGCAGCAGCCCAAAATACCTTTTTGATCAGAAAACACAATAATATTATTTTTTATCCGTCAGTATTGTTTTTGGGACTCAACTAGACTATTGAGATTTAAAATATTATAACCCTCGTCTTCTTCAAATATTCAAGTTTTTTGATTCAAATAGAAAAAGTAAAAGCCATGCACGTTTTACAGGTAGTCAAAATAACGTAAAGGAGAGTTAGAGTTATCTTTGGGTAGGGATTGTGGCTAGGCATTTATAATTTACTCATTATTTTCTTTATTTTTTTATTGATATTTTAATGTCTTATTTAAAACTCTTATCGTAATATTTTTTGCAATTAAAAAAAAACGATTGCAACTCTTTTAAATACTCTTGATAAGTTGTCTGAACGTGAACACTTTTGGGTTTTGGTAAACTTTTAAGTTATTATTAACCGAAAACATCGGTTTAAGTTTAAGCCTCAGCCGTAACCGTTTCGCCAAATTGCCATTTCTTAAACATTAATTGGCTACCAATTATTAAACAATTTTTCTGTATGATTACAGGTAGCAAATCAACCGAAGAACATGGCAAACTTTTTGACGATGTGCCGAATTCAGCAGTTGATTTACAAGTGAAAGATCGGGTAATTAAATACCAAACACAATTTTGATTTCTAAAAAGCTAATGTCATGATTTAACTCTAGCAGTTTATACGCAAGCTAAATCGCCAAGAGCGTGTCGTTGAGGAAGTAAAATTAGTGCTGAAACCACATTTCAATAAAAAGGTGATCAACAAAGACGATTACAAAGATATTATGCGTCGTGCTGTACCAAAGGTAAAGTATACAAGTAATTTATGTTTTTGATTGACTGCTTTGATTGAATTGAATTTAAACAGATCTGTCACAGTCGTTCTGGTGAGATAAATCCACACAAAATCAAAAATTTGATTGATGCCTACGTGAGGAAATTCCGCGCCAAGCACAAGAAATTAAGTCTGCTGAATACGGGGCAAGTAAGCAGTGCTGTCAAATGTGCCGCATATTTAAAGAAGCTATAAGCATATGTAGGAGTTATTGGATGGTAAATGATTTAAACATTTTCTGATATAAAAGCACATTTAACACGAATTTTGTTCTTGTTTGCAGCGTTTTTCTTCACAAACGACGCATATTCGTTCAACGGCCGCATGCATTCCTACGCATCCATCAATAACAATTGCCGCCCGTAAAGCGCAAATACATAAATTGTCATTGCTATTGAAGTTTAGTTGTTAAGTCCAAGTAATATTACACTACGAATGATTTTAAGTGTTTAAGCCAATACAGCAGTGAAAGTATCCATTAAGCAGTAAAATTTGTCTCCACACATGTAAGTTTTTTTTTCTCTGCTTCTCAAAGCAAGACCACAGACTCGTACGATTTAAATTGACCGATTTTAGTTGATTAGTATGTTTATTATGTATGAATTTTATAATGATTATTAATACTGTTTTGCTTTAACAAATTGTAATTATATTATCGAAGACAGAGAGGCAAAAGCAATAAATTTTGATTTTACCTCTTTTAAGTTAATCAAATCACGTAAATTAAATTATTAATTAAATTTTAAATAACCCAATTAATCAGATGGAATTTTGAGTACACATTTATTGATTACCACCTGTTTTGAATCGATTCAATTCTTCTGATCATGCAGTTATATGTAGTTGTATTTCATTTGCAACAGGAATGATATATATGTATATTGTTAAAATAAAAAGAAACCAATTGTAATTTTATATTCAGCGTAAATAACTGTGTATTATAATACTTATATTGAGTTAATATATAATAAAACATATATTATTTTGCATAGTTTGTCAATCATAATTTTTAAATAAAGAATGCATACCTTCAACGTAATATTAAATCAAAAAATATTTGCATTTCATTTTTTAGAAATACTGGAAAGCACTTAACGGGTAAAACAAACAGAACAATGTTTATCAATGATAAATAAATACTATCCACTGGCATATTTAAGGGATACTGCTGTCATCTCATTAACTGGGAAATCTATGTGATTTAAACAATATTCTGCTATATATTTACATAAATATGTATGTAAATGTGTTTAAATTAAGCTAATCAGATGAAAAACATTTAATATGAAAAGCGAAGATAATTAATTTGTGGCTATATGATTCTTAATTTTTGAATATATAAATCTTAAATATTAAATGAGCGCATATTCTGATGTAGACTGCTTTGTGCGAATATTTAGTCGTCGATAAGATGATTATTTGTTTACCAAAATCCGGAGGATTTCCCACCAGGCGGATTCTTAACTTTAATGCAAGCACGAACACCAGATCTATCCAATTCCTCTGAATATGGTTACAGAAATGACCACAGTATTAGAATGTATTTTAAGAAAAAAGTTATATTTTTGTTTACTCACGGCTAATTGAGAACGACGATTCCTGCATATCGCGTTTGCCATCAACGCGTCCACGCACAGAGGGAGTGCTGCAAATGGAACCCTCTGCCGGCATCGGTATATTACCGGCCATCATTTCAGCAAGTGGCTCCGGTGGTGGTATTAGAATGTCCAATTCAGCAAACTTCTTGGCCAAATTGCCATTCTGATGCTCCTCGTTCGGCTGCTCCTCAGATGATGGCACCTTTCCTTCAATAATGTCATAAACAAATGGTGGTCGCACTGGCATTGCTATAAAGCGGCCATGACCTTCGGCAACCCGAACAGTTCCATTCTCGGCACAAATACGTCCACGCACCAATACAATTTCGGGCACACCATGCACGGTCATGCCCTCAAATATATTCATATCGCATGCATGATGATGGGTATCCTTCGAGATGGTCCGTGTTGCCTGCGGATTCCAAATGACAAGATCAGCATCCGATCCAACAGCTAGAATAGAAATAGATTTTGAAAATCAAGTCAGTATAGTTTTTTAAGCTGGTCAACTTACCAATACGTCCTTTTTGTGGATAGATATTGAAAATTTTTGCAGCATTTGTGCTGGTTACAGCAACAAATCGACAAGGATCAAGCAGACCTAGTTGGACACCCTTTTCCCATACGACCGACATACGATCCTCAGCACCATTAACGCCATTTGGAATTTTGGTAAAGTCCTTCAAGCCAAGCTCCTTCTGTTTCATATTATAGGTACAGTTATCACTGCCAGTGACCTGCAAATCATCACTGTAAGAAAAAGCAATTAATTAATATAGAAATTTTCTTAAAAAAACAAAAACAAAAGTGTGCTTACTATGCCAAGGACTTCATCAATTGCCTGGGCGTTTCGGCAGACATTCGAATGGGAGGACTAGTGATATAATAAACGCGTTCTGGTTTACGAACACTGCTCATACTGCGACCAATGGAGCTGGCCAAGGTCTCACCAAACACAGAGTAGCCGCTGCGACGGGCACGACCCACAAGTTCAGCGGAGGATTTGCTGGTCACGCCGGCAACGTACAGTGGTGTCTTCATCTACGATTTATTCAACAGTAATTAATCAATAATAGTTTCGACAACATATTTATACTTAAAACTTAGAAGGCAAGCAACTTGTTGGACGATTGATTAGTTAATAGTGTTAGGAGCAAACGTAACAAAAGTTATTGGGCGATATTACTTAAGTTACTTACTTCACCAGAAGTCTGATCTCGGAACTCGGCTGGCTTCGAAAGCAACTTGATTTAAGCCACAATCGAGCTTTGTATTTATTGTGTGCATGTGTGCATCAGCATCGGGGTTTATATTTATTGGAGTTATATCAAGTGCCACATACCGCATACAATCTTATCTTATGTACAAAGGGTGCATCATACATAATGGAAATAATAACAAAATCAAAAATACATAAACAAAATTATAATAGTATTGTATATATGTTGTATGGTCTGTATGTACATTTGTATATACGTTTAATATTGTAAAATTTCCCATTTATTTACAATCCTTCGTTTTATAGTACAACTTGGTTTCGTTTTAGCCACTCACCTGGTGAGCCAAAATGCAAGCACGATGCACTGCCTCTGCCTCCACTTCCTCTTGCCGCGACAGCTCATGCCCCTCCGGACCACAGATGCCATCGGCCAACAAGCTTTTTGTATTCTTAGCAATTATATCTCCATTCTCAGCATGTACCTAACAACAAGTAAGTAAAAACTAGATTTATTTTGTTGTGACAAATGGAATGTTGAATGTGCATTACCATCGCAACTCCATTTAAGCTTCGAATACGCTCGAAAACATCCAAAAGATCAGCATCGTTCAGCATATAGAGACCCTTATAGGCCATATACATTTTAAGCGAATTGACGCCCAGCTCCTTGCATAGTATACCAATCTCCTCGGAGACCGATTTGGACCACCAGGTTATTGCTACATGGAGCGCGTAGTCACAACACACCTTAGGATCTGCCCAGCTGCGCCACTTGTCATATGCCTCGATCATTGACTCGTGCTTTTTGGGCAGCACACAATCAACTAAAAGAAGAGTTGTTCAATTTCAAAATATATAGTCAAGCAAACCGAATTCTGATCGTACTTATCATAGTAGTGCCACCGGCAACTGCAGCCTTTGTTCCACGATAAAAACTGCAACAAAAAAAATTGTGAAAACATTTGCATAGTACAATTAAAATGCCAACTTACTCATCGACGGTGACCGTGTCACCCATTGGACATTGCAGATGTGTATGGGGATCAATACCGCCGGGTATAATCATTCTTCCCGTTGCATCGATGATACGCACACCTCCGGGTATTGTTATATCGCTAGATGATCCAACGAATCTAAAGAAATAAAATACAGTTAGTTAAAAACTTTTTGTTTCTTCATTTTGTAGTTCGTACTTAATGATGCCATCCTCAATGTAAACGTCCGCCTTAAAGCTCTTATCATGATTGACGATTTCACCGTTTTTAATGTAAACGCGATTTTGGGCGCTTTGTAGATGAATAGGCACTTTTTTAACTGGCTTTGGGCTGGTTGACATTTTGCTATGAAATTAGTTAGTTCTGCTAAAAAAAAAACAAAAAAAGTAAATGATTTTCAATATTTTCAACAACTACACCAACAATTTGATTTAACACTTTTAAAATGACTTGAAAATTGCACTTTCGCTTTAACAAATTTGGTCAATCTGTAAGGTGGTTTATCCAAAAGCAATAAGATATGTGTTCGATTTAGTTTTCACCAATACTATTTTTCAATGCGATAACAATTTGCCAATTTTAACGTTTATGGGAGTAAAACTAGAGCAACTTGTTTGCTTACATCAGAAAAGGTAACTAGTTTTTAGGCTCGAATCGATCGAATTGGCAGACAGTTAGTCATGTCGGCAGTTTTCCACATATAGAACAACATTTGCATATATATATAGAATACAACTAAATTAAACTGACACAAATAACTAATCGTAGGTCACAATTGCAGACAGCTTAGCTTTATACGTACATATGTATTCATGTTTGTCTTTTGCTGCAGCCAACTAGAAGCGTCATCAAAATACATACGGCTATGGGTGTTAACACGCAAGCGAGCATTGAACTTTGTGGGCTCTGATGCGGTGCTTTCGATGTTGAAAAAAAGAACAACAACAACAGCGCAAACAAACAGAACACAATAAATTTGTACCAAATGGTGAGTGGCACAAGTATGTATTTCATGCAGACAAACATATATGTACATACATACAAACATCCACATATTATATGTTTTAGCGCAGGAAGAAGCATTCTGACTACTGTTATGTTAATATGCTTGAATGATAATCGGCTTTTCAAGTACTTGATGAATGTCGGCGGCCGCATCGACCCCAATTGAGGCCTAGGACTACGTCATCGTACACTTTGCAACTGGGGTGGAAACTTGCTCAGTGAGTTCTTTTTTTGTGTGTTGAATTATTGTTAAAATCCTAACTGGGAATTCAACAAATAATTTCTCTTATTTGATATGCGTACAAATACATGCACTCATTCATACAAATATGGTACCAAAACACAGTTATAAAACCATAAACAGTAATACTGCTTTTCGGTCTTGTTGAATCGATAAGCGGTTTCAAAAAAGGAAGAAAAAAAAGCTAGTAAAGTAATGCAGACACAATATTGCATACATAATTATGTTTACATACAAACATACATATGCTAGTATATCAAGGTACATAAACATATACATTATAACGGGAAAATAAACTTTTTAATATTCATATGTACATAGTAGTACATGTAGCTTAATGCAGGAAACTGTGTATGTATGTAGCGATTTGGTTTTCTTATTACAACACATTTTTCACTTAATATGCCTTTAGTTCTAGAACATTTATATTTACAATAGGTATATACATATTTATTAATAATGCAATTTAATCTTCGCATTTGTTTTACCGTTGAAATTTAAAGTTACTTTATACTGCTAACCAAGCTACGAAGTACACACCCACTTTAGCAGAGAAAATTCTGATAAGACTGAATTACTATCGAAGTGGGACTATCGATGCTTATTTTACGTCGCAGTGTGGCCGCCTTGTGAAATTTTGCGTTGGTGCTTTTTTCACCATTAATCAATATATTCATTTTTTTTTTATACCAAAATTAAATGTAGTGTTTTTTTTATGGAGAGCTGCAACAGCAGCCATTCGGAATTTTATTAATTGTTTTTAAAATGTATATAGTGCACATTTTACCATTTTAAAATCCTTCTTTAATGAATACCATTCACAATAGATTCATTTCTTATCGATTGTTTTATCCGATACTTTTGTTGAATTTACCTTTTTAAAACTTTTTCACAATTACCACGTTTTATTTATTTAATTATATTAAATTATGATGAAATTTAAAAACATTATTTTTCAAATCTTGTAAAATATATACAAATCAGTTTAACCTTGCAGCAGGCAATCATTTAATGAAATGTTCTTGGTTACTAGAGGCCAATATAACACAGGTACCCCACATCTAAAGCTAAAAGAAATAAAAATTGACTGTTAGCCCACATAGAATTATTAGAAAAACACTGTATCGTATATTATATATGTATGTATATTAATTAAATAATTAAATTAAGTTTGAGGGACATACATTTACATCCTAGCAAAATTATACACTAATAACTACAAGTAAATATATCGATATCGAGATGTTGAGTCATATTTGTTTTTTGGAAAACAACTACATAAATTAACGTTTACCTTTAGGTCTTCAACTGATCCTTGTATTCCTGTTGTTGATCGACATGACATATACATATATGTATATATGTTTCCGTAAGTATAATGGGCTCGCTACACTAGCCCAATCTACTTGACTTTATATATATAATTTTTTCACATTTTTTACTTTACTTTTTCCTTTTTTTTTTTTTAAACAGCAGTCCATTTTGTAATATTGCCATGTATTCTAAGAGCTTTAATTGCATAGGCATCAAAGTACAGTTTTACCACATCTTCGCACATGTCCATTGTCAGGTGCTCAATGATTTTTTTTTTTTTTTTTGCAATTGTATCTTATTTTTGTTGTTGTGTTCTATTGGTTGCATTTTTGTTTTCACGCTTTTTGTGTTATATAAAGCATGTTTAGTTGATTTTTTGCGTGCTTCTATATAGCTTAGTTCGTATTCTTTTCTAGCTTTTGTATGTACTGTATTTTCGTTAAGATTGAATATTTTTAAATTAAGATTAAGATAAAAACTTATGAGTTAAGCTTGTCAGTTACGCCTAAATTATGTTTAATATATATAATAAAATTAAACCTTGTTCCAGCAGCACTTTAGTAAATAATACAAACAACTTTAAAAAAAAAAAATAACCACATTAAGTGCTCTCACATTTCGCATATTATTGTTTGTCGGTTTTTTTTTTGTGCAGTATCTTTTGCCAACTAAAAAAAATAACAAAATAATAGTTTGGAAAAAAAAAACACATACATTTTTTACGAGCACAAATCAATAAGTTTGAAAATCATTCGTTGACAATGCACACAGATATACATACAGGTAGTATAATACGAAATCACGAATTGCGAAAACAAAATACAGGATACAATTTACAAAATAGTTAAGTATGTACAATTTTTGTTTGTTTGTTGGTTGTTGTTTGGGGATTTTGTTGCTGTGTCTAATGTGTTTAATTTTCTGAATATCCATTTTGTCCACATAAATATCCATTTTTATGTTTAAATTATGTATTACATAGCTTTTCTTATCCGTTTGCATACGCATATTCATACGTTGTAAGGTTGTTATTATTTAATTTTTTTTGTTTTTTCTTTTTTTATTTTAATATGTTCACTATATGACTTAATATGACATATTATGTAATAATATTATTAAAATATAAGTATATATTATATTTTAGAATTTTTGTTTAAAAACTAACCTCTATATGTATATGTTTTGCTTTAAACACACATAATTCGTTATCATTTTGTTTCTCTCTTCTTTTTTTTTTTTTGCTGCTGCTTATTGGGGTTTTTTAATATTTATAGATATATATATATATATATATATACACATATATGTATATAAATATATATATATATATTTTATTTATACATCGTATGCATATGTGTGTGTAGAGTTAGTTATTTTTCTTGTTTATTTAAATTTAATACATAAGTATGTTGTGTGCTTAATTTTTACGCATGCAATTTTAACGTTTTTCCTGCCTTAAGTTTTGACCTTTGAAAAATTCATTGCTATAATTTGAAAAGGGGCTAATTATATAACGCCAGATCATCTTTCTTTATGTTTTTATCATGCGCATACATATATATATATATATTAACTATAGATTTGAGTGAAAAAATATACAGTTATTGTTGGGTGGCCAAATTGTTATTGATTATAGACCATGGTGTTTTTTGTTGTGTTTGTTATTCTTCCTGTTGTTTGTATTTAAAGATTATTATATTAACTTTTAGCATATACAATTTGTGGCTATGCTACATAGTACTTAAGTGATTCGCTTTCAAAAGGACGCACCAACAAAATGTCGCATCATCATTATCAACATTCTATTTCCTCTTTTTTTCTTTTTAAGTTTTTGTGTTAATTTACATAATACGAACTATACATTGTACGCATTTAACTCTACATTCATTCATGTGTATTTTGTGTTTGTTTCTTCGTTAAGTTTAGTTTCTTTTGCAATATTGATCGACTGCACCGTCATCGTTACCGCCTCGTTGCCAATAGTAAGATGTTGCTGGCAGCATTGTTGTATACTACGCAACGGCGGCAGTTGTATTCGCATTCGTTGGTGGTGGTGCTGATGTTTGTTGTGCTACCGTTGATTGTTGTTGTGGTTGCTGCTGTTGTGTTGCTGCTGCTGCACTGATGTTACTCAACGAATTCGCTGACAATGCGGAAGACGTTGCCGACGCTGCTGATGAGCTTGAGGATGTTGATAATTTAACCACCTGCTGCTGTTGCTGTTCGCTGGGCGTTGCCAAATTGTTGAGTGTTGTTGTTGTTGCTGTTTGACTATTGCTGGCCACGCTACTGCTGCTATTTGTTTGATTGCTGCTGACGGTGCCACAACTGTTGCTGTTGGTGCTGCTGTTACTCACATCGTTGAATGTGGCTGCTGGCTGCAATTGTTGACTGCTATTGCTGCTATCATCGTTGATTACAGCTGTTGTTGATGATGTCGTGGTTGTTGCAGCTGTTGTTGTTGTTGCTGTGGTTGATGTTGTGCCAACAGCAGCACTACCAGCAGCTTTAACATCCAACGTTTGTTCGCCGCCTTCCGTTTTTATGCAAGAACTTGGTTTCTCAACTGCTGTTGTTGTTGCTGTTGCTGTTGTCAACCTTTGGGGTTGCTGTTGATTCTGGTGTTGTTGCTGATGCTGCTGTTGTTGTTGTCGCTGCTGCAGCAATCGATATTCCACCGAATGCATTGGTCCAGTGCCGCGCGATACTTGATAAAGCACACGTGATATAATCAATGCCACCTGCTGATCCAGAATATGGGACATAACGAGACCAAGCAAACGCTGCTCCTGTTGCATGAATAGCGAACGATTGTCGGGATGTTTGGCCAGGTGAAGTAATGTGCCGGCTGCTCGTCGCAGCATATCCAAGCTGGTGCCCATCGAGTCGGGATTTTCGCGCAAATAATTGATGCCATGTTGATTGGCAACGCCCAATGCCGTCTGTTCCGCCTGCTCAATGAAGGCCACCAGATACGAGATGCACGGCGATTGTAGCGCAACGGTACGGGCCATTGCACTGTCTGCCGCCGCTAGGTAATGCAACAAATTGACCGAGAATTCACGTAACACTTGATCCTCGTTGCGGCACAAATGACGCGTGAGCACCGCACACAGTTTCTCTAGCCTTGAGAACGGTGGCGTTGCAATCACCAAATCCACATTGGCATCCGTCACGCACAGTTTACACAGCGCCTCCAAGGCGAGACGTTGCGGCGAAAGCGCCGAATTGGGACCGCATGAGGGGAAAGGATCCTGACCGTGCGCACTGGGACAGACAGCCCAATGGAGCAGACCATCGATGAGTGGACGTGCAATCAGTTCATCATAGCGTGACAACTCCAAATGTCCAGCAATATTTGCCATGGCCACCAGCATATTCTCTCGAATGGTTATCAAATACTCCCACCACCATTCACGTTCACCCTGCAATGAGCTGCACGAGTCCGTAAAGTCTGTATCCTCCTCCCGATCATAGTTGCGCGTCTTGGGCGTGCGCCGCAAATGATCGTGATTAAGTAGCAACAGTCGGCCAAGTACTGCTAAAAAGCGCGTTGATTTCGCTAGGACTGTTTCGTTGCCGGGCACAAAGGTTAAATTGCGGAAGATATTCGAAAGTGCTATGCAACGACGTGCCAACGAGTCCTGGCTGTCATTCACCAAGTACAGTGAGGCCTCATCACGTGTATAGCATTCATCCTCGAAGCTGGAATCACGACGACGTTGCAACACTTGCGCATCATCACGTACCGTTGACTTTGGATCAAATCCTCTCGGCTGGGCTACCACACCATTTGTGAGTCTTGGGGATTCAATTTCCATGTCGACGGCACGGCAATCACTGTCTGTTAAGTTCTCACCATCTGCCGACGCCGACGCCGACGCCGCAGCCGCCGCCTCCTTTTTCACTTCCGCCGTGGGCTGAGCAGTTTGCTGTTTCGATTTCTTCGACTCGCCGCTACTGCTGACATGTCGCCGCTTTTTGTTATATGTCTGCTGGAGTATACTACTGTCTTCGGTGCTGCTGCTTGTGGTGTCCTCCTGCTTCAGCACTGTGGATATATCATCTGGCCTCAGGTGACTGTTGTTGTTGTTGTTGTTGGTTTTCTGTGCGATAATATCCGGTTTGCCGGGCTTATGTTTGGAGCGTATATATCGCGCAAATGGAATGTTAACAATCTCGGATTTAAACACATCGATAATGCCATCGAGCGGATCCGGCTCCGTAAAGCCGTATGTCCAGGCATTACTGCCAACGGGCTCCAGCTGTTCATACAATTTATTTGTATCAATATCCCATGCCTTCTGGCGTTCATCCACAAAGATGTCATGATCGGCGGTTTGGATGCGCACCGGAACACCTTTACGCGTGACCAGCGTATAGTTGGGCGTAAACGAGAGCAGCAGTGTACGCTCTTCCGGATTGGGTTGGACACGCACCTGTCCCAAGTCTATGCCCTCGTCAGCATCATTATCGGAATCCTCTCGCTGCTTAATTACATCCATATTCTCGTAGTGTCGCCTCCGATTATAGCTACAAATGCTGCGCACACCACAGCGCGTCTGTCGTCGTTGCAATTTCTCCTCCATTTGCAGTGAGATGACAGTGCCGCTATCCGCATCATCATCTTGATTGGCCGCATCGTCATTATTGGTATTGGCATCGTCGCAACGCTCGTCGAACATCTCGGCGAGATTCTTTTGAAAGTGCTCCAACAGCAGCGTCAGCAGACCGGGCAAATTCGATATGCCAAAGAACTGTACGGTGCTGTCATCGAACAGAAGCACATTCAGCACATCCAATGCCCAGGTGCATTCCGTGAGCAAACCCGAACGCATTGCCATAAATATTCGCCACGGATCCACGGGGCAGACATCCACTTTGGTCAGACGTTTGCGCCGATATAGCACCGGTGTTGTTGACTCCACACTATCGTGCGGAAAGATGAGCTCCTTTTTGACCAGCTGGCCACCGGCGCCAGGCACCTGTGGTGCATAGTTGGCCTGCTGCTGCTGATTGGGCGGCAGCTGATGTGGTTGTGGTGGTTGCTGTTGCTGTTGTAGCTGCGGATGCGGATGCGGATGCGGATGCTGCTGTTGCTGTTGTTGCGTTGGCTGCATCATACCCGGTCCACCGATGGGTGGTTGCTTTTGTGGCAGCATGGCACCTGGTGCGCTGCCCACAATTGGAACACCACCGGGTGAGATGCCACCCGCTGGTGATGGCGGTGGCATTGCATACGGTGGCTTCACCATGCCACCAGCTACAGGCGGCATACCTGCTGGCGGTACACCACCATGTGGCACTTGTGGCACTGCACCCGGTGGTCCACCAGGTTGCTGTTGTGGCGGCATACCTGGCACTCCACCCAGCGGCATGCGTTGTTGTTGTTGCTGCTGCTGTTGTTGTTGTTGTTGTTGTGCAGCGCTCATTGGTGGACGCAGAGATGCTCCCGGTTGCGGTATATTCGCTCCTGGTGGTGGACCCTGTACGGCATTGATTTGTGCCCACTGTGGTGGTGCCGGCTGCTGTTGCTGTTGTTGTTGCGGCTGCTGTTGCTGCTGTTGTTGAGGCTGCCCAGGCGGTTGTCCAGCCTGTTGATAGGGCGGCTGTTGCTGCTGCGGCGGTGGTGGTGGCTGCTGTGGTGGATAGCGATGCTGTTCCCACTGTGCCACACCCGGCTGCTGTTGGCCGTGTGGGCCATGCGGTCCGCCAGGTGGTGCCGCACCCCGTGGCGGTGCATTGCCCCAGGACTGTGGCGCAGACGATGGTGGATATTGAGGACGATACTGCTGGTTGCCGCCTTGCCAGCCACCTTAACAAATAACAATAGATTATTAAATACATTGATTTAAAGGGCCAAGAAAAATATTATCTTTACTAACCATAAATCTGAGGCCTCGCCGCATAACCTGGATAAGGCTGTGAGTCCTTAATAAAGTCCGGATGCCTTCGTGGTTGAGGACTCTGTAAATGTTAAAATTACAAATGTTTAGCTTCATTTTTGGATACAACCCACAAAGTTTTCAAAATACTTGATCTGGCGGCCTGTAGTAATCCTGCTGGTTGGGAGTGGTTGGTGGATAACCACTATTTGGTGGTGCTACTGGCGCTCCACTAGCTGGTGCTCCGCCGGGAACAGCTTGCGCTGGTGGCTGTGGTCCACCGGGTGGCGCCTGACTATATGGTCGATTTCCATATGGACCATACTGATTAGCACCAGCGGGAGGGCTGTTTAATAAATAAAATTAAATAACTCCATTGGAAACAAGTTAGAAGAGTTAGTTTCCGGGTGCCGGAATATAAATACCCTTGCAGGAATATGATATTATATAAAGAAAACTTTACAGTCTGAAACTTTCGATCGATTACAAACAAAAATATGCTTTGATATCTATATAAAGATAAAATATTTGATTTCCCTTCGCTCTAACATTTCTAAAGCAAGTTAATGAGGTTGAAATCTTATTCGAATAAACTTTAATACTTTAATAAAATATTTTGAAAAATAACTCTCTGCAGAGGCATTAAATAATCGTTTCTCTAAAATACTCCATGGTAAATAAAATATGGCACAGTACGGTTATCATTCTGTGCATGTGTGTGAGTGTGTTAGTGGAGTTTTATTTTTTTGTTTTCTTGTTGTATATGAATTGTGCACTCACGCTTCCCCTTCGGGCCCATAGGGAGGATACATATTGCGATTCTGCGGCGGATATTGTCCCTGATTTGGTCCAAATGGTTGGCCAGGTGGGCCAGCGGCATTATACTGATCACCAGAACCATATTGGCCATAAGCACCGGGTTGTGTTGGATAGGGTGAACCTGAAAAAATTATAAAAATATTCTTAGTTTCATATTTTCCCCAATGTAATTGGATGCTAATAATGTTAATCAGTGCAAAATATAATACACAATAATGTTAAAGGCAAATTAAAGATATAATTGCATGTTTGTAAGCTACACAAATCAAATTTTGTTATCTGAAATATCATTACAAATATACTCTTAGTCTTGAACGTTTTTTAAATCTTTTTAATTACTGAGCTTATGCTTGCACAATTTTTTAATTATTTGAGATACTTTTGTATGTTATCATTGTTAATTATTAATGAATCATTAAATATATTTGGATATGTACATTAAATCATAAATACTATAAACATATCCCTCGATTATATATTTAGATAATAGTGATATCAAAATTAAGCTAAAATGTTCAATTTGTTACATAAATCTTATTGATCTAATATGAAAACAACTTTCTTTTAGATAAGCTGATGTGTGATGATAATGATAAATTATTTTGGCGAAATGGCAAAATTGAGTTTACAAGCAATTAAATACATATATGTATATACACTACGTCCCACATGCAGACCAATTCTTATGACATATAACTTAAATGAAATAATAGGTAAAAGGGTTTTTCGTTTTGTTTTCAACATCAAATTGATAAAAAAAGGGTTCATTTTTGAATAATAATTTTGACAACGAAATATATATATGAAAAGAACGACAAACTAAAAACAATGAGAGAGAGAGAGGAGAGAAAAAAAAGAAGAGAAAACAAGATGAATGTATACCTGGCGTTCTAGACACAGGCGTTGGATACCCAGAGCTACCTGGTGGATAAGGTACTCCAGTTGGTGGTGGGCGTGCATGCTGCGTCGATGGTGGACCATGTTGCTGTGGTGGTGGCGCCGATGGTTGCTGCTGTGACGGCGATGGCAATTGCGTTGGTGGCATGCCAACTTGTTGTTGGTGGTGTTGATTTGCCGTTTGTGGCGTTGTGTGCGGTGAATGTGGGGGCGGTGGTGGAGGAGCAGGACCACCACCACCAACAGCAGCTGCAGCTGCAGCAGCAGCAGCAGCATTCGAATTTGCAACATTTGCAGCAACACCACCACCAGCAGCCACAACACCGCCAGCAATTGGATCTTCAAAGGGATTGCTCACATTTATGTTATCACCGGCAACAACAGCGGCAGCTGATTGATTTTGTGTGCCTTTTTTGTATTGTTTGTTTGTTTTTGATATGGCAAGCGGCATTTGTTGATGATGATTTAAGGATGGATTGATGAAGAATTGAATGAATAATGTCACAGTATAAACATAATAAATGAGTTGGAATTGTTTGTGGATGTTGTTGTTGTTGTTTGTTGTTTTTGTTGAAGATCGAAGTTGTTGTTTAAATATTAAATGGTGCGATGTGTGGTGTTGTTTTTGGTTGTGATATTTGGTGGTTTTGTCAGGTGATTGTGATGTTTAATAATAGTTGTAGTAGTAGTAGTAGCAGTGCGCCCATATATTTACGTAATCAACATAAAAATTAATAAACAAATGACACACACACACACACACACATTTATATGTATGAAATTAATAATGAAATTAAATTTGTGTAAGGCAACGAAATAAATAAATATTTATGCATTATTTATGTATTTGCAATAAACAAAAGAATATTAAACAAAAAAAAAATTGAATGGGGACAAATTACAAATATATAATATTATACAACAAAGTAATCATCAAGTACATCTTTTATGTAGTATATTGTTAAAAGTATTTGTTTAAATGTATGCAATTTCCAAATAAAGTTATCGATCGAACATATAGTATAGTATATGGTATAGTACACACATCTTTGCTTACCTGGATGCGGTGCTTGGGGATTGTTTTGTGATGGCGGCCTTGGCATTTGACCCGCTGCAGCATAATCTGGTTGCGGACCAGCCGATGGGGGATAGGCACCACCGCCCGTATAGCCCGTATAGCCATCGATATTGGTGTTGGGCGCACCGCCACCCGGTGGTGCTGGGAAAGAATCCTGCGAGTTCGATGACCCTGTCGAATTTGTTGTTCCGGCATCCAAATGACCACCACCGATTGGTTTGCCAATTCCATATTTGCATTTTGGGTGTGTGGTCAAAGTATTTGGGTTTTAAGAAAAATATAGAAGAATGAAAGAAAAACATTATAATATATATATTTTACATAAATTATCCTAGGGTTAATTAAACAATCACTAACATTATAAATTATCAATATCTTTAGTACACATATTTCAGGTTATGAATGACAAAATATAAAAAAAAAAACACTATACAAAATTTGACAATAATACATTTCCAAAGGCTGCTTTCATCAGCTTCATTCCACACTATCAATTACTATTTAAATGCAAAACGCTTACCCATCGAAACCCTCACTATTTAAGACATTAAATATGCTTTTATCGAACTAAAATCGAAATCAAAAACGTTTTCCCTAACTTAACAGCTGATAAACACTTACCTGGTGATGGTACCGAGGCTGCCTTCGTTGTCTTTTTCTTGCTACCGGCCTCCACTTGCTGGATGATGGGTAATGGATCGATATCGCCGCGATCAAAATGACACTCGAATGCCAACAGATTCTTTGTATAATGTTTACGTAGTGTGTAGGCAGCGCTGCTGCTGGCGCCGATCCCAAGCAGACCAGCAATATCCTTCCAGGTCTTGCTCTTAGTCACCTGATGACAACAATGAGAATATATGCGTGTATATTTAAAAATACAAGAGATTAGATGTTTATTATTTTATTTTATTTTTTTGAGGAGTGCGTCGTTAGTTAGGAAAGAAGAAATGGAAAATATGAAGAACAAATTTAACGAGCAAATGAAAGCGTTTTGTTTTTATGTAATATACGCATGTAACGATCAAAAACATATCTAGTTTGTGTTAGTAATGAAAATTTGAAACAAACACGAAAATAAAAATGAGAATTGGACACCACATAAAGAAACAATTGGAACAAATGGAACCATTTAACGGAACAAACATTTGACATATTCTGTTTATAACAAAGAACTTTTAAAAAAACAAAACCAAGTTTTTTTTTTTTTTCTTAGCATGCTGTCAAAAACATTGGCATGCAAACGAGTTAAAAACAACTATTGAAAATCGGATTCATTGAATATTGAACGAAATTAAGAAAAAACTTCGAGAAAACATTTTGAAAGGGATTATCATGCTTGAACGTTGTTCTTCACATTTAAAGTGAAAAAAATTATTTATCTTTCTTGGTGTTAGCTACAGTTTGTCTTTGTATTACTTTGGTGGTGGTGATTTGATTGATTTTTGGTTGGTTTGTAGATTATTAATTTTGGTTTTTGTTTGATTTGGTTTGGTTTGGTTTGGTTTTGCTAGTAAATCTAAAAAGAAGTTAGTAAAAGGAGTTACTACGGCACCTTGCATACCTCGACGAATCCGCCACGTTCTTTTACATAAATATATAACCTATATAAATCGAGTGGCTGTTTTGAGATGGTTGGACAGGCCGTAATCGGTGTCCGACGCTCCTCCATAAAAGCACGCAGCTTATCTAACCATCCACGTCTATCCGGATTGTCATCCATCTCATACAATTTGCATAGCGAATCGGATTTCTTAGTTGTTGTTATAGTGCTACGAAATGGTTCTTGTTGAACAGGAACATGACTGTTGAACACCTGATAATAAAAACAACAAAAAGACCATTGTAAATATTATTAAACATTCTTATCATTTAGAGAGATATAAACTACTTACCGCACTTGCAGCTGGTCGTGTCCAATTTGGTGGAGAATTCATTTCATACTCCTCGCCAGTTGGACCACCGCCGCCACCATGCATAACAGCTGGATGTGGTGAAGTGCTCGGTGGAGCTAAATGGCTTTGGCTATATGGATCATGTTTGCGCGACTTTGGTGTATTACATTGTGGATCTTCGCCGGATGCTGCAAAGATAATTAAAATAGTTTAAATCAAAGGTAATTTCTTAATGATTTAGCTAAACTCACCAGCTGACGCATTGGAGAGCGTACTCTGTTGACTAACATCATCCATTGGTGTGCCATCCGGACCGGTTGTAACCACAGCGGTTACAGCATGCATACCCGTCGCTGGCGATGAACCCGACGAACTAATCCCATTGTCCTGCGACAAATGCTCGGCACCACTGTCACTGCCAGGCGGTGCGCCCAACATTGATTGTGGCGGTGTGCTGGTCGGTGGACCCATACTCTGCGGCGGACCCATATGGTGTGGTGGACCCATTGGCATCGATGGATGCATGCTAGTCGGCCCATTGCCGTAACCCTGTGGCTGTGGACCACCTGGACTGGCACCGTACCCACCTTTGTGTTGTAAATGCTGCTTCAGATAGTTGAGTGGTCGCGGTGAGGCACTGCCCTGTGGTGGTGGTGGCCCCACCGGCGGTGGGGTACCCTTGCCCTGCACATGGTTGCCCATCGCAGGTCCCATTTGCCCGGATGCACCGCCAGGCACCGCTTGTTGTGGGGAAGGCGGCACCCATTGATATGGCGGATACTGTGGATGTGGACTGCCACCGCTGTGATTGGGCATTGATCGTGGGTACCCGCCAGCCTGTGCACCGGATGGCATGCTATTGGCACCGCCAGCCGGCTGACTACCTGGCGGTGGTTGTGGTCCAGCGCCATAGGCACCCGATGGATACTGAGGGCGTGGCGGGTAGTTGCCTATAAACAAATGGAAAAATTGTATTTTATATGAGATCATTAACCGAAAAAAATGCTATATACCTTGCGGATATTGCTGTGGTGGATAGCCCTGTGCACCAGGATTTTGGCCCGGCATTCCCATTTTGTAACCGGCATGCATATGCTGCGGCATGGGATAACCACCTGTTGCCCCTTGTGGAGGTGGGGGCGGTGTTGCCATATTGTTAAGATTTTGATTTGGCGGCGGTGCTGGCGGTGGCGTCTGTTGCGGCGAATTACTCGCCGACGATGCTGAATTTGATGCCTGTTGCTGCTGAGATTGTTGCTGAGATGGTGGCCCACCGGGTAGACCGTGTGGTGGCATCGGTGGCGGGCCACCAACCACTGTTGGCTGCTGCATTGGACCGCCACTGCTTGACTGATTACTCGCCGGACGCGAGATTGGATGATTTTGTGCTAGAAATTGTAATAAAAGTTCATTGGTCTACGTTCGTATTTAAGACATTTATATTATGTTGAAGCTACTTACCCACTGCAGGAGACATTGATCTGGAGCCCGAGGAGCCAGTCGGTGATGGTGTTGGCCTCATGACTTGCTGTGGATTTGGCGTGCCGGGTGGACCAGAGCCCATGCCACTGTGTGCACCGCCACTTGAACTATCGTTACTATTTTGTCCAATTAGCTCCTGGAAAATAAATACAAATATAATTACTATATAAGAGAAATCCAAATCTTAAAGAGTAAATTGTTAAATATTGTTTACCTCAACAGAAAAAGTTCATAAACAAGTTTTGTATAACTTATAAATACTATACGTATTCTTTAATTACTTTTATCTATTCGCATTTTCTATTAAAGAGCACGCATTGTAACAGTTGCGCAATTCTAACCAGCTTACTACACACACACACACACACATGTATACGCATACGCATATATCCAGAGGGGCAAAAAAATCTCCTATTAGAATATCAAAAACAAAGCTGAGTTTCCAATGTGAAATTCTAAACAGTCGACTGTAACCTAAGTTTGCCGCCTTGCTCAGACCAAGAGAGCACACACAAAAAAGGAAACACACACACACACAAAACTTAAGTCTCTGAATTTACTTAAGCCGACAGCAATTCGAGTCGCAGCACAGTAAAACGAACGTCGCGGGATCAGCATTGTCGATATAAATGAACACGAGAGGCAGGGGGGCTGGAGAGTACGGTGGCCGCGACGGGTAACGACGTTGTTGTGTTCGTTTTGGTATCTGAGAAATTAAGTGAAGTGAAGTGAAATGAAATGTACGACGACGAACTGACGGGGGAAACAGCCAGCAAACGACGACGACGACGACGGCAACGGCAACGGCAAAGTCAAAGCGCAAAAAACAACAACAACAAGAGCAGACAAGCTGGCAGGCCAGGCAATAGCAAAAGCTATGTGGAACGAACGAATAACTACAAAGTCGACGCGAACTGCAGCAGCACCAGCAACTCGCAGCGTACGTACAGAGGGGCCCGGATTGGAGATGTGGCAGTGGTAGTTATGGCGCGCTTTTAGTGAGCCAACGTACGACGATGACAAAGACGTAGATAAGAAACAGCAACGTGAACGAGCACGCACACACACATGCAAAGGCTTATGCATACATACAGATACATACATGCACAAACACATTCACACGTCGAAATATAATAAAAATAAAAAAATATAAAGAGAACAAAAAAAAAACAACAGCGCCAGCCATTCGTTTCTTTGCTCGTCGTCATTTCTCTGTTCATTCGCTTTCGTGCCCAGAGCAGGCAAAGGTAAAGAGCGCGTCGAGTGTTTGGTTTATGGATAAATTGTGCGCTCGCGGAGGTAATGGGGGCGCCGGCATGGAGTATACTTGAGTATCATCGGCGACGGCTGCGGCGCGTCAATGACGAGAATAGCAAAGGCACCACAGGCGGCAAAGGCAGCGGCAGCGGCAACAGAAGGCAAAGCAAAAAGCCAGCTATGTTTTTATGTATATGTATGTATGCATGTATGTATGTAAGAATGTGTGAATATACGATGGGGCGACGCTCTTCAAGCTAAAGGCGGCCCACGTTTTTAGTTGTAAATATGTATGTGTGTGTATTTGTGTGTTAAATGTAAGTTTGCCGGCGTGTAGAAAAATTACTTGGAATGAAAAACGGGCGCTGTGGGAATGGCACAATGAAATCATTTTTAAGAAACATGCGTACATATGTACATATGTATTTATCTATGTTTTTACGTATGCACGAAACAAAATAAGAAAAAAACAAACAATTGAAAATTTATAAACTTGCAAATTTAGAAAGGTTTTAATTGCCGTTTTTAGTTTCAAATGATGAAAAACATTACAAAACTAGACACAGAGGTAGTTATCAAATGCATTTTCCATTTAAATAGAAGAGTTGAACAGCAGCTTGTTTCTGTTTTACAACCAGATTGGCTTATGGCCAGGTTTAAATCATTCAGATACAGACTACACATGCAATATGTGCGAACAAATACAAATACTGAAACGAACGGATGCAAGCAGAGAGCAAGCTCGCAAGCGGGGAAAAATTGTTCGACACAGCTAAGTTGTTTGAAAAACAGCGCAATACCGTTGAAAAACCCCACCGCAACTGGTGAACGAACATTTATTTGTTATTGGTGAGTGTGTGCGCTCTGTTTTTGTATCTGTTTTTCAAATACATGGCTTTGTGTTTGCCTTTATTGCGGCTGTGTTTTCGTGCGCTAACTTTAAAATTCATAAGTAAAACGTACGTGTTTGTGTGCGCACCCACACACATAGCGTAAATAACATAAAGGACCGCCAGCTGAACATAATACAATTATGAAGACTTCGTTAATTTATTTACTCTTTGTCTTTGATGTCATTAAATATGCAAAGCTAAGGACCAACGAGTTGCATCGCAACCAACTTAACATCCTACTGAGGCTAATTAGTATGGCAACGCCATAATTATAAAAATCAACTCTGGTTATGGTGCATTCACAATATTCCCAAGCAGAACAGTTATAGCTCTTATACCACGAACACAGCAATAATAGAATTCTTTTAAAGCCTTAAGAACGAACTGTCGCATGTGAGCAAGTTCCCGTTTGTGTTAGCACGGCAAATCAAAATGTATAGCCCGCAGGCAATAAGAACAACAAAAACAACAGCCAAAAAGAACAAGAACCACAACAATGACCTTGGCATTGACCCAAATACATGCATATATGTGAAAACAGATGCTCTTTTTGTGAGATCTTGAGTGTACCCGTGCTTTATCTATGTATGTATTTGTGCACACAACAACAACACCAAACATAAAGGGAATGAGTAAAAACAAAATGGTATGAGGAATTTCGACGGCAGCGTCAGCGGCAACAGTCAACCATCACGGACATTCTGAATGAATAAATGGGGCTTTACGCATACATGTACATACAAACGTAGTTCCATAGTCCCAAATATGTACGTATGGGAATGTGTATGCACAGAAATGGAGAGAGTTCGACAACATATAAAAGCTGTCGTGCTCTGATATCGCTTATCAGTCAAGGGCTTTGAAGTCAGTGTGCTTTGAAATCAGTTCAAGAGTTTCTGGTCAATGTGATTGATGTGAATACATGCTAGTTCAAAGGGCATCTACTAATTAATTATATTCTAATTGTAAGGTAACATTGCATTCAATTTAATTACCTGATGTGGCGATGGTGATGCCTGCGATGGCTGCGGCGATGGACTCGGGGCATGACCGGGACTACTGCTGGGTGGCGGACCACCACCAGCGGCATGCGGCGTTGGCGGTTGCTGTAGCGGTGCATGATGCGGTGAGGCAGGCGGCAATGGATGCCCGGGTCCCGGACTTGGCGATGAGCCACCCGGCCACGGTCGATTTGGTTCGGGATACTGCAATTAGTAATTAAAAGCAAACAGGAGTAAATAACTGATTTTCAACAGCAAATGGATTTCGAGCAAGCTCGACTCGACCAGGGAAAACTTTCAGCCCTAGATTGTAGGTTTAATCATTGCGTACAAACATTCAAAGAGTTATAAATAATTTGAATCAAATTTGATCTGCTTTGATTGAAAGGAGTTTATATTCAAAACTAATTTTTTCACTCATCGATTATCGAGTTTCTACGTCAAGAGGGACAGACATAGCTGATTATAAGATGCTTCCTTCGGCCTGTTACATGGTTCGGATAAGTTAGAAGAGAGTTAGTGAAGAGTTGGTTGCCTCCACCCACTAGGCATTTCTGGAATGTTGTGCTACTGCATTAAGCTATAATATCATTTTTTTTTTTCTGTCTATATGGGTTTCGAAACTGTTCCCTCAATAGGTCTGTTAGGTTAGACAGGAAGTATGGACATAAATGGTAATGCTGAGAAACTGCCCTATTTATCTTTCTCTTTATCGCAACAACCACTCTTTAGGTTCGTCTGGTGGTATTCGAGCACATTTGGTTATTCTCCGGTTCAAAATGCTATCGAACACTTCGCTTACAGTTGGCCAGGCATGTACCCAAGCTCTCCTTGTCTATAAGGTCAGATAGGATAGTGTTGTGGCATGCAATTTAGTCACCATGAAGTGAAGATCGAATTGCCATTGATAACCTTAATAAACCCCACTTCAACCCTTTTCATAAGTATGGCTAAATTGAACTGATTTATATTTTTTTTCCCACCTGGTGTGTTGTGTAGGCAGTTCGATGATTGGGCCCAGTTGCCGGTAGACCTGGTGGTGTTGGATATCTTTGCGGGTACGGCGAATATTGAGAAGTGGGCGGTGTATTTTGTTGTTGTTGTTGCTGCTGTTGTTGTTGTTGCTGTGTGGGACCGGGTGGTGGCGCCGGAGCTCCGGGTGCGCCACCGGACTGTTGTTGTGCCGCTTGTTGTTGTTGTTGCTGCTGCTGTTGTTGTTGTTGGGGCGAACTGGGATAGGAACCTGAGTTTTGACTGTGAGCTGGCGGATATGGTGATTGACCTCTGGAAGTATTTGACTGTAAAACAATAAAAATAAAATTAATAGGACAATCCCATTTAATCATTTCAATTTGCCAATATTTACACGTTATATATTATAAATTTTTATTTTAACAGAGTAACAGAGTAATCTGACTCCCCCCGCCCCAACCCTTAGTGGCTAATTTATTTCAATTTTTCGTTACGTTTGGATCATTTTAATCGATTTTCCACAATCAATTTTGGGGACACTCGCAAACATACATACAATATAAGGACAGCTCATGCTCCTTGGGGAAAATTGTCGATTGACAGTTACAAATGTGCATATGAAGCAAATAAGTTGGTTGTGCACAGAATTAATTAAGGTTTATATAATGTGAATTGAAGAACATACTAAGGTAAATTGTGTGTATGTATAAGATTTAATTACATATGGTCTAGTAGATGTGGTTTTGAATGCGAATAAAGTTATTCAACCAGTAACCGTTTATCAACTAAATAATCTACGTTTTATTGAAGCATATGCATATGTCCTATAATAAAAATTAAAATAATGCCTTAGCCAGGACAAACATAAAAGCTTTGCTTTCAAAGTGGTACAAAGGAAAAATAGAAATGCGTGAAATGAAATAATATATGACACAAGTGAAGAGAGACCACGACTACGAATAGATACACACGTGTGTATGTTAGCTGTATACAATCATACAATCACAATCATACATACAAACGCACACCCGCAACTTACGCCCCAAACAAAAAGCCCCTGCGGCAATGGCCATAACAAATGGCAAAGCAACAAAAACAACACCAGCACCAAAGTCGTCGTCGTTGTAGCATTGTTGCAAATGCCAGACCGAAGTAAAACATGGCAATAAATCTAATGGGAGAGATGCCAGAAACGGACGCATACACGTATACATATATATAATATATATGTATGTATATATGTGTGTGTGTGTGTATATGCATGTGTGTTTGTGTGCGCTTAAGCCGGCAGGGCAGGACAAGCAAGCAAGCAGGCAGCCAGCACAGCAAACGACGGCTTGGTCCACTACAGGGTGACAGGAAACATGAATGGATGGTTTTACTGCATACCGACGAGGGACTTTTATGTGCGCTTGTGTGTCTGCGGCTAAAGAGAATTAAAGCAACAAAAAAGGGAAAACTCATCATGGATGAAAATCAAAAGCAGCAAATGTGAATGTGAGTAAGTGTACGCGCGCGCGTGTGTGTGTGTACGACAGTCAGCAACAAGGCAGGGCTGAATTGAAACTCATACAAACAAAAAGAGAGAAAAAGAGACAGGAAGGGTCGCAGCAAAGCACAACGTGTATAAAACACGAACGAACGAACCAAACGAATGACAGCGCAACGGAGAAAATAACGTTTGTGTGTATGACAGTCGAAACAGACAGACCGACCGTGCCTGAATAGATGAAAGGGGAGAATGGTGGAGACAGAAACGAGCAAACTGCATTCTGTGTGTGTGTGTGTGTGCGCGCTGTATTTTAACGGTGGTAGGTTAAAAGCCGGCGACGAATTCAAAATATAATAGCAGTAGCAGCAGAAGCACAAAAAAGGGAATACTATATGGGAAAATGTTCTAGTAGTTGAGGGCGAACAAATCAATCGTTCACAGGATTACATGAACGAAAAAAATATGTTTGTATGATAAAAACGTATATTAAATTTCTTTTGGATATAATCTAAAAACATATTTACAAATTATGTGCATATTAATAATCCACCTATACTACTGAGTAGAAATACTCTCAACCAGGTATCTACACTTTACAGGGTATTAAAAGCAGTCCCTTTGCCTGTGTGTATGTGTCTATTATTTCATTATACACAACATAGGCAGCGGCATAGAGACAGCAGACGTGTTTTTATGTATGATATCTGTATGTAAGTATGTATGATTAAATACACTTGCCACAATAAAAGGGGAAAGTTTAATACAGACATTAATACATACAGACTTTTATAAATATGATTGCCAACAGCAATTTTAAGGGCGCAATTTGTATATGTACACAAGAAGCGTTGCGACAAATATTAATACTGGAAAGACAATGATTGTAAAATGATGACCATCATTTAACAAATTTCAGATACAAATTTTGACATTTTATTACTTTATGCGAATTGAAAGAATAATATATACATACATATATACGCGCCACAGAACAAACAACCCCGATGCACGATACACAAAAGGATAAAGAACACCAAAGGCAAAATTGTATGTGCGCCACTTTTTGAAGGTCGAACAAACCTTAAGAGAACTTTAAACGACTTAACAACAACAACAACAACAACGGCAACGGCAAGAACATCAACAAACAATAATAAAGAAAGAAATGCACAGAGCCAACAACAAGACCCAGTATGAGCCTAAAATGTTAGGTGGAAAGGGAACAAATGCCCACAAACAAAATCGTTCAAAGGTCACATAAGTTCAGAAACCTGAAGTCTTTAACTGGCATTGTACGTACACGTTGAATGATTATTATATACATATATATATCGGCAACACCTGTTGTCAGACGATGGTTTAGTTGTTTAATATAAACAAGTAGGCAGGCTCTAGGCGAGATATCCAGAATGAACTTTACGCGTGTTGACGCGTATACTGAAATCTGACTTAACTTCTCTGTTCCATATCTCTGGTGTATTTCAAGCGATTTCAATAAATATTTCACAGTTTCTTGTTATTTCGTCTAATTTTTTAAACGCTGGCTAAAAGTTGTCCAAATTCAGCATTTTGTTGTTATCGAACACATGTGTATATCGGAAACGAAAGAGTTATCGAAAATTTGAAACAAACTTCTACTGCCTATCTGGAGTCTCTAGCTCTTATAGTCTCTGAGATGGACGAAATGCATACATACAGAGAGACGGACGGACAGACGGACATGGCTGTTGATGCTGATCAAGAATATATATACTTTATGGGCTTGGAGATGCTTCCTTCTGCGGTTATTAGAGCATAAAATTGTTTCATTGCATTCAACTCTTGACTTTAACCAATCGAATTCAATTGCATTAAGCAGACCAAAAAGTAAATAATTACTGAAATTATTTCCGTTCGCATGATACATCATACTTAGGTTAATAAGTAACAACTAAGTATGATAACTTGAAATTTTGTAATATTTTAACGTTTTGGGATATTACAAAGCACCCATAAAAGAATTTATAATGCATATTAAGTATCAGATAAGATTTGTGTACGCAAAGTCGAGCACGTTTTAGTTTGATTCGTTTAGTGCTATTTTTTATTACTAAGTTTTTTTTTGTGTGTTTAAAGTTCATTGCCATTTAATCGACTTGTGTTAGTCATCTGAACAAGACGCAATATTTATCAATGAGTGCTTAAATTTCAAATAAATTATAAACAAAAGATACCGACGACGAATATGGAATACTCTTGCACACATATAACTAAAGTTCACTTGTGATATAATATATTAAATTCATTTAGTTATATATAATACTAAAAGTTGCTAAATAGTTTTCGTATGATAATTTTGTAAACTAGAAGACTGCGTATTGAAATCAGAGTAGAATCAGAAGATATGTCAAATTATTTGCATCGCATTTATATTATAAACAAAAATTCCCCAACAACAACGACCGATTAAATTTTAAATAGATGATTTTGCGAAATATTATAGCAAAGACGTATTATAAACAACAACAGCCGAAGAAGAATGCGTGTAAACAAAAGTAAAGAAATAAATATATAAAAAAAAACACAACAAAACAAAAAGGCACACACAAACATACTAAGGCGCAAACAAACATATATGTATGTATGTATGTATGTGTCGAACCGTAAATTGCCGCGTCTCTTCTGCTTGCTTTTTGTCAGGTGGTGGTCTCGTCGACGTCGTCGTCGTGGTGGTGGTGATAATAGTGAATTGTGAGGGCAATGGTTAATGGTGGTGGTGCCGGCAATTTCTTCTTCTACTTCTCTTTAGCCAACACCAAATACTGCCTTCCCGCCTTTTTCGTTTCCTCGTCATGTTTTGTTGTTATTGTTATTGTTACTGTTGCTCTTGTTGTCGTTGTTGTTGTCTTCCGGCAACGAGTGCAGGTTCTTTTTTGGGCAAGTTGTGGGTACTACTTTGGGTCGTACGCGAAATCTCTCTCTCTCTTGTTATATATGTGTCAGTATGTCTGCAGCATTTTGCGGCACCTACAAAACGCGCGTTTCTTTTCTACTTTTTTTTTCTGGGGGTAGGGGGATGTGGGAAAAATCTTGAAAAGAACAACACAAGGAAAATTCGCGGGCGAAAGTAAAAACTTATATTTGAACTTATTGTGATGCTTGGGTAAGAATAACAGATATATATATTTCTCTCCCGCCGAAGTCTAAATAGCTTCTTCCAATCGGGCTTAGCTCTTGCACAAATTTTAAGCACTTCTATGCCTTCCACGTGTTCCAAAGTCATATTGACTTCATTTTGTGGCACAATCTACTATGATGTGCCTCAATAATTGCTTCGCAATGTCGGCTTCTTGGTATGCAATGTCCTGTCTTAGATATAAGCTACCCCAAATGCTCCTGTCACTCGTACCGTTCATTTTAACCTAAATATACATTAAAGTGAACAAATGTTTGGTACAAAATACCAAACTCTTCGAAATCCCAGTTTCAAAAATCATCTGGTTGGCAATAATCTCATTTTTATGTGCATAATAGTATTTAAAAGATTATACTTCTTTGAGCTTTGAACTTTACTTTTGTATTATTTTTTAATAAGAAAGAAAATAAATTGGAAACTCCCACAGTTGATTTGAAAGTCAATGTTTCTTAAAATTTTGTTACCTTTATATATATATATATATAAATTTGTCAAAATAAACTGCAACTTATACTTGTTCAAAATAAATCTTTATAGCTTCAGTGAAACTTTTTAATCATATCGATATTTACTTTCAGGACAACTAGAGTATACCTTATTTATGTATACTGGAATGGGTAATCTTTTCAGATCTCAACACAATATAAACGTTGATATTGACTTACCGGTGGAGGTGTCCTATACGTTGCTCCCAGCTGTGGGCTATAGGGTCTTGGTGGTGGTGCCCAGCCACCTTGTTGTGCACCGTATGGCTGGTGTTGGGGCGGCGGCGGACCGTGGCCAGGTAGTGGGGGTGGTGGACCAGGTGGGCCACCTGGTTGCTGTTGGGCATTTTGTTGATGTTGCTGCTGCTGTTGTTGTTGTGCGGCAGCTGCCGCTGCTGCTGCTGCGTTGGCCGCTTGCTGTGAATCATAGTTGTTCGCATAGCGATGTTGTGGTGGTGGCGGCGGATTCGATGATTGCAGTAATGAATTCAATGTGGGTGTTGGACCCTGCGGCGGCTGTCCGGGTATATAACGTTGCTGTTGCTGTGGCGGTCGATTTGGTGAGCCACCAGGACCTTGGGGCTGTGGCTGGTGTTGTTGCTGCTGCGGCGGTTTGCTGCCAGGCGGTGGTTGCTGCGTGTTTGCATAGCGATAGGGATCCATATTGGGATCGCCAGAGTGATAGCGCGCATAGGCGGGATGTGCATGCGGCGGTGGCGGTGGCAAATGTGCTGAGCCATATTCGTCTTTGACACCGGGCGTATGCTCTGGTGGCAGCGGCAGTGGTCCCTGTGGTGGCGGTGGTGGTCCGCCATGATGTTGCATGTGTGGAGGCATTGGCGGTCCTTGTGGATGCTGTTGTTGTTGCTGATGTAAATGGTGATAGTGGGACATAGCTGCCGCCGCTGGATCAGGTGGTGCACCTGGTGTAGGCGGCCCGCCATAGGGATGGGGCACTGGGCCACCCTGTTGTTGTTGTTGTTGCTGCTGCTGTTGTTGTTGTATATTAGGATCATTGCCGTTGTTTGGCGTGGGCGGTCCCGACGTCGGCGGTGTGACGCCACCTGCAGCGCTGGCTACAACCGCTGCAGCTGCATTAGCCCCACCACCACCGGCTGCACCACCACCCATCGTTGAGGGCGATTTAATTTTTTCATTCATTGCCTCCGTATTTTTGGGCTGGCGATGATGATGCTGCTGCTGTGCTGCTGGTGCTTAACAAATTGTTTAGCTTTTGCTTGATGAAGAATCTCCACAGACAACAACAACGTTGACGCTGATGACGACGACTTCCCCGACTGCAGCGGCAAGTTTGAGGTTATGTTAGCTGCAAGTTTTGAAGAAGCATTCGGTTAGTCTTTACTTTTTTAAGCACAGTTAATCGTATAATAATATTAACAAACATCGCACGGTACAAACATCAGTCAAAAAGTACACCAGGTGAACTCATACTAATTATGCACATAATCGCAAAATACATATTTCTTTTTGGCCGCCAACAAATTTTGTAACTCTTCATTCTGTGTATTGAAAAGTCAGCAGCTACCACAGCATTCTCTGACTGTCCGTTTACAAATTGTCGCGCGTTGACAGCCAAAGAGAGCGGGCTGCTCTCTTTTGAGCTCACTCACTCTCTCAATTCCACTCTCGCGCTCTTTACATTTGGCAGCAACGCCATCTCACTTGCATGCGAGTGTCCCTCTCACTGTCGCACTTATGAACGGCAGCGGTTTCGTGTATTAGTTTTTGTTTGCAAAAGGCCAGTAAATTATTCATTAAATATATTTTATTCTTAATGTTGATCTGAGTAGTTTAATTTTTGTTTTTAACAATTTGATTTTACTGTTATAACATAACAACTGTTATTATTTTCACGCACTAATAAACTGCAATATGCCACAATTAAATATTATTTAAAATTGCAACAACCCCAATGGCCAACAATTATTTTTGATTTTCAATTACGAGTTTTGCAAATCAGTAGTATATTACTGTTAGCGATTGTTTTTTTTTTTTTTTTTTTATTTTTATTTTTTTTTTAGAAAATTGCTTTATTGGCAGTTTGTAAAATATTTCTGACGTTCTTTTTTCCACTGAATGTTACATTTAGTTTATATTAATTTTATCACAAGCCTTTTCCGACATTCGACAAACAAATGTAATATTCCACACAATTTGGAAATATTTTCTAAATTTACATGTGCAATATTAGAAAAATACATATTTTAATTGCACACGATTTCCATATGCAAATATTCCGATAGCTATTCGCTCTTTGGTCGTGTCGGTCAAGATTTGTGATTTGAAAATAAGAGTAAGTATTTACTTAGTGTTTATCTTTAGAACACGTAAAGTCATTAGACACATTTCATTATAGCATAATTTTATCTAGATGTTTTGCGCATATGATTGGAGTCTGATGTAAGATATACATAAGTCACACAAGCGATTTAATAAAATTTTATGGACAGTTTTTCGAAGTTGTAGCAATAATTATATACTTCTTTTTTCATTATACACTTGGCGTGCGATTTCTTTTCGTATCATTTGCTTTTGGATTTTTTTGCGCGCTCTCTTGTCGATTTTCGTTTTATGCGGTGTGCTATTTATCTCGCTTGTATTATTATATGCGGCCTTTTTTCGTAATGCAAATAGATGTGCGAGAGCGAGACAACCACTGTGTTTATATTTAAATTTTAATGCCGAATGTGAGAACAAAACGAGTTTAGGTGTCGCGTTTTTAACAAATTGTTTTTGCTTATTATTTTTTTTTAAGGTGTAATACATATTTTATAGCTCTACTGTGAATTTCAGCGTCAAGCTGTAATTCTGTTGCATTTAGCTAGCCATTTGCTGCTGACGAACAAACAACAGTTGTAATTGCATTGCTCGCTGCTGCTGACGTTTGTCGTAGTCGCTGTCGTCGTCTCGTTTATGCTACTTTAGAGGTTTTTTCCTTTTTGTCATTTTGGTGATTATCTTTTTGGTTTGGCGTAGAGATTGATACATATTTTTGCGGTTGGTGTGACCCTGTGCTGATGATGCAAGGATCTGGCTCGACAATATTTTTTTTATTATATTTTCTGTATACACACACAAACACAAAGAGACACACATGCATCTGTACCGAACTTTGAGCCTGTATGTACATATGTTTTACTTATACTTTTTACTTTGCGGTAAATTCTTGCTTGATTTCAAGCAATTTTTCACAACTAATCAACACACACACTCACGACTCATGTGTACAACACACCCACACACTTACACATAGAAATATATTCACGCATCGACCGTCCATAGACTGGCTATATACACTAAAAACGACGAACTCGCGTGAGAAGACAAGCTCGGTACGAGTACGAACCATAAATTGTATGCCAAGTCTTGTCTGCGCTGCCGAAAAAAACTATTCATAACTATTGTGCACATGAAAAAACGACTGGTTAATGATAAATTCACACGCCGTTAATTGGTTGACATATTCTGCATATAATTTATGCACATTTTCTTTACTATCCAGTGTATTTCACTTATTTTTCTTTATTATTTCTCAGCATGACGACGAGCTGGCCCTGTACAAAGCGATTTTTAGCGTTGCCAGACATCTCAACTGACGCGAACAAATATGGCGGATAGTACATTGATAAATGTTTAGCTCTTATCGATACTATCGATATGTGGATTTTGTATTGCGATAACTATAATTTTATCAGCGTTGATAATATTATACATCAATTTATGCAACGTGGCATTTCATATATCGGTCTAGCTTTCTCACTTTTTTTTTTGTCGTGTATGTTCTAAGTTATAAATTTAAAAATTTTGCAATACTTGATTGAAAAATTAGAACTAGGCAAATGGCTAAATTCACATATGATATTTTTTGATATTCAAAATATACCTATAAAGAAAACATGGTATTTTTTTTATCCACCTTGTCTGGTCACACTATTTTAAAAGCACCGTTAAAAGGTAAAAGTAAATTCATTTGGCGTCTGCAGTTCTTAACATCATGTCTAAAGAATATGTTTTCTTGTTATACTGCCTTGTTGCAAATGTGTCAATTAAATTGGTGTATCCATATTCGTTGCGTCAAAATGATTTAAAAAGTACGGAAAATAATCTTCACCATGAGGGTAAGTTCCTATGAACGATTCATTTCAATTTCATTTTAATAAATGTTGCTAGTATCAATAAGTCTAATTCGAATGTATTGAATGTGCGAATTCTCATGTATGCCCAAAATGGCGGATTCTTCCGGTTCTTGTTCGAATTCGGGCTATCTCTTTCTGACAGGTTATTTCTAAAGTACACAGCGAAATCAAGCTTGCATATTTATGTAAAATGCAATGTGCGTAGCTGTAAATAACTGGATGTGGATGTGATGTATGTATGTACTTAAAATAAAAATCTTCAAGTGTTCCGTTTCCGTTAAATTTTTTTTATGCATTTTATTTTTTTTAAATCTAAAATCGGGATTTTAATTCAAATGTTGTTTGTATCTATTTATGTATATTAATTATTGAAAGGGCAATGGAAATATTTTAAATTAATTTCCAAATATCTGAACAATAAAAGTAAGACTGTAAAAAATGTTAAGCGGGAGTGAGCAAGACAGATCTACACAATAAAAACAGTTAAATGATCAGAAAGAGGGAAGAGTGAGATCGAGACAGAAAGTTATCAGTTGTATATGATTAAAATATAAAAGACGGCTCAGTTGATTTTACAGATCAAAAATATATATTTGTACGCATGGCTTATTGGTATTTGCAGATGTGGCCACAAGTGGATTAATGGAGGAGTGCAAACCATGCAAAACACGTGTGAAATGTGTACCGCAAATTCAATGTCCCGCTCATGTGCGAATGGGACAGCATGAGAAGCCACAAATTTGTGACTTGCCCGCTGGTAAATTTGGCTTTTGCTGTGAAACAGGTCAAAATCATACGGCACGTGAGAATAAGGAACGGCATGCAGCTTTTCCTTCTCTTCTGCCAGCCGATGTGCTTGAGGAGGCGCGCAAGAACTTTGAGCATTTGATGCATAGAGTGGGCCATCTTCAAATGCCTGTCCAACGTGGTCATCCAGATTTCATACATGGCATTGTTTTCCACTCCACGGCCAAAGAGGAAATTAATAATTTTGCACTGTCGAACAATGCACTCGAACAGGTCGTAACGACACAAGTG
The DNA here is from genome assembly GCA_035044485.1 of Scaptomyza reducta. Lineage (NCBI taxonomy): Eukaryota > Metazoa > Arthropoda > Insecta > Diptera > Drosophilidae > Scaptomyza > Scaptomyza reducta. The sequence continues at coordinate 380,176 of JAWNNV010001381.1, read as the reverse complement.
TTTGTTCAGAAGGAACAGGTGCCTGTAGATGATTTCATTACGAACAATGTTCAAGTCAAGTTCTCAAAGACACCGTTAGCTCATCATTGCCAGGCGCCGCCAATTTGTCGTGGCTCGGATAATATTCGTAGTCTAGATGGCACTTGCAATAATCCATTGTCTCAGCATTCGCATTGGGGTGCAGCCGGACAACCGATGGAGCGCCTGTTGCCACCAGCTTACGAGGATGGTATTTGGACACCTCGCACTAGATCCAAAGATGGCAGTCCACTAACAAGTGCTCGTGATATCTCACGTGCTCTCTTTGGGGATGTACATCGTCCACACGCCAAATGCAATCAGCTTATCATGCAATTTGGACAGCTGTTGGCTCACGACGTTTCCCAGTCCGCTTCAGTGCGTCTCGATGAGAGTGGTGGCCTGGTACAATGCTGCTCCACCGGTGGTAAAAGCATGCTTCCCCGTGACAAACAACACTTTGCCTGTATGCCCATTCCAGTGGCGGAGAACGATGAATTTTATAGCGCCTTTGGTGTGCGCTGCCTAAATCTTGTCCGACTCTCCCTGGTGCCCAGTGCCGACTGTCGTTTGAGTTATGGCAAGCAGCGCAGCAAAGTAACCCACTTCATTGATGCCTCGCCCGTATACGGTTCCAGTGAGGACGCTGCACGCGATTTACGCACCTTCCAAGGCGGTCGTTTGCGCATGTTTAATGATTTTGGTCGGGATCTGTTGCCCCTCACAAGTGATAAAAACGCCTGTGGCACTGAGGAACCAGGCAAATCGTGTTTCAAGTCGGGTGAGCTTAAAAGTGATAAGCTATCCATTCCGTTTTCAACTTTGGCATTCATAATATAACTTTCCTTATTTTTGTTATCTTCAGGTGATGGGCGTACCAATCAAATAATCTCACTCATTACACTGCAAATAATTTTGGCACGTGAGCATAATCGTATCGCTGATGCTTTGGCCAAGTTGAATACGGCGGCAACCGATGAATGGCTTTATCAAGAGGCACGACGCATTGTGATCGCTGAGCTGCAGCATATTACGTACAATGAGTACCTGCCAGCCGTGATTGGACCACATCAAATGAAACGTTTCCGTTTAACACCTAAACATGAAGGATATTCCAATGACTATAGTGTCGATGTTAATCCTGCCATTACAAATGAGTTCTCTGGCGCTGCTTTTCGGATGGGTCATTCTAGGTAGTTTGTACAATACAATAAGGATTATAAAAAATATCTGATGATTGAATATCCTCCATTTTTAAGTGTCGATGGCAAATTTCGCATACGTGATGAGATCATCAATATACCAGATGTGATGTTTAATCCTTCACGTATGCGCAAACGTGAATTTTTTGATGATATGCTGCAAACTCTGTTCACACAGCCAATGGAACAAGTAGATAGCTCAATTACACATGGTGTAAGTGGGTTTTAAATTGCTTTACGAGCTAGAAAGGTTTTAAATTTATTTAAATTTATAGCTCAGCCGATTTCTGTTTCGTGGCGACAGTCCATTTGGCTTGGATTTGGCTGCAATTAATATACAACGTGGTCGCGATCAAGGATTGCGTTGCTATAACGACTATCTCGAAGTGATGGGTGCACCAAAGCTACGAAGTTTCGATAAGTTTCCAAAAGATGTGAGTATTTATAGAGTTTATAAATATAATATATATTGTTAGTACTTTGATTTCGTTTGTTCAGGTTGGTGAAAAGCTATCGCGTGTCTATCGTTCAACAGATGATATTGATTTATGGGTTGGCGGTTTGCTGGAACAAGCTGTTGAAGATGGTATCGTTGGCATAACTTTTTCAGAGATTATTGCCGATCAGTTTGCACGCTTCAAGCATGGCGATCGCTATTACTACGAATATGATAGGAAAACTAATCCAGCGGCATTTAAGCCAGCACAGTTGCAGGAAGTGCGCAAAGCCAGCATTGCACGTTTAATATGCGACAATGCCGATCATTTGACTCTGCATACGGTGCCAACAGCCGGTTTTGTGCGAGCCGATTTTCCAGGGTAAGCTTTTCAAATAAAATGGCATGCAAAATGTTTATTTGGTTTTTGGATTATTTATAGTAACACGCTGTTACATTGTGATGATCCCAGTCTTCCTTCAGTCGATCTAAGTGCCTGGCGTATGTAATACTTTAATGCTTTTGAAACTGCTTTATATATTTAAAATGGGTTTTTGAAAATACAAATAAAGGTTTACCATAACCAGAATAAAATAATATCCATGTTCAAATAATATTATACTTTAAATATTTCATAATCTTAAGAATCATGAAATCCGAATACTTTTTTTTAGCTACCAAGTTGAAACTCTTGTATAGGAATTGTAATAACTTAAAATTGGATACCATCCACAAAAAATGGTGACAATAAAACTGTCAGAGATTTATTGTAATGGAATTAAACACGTAAATAATCTTTAGTAGATTTATTTTTATTATGTTTATTTCGTATTTTTCGTCATTTAAATGGAAAATGTGTTATGGCAGGTGATAGATTTTACATTCTCACTTTTCTGTTAATTAAATGTACAACTTTTGTCTTAACGCTCAGTTAATTAGTGACTTAATTGATATATAAACTAGTTGATATTTGAGTCAATACGATAAACTTCAAATTTAAATTGCAATTGCAGTTACAGCGTATTGTTAAGTTTCAGTACTGTAACGAAATTTTATTGATAGACTGTGCAATTTGTGTACTCTATTTTATGTGTGAACTGAACAGCTGAATCAGTAACAATGTCGGTGGATAATTTGGCATTGACAGCATTGAAAAACTAAGACTGAGGCTGCTCCTTACTGTCGACATTCTCGTCGGAGTAAGCCAAATACAGGAAATAGTCCTTCTCACCGTGCTCATGATACAAGAGGCCTATGGTAGCCGATGTCGGTGGAATTACTCCATTCACAAAGAAAAATAGAGCATCATCTGGACGAAGATTGATGCGTTTACGTATTAAAAAATAGAATTGACCCACTGTCAAATCGTTGGGCACCAGATATTTCTTTTTGTCCAGCGCAGCATGACGTGTTTTTGGTATCTTCTCCACGATGACAGGGACACGATCAGGATACTTTCGACGAATTTTGTCGCCCTCTGAACGACGCTTTTCAAATGAATGATCCTTCTTGAATTGAAAGTGCATGCTCATTATGAAGCCGTCCGTGTTCCTTGATGTTTAATGTTGGAAACAAAGAGATTTGAAATTTTTCTCTTTACGTTAATGACTGCACGACTAAAATATGATTTGTGATTGTTAATTTTAGGTTTTTTGTCAAGTCAAAACATTTCATACTCAAAACGCTTACTTTATTTACAGTTAAGAACAACACTACGATTCGAGCTACCCCAAAACGGAAGCTGCGAAAGCTTTCACTGCAAAAGCTCCCAGTTGGCCCCGGATAGCTTTCGGAGCAATGCAGCTATATCTCTAACTATAGCTATACCAGGTTAGATAGTGCTCTCGGGCCAGCGTTCGTTCGGTCGTTCGTGTGACGTCTATAGAGACGATGCCATACGAATATTGTATATGTGTGATTTCCGGTTTCTAATAAAGCTGCTCGTGCTGGAACAGATAATTCAGTTGTCGCCATTCAACAGGTGCAAACAGACGCGACCGGTCGTACGCACGGAGCCGTTAATTGTGATGTGCTATATTCATGCATATTGAGACAATTCCCGCTAAGTGCAATACTCGTGTTAGTGCTAAACATAAAATATTAACAACAATCGCGTAGGTAAGTGAACAATATAAACATCGAATCACGAGAATGAAGAAAAAGTTCGAAAAAACATTTAACTTTTTTGCATTATTTTGGCCAACACATAAATAGTGCATAAATTGTGTGTTTTAATTGTGTGCATAATATTTTTTTCCCTCCCACGCATATTTGGAGCAAAGATACACACACGTACATATGCATGTGTGTGTGTGTGTGTGTGTGTGTGTGTGTGTCTGTGAATGTGTGCATGTAAATTGAAATTGAATTTTAGTTTGTTATGCCTATTAAAATTCGTTTGATTTTATTGAAGACATAGTTCTCAAGTAAAAGCCAAATAGAAAGAACAAAAACCAAATGCAAACATTAATAAATCAGAGATGTGAAAAACGATTAAAGTCAGAAACGTTTTCGTATTTTCTTTCACTAGTTTATACTAGTACAATCTTATCAATGCGATTCATACTTACTAAATAATTTCGAATTTGTAATCTAATTTTTGTTTGAAAACAAGTTTTATTATGGAGAAGGTTTAGCAGAGATTATTGGATCATCGATTTGCAAGTTTCTGATTTTTTAACTAATCAAAAGTGCTTACTTATTATATATAATTTGCACTGCAAATCAAATCTTATATACTAATAATATTACTCATACAACATGGGTGTATTATGAATCTAATCAGCAGATAGAATGGAAAGAAAATGAAAACAAACTGTTCATATTTAACATACAAATATTGGTTAATTAAGAATTGTGGCGGCGGGCGGCATCGCTTTCATTTATCTTGACCTTATATTTAGACATCTGCATTTGGGTTATGGCTGTGGTAAAAATTTCGAGTCGCAATATTGATCAAAAGTTGTACCAAACTATTTTTAGTTTTTATTATCGCACTAGTTAAATAGTTTTATACTTTCAACTAATTAGTTTCCCATATATATCAAATAAAATACACTGTAATAAATTCACGACAATTAAATAAGACTAAAGCTCAGACTGGCTTGTGCAGCTAAAAATAAAACTGATAAGCCAAGTGCGAATTTTATTTTTTTATTTTATGTTTACAATGCCCAGATGTTAATTGAAAAAGTAGATTAAGATCGTGGATGCATGAAAAAAAAAAATATTATAAAACAAAATACAAAAATGTGTGTTTATATATTGGGTTCAGTGTGTTGCCATGGCCAAGATAAAAACAAAATAAAATCCCATATTTTTTTAACGAGACAATACATGTAATTTAGAGGTTTTTTTCTTCTTATATAATAAGCTTGAGCTTAAGAAAAAATGGTTAAGAAGTAATCAATCTTATGACAAACAAATATTTTGAAATCTTTTGTAGTATAATTTACGTTTTACTGTTCTATTAGCCAAATTATTTGATATCATTGTTTGTATTATTAATTTTTGGTATACATATTTATTCATTTGCGTCCCACAGTTTGCATATTAAACAATATTCGCCGATTCGTATCATCATAACTTTTTTTATAAATTGAAAAGTCAATCAAACACGCTGTCGTCGACATACGTGAAAATTTAATTCACAACTTCATCAATAGGTGCAAAATTGTTTGTGAGGCTGTACCTTGTAAGTGAATAGTACGCGTGTATCTGTATATCTGTCTGCCTTGTCGGTATATACACAATATAATATATATATATTATTATATAGGTAAATACATATTTTCTTTAACGCTTGATTTGTTACGAAACATTAAGTTTTAGCTAAAAAATTTTGAATTTCTATTCAATCTGGAGAAGTTAAAAGGAAAGTCAGTGTTAATAGAAAAAGCATTAAAATATTTAGTATATGTAATTTTTTCAATTAAACTGATTCTTTGTTTCCAGGATAATGACGCCTTATTGAACCATCCACAAAGCACATAAGCAAAATGAACCACCAGAAGACGCATTACGAAACTAGTTTAGACTATCAGAGTGCCGACTATCTGGCTGGTCTTCATACGTTTGTGTATGGCAATTAGTAGAAGTGAACGTCAAAGAGCAAGCAACGGAAGGAAGACAGAAGGCAAACAATAGGGATAATATTTACAAAGTGCATTCGCAATAACGTTGAGAAACATGTTGTGCATGGCACTTAGATTGGAATCTGATTTTTTCACATTATTCCTGTTTTCCCTCCTTGTGTGCTGTGCTCATCAAGCAAACACTAACTGTTATGACAGTATCAATGGTTTCAATACCAATCCAAATATTCAGCCAGCAACAGTTAGTAATGGTACTGAAACTGACACTTTGCCCACAACAACAGTGCCGACTGCTGATGCATCCGTTTGGAAATGTTGCTGCTGGGAAGCAGCCAATCAAGTAAGTGTATACCGATTACACAAGCATTGCATTTAACAAATGACTGAGCTCTTTCAATTGTGGTCTTCAACGTTGTCATTAAAGCTGCAAATTGAAGAAGCCTAGTAAATTGTGTTGAACTGGATTTATTTGATTATTCCGAAACTTAAAACTAATTAATGGTTTGACGTTTTCTAACAAAAGTCCTTTATCTGTGAACCCATTAAAAATGGGTAAAAAGGGTATAATGGTTTTATGCGAAAGTATGTAACAGACAGAAGGAAGCATCTCCGACCCCATAAAGTACATATATTCTTGATCAGCATCAACAGCCCAGTCGAAGTATGAATGCGTCGATCTCAGAGACTATTAGAGCTAGAGACTTCAGATTTGGTACATAAGCTCGCCTAATCCCTAGGCTGTACAACTTTGTTTCAAATTTTCGATAACTCTTCCAGTTTCCGATATACACATATGATCGATAACAACAAAATCGTGAATTTGGAAAACTTTGAGATGAAGTTTGAAACATTAGACGAAATAATGACAATCTGTGAAATTTTTATTGAAATCGGTTGAGAAACACTGGATATATGGAACATTGAAGTTAAGTCAAGTATACGCGTACACACACACATGTTTGCAAGCACTGACTGCACGCGTAAAGTATGGGGTTCAGGGTGTCGTCTAGTCGTAATTTCTCGACTAGAGCCTTTTTACTTGTTCTTTCCGTGTAAATGTATAAACTAATTTTAGTTTAGGGAGTTTCAGATGTATCAAACTTAACTTTAAACTTTCATAATGGTTAGTCACTGCATGTTTGTACAATTTGCTCATGCGACGCAATCAATTAGGATAAAAAAAGAATTATTTGAACTTTTAGAGAAAACTTTTTAATTAGAATTAGGCGACCTTCTTAGCACTCAGATATATAGCACAAAATTCTAATAATAATTCATAATATTTTTGTTCTTTGTCGCAGAATGAGTTCGAGTGTCGTTGCGAGGGCGAAGCGCTGACACGGGTGCCACAAACGTTGAAGTTGCCCCTGCAAATGCTAACAATTGCATCAGCGGGCTTGCCAAGATTACGCACGATGGGCTTAAAGGTTTATGCCAGCACGCTGCTCGATGTGTGAGTATAGATTCATCTAGCCTTAAATAGAATATCAGCTGCAGTTGCAGTTCCCAAATTGGTTATACATGCAACACATGCATTATTAATTTACATCGTTGCAGTGCCTTCATTGACTGCCCGCAACTTGAAACCATACAAGATGGAGCCTTTGCCAATTTACCAATTCTACGCACCATGTACGTACATGCTTACATAAATACATACATACAATGAACATATGTGAACATACATGCTTATATAAATACATACATACAATAAACATATGTGCTTATTTATTATAGCTATATTTCACATGCACCAAAATTAACATTCCTTTCCAAAAATGTTTTCGAGGGAATTTCGGATACCATCGAAATAATGTAAGTACAACAAATTATTATATTTCCAACAACTAATTGGCTCATTCGTTGTTGAATTGAATTAAATGCAAATGTAACAGTAAAGTATTAAACTAAAATATTTAAAATATACAAATAAATAAGTGCTGCATTCAAATATGGTTTTACCTATTTTGCAAAGCGAGTCCAAAATCAGTTCAATTAAATTTTAGAGATTAGCACCAAAAAAGTAAAAGAACAAGTAAGAAGGCTATAGTCAAGAAAGTAATACCTTTGCATATTAATTATAAAAATGTTATAATAAATAATCAAAAAACTAATCCATTGACTTTTATTTGTATTTAGACGCATTATAAATAGTGGTTTAACGAGCGTGCCCGATCTTGGACATCTTCCACCCTATAATATAATGCAAATGATGTAAGTGATCACTTTTTGCCCTATTATTTAAATTTACAAAATAATAAATTAAAACTTTTTATGTATTCATAGTGATCTCGATAATAATCAAATTTCTCGAATTGATTCCAAATCTATTCAAGTGAAGACTGCGCAATTGTAAGTTTAATACACTTAAATACATTTAGTAGTACAAATTACTATTTTTCTTCTACATTTTCAGCGTTTTAGCAAACAATGACATACACTACATTGATGATTCCGCATTTATGGGCTCCAAAATAGCTAAACTGTGAGTATTTTAAAGACATTTTTTTTTTTTTTTTAATATTATTATATTTTTTAAAATATTATAGTTCGTTGAAGGATAATCGGCAACTAAGTGAGCTGCATCCGAATGCATTTTATGGCATCATAGATATGACCGAACTGTAAGTAAAAGTAATTTCTATTACGTATTTATCACTCTTATATTGAAACAGTGATCTCTCGAGCACTTCGCTGGTACGCTTGCCTTCAGCTGGACTGCAGACAGTTGAAGTATTATATATAATGAATACGCATACTTTGAAAACGATCCCATCCATATATAACTTTCAGGTAAACACATTTTTAAAACTAAAACTCTTTGCCTGTTTTTTAATTCTGCTGGATTTGTATGCTTTATTTTTACATAGAACTTGCAAAGAGCGCACTTAACTCATTCCTTCCATTGCTGTGCGTTTCAATTCCCCTCGCGTCACGACCCCCAAAGGCACGCTCAACGCATGCAGGAATTGCAGAAGTTGCGGGAACAGTGCAATAGTGAACGTGATTCGCACAAGCAGGGTGTACGAAAGTCTGACAAAGCCGCCACAGCAGTCAATGATATGCCTGGAGTGTATTATGGGTATGTATGTTTGCAACAGAAGAGACATTATTGTTACTGGAATCGATATTAATTTCATGTAATTAAAAAATGCTTTAATGAGTTTTCAACTTTATTGCCACACAATTTGGTTTGAGTTACAGCAAAATCTACCATTAAAAAGTTTGACTGTGTATCAAATTTCATTTGCAGTGATTTGTAATTAAATTAATTTAATAAATGTGTAATCGATTGTTTAACCTTCTTCAATTCAATTCAATTCAATTCACTTTTAGTCGTTGGAATCGTGATTTGTCCAATGTTGTGTCCAAAAGTGATTTAAACAATAATATGCTAACTGAACCGCTTAAAGAGAAAACGCCCATTTCGTATGATTATATGGCTGATGGGACAATGAACAACATTGGAATATTTCATGAGGAGATTACAATAAATCCAGATGATGATCAAATGGCTGAGTATTGCGGTAACTTTACATTTAGGTAAGCATTTGATCAAAGCGTTTTCAAAAACTTCTTAATTGATATTCATTTTTCATATAGAAAACCAAATATTAATTGTTATCCCATGCCGAATGCCCTGAATCCCTGTGAGGATGTCATGGGTTATCAGTGGCTGCGCATAGCTGTTTGGATTGTTGTGGCATTGGCTATTGTGGGCAACGTTGCTGTCCTAGCTGTTATACTATCGATTAAGTATGTTTATTATCATTTAATTTAAAGGCTTTGATGATTCATTTCTGTTTATTTTTAGATCCGAAAGTCCATCTGTGCCACGCTTTCTGATATGCCATTTAGCTTTTGCTGACTTATGCTTGGGTCTCTATTTGCTGCTAATTGCTTCAATTGATGCGCACTCCATGGGCGAATATTTTAACTACGCCTACGATTGGCAATATGGTAGGTAATTAGTTCAATTTATTGGAAGTTTGTTAGCTTTTATACGATTTTATTTAGGATTGGGCTGCAAAGTTGCCGGCTTTTTAACTGTTTTTGCAAGCCATTTATCGGTCTTTACCCTGACGGTCATCACAATTGAACGCTGGTTTGCCATCACAAATGCTCTCTACTTGAACAAACGTATAAGGTTGCGTCAGGCTGCTGTCATCATGACAACTGGCTGGCTTTACTCTATATCGATGTCCTCATTGCCGTTGTTCGGTATTAGTAATTATTCATCAACGAGGTGAGTGAAATCACAATATTTAATTTCCACACAATAATTATAAAATGAAATTTACTTAGCATTTGCCTGCCGATGGATAAACGCGATATATACGATTCTGTCTACTTGATATTGATATTGGGTTGCAATTTTTTGGCTTTTACTATTATTGCCATATGCTATTCGCAAATCTATCTATCTCTTGGTCGTGAAACGCGTAATGCACGTCAAAACAATCCTGGTGAAATGAGTATTGCTAAGAAAATGGCACTTCTGGTGAGTGTTTTCTTGTTTTGCTTAGTTCAGTAATCTTTTAACTGTAATTTTCTCACAGGTATTTGTTAATTTCGCTTGTGGTGCACCAATCGCATTCTTTGGTCTTACCGCATTGGCAGGCTATCCGTTGATCAACGTTACCAAATCAAAGATATTACTTGTATTCTTCTATCCATTGAACTCATGCGCTGACCCATATTTGTATGCCATCCTAACGTCTCAATATCGTCAGGATCTGTTTCTCCTGTTGTCGAAGTAAGTACATATGCATTTAGAGTTTACTAAATACCAAATTCAAGCTTCATTTTTGCTACAGATTAGGCTTTTGCCGGAAGAGTGCGTTAAAATACAAATACAGTGATTCGATGCCTCCAACTTCAAATTTTTCTATACGCAAATCGATTGAACAACCAAATGCATTTGGTCGAAAGGCTTCACAAGTTCTAGGCCCGGAGACACAAAAAATGCTGAAGAATAATGAAGATTATGTGTAAATAATACATATATAATATCTTCTTGGGTGTATTATTTGGCAGTTTCAAGAAAATCTCTAAAGTGTTTATGCAATTAATAATATTCACGTATTTCTACTTCACCCGCTTTGGGAATAAAACTCTATGTGATTCGTTTGCCTTATATTTAGAAGTTTAACCAATAATTTAACTTTAGTACTTGATATTTATAAGTTTCTTGATTATTACCTGTAGAGAAGGGCTTGTGGAGAAGTAAGCAAAACTTTTTAAAAGTAGAGAATAGTGCATTGCTAGTTGTGATAATCGTATTAATTATATTTTTGGACCTCAAGCTCTCTATAAGCTTCATTGCTAACTATATACATATCTTTTAAGTCTAGTATTGCTATCTTGTTTCGTTATAATGTTGTAAGTTTAACCTTTTTACAAAATACAAAAATGATACCATGTAATCGATAATACATTTTAAATGTTTTTAACTTCAAACTAAACTGTTTTATGTAGTCAAAGTGAACTGTGAACTGTAAAAGTATTTTTATTGACAAATGTTTAATTTAAAAAATATATAAATGTGAGTTAATGTTTGGTTGTATATCATAAATACACACATATGATAAATATTAAAAAAGATAACCAATTTATTGTGAAACTTGCATATAAATGTATAATGCCAATTATATTTGTGTAAAATTGATGTATGTAATTAAACGAAAGTATGATAAACATCAAAAACTCTGTTTTAAAAGCAGCGGTTAGTTAAAGCTTTCTGTCTGTTATGTTATTCAGTTATTCATTATTATTTATTCAACAGCTCACTGTTAACATTGGGCTTTTATAAAAGGACAAACCCACCCTCATTTACAAAAATACCAAAAAGAGAAAATCTACCAGACAAAAAATACCAATTGTTGTGGACAGTAGACTGCCGGTTGAAAATGTCGCGTCTTTTTGAGTTACTATTGCGTGCAATATTTCTATTAAAAATTGTAATCTGCGTTGCAGAAATTCATAGAAATGGTAAACTCCAATCCAAAGCAGCAACTTTTCATTTTCCGGAATACGCATACAAGGAAACCAGTAAAAATGTAAGCTAACTATTTGCAACATGTGTGTTATATTGATTTTTCAAATGTTTGTTTATACTTTTGTTTAGGAAATTACCTATCATGATTACGAGCTGGCATGTGGTCAAACTTCACAGTGTGTCAATGCCAATTTAGCGATGGCTGCCAAATTGAACTGTTTGAGGCAATGTATATCACCTTCATGCTATCAGGATATTTATGCATTCGATGAGGTATGTTCGTAATTGGTTGCCATTCAGTTTGATTATTAATTTTGTTTGTTTCTTGCAGCTGGAGGAGGGTGAAATCGATGTGAGGATGAATTCATTTAAAGGATGTGTGATTCAGCGCATGTAGCATCAGGCCCCAATCCTGCATAGTTTGTATTTGTCGAACTATCTGCAGGAGCTGCAATTGAAAATAACCGAGTTTATTTACAAGTGGATATAGGCTCGGCTTTTTTTTTGCCGTATGATTTAGTTGTGTTTTGAATTTTTATGAAGTTTATTACAGTGACTTAAAGCAATCAGTTCTACTTAGATAAATCAGACTTAATGGTGTCACAATGTTCGAAAAAATTGTGATCGGCATCACCCACACCTGGATACCCAGTATTTTCTAAATATGCGTATTCTATTATGCCTTAAGATGAAGTAACATAATGTTTAAGCTTGCGTCTTGCGGAGTAATCAATTAAGTAACTTGGCAATTTAACAAATAAGTATATAGTATTTATATTTACACTGTTTAAGGAATCAATAAGAAATAAACTCGCACAAGTAAATCATATTAATTATTTAACATGCAAGCACAAAGCATTCAAAGTTGTTATGATTCCGCAGAAGAACACGATAACAAGTGTTTATCAATTCCAATTAATAATATCCTATAATAAAACTGCCTCTTGTCAGTTGCATTCTGTGAATGTGAGACCGAGGAGAGATTGCCGGTTGGTCAGCTTACAATTAATAACACGGAGGCAGTCGAACTGTACTTGTTGATTTAAGCGGATCGTGTGCGAGTCATGACATTTATATACTCGTTTTAGAATAACAATTCTCGACTATCATATAGTCTTTACATGTGGTTGCAGGGTATACAAATGGACGAGTATTCTAAATAGTTAGTACATATGGATATTTGAAGAAAACCTAAACAGGTAAACAATTTGTTTGACATATGTGTCATGGCATTGTTCACCTGAGAGCTATATATTTTATACCTATTTGCTTGCTGATTAACAGAGCCAAACAAAAATTAATTAAAGCAAATAGCTTTGTAGCGGCACTTCAGTCCTAGGTAAGTACATATACATACTGAATATTTTGAAAACAATTTTTCATTTATTTCATATATTCCTAACGCCACAGCAGAGCAGAACATTAACACATTAGTCTCAAACAATATGAATATTTTGGGGATAAATTCAATTAACATTTGCATTATTATTATAATTAATCTAACATTCTTAACATATTTACGTTTAGCATATTCACTTTTTTCTTATTAATTTTCGTTTCTAGTTATTTAAGTTCTGAGAATTGTTAATAGAAATTTAAAGTGCTTGTCGTTTTTTTTCTAACATACTTTTCGGCGCAATGACACCTTTGTAATTACCATACTAATTATCTAAGGAGCATTTGGGACACTCGAGCTCACAATTTTATACTAGTTAAACGCTGCACGCATATTTACATATGTATGTGTACTTGTAGCGCACATTTGCGCTAATGAAGCCTAGTCACCAGGCGAAAAGTTAAGAAAAACCCTCAACACCCAAGTGTGGAAAAATAGCAAAATGTGTTTGTCCCGCTCCGAATTATTTTAGTCGTATTCGACGCGTCCTGGCGTTTGGTTGACATAGAAAAAGTCAGATAAAAACATACTGATGACATGCCTAAAAAGAATATTGAAAGACTTATTAAAAGCGCGGTTATTTAATTATGAATTAATCAAAGTTATTCAAATCAAAAAGGAACACTTAAAGCATAAAGATTTAAAATAAAAATTGTTTTCAAAGTTTTTAAATAAAGTTAAAAAAAAAAAAATTGAAAGAAATATTGTACAAACATATTGAAAATAGTTTAAAACAACGAAAAAAAATAAAAAACTAACAAAATACTAATAAAAAACAAAGCATAAAGTCTAACAAAATACTTAGCTTAATTATTTTACACATCTAAAGTTTTTAAATAAAGTTAAAAAACAAATACATATATTTCAAAACAAAATAAAAATGTATATTGTACACAAATAATGAACAAGCTTAAAACAACGAAAATAAATTAAAGACTAAACAAAATACTACTAAAAAAAAGCAAAAATATTTAAAAACAATATAAAAAAAGTATGTGTGCATAACTCGTGAATGGTTTTCAATTAACAAAAGAAGTAAATGAAGTGTATTAAGGGTCATCGTCAATTGCTATTAGAGCAATAGTCAACTGATAAAGTTATCAATTAACTGGTAGATAGCAGTTAACCTAACGATAATTGGAACGCCCACGCATTATAAATATAATTTATATATGGTTGTATCTATATTCATGGTATAAACGTTTTGAAAAGTAAAAAAAGGTAATGAAATTCAAGCAAATGGACTTCTTTTAATTGCAACCGAACATTTTGATACTAAAAATAATTTTTTTTATATTTAAATTTTATGAATCTTGAATCATTCATATTAGAAAACTTTTTTTCTGTTCAATTTAATTATTCACAATATTATGAATTTATCCCAAAGATCGGAGCAACCGAAACAAATGTGTGCGCGTCGCTTAAAAATGCTAACAATAATAAAAAAAATTCCAAAAGCAACAACAACGAAAAAAAGCCTAAAGAATTTCCCCATGTAGTTGGTTTAGTACGCTGTATTTTGTGTACTTTAGCCGCCAATAACAAAACGAAAACGAAAAAAATTGCTCATACGAAGCATTGGCTGCGCCAAACGATAGCCAATCTAACAATACGTTGCTCTGTCAGTCCTGACTAGCAGCTGGGCGGTGCATAAGATACTATTTCACTCTCGTACAATGTTTTTTTAGTGTTTGGTTTTGCATGTAAAGCAACTGCTATTATGCTAAAACCAAAGTTCAATGAAAACATTATTCAAAAATATATCAACGTTTCAACCAACTAGAAACACAAATAGGAAACCAAATGGGAATTCTGCAGTGTGCAAATAAATCGTCAAAACTTTACATGTGAAAAGTGGATTCAATAAATTAATTAAAAGCGTACACACACATGGCTGCTGCATAAATTTATAGTTGTGTATAACAGGGTTATTAATTAAATCATTAAATTACAAATTGCGATAGTTTCACAAAAAAATATGAATATTAAATTGTTAGGATACAAAAACGTGCGGTATTCTGTTTGTATAACATATTTGTCTTAACAGGTGTGTCGAAATAGCAGATTAATAAATATATACAAACAAGCCTCAGATTTTGTCTGACTGAAGGTTACACTTAAACTATATGTAAGAGTATAATACTTCAAGATTTGCATTTTACGTAAAAATACTTATAAGTGCAATTAAAGCGACTCAATCTCGGGGAATATAAGAACTAATGACGTCAAGTTTTGTAAGCTTTGGATTAAATTGCCTAAGCATTAAAGCTAAGCCCTCTAGAAGCGATTTATTGATAGTTGAAAATCAAATTTATTTGTTTTATGCATTGAATCAATGAAGCTTACAATCTTTTTGTGTTTGCATGAGCGATTTAATTCTATAAATACAAAGCTAATTAATTTTGTGTTTCGCTTTGCTTTTAGGCAATTATTATTGTGTGCAGAAATCAGCAAAGAAACATTTATTGCCAAATTTGATTTAAATACGCATTTGCCATGCAAGAACAACCGAAATACAATAAAAATAAACAAGAATATGTTGTGAAAATGACAAACAACTGAAAGCTCTACGGATTATGATATGAATGATGAACTCGAATTGGAAAAGCATGGAATGGCCAAAGTCATTGGCTGTGGCTATATTCTTACTACTTATTCTGGTCACTGTTATTGGCAACATGCTCGTCATCCTAGCGGTCTTGACCACTCGGCGACTTCGCACGGTTACAAATTGTTTTGTTATGAGTTTGGCCGTTGCCGATTTACTTGTCGGCATTTTTGTAATGCCGCCGGCAGTAGCTGTTCACGTCATTGGTATGTACTATCTATATATGACTGAATAAATTGTAAATATTTATTTATTGATTTTAAAAATATGAAAAGTTTGCGAATGTATGCAATCGTCAGTATTTGTGCGAATCTGTGTGTTATAGACGCGAGTTAAAGACAATAAATATTAAATGACAGAGATGAGATTACCTTGTTTTTTAATTGATTAGTAGCGTTCGACTTTCGAATACATTTTGACAAAATTTGTAAAATATCTTTGCGTCCAAAAAAAAATTCTTAAAAAAAAAAAATTATAAACGAACAATTTTTCATATCAAACCTTATTTACCGTTACCTTTATGATCCCAGCATGCCTAATAATAAAACTTTCCACCTTCAAGAACATTCAACAAACAAATATGCAAAATTTTAAGCAATGTTCTATGCGCGCTTGTTGTGGGCATGCCTGTTGTTTTAGAAAACAAACAACTTCGCGGCATCAGCATCCAAAACAAAATAACTTTGCCTTTCAACAACCCTTTTGTGTGTTGGAAGGAGCCATTGTTTTTTTTTTGTTTTGCTGAGCTCTCACAAACATAACACAGCTTGACATGCTTACAAAATTGTTAAACATGTCGGAAGGGTTACAAGTATTTAAAAAGTTTTACACTGCAAAGTTTGTATACACTGTGAATAATAAATGCTGCAGTAGGTTTGATTAATAGAAATAAAATTGCTACGCATATTCAACTTTTAGGGGAAATAATTAATTTTAAAGCCTAAAAATTAATCAAATTTGTATAAAGAAAGTTATAAGTGGACTGAAAATTGGATCAAATTATTAAACATTCATTCTTTGAATTTGTATGCAAATCTTATTACAATAAATAAATCATATCAATTTAAATTTAAAAATTATGATTTAAAGCTTGTTGGACTCAAGGCTTGAAATTAGTTTTTATATCCATTTGAATTTGAATGAAGTTTAGTTAGAGAAGATCTTCTTAATGTAGTTACAAGTTTGATTGATACTTTTGACTCGTTTTATGTTTAGTTTAAAATAATAACATTAAATGAGAATTAACATAAATAATGATAATCCATCACACTAATTTTTTTACTAAGTATCTCAGCATTTGGCAACTTAAATAATGACTTTCTATTGTGTTTATGTTGTGAAATCAATTACTATCTTTCAACTTTGCAGGTTCATGGCAACTTGGCCTGGTATTGTGCGATATTTGGATATACTTCGACATATTGCTGTGTACCGCATCCATTCTCAGTCTGTGTGCCATCAGCTTAGATAGGTGAGTAATTAAAAGAAAACAAAAGAGTATAAAATTGCATACCTAATGCCATCGACAACGAATGCGGATAATTATAAGTAAAGAAATTTTTTTTTTTTTTTTTTTGCAACGTTGTAACTTTATGGCCAATGAATGTATGTGTGAGAAAACATCTATTAGCTGGCTGAGCTAACAAACCCTTAAATTTTATGTCACACGTTAATTCGCTGGCTGTATAAAAAGGGCACAATTCATTTGCATGACGGCATATACGCGTAAAAAAGGTGAAAATACTGTGCAAAGAAATGTTTTTTTTATTGACCCATCCTGTGCCTGGTGGCGTTTAAAGTCAACGTGGACCGTGCAACAAACAGAATATGCACACACACATACATACACACACACACACATACACAAACACACACATACGCATACACATTAGTAGTGGCAACAAAACGCGGTCTTGACCCGGCTAAAGAAATGGTGGGCGGTACATGTATGAAGCGAAGCTCGCTTGCTTTTGTTGGAAGTTTCAATTACATTTTAATGGCATTTCCAAGTTCGCCGTTGACGCCATGCTGCAGCGCTGTTTGCTAGGGCCGTTTGTCAACAGCTTTATACACAATATGCCATGCCGCTTGCTTTTTGTTTTCATTTACTCCGTTTGTTTTTATTGCTTTGTACTTAGGTATCTCGCCGTGACACAACCGTTGACATATTCGAAAAAGTGGCGTTGCAAACGATTGGCATTGTTAATGATTCTTGGAGTTTGGTTACTCGCATTCGGTATTACGTGCCCACCCATTCTCGGCTGGTGAGTATCCTCGTATCACGAAAGCTTTTCTGTACACTCTTCCACAGGACATTGCAAACATGACAACAAAATTGAAAACACAATTGATTATCTTGTCGACTTTTTTAGTGTCGAGTGCTATTGTTTTAGATCGTGATTTTCAAAACTATAGTTATACGTTAAATGTTGAAGCTACATTTAAGTTGAGCTACCCTTTGGTTTGAAATTTTTTTGAATATTTTAATAAAGTTCACAATAGGTATAATACGGATTTAACTTTTGTTTTATTTGTTTTCATAGGTACGAGCATGGCAGAAATCGCCAAGGAGACTCGGTTGAATGCCGCTACAATCAGAATAAAGGATATGTTGTTTACTCGGCAATGGGCTCCTTTTTTATACCACTCACAGTGATGTTATATGTTTACGTACGCATTGGTTACATATTGAGCTCACGACGACAGCGCATTGTGCGCGATGCAGTGAGTATTTGATTTTGAACAATCAAACAAATCATATCAATAACTAATCCCACACTCGGCTCGCAGAACTCGGAACGCACAGCTGATCATGATGTAGATGTCGACTGCAATTTTATATCCGAATCGGAGGTGTATCGTTGCAATCCACACAAATGTTTGCCATGCTGCGAGGCTCGTTGCAGTGTCCTGCGAACGCATCCGAATCCCGTTTTCAGTACTGGCAGCGTCAAATGCCGTAAATGCCAGGAGGCAAAATTGAATGATAAGCGCATGAAGCTGAAACATCAGGCCACGTTCTATGAACTAATGGAAATTTCAAGAATGTCATCGCTAATACACTGCACAACCGATAGCTGCCGATATCATACGCGCTGTGCTTCATCTCTGTCCATACCGGCACTGTATTACAATGATAGTCAAGCTACGGCACTGGAAACGGCAAGTCATAGTGTGGCCAAGAGGGCGTCGACAACATCGCACCAGCTGCAACGGCAATTGGCCAGTCATCGGGTTCCAATGCGTGTCTCGACCAAAATCAAAACCACCAAAGCAACCAAGACACTGACGATTGTTATGGGCGGCCTGATTGCCTGTTGGACGCCATTTTTTGTTTATTATCTGTTGATACCGTTTCTGCCGCAGCTTAAGAAACTCGAAGGTCTTATGTCATTCTTTACTTGGGTCGGTTGGCTTAATTGTGCCATAAATCCGTTTATTTATGCTTTTAATCCGGATTTCAGAGCTGCCTTCTGGCGTTTGACATGTCGACCCATCTGTAAACAGAAATTGCCACGAAATCATATAAATATGTTTCGCGCCTGAAGCCTTTAGAAATTTATAATGAAAACATGTAGCTTTAAGCTTATATTAGAATTTAGTAGCAAGTATTTTGTATATTAGGTTTAAAGCGCGTATCAAATAAATCAACTAATTTAAATCTTTTATTTATCTTTATTTACCATTTCAAAAACAAATGTATATACAGCAAACATGTATAAATTAATCATAGATTTTTTTTTGGCCATTACTTAAGTAGATAATTTTCAAGTTTTAAGCCAGAAGAAGACATATCAAATACATTTTAAATATGCACGAGTATTAGTTAATGATATATCTTGCAACAAAAGCTAACAATATGTTCACAAACTCTTATTATCCTTCCCAACTAACTTCCTAAGCTGTAGTTCGTAAATGCCATGATTAAGTGTTGAACATTTTGTGACATACTTGAAAACCACAAAAGCGAATGCGGTCATCATACTTGTAGTTACGTAATCACACAATGTACTCTATACATATTTATTGTACAACATTAACAGGCATAAGATGGAGGTAGAAGTCTCCAATGAATTACAACACACTTTACTGTCACAGTATAAATGAATTTGATACGAATGTAATTTGGGTTTTCGGTTGCCATGGCTCCTTGCACTGACATCATTTCACACTTAAATACGTTAAAATGGATGTATATATATATATATATGTATATACTATATTAACACGTAAGTGTGGCACTTGCATTTCACATGCATGTATATGCGACAAGCTTGTATTCCAATTAATTGGTATGCGTTTAAACCCTTTGAAATAATAAATATGAAACTGCATTTATATGCGATTAACCCAATAATTAAAAAGTGTCCTTTCAAAATTGTCTGATTGAAGGGAAATTTTTTTTTTGCTGTTAATTTTGTTTCAGATTGTAAACTTCATCAGCGCTTTTCTTGAACTTTTCACAAATCGTTCAAATTTAGCTCCTTTCAGGCAATTTATGTAAATCGAAAACCAAATATAAAAAAGTCATTGAAATTTAAGTTAAGTTTAAGCTTTATGTAAGTTATACATACTTAAATATTATACCTTAAAAACAAAATACAAATAAAATACAATTTTTGCCTTTCGAAGAGATTTTTTTTTGTTAAATATTTATGTAAGGCTGACTCTATTGACAATTAATGCTACAATTATCTATTTTAGTTTTAGTTAATATTTGTTTTCGGAATATTTTGCGGTATTAAATATTAATGATATTGAGTTCTCGGTGAGCTGGAATTTTGAGATTTGCTTTTATTCAATATATGTTTGTGTTATCTTTGACATGCTTAAATATATATATATATTTTTTATACTACATAATGCAACGGTTTGATCTAGCTGCCACTACGACTATTGAATAATTACGAATTGACTACAAATTGTACCGTTTTCACTATTTAATATCTCTTTATCTTTATTTTGATTAGATTTTTATAAATACTTATGAAGACAATGAAAATTGTTTGAAGACATATATTTTTTAAATTGAAATGTTCTTTTGGGTTGTTTAAGGCTAAATCACAATAAAAATTTAACATATGTATTTGTTTGTGTGTTTATATGTATAGTATATTCAGATATTGTACTACTTATGCTAACAAAAGAACAATACTACAAAGTTTCTTGTGGAAGCTGTCATTTGAATCCATAACAAGGACGCATAATTGGCATAAAGTGTGATTGTTTATGTAAATACTAAATATCTCTTACGTACAGTATTCGTACATCTATAAATATGCTTTTATATGCTTTCTGGTTGCTTTTTTTTTGTATATAACACAAAATAAACTCAATGAACTGGATGCACAATTTGAATGAGTTATATAATTGCAACAGGACAAGTACTCGGTTGGGAAGCGATGCAAAAAACGTGACGGAAATTACTAAATCGATTCGTGTCATGAATGAAATATGTCGTGAATGAAATAATTTGCATGTATTTACAAATGTATGTCTGAATGCGAAGTCCCTCACTTTCAAATTGAATTGTCATGCATCACAAAAAGATTCTAGATAGTAGTTAGCTTACTTTAAGTACATAAGACTCCTAGTTGCAGATAATAATGTCATAGCTCAGGGCGAAACACACAGACCCAAAAATGTCAGTTGCATAAATTGACTTTTAATGTTGTTGCATGAAGTTTGCTGACTACACTAATCAAAACAAGTAAGAAGGCTCTAGTCGAGAAATCCCGACTACACTATACCCTGAATTCCATACTTTAAGTGTACAGTCAGTGCTTGCGAGTATATGTGTCTGTTTGTACGCGTATAGTGCATACTTTCTTAATTGCAATGCTCCATATCTCCGGTGTTTCGATTTCAATAAAGTTTTCACAGGTTGTCATGTATATCGGACACGGGAAGAGTTATCGAAAATTTAAAACATACTTGTACTGCGCGGGGACTAGGCGGGCTTATGTACCAAATCTGGAGTCTTTAGCTCGTATAGTCTCTGAGATCGACGCGTTCATACATACGGACGGACAGACAGACGGACATGGCTATATCGACTCGGCTGTTGATGCTGATCAAGAAAATATATACTTTAAGGGGTCGGAGATGCTTCATTCTGCCTGTTACATACTTTTGCACAAAACCATTATACCCTTTTTACCAATTTTCATTGGGTTCAGGGTATAAAAACAAATTGCTTTAAAATTATACAGAAGGCTAAAATTATTTTTGGCATTCTAAAAAAGTTTCAAACTTAACGAAATAATTATAAAATATTTCTTAATATGTTAAGTAAGCTGTAAAAATATTAAAAAAAAATTGTTTGAATTCTTAAAGTTTCTTTTTGGGATAAATTTGGTTACGTCTCTTTTCACAAAGTTGCAAAAATGTTAAGCTTAAAAAATTTTAAGTCTTTTTTTTTAATGAAATTCAAGTAAATATTTAGATTCCCTGAAACTAGCACACATTAAATAAATATGAGAGCTTAAAAATTCTATTAACTCTAGAGCATATGTAATTTTTTTTTCGGAGTATAGCACCAGCATAATAATTATAGAATGAGACCGAAATAATATGCAATTCCTTCACATGGAAATTTCTAGTCGTACAACTGGCTAGCTGTTGAAACTGTCGCCATGTCGCCACGCCCCAATCCTTTTAATAACCTATTCCTATCTGGACGTGTGCGGGTGCTGCATGTGGTGATAGGGGTGATGGGAGTGTTGGAATGTGGCGAGGTGGCGACATGCCACGGCTATCGCCTGATGGACATCGTGTTTGTGGGAAATTGTGGCTTTGGCTCTTCGCTAAAAAAGCGCTTGCAGGTCAAGCGCCAGAAGGCGGCACGAAAGTCGACGCTGTAAAATGCGTATATAAATGGATTTATGGCGCTGTTGAACCAGCCCAGCCAGGTGAGTGCTTTTGCCAGTGTTCCGCTCACCTGATGCTCGGCGAGGAATGGCGTTATTAGATAGTACACAAAGAAGGGTAGCCAGCATGCGATGAAGCCACCGACGACAATGCTCAATGTCTGCGTAGTTTTATTCTCTTTTTTCAGAGACGTAATGCGATTTGATAGAGACTTAATATTGGTTGTTGTTGCTGCTGCTGTTGTTGTTGTTGTTGTTGATGATGCTGCATCCGATGCACTTGCAGCGCCAGCACCACTCTGATGATGATGATGGTGATGATGATGTTGATGTTGATGACCACGCTGCCCGCCACCAACACTAAGATGCGAATGCCGAAAGCTATGTGTGCGCAGATGTTGCTGCTGCTGCTGCTGCTGTTGTTGTTGTTGTTGTTGTGGTTGTCCCTGCCATTCGGCATCTAATAAACTGCTGCTGGGCCCAATGCCACTTGCCATTGTGGTCATCGTTGTCGAAGCGGTCGAGGTGCGTTTCATCGACAATGAGGCTGGACGTGTAAGCTCATAGCTGCTGCTCTTGCCACTGCCACCCTCTTTGGATGTGGGCAACGCCAGCAAGGACTGACAATTTCCGGCTTGAATGCCACTAGCTGTTGTCGTCACGCCAATATTGTCCGATTCACTCAGTGCGATATCATGTAGTTCCTTGGATATTGTCTGGTTGGAGAATGTCTGTGCTGTGGCTGGTTTGCTTCTATACACCGTACTCTGTTCCTGTTCGGAGAATTCATTTTCAACATCGGCGGCGGTATAGCGCTTAAATTTCTGTACAATAGAAAAGAGAATCTTTATATTCCTCCTTCTTTGAACAAACACAATGTAAGCTCTTTTTATTCTCCTTCTATTGTTTTCATTAGAATTTATTGTCGCTGTACGACATGTTCAAAACTGAGTTGCATTGAGCATGAAAAAAAAAAAATAAAAAAAAAATATAATGGTTTGATTTAAATCAACATTTTTTGTGTGTCTTTTCAGAAGTTTAAGCTAGTTGTGAAGCGAGAAGAACAACATTTTGAAACAAGAATAAAATTGTTTGCTGAAAGTTAAGAAAATATGAATTTGAATTCCTGCTGCGAAATTGCATTTAAAACTTTTCTAAAACATGCTAATGATGTTTGGACAATGCATTTGTGTTTGCTCCCTTCAAGAAGGTCGAACGAAAAAGTTGTCAACTTATAGTTTTGTTTTTTATTGTAACATGAAAACAACTTAGACTTTATACGTATAGTTAAGCTTAATTTATGTCACAATCCTAACACTAAATATCTTCTAATATATTACAATTACTTATCAAATGGAAAATGCTTAACTGATAAATAAAATAAATCATATTAAATATTATCATCAAAGTACACTATAAGCACCTTAATAAATATCGATTATAACTTGCCTTATTATGAACATTAATGTCGTTCATATTGTCGTGTCTTTTTGCTATAACACAGGATATTTTGGCATAAACGTAAATCATGACGGCCATTGGTATGAAAAATGATCCCATCGCTGAGAAAATTACATAGCCTTCGTTTTGGTTATAGCGACACTCTCGTAAATCTCGCCGTCCAGGCTCGTACCTATGAAAATATAAATAAATCAAATTACATACCATAAATGCAGCATGTAGCTATTTAATCAATATATACAGGCTTTACTCTTTAAGAGAGAATTGAGACCAGGCAGAATCAGGCTGTGTCAGCAAATATATTACTTGACTATTTGTTAAATGCATTAAATACTTTTTCGACTCAGTTCGTTACCTTTATGTTGCAAATGTACAAGTTTTTGTTTTCTATTTTTGTTACAAAGAAAGAAAGTTGTATGCAAATTAAAACTTAAAAGCTTTTAGTCTCATTGTACTTTAACCTCTTAATTAGTAAACAACAAACTTGAAGTTCGTACAAATAAGTAAGACTTTGTGTTCAACTTTAATATTTTAAATAAAATATATTTTACAGTTTAGGATTAAATTAATTCATTTTTTGTTTAAATATAAACGAAATGCTGATGTTAATTTAGGAACTACAATTTTGCTTCTTGCTTTAAATCTTAACTTTTTTTTTGTACAAAATTTATTTTAACTTTCAGCCATAGTTTAACATTATCGTATACTTAATGTGCGCACATAAATCTAACTGAAATGTAAAACAGTAAATGTGTGCTACTTTCTGCTTTATTTATATACGATTTCTCTACTTACCAGCCGAGCATGGGCGGACAGGTAATTGCTAATGCCAGTATCCAGACGATAAGAATCATTAAGAGCGCCAGGCGCTTAGAACGTCGTTTCCTCGAATAGGTTAGTGGCTGTGTAACAGCCAGGTATCTGGAAAGTTAAAGATTTTTTTTTGGTTGTGGTTGTTTTTACAAATAAAAAACATTGTAAAATAAAAAGGCTATACCTATCCACGCTGATGGCACACAAACTTAAAATAGATGCGGTGCACAGCAAGACATCAAAGGATATCCAAATATCGCACAGAATCCAGCCAAGTTGCCACGAACCTGAAAATAGTACCAGCTTTTCATTAGCAGTAAATATTAATTTACATTAAAGGTCTCTCCCCCCAACCGACCTGCAGATTAAACTTTGGTTTTGATTGCGTGGCATTCATATTCTGTTGGATGATTAAAACTCAACATTGGAATGGGACACATTGCTAGATTTTTTTGGAAGCAGTAGCAGTAATCTGCGAGGTTCTTAAGAAAATCCCTACGCAGACGAAAAATATCATGAGCAAGCGATTTTTTTAATATGCGTTAAAAAGAATTTATGAAAAGACGCCTACATGCATGTTTGAACATAATTTTCAGAAGCTTTTAGACATAAATATTAAAAATACACATTGTTTGCCCTTAGAAAAAAAGACAAACAAATTTTAAGAACCATAAAAGAAGCTTTAATATTTCGAAGAATGTCAAACATTTGGTTCATGGAACCGACGAGCCGTGAAGGACACGAAACAAACTAAATAATTACCGCGTCGGTAAAGAGGATACAAAAAATAAATTGGTAACGAAACGGTTTGCATTTATTCGAATCTGTACAGTGGTTTCCTAGCGCAAATAAAGCACAAAAACTAACATTTCTATTTACATAAAACATTTAGCCAGAGGCACTTCTACCATAGTTCCATGACGGTTAAAAAATATGACCAATCTCCAATTTGTTGTTATAACAATAATTTATTAGCTTTAGCTGTTACAAAACTAGTTTCGACTATTATGTTACGTAATGAACACGAAAAAAATATTATCTCATATTTAAGTAAGATTTACATATGTATAATAAGAGTTGCCTAGCTTACATGCGACATATTTGCATATTTTTGTTTGTTCACAACTTTTTATTCTTTTAAAAACTTTTTGTTTTCATATTTCCTCTTTATGTTAGAAGAACTTTTAGATCGTAGCATATAGACGTTCGGGGGCATGATTTAATAAGTTTTTAAAGTTAGACTCACCAATTAGATGAACAGCTACTGCCGGAGGCATCACAAATATGCCGACAAGTAAATCAGCTATCGCTAAACTCATAACGAAGCAATTTGTAACGGTGCGAAGTCGCCGGGTAGTGAGAACAGCCAATATGATGAGGGTATTGCCAATGACAGTGACAACGATGAATGTGCAGAAGACAGCAATCAAACAGATGCCCTGCCATGACAGAATCAGATCATAGAAATGTGTCCATTCGGCAGCTGCAGCCGATTCGTTGTAGTAATTGAACACTGTTGAGGCGGGCCCAGAATCGCCGATTAATGTTGTATCATTTTCAGAGCCATTTATTTTCGTTGACTGCAATGTCGGTGCACTACTCGCACTAATCGCATAGGCAGCTCGAAGTGTAGTCGTAGCTGGTGTCAGGGTGTGATTGCCAATGCTGTTCCATGTATCTAGGAGGTCATCGTTATTAATGGAAGTGTTGTGTTGTTGGAATCCAAGAACGCCGCTGGTGGCAAGGAATGTGGCTGCCACATACATCAGTGGCGGGAATACAGCGTTAGGAATATCCAACTGTAAGTGGATAGCCATATATGCTGATATTTATGCGTCCCAAATCAACATAGTAGCTAACAGATTACAGCTTTACTCTTGTTGGAAGAAT
Organism: Scaptomyza reducta; assembly: GCA_035044485.1. Classification (NCBI taxonomy): domain Eukaryota; kingdom Metazoa; phylum Arthropoda; class Insecta; order Diptera; family Drosophilidae; genus Scaptomyza; species Scaptomyza reducta. The sequence continues at coordinate 353,391 of JAWNNV010001381.1, read as the reverse complement.
TGTGTAGTTGTTGTTATTATCTGATAGCTTTATATTGCCATCGTTATTGGAATATTTTAGTTTCATCCTTTTATTTTTAGGTACTCTGTTGTGTTTTGGCAATTTACTTTACTGTTGTCCTGAAATGTATTCGAATAAACATAAAAATAAATGACTATTTTCGTTTGCACATTTATTTACGTATGCTCAGCTCGGAGAATAAAGCATTTACATATTGGCTTACATATTTATTATTTTTATGGGCATTTGCTTATGTTGGCCCAATCAATTGGGATAAAATGATAACAAAAGTGTATTGATAAAGCAAACATTTAACCGACGGTTTAACGATTGTAAATTAAAGAGCCATAAATGTCCTATATCAATAAAACGCCCTTTCAATATATAAAAGGCACAATATGTTTTGTGGAACATAAAATACAAATCAATATTATTTTCACTTTTCCGCCACAATAGCACATTGAACTGGATTGCTAAGGTCTATTCATTTAAAGCGCACGTGATTGACAAAAATAGAATTTTCCACTATAGAAGGTATAAAAATAACTGTCGCAAGTGAATGACACATTTAATTGATATTTGTTTGTTTTTCGTTTTTGTCGTTTCTTGCCAACCTCAAATTAATTGAACCTTATCGATCTGCCAACTTGAAGTTAATTCACTTGATTGCATTGCAAAGTAAGCTCGAGTTATATTTAAACACAAAAATCACAATTTAATCAATGAAATGATTTAATTATAGTTACACACCAAGCAATATAAACCGTTTAAGTGCCGCAAACAACAAAAAAAACGAGAAAATAACACTCAAATTGAAGTGGTGCTCGGCTATAAACACAAACAATATGTTCCGGGCATTTCCGACGCCTCTTTTTTGCGCTCTAATATCTATATAGCATGCATTGTGAATGAACTATATATATATATTTATTTTTTTGCTTATTGCCATGGAGTCGCACCGACAAAATATGGTAAACTAAATGCGAAATCGACAGTTCCACGACGACCCTGTTGCTGCTTCTACTGCGGCTGACAATAATGTGGCATTAAGTATTATTTATTTAGCGTCTGATAGCGTTGCCTTTTGCTGTCGCAGATTGCCTCTGTGTGCACATGTATTTGAATATTTATAAATGTGAGTGTGTGTGTGTGTGATAAGCAAGTTAAAGCTCAAAAACCGAGATAGACAAGGTGGCATTTGCCATTAGATAAGTACATACATGTATAGAAAAGCGACTTCCTTATGTAAGCTTAAGGATTATCTTAAGCGGTTTCGACACATTAATACTTATGTCTATTTATGGGTATTTGGAATAGCTTGTCATGTTTTCAGTATCTTTCTAACATTAAATCGACGATATATACACACACACATATGCATAAAGCGTATTTTGGGTTATTCATCATCAACTCGTCACTAAATCGCTTATCGCACATTTGATAACAAATCAAGCGATTTCCTATTCCCTCTCTCTCTCTCGTTCACACTCCTGTTTCTGCTTTTTTGCATTATTTAGATAAGTTTTGTTTCAGAAATCAAAATATAATTGTACTAATTGGTTTCTGCTGTCAAGCAAGATTCCTTTACTATATAAAGTTAGCTAGTGTGATCACAAGTGCTTCAATTTATAACAATAAATATTTAATTATATTCGCAAAACTTTGAATACGGAAAAGTAATTATTCGACTTCTTTTATGAATCGCAAAAATATTTAGATAAATTATTGTAGTTGAAAACGTCAGAATGGTTTGGCTGATACAAGAAACAATTTAAGGTTCAGTTTCGCACCGTTTAAAGACATAAAAAGTCGAAAATATCTTCAAAACTTGTAATATTTCGTGAATAAAAACTTAATTTTGAATGCCAAACAGTTTCAAGAATCGCCACTTTTAAAAGAAAATTCATTAAAGTATTTTTTTGTGGCTATTTCGTTCACATCATAATTTCCAAAGTGCCAACAAAAGATTTATTTCGCACTTAAAGTTCAATTGCCTCCAAATCTTAGCCGAACAGGAAGCAATTGCATAAACATGTGCTCACAAGCGCCCAAATATAGATACAAAACATATATAGATCCTAAAACAGTTAATCAAAACTAACTAACTTTTCAGTGAAAAACAATAGAAATGTTTTGTAGCCAATGAATATACTACCACAAATGGTACACTCAAATAATTCAATAATAATGGTTGCAGTCAATTTGCGATTGAAAAAGTTTCGACAGCAACATGTTAAACGGATTTGAATGCAAATTACAAATAGAACCGTTGTTCTGTAACACTTTCGCTAGTTTTGCGGTTATGACTCTATGTACTATGTATACTATATGATTGTTCTAGGCATATGTATGGCCATGAATTTAGCAAAAATGTTCCCCTATGAATGTGCCAATGTGTGTGTGTGTGTGTGCTGCAAATTATCTGCCCATTTGGTTTTTTATGTGTGAGAGCTGACAGCTGGTGACCTTCCCCTTATTACTTAATTCCCCAGCAAGAGCCAACAACAATACAACATTTATTACATTAAAAGCCTTCTTATTCATATTTATATTCTAACTAACACCCATTAACGCAAATGCAACTAAACGAACGTATGTTGGTGGTATGTAGACGTAACAAAGGTTTTGTGGGTGTTACGCACACATACAAGCAAACATATCATTTAGAAAAGTTGCGAATAAAATAAAATCGAAGAAGAAATTATCGTAGGCACTTTATTTGTACTGAATCTAAGCATTAAAATGCCATTAAACAAAAAAGGCCAGCTGTCAATAATGGCTTTAAGAACAGCTGTTGCAACATTTGCCACAAAAAAAAAAACAAAAAAAATGCTTACAACTTGACGGACATAACAAATAAGTATTATTAGATGCATTTGCTTACCACTTGCCCCGTATATTCGTTTGATAAGTTGCATTTGGAATGAAATGCGAAAAAGTGTAAATAGAAAAACTTTAATATTTTTGTGAATGCTCCCACACAACATAATTAATAATATCTAACTTAAGATGGACATGTTATGTGTGGGTGGCAAATTTTGTGAGGGTCTCTGTGGCAACGGACGTTACATAAATATCTACTTTAGTATTTAAGTAAATTAGTACCTTAGTTGCTGCTTCATTCATTCATTATTTATCGTACTTTGAAGTTCATTTAGATATGTGTAAAAACCTTTTGTCCATTATCATTATCAGTGCTCTGTTCCACATACATATATATATACAGATAGCTATATGTACAGTAGAGTAGATATGTGTGCTTGTACTAGTGTAATACACTTAACGTTGCACTTACAGTAATTTTGCCTTACTAATAATTTCAATATTCCGGCCACTGGACACTTGTGTTTTGTTTTTATTTTGAGTTTATTTATCTTCAACTCGTATTACTTGTTTTAATTGCACACTTCCGGATTTAGTTTGCACTCTTTCTAAATTGAATTGCACATTTCGTGGGTGGTCAACATTGGCAAGATAAGGTCCTGCAATGAATTGGTATCGCGCCTAACACACACACACGGTTCACTTTTTATGACTATGAAAGACGACGGCAACGTACTATGATCAATTTGACGAATTCCTGTCGAACGATTTTGTTAATATTCACACTCAGCTCTGTCGAAATTCACAGAGACGCGACTGCATCGGTTGAGAGCTCTTCCAGAACTGCCGCCTGCTTTGACAATAGAGAGAACTCGCGTTGCCGAAAGATACATGCCACGAGTGTGCTGCACGTTTCCATGTGAATGTGTATGTATGTGTGTGTGTGTGTGTGTGTTCGCTTGCCTTGCGGGGAAATTATTATTATACACTGTGTGTAAATGGCAGACGTACCAAAAAAACAGTTTCCAATTTGTGGGTCCCGTTTTTTTTTTTTACACCTATACATATAAAATCTAACGTAGAGTTTAACAAATGTCTGTGTATTGCATGTTTGAGATTAGAGCCATAAAGTCTGCCCTGTTCTTAATCCTTTTATCGTGGTTTTTATTTGGTTTTTTTTTTGGTTTGTTGGTATTTGCTATTCGCAGTTTCGCCACAACTGCAAATACGTTAGGTTTATAAATAACAACATTTTTATGAGTGCCTTAAATGTTTATTTGCATATACTATGTATGTGATGCTCATAAGTGCTTAAATGTATTAACATTTTGGTATGTTGGCTCATTTTATTGTCGGTCGGCTGCCTCAACATTTGAAGCGTTCTCAGAAAAGAGGAAAAAAACTTGCTGGAAAAATTTCCTGAAAAAAAAGATCTAATCCTATGCATTTAGAAACAAATATTTGGCATATTTTTACAAGATCACTAGCCTTAAAAAGTACTCATAAATAATCGAATTAATGACAACTATTTACTACTCAAACTTATTGCTCAATTAGTAATAATTTGTTCTACTTGATTATGGTCAATAAGCCAATTTGCCAAATTAATACTGACCATTTTTATTAACAAGAAATAACACAGTACAAAAGTGGAACGTAGCTTAACGGAAGGACCTCGCAAGCAAGCGCATGCGTATTTCTGTAAAATAAAAGAACTGGAACGCATTAAGCTGCATTTGAATTGTAACTGATATATTAAAGTAAACACTGACAAAGTATGCTGCTAATTAGACAATGGCACGCCATTCCACCAATACTTAATCGCATGTGTGAATTTATGACTGAGGTAGCAAAAATGAAATCTTACTGAGAATAACAAAGAGCATTAAATACTGTTAAAAACGATCTTCAATTGGATTTTCACAATCATTTGCCTAAGGTAAAAAACCTTTTTTGTGCATATATAAATATAAATTTGGATATTTTTTTGCTTAAAATAATAATAAAATGGATTTTGTTTTTAATATTTTCAATTGATAAAGCATATTAATTTATAATACAAAAAATTTGCAAAAAATTTGTTTGTGTGTTTTTCGTTTGTCGTTTTATTGTCAATCAATCAAACATTTAAATTTCATTGGAAAAAAATTCCATTATAACAGATAAATGATAATGCGAACATATTATGAGTATAATTTATTTTATTGCAAGGCATCACAGGATACGACAGTTTATGGCCACAAATAATAATGAGTCACATTATGACAACATATTTATTTTTACGCATAACTGTTGATTTGCTGTGGAAAGTGTATAAGAAAAAAGGTTCAGCTACTTTAATTGCATTTTAAGATATGCAATTTTTTATATTAAGTTTATTTTACTATTGCACTATGCCATTTGTTATTTCATTTAAAGTTGTTCAACGTGTTTCGCGAAACAAATCCCATAAAAATACTTCACACTTTACTGGATAGAAGATGCCAACTAGTTAATGTTGGGTCCATTAACACGTACATTTGTTGTCTTTTAATGGATATAAAAGGAAACGTGTTAGCTGATTTGTACGTGATACTTTCGATAGGTGAAAAGTTTGTACTTTATTATTGACTACCGTTTCCTAATAACAAAAAATATTATGATAAGAAAACAAGTAAGAAGGCTCTAGTCGAGTAATTACGACTAAAAGATACCCTGAACCCCGTACTTTACGCATACAGTGAGTGCTTGCAAGTATGTGTGTGTGTTCGCGTATAGTGCATACTTCAATTAACTTTAATGTTCCATATCTCCGGTGTTTCTCAACAGATTTTAATAAAAACTTCACACATTCTAATTAATTCGTCTAATGTTCCAAACGTCATCTCAAAGTTATACAAATTCAAGATTTTGTTGTTATCGATCACATGTGTATATCGGAAACGGGCAGAGTTATCGAAAATTTGAAACATACTTATACTGCCTAGGGATTAGGGGAGCTTATGTTCCAAATCTGGAGTCTCTAGCTCTTATAATCTCTGAGATCGACGCGTTCAAACATACAGACGGACATATCAACTCACTGCTGATGCTGATCAAGAATATATATACTTTATGAGGTCGGCGATGTTTCCTTCTACCTGTTACATACTTTTGCACAAAACCATTATAAACCTTTTACCCATTTTCAATTGGTTCAGGGTATAAAAATAGCACCGTAAGGTATTTGGCACGAAAAGCAAAAGCTTGTTCTTACTTTATTTACCTTAAAACAAGCAAGCAGCAACAGTAACTACAATTACCTTTGTGCAATTCATTATGCCACTTGCTTTTGAAGTGCACACCACGAAAATTTGTTAAAAGAATACCAACGTGTGGTATTAGTACAAATATTAAGTATACGGCGCATATAACGATTGGAATTTTAATTAATTTGTAATGTAAAAATATGAATCTCTAAAAAACAACTGAATAAATGGATTTCGGTTAAGAAATTTTTTATTATTTTTGTTAACATCTTCTACTTTTATTTTAATGCCAAGAAATAGCAATCATTGCACGTTTTGCTTAAAGTTTTGTGATAAGAAAAAATTCATTTTCTTATATAAAGCTCATTGTTGAAAGAAATAATTGTTATATCTGTGTTGTATATATATAAACTAAACATGAAAACAAAATTAAATTAAAATAAATAAACTTTTAATCACAAAAACATTAAACACAACAAAGGCTCACACATAAACGTACAATTCCACATCTAAACACAAAATAGCAATCAGACGTGCTGGGACCAATGTGGAATTGAAAAATTAATTGACAACCGCACAAAGTGCAAAAACCACAAAAGCCACAAAACTACATAGTGCAGCGAGCACGATAGCAATAGAAAATTGAAAATTCAAAACCAGACAAGACTACTTATCAAAGCAACATGATTTATGTGGACGACGGTTCTGATTGCAATCCACAAAAAAAAAAACAAAACGCAAAATTAAATGCATTAAAAGCTTACAGATAAACAGATAACTATTGCAAATGGGTACGTTGAAGCTTAACTATTTATGTAATTTAAATAATTAAATCAGTTACACTTAATGATTTCGATAAGGCCCCAATGCTACTTGCGCAACAAATTTAATTTATATTCTTAGTTTATATCCTTTAGGCTTACATTTAAATTATGATATTTTAAAGTATCATTTACACGCGGCTCCAGCTTGGTCCAAACTAAGTTAAAGAGAGAACCTTTTGTGTGCTAAAAGGTTGCGAACACTATACGTAAATTAATTAATTAATTGTATTACGGCGAAATGTTAAAATCCACTAAGACCAGAAGCGGACGTGTGTCCTTACTTTAGTTAGAGAAGAGTTGTCCGTTGACTTGATTTCAAAGCTGAATACTTATGAATGAGCTACACTGCGAGATACCCTGTGTGTATTTCGTCTTGATACGAAACATAGACAGTTCGATTCTTATGTATATTGCATGTTGCTTCCTTTTGATTGTCTTTGCAGAAGTTAAATCAACTGGTGTACACCCAGTGATCGATTTGAGTACAGAGTATAAACATGACTACGGAATGGATGCGTTCAGGTGAAAGCAAAATAAAAACACAATTATGTGTAAAATTCAATTATTCAAGAGCTTTAAAACAACAAACCAACTGGCAGCGAAAGGGTAAAACTTTTGCACTAACTTTATGACTATCGATCCGTTGAGTGCACAAATGTGAGTCTGGTTGAAAGCACGTATATGCACACGTATGTCCACAAGTTGAATAAACTACGCCTACGTGGCGAAGTTTTACATTGTTACGTTCGATGACAAGCAGTAGAACTTGAGTGACAATTTGATTTTTGGCACTTCTTGTCAGCAATAAAATCCTTCAAATCCATTTCATACACTATGAACTTCATTTTGTACTTATTTTTCATTTTACTACCCTTGTTTGTACATTTTTACCAAAAATAAAACCATTAATATATAAGTTTCAGTTTGAAAATTTGTTTTATTTAACAGGTAACGTACATATATAACCGCATTTTTTGTTGTTTTTTTTTTACATATTACACATTAAATTTTGTTTTATTGTTAAATCTTACTTTGCAATTTGTAAAGGGGAAATTATTGTTTCACAATCTATTATTACAGTTCTGTTTCAGATTTATTCTGGTATAAGTATGTATATCGATTTCTATTCTAACACCTGCTGGTATTTATAGAGGTAGGATTACAATTGTCAGATGCCATTTAAATTAAAAGAAATGCGTATTGTAGCTAGCAGCTTAACATTATTGTACATAAATCTGCTAATAATTGATTAATCCAATTTAAATATTAAATATAAATTAAATATATATATATATGTATTAAATATTTTGTTTTGTTTGTTTTCTTTTGTTAAATGAAAATATTAACTATAGTTTTAATTACATAAACAAGATACACAAATTATAGTACAATTTAAGTACCATCCATGCATAATAAAAATATATGTATAGACAGATTGTGTCCAACCACCCCATAAAAAGGGATGAAAGTCACTTGTTAGGCAAGTAGTGTGATCTATAATAACATTGATAACACACTTGTACTGACCGTAGACCTTTAATGATCTCCAGTTCCAGTATTAGTTAAAGAACGAGATGTTTCAATTATGGATAAAACTGCAAACATCGCAAACGCATTAGCATTAGTCAAGTTTAGTAATATGCTATTTCGAAAAATATACATACATATGTAGTAGTTAGTTAATACATTCCCAAACATTTGAATATCACTTGGTATGTATGGGTTGATAGTTTAGATTTTTGCATTATTTTTCAAATTCAATTCTCTTGCATGAAAGTTGTATTACAATGCGTTTTTAAAACGGCATTAAAACGATTAGCATTTAAAAAAAAAAAAAAAAAACGTTTTTGGTTGCGTACATCGAATTTAACTAAATGTTAACATATTGATTTTTACAAACTCGTTTAATTTATCGGCGATGTATTAGTATTTTTTGATTTAAGTATGTATGTAAGTACATGCAATGATTACTTTTAGAATAAATTCGATAAAGTGTTTCATCTATATAAATGAATTTTGTTTATGGCGATATCATTATATCGTATGGGTAAATTATAAGTAATTAAATTGTCATCAGGACATACTGAATATGTACATATTAATATTTGATTGTAATATTTACTTAATGTACATATTGTTATGTGGGTTACCATATATGTAGTATATATTTTTAATATGTATATATACATATACATAAATAGTTGAAATTATAAATAATTATATTTACTTTGCATATTTGCTAGACTTTATAAAAATATTTATTATTCTAATGAAATTTGTTGTATGCGTGTGCTGGTTTTGGAATATAGCGCCATTGGGCCTATCTATGGGTTTTTTTTTTTTTGATTAAATACAGATAATAATTCATTTCGAATGTTTTGGCGCAATAAATATTTATATTTGGCACTAATAGTTCTGTGTGTGTGTGTGTATGTGTTTTCTTTTTTGTTAGTATAATTTATAGACTTGCATAAATACAAAAATTGTGAACATTGCTAACTATTTAGTTGAATATAATAATATTAGATATAATATTTAGTATATATTTAGAATTATATACTTTATGCAAAGAAGTATTAGACTAAATGAAGTTAGAACATACAGAACACAAGCAAATTGCTTGCTGAAAAAACTGTTCTCTAAAAATCGCTGCAGTCCACTTTCACGTACGCTTTTGAGCAGTCTCAAAACGACAATATATGTTTGAGATGGATGAAGTTCAATATAGTTGAACTTAGTTGTTGTTTTTCCATCTCGAAAGCAATAACCGCCAGCGATTTTTACGTCTTCTGCTTCAAATTTGCCATATGAGTAAATGATTGGTGCTGTCCTCGCGTCCAGCGATTTCACTTAGTGAATTGGCACCAGAGTTGCGGAAATCTTCATAGCCATCACCGCCCGATATGATAAGTATATTTTTTGCTTCCGATTTGCATTTGGAGTTGTTCTTCGTTGAACTAATTGGAATAATGAAAAATGTCAATCAATACATAAAGAAATATTTGTTTTTTTCAAGTTTAATTTTTTTTTTATAGCTCACCCCTGTTTAGTGTATTCATCACTGGTGCTGCTGCCAGCTTCGCGAGCTGAGGCCGCTGCAGCCATCATTGGAGCGGAGCCCTCAACGCCATGAGACGGTGTCTCCACAAAGGTCAGGAAACGCACATGTCCAGTGTGGCCGTGTGGTATGCCCGTTGGCACCACATTGTGGGCACCCTTCTCATAGCCTTGGGCTGGTATGGTGAGCAATACGCCAGCACTGGTGCCTATCCAAATGAGATCCTTACAGCACAGCAGAGAAGTGACGCGCAGGCAAGCGGCTTTGTGTTGCCGAATGATCTCGTCACAATTGGACAACATCTTATTGACGGCAGGTGCCAGATTGACTTCAGTTATCAGTTGGTGGCTATACGAAATATTGATGCAAGGTTAACGATTCATTCATTGAAAGTAGGATCAGAGCATCACTTACGTATTGGAATGAAAGCATTTAATATGAGCTGAGTTTTGTATAGATATCCACACATAATTGTTTGCTACGGTCATATTCGTAATTGGTTTTGAGTCCGAAGAAATTTGTATTTGATTGACAACCTGCACAAAAAACAACATTGAATTTTTAATTTATGTGAAATTTGATACTTAATTTAACTTACCGAAAAAGATTCAGTGTCCAAAACTTTAATAATTCCCTGTATGGAGCACCATAATTTGCCATTTACATTCAGCAGCTTAGTTACGGGGCTCGTAACTGTGCCAATTGAGAGACAATGAGATAAACAAGTGTTCCAAGATGTAGCTAAAGCGAAAATAACAAATAAGTATAAAGCAGATATTTAAAAAAAAAAACTTACCACCATCTCTGAGATAAACACAAATATCACCATTGGCTAAGGATACAAAAACACGATTGTCCAAGTATCTACAATAAAAAAAGAGTTAGCAATTAGATAAACTTAACGAGAATGCTTTATACACGTGCACTTACAATATAGAAAACACAGCTGAATTATGTTCAATCTTAATACGATTTTTCTTAATACGTATATTATCAGTGCTGTTGTAAACATGAATACATCCATCTTCAGTACCTATCCACATTGTTGATTGATTTGATTCGCTTTCATCGGGATTGGAGTCCTGTAAATAAATCGTGGATTATATAGCTTTACATATAATAGAAGTGATAAGCGTGTACATACTTTACATTACATTACTTTAAGTTCAAAAATTAGCAACAATATATTTGTATAATATGAAAAATAATCAAAAACACAGTATTTAATTCATGTGACGTGCTAATTGCAAAAAGAAAAACTTGTTTTACTGCATTTCTTTTAATATAAAATGAAGATATTTAACAACAAGAAGTTCATGATTAAAGTAAAATTAAATTCAATAAAAATAATAACAAAATTAAATAATCGCTGTTGAAATCGTTTTTAATTTATATTTCACTATATTTATGTTTAAAGTACTTACTTGATGATGATGATATGGAGCATGTAATGAGGGTGCAGGACTGGGCATACGTTGTTGTTCAGAGGGCGCCGTTGACATGGCATCCGTTTCATCATCACTGGAACTTAAATTTAAATCTAGCTGAGTATCACTTCGATTGCTGGTCGCGTCAGCCCCATTGCCAATAATTGGCGCAGTGACTTTCTTCTTTTCCGGCGCCGTTAGAATGGGTGCAGGTTGATGGGCAATGGGCGAGATGCTTTTGCGATAGTCACGCAATTGTTGTGTGTAGCTGTGCTGTGGTGTACTGGCGCGTAAGGTCAGTTGTTTATCCTCCTGGCCACTGGATTGATCATCGACGCTGCTGCTGCTGCTGGTGTAGGCTGGCACTGAAGCAACGCATAGAATGCGTGCATTGCAGACACCGTTGCAGCTGGTAACGTTTGGTTCGGGATGCAGGGACATGATGCACACTTGGCCCACATAGCCATCGCTGTTGCAAACCCAGACATCACGCTTATCGCTGAGCGTTGCTGCCGCACAAGTAAACTGGAGACCGGCTCGAGTCTTTCTTATCGGTATGGATGTTAGGAATTCGGGTATAGGATGTCGCTCGAGTGTGGCGGCTGCAAATAATAAAATAAACTAATTACTGATATGAACGTCTTCAGTCGGCTAATTTACTTTGCTAGCCATAGTATCTACAATGTTTTTATTTAGCAATCTAAATAATATCAATTAAATTACATATTCGACTTACCCAGCTTAAGTTTAGCTTCATTGAATGCCTCCTCCCAATTAGTTCGCTTCTCGGTCTTGCCAAAAACTACCGACAACTTTTGGCTGCCATTACTAAAATAAAAATCACAAATGTTTTATTATCATATTATTCGCCATAATATTTCTAAAGTGTTAACTTACGGTGAGCTAACTGTTAGTTCCAACATATTGAGCTGAGTGTCGTTTGTTTGACGCTCGGAAAGTTGTCGCTGAATGTCACGATGTAGTTCACGAATGACATCCTCCAGATACTGATGTGGATACTTTATTGATGTGGCAATGTCAGTTATTTGTTGCAGCTTATTGCAGTCTTCGGCCAGGTTTTCTATCTCGCTAACGATGCGTTTTATGTTCTCATCTTTAGCTAGATTGAATTTGAAAAATCTAGCAATGCATTATGGTTACAAATTTGAACTAAATAAAGTACTCACACTTGACAATTTCGAGGCAATCAAGAGAGATTTTGGTAAGGAACTTATATTTATTGGTGTCCAAGGTGCTGGCCACTGAGCCGGGACAAATTGAGCTATTTGGTTTCCTAATGGTTCCACTGCGCTTCTTGATGCTCGTCAACACCAATAGATCATTGAACAGGAAAAAGCCGCGGTCCTTGCGCGCACCCTGTCCCGAGGGCATCGATACCAAATCAAATAATAAAAACTGCCGTTCAGGTGCTATCAAATCGGTAATGCCTTCAATGACGCCTTCCAATTCACGTAAAGTTGCTTCGCGTTGTCCATTTTCCATTATCTCGCGTTCCTTGCAATTGATGTGCACTAAAATGTCGTGCACCAGCTTTAGTACATCCTGTAAATGTTTCTGATCGGGATGATCGTGATCTGTATGCTTGATAAGGCGTTGGAAAAGCAACTCATAGCTAGAAAAAATACGATCATAATATGTTATTTTGCACTGAAGAAAGTCAGAAGAAGCTTGTCAAATATTAATTTTTTTTTTTGCAGATTTCTTAAAGTTTAAATAGAGATCGAATCATTTAAATTAAAAACGTATTGATAAGAAAGAAAAAATTTTTAAAAATTCGTTTACAATAATTATATAAAATAACTATCACCAAACAAATTTTGCGAATTTACTTGATTAAAACCAATTCCTTGGTTAATTACAGTAATTACAAATAACTTTATTTTACAAATATTTACAATTGGAACAAAATTATTTTCATCCAAAGTTTTAGCTCTTCCCTTGTACATATTTAAAAGGGAAGAAGTAGGCAAAAATCACTCAAAAAATTTAATCAAATAGATGACTTTATTTTAAGCTATTGCGTTGACGCAAACGGACACATTTTTTGTTTATATTTAGAGTTGGAGAGCCCATTGTATAGCAATGCCTTTATCACATTTACTTACTTGGGAAACTTTTGTACTGGCTTTATAAGTAGATTGTCTAGCGTTAGTTTTCCTTTGTGCTCGCGGGATGTAGATTCGAGGAATTTGGCAAATGAGGGTCGCTGATGCTTCATCGAACGAATGGCATTTTTGGCGCGATTACAATTGTTCACAAACGATGTGTAAACCTCCAAGACTTCCAACTTCGAAAACTATATATCAATTATAACGAGATTTGTTAATGACAATCTGATTTAGGTCAAATAATACTTACAGTTTCAATAAAGGCATCTCCAACCTTTTGTTGTACATCCCAGTCATCCAAACGTTGCTTGAGCTCCGCTAAAAATTTCTCATGTATTTCAAGAATATCGGGAACCATAAAGAATATCTCATCCACTGTGCGTGTATCAATCATGCCAGCATGTTCTGGTGATTTTAATACTTTAAAATACTTCATAACAACAGTTTGCAAAGATTCCACGTAGGATTGCTCGTTGCGATAGATTTCCTGTACGACATAGGTGCGTGTATCCTGAAAATAGATGATATTAAGGTATTATTAGAAACTGAATGGTGATTAAGTTTTTATTTTTTTTTTTGCTAAACTCTCTCTCTCTTAATAGGTATTTGCCCAGAACTTACGCCATCATAACCGCCCAGATTCCATTTACAGCCAATATCAAATTGTGCCCGCCGCTCCGAATCATCCTCAGAATCGGAGCAAGTGATTGAAGTCATTTTTTTTAGCCTATCACATTTGTCATTTTGGTGGGGCGCCGCAGCGAACCCAGCCTTACTCAGCCTTGCCACAGATGTTGTTGCCATTGAGACAGCCTGTGATACACTGCTTGTGCTGCTGCTGTTGCTGCTCGCAGGCAGTGTGGATGTGGATGTGGATGCGGATGTTGATGATGCAATTGCTGCTGCCATCACATGAGCCTGGCTCTGTGGCAACAATGGGGCGGCAGCAACGGTATTTGAGGGTGCGGTAATAGTTGCTTGTAAATCCAACAGACTTAAACGTAGATTTTCGCGATTATGCGACATACTCTTTTGTGATTGTAGTTGTATATAGTATAAATATGATTAATTGTTGCTGTTAACTTTTTATTGATTTGAACACAGATTATGTTGCTTTAGAATTTATCATGTATATACATATGTGTCTATTTTCACAAACTAAACTAAATTCGCATGCTCGCCCATCGATATGAGGCAGGTAACTAAAATTACACAAAACATTCTCTATATTATGGTACACAGAAAAGTGGCTCACAAAACAAGTAAACAAGTACTGGAGTAACAGGAACGAAGAAATCTGCGTAGATGTCGAGTGGGTGAACAACTACAGCCCACGTGCTAAAAAAATTTAGTTCTTGTGGTTCTTCACAACAGAAGTTTTAAGTAACCTTGTGGCTTCTTGTGCGTAAGAATAAGTTGTTTGTGTGGTTTCTCACTTTGAAAGTGTTTTTGCCACATAATAAAATAAGAAAGAAACAAGGGTAATCACACACACACGCAAACGCACACACGCACACTTCAGGATGTAAGCTGTCAGATTTGATAACCATGAAAACGGCTAAAGGAAAATCGAAACAGCTTTAAATTGAACTTGAATAAAATTGACAGGCAATATTGTAAAAACACTTTGAACACATTTCTTTAAGCTGATTATTTATGTTGTTGTTAAAAGTAATATCGAAAATGTTTAAAACATGTTTGAACTTGAAATATTTAAAAACCTAATAATCAATATTTAAGTACTTTATGGTACGATACGATAAGTTATATATATTTAAAACATATACATATACACAATCGCAGCTATATGTGTCTGTTTGAAAATTCAAAAGTATTCAATATATTTGCACTTAATGTAATTCGATTTGCTTTCGTTCGACGTGTTTGAAGCCATAAGTGCGCTTTTAGTCGTACACCATATAATTCACAATATAATACAATTACATTTTTTTTTTAGCTGCGCAGTGCAACAAGAGGTTGGGTATGGTAGCCGAAATGCTTTTGTGTATACATATGCATACACACACACCTAAGAACACACACACTCACGCACACACACAAATGCTTGAACACATGTATATTTAATTGTTTTGTGTTTTTGTTCTTCGCATAGAGTTGGTCCGTTTCATTTTGCCAGCCTTTTGTTATTTTATGTTCAAATGAATTCACAGGATAATTATAATTATATGTAACTTTACATGTTTGCACACTTTTATGTATGTACTTATTATAAGCAAGTATGTATAGCAGTGTTGAGGTATTTTTTTTTCTCCTTTTTTCTGTAGTATTAATAGTAGTAGTAGAAAAGTTGATTTTGAAATAATTGTAAACTCCGCGTAAGTATTATTTGGCTTGTTGCAGATTGCCGTTTGTGTGCTTGAATCGTGTGACTGTGTTTTGTATGATTCTTTATATTTTCCACAACACCACAAAATAAAACAAACGAAACACGAAAAATTTCGCCACACAACTGAGGTAGTACAAAAGGCAAATAAGAATTTAAACGCGCGCATTGGCGTTGGCGTAGAAAGACTCTGTTGCTGCGCGCGGGAGAGCAGCGACAATACGTATACGTAACTCTCTGTCTCTGTCTGTGTCTGTGTCTATGTGTGTGATTGTCTGAGTGTAAGTGAGTGTATGTGATGCGGTTTGATACACACATTGTGTTGGTGGCGCATACAACAACTAGCTGCACAGGAGTATGCTTGCTACTCAACACGTTGAAAAACATTCCATTGTGCCAAATACACACTTAAATTCCATTTTTCATATTCCAATCGAAAACAGACTGCCTCAACCACCCCCAATAAATAACCCATCGCTCTCGGTTCACCATATTGGAATACATCGTCGAACACTTTTCGGTTCGGTCTGCATGCGACAAGTGGCAGAGATACAAAGCATGCATTTAACTATATGTTTTGGATTTAACATTTAGTTAATCTAATAAACAGTCGGACGATATAAGATTTAAGTTCATTTGCATTAACTAAAATTCAAAGTTAACAAAAATATTTGTATTTTCGTTCAAGAATTAAATTTTCCCTGTATTTATTTTGTTAAGACCTAAACATAAGCATAATTTATGGTACTTAACCTAATTTTTATATGATAAGAAAATAAAAACAAGATTTTTATTGTGTATGAAAACATTTATTATTTGACTAATTCAACTACGAATTTACTTATTATGTATTATATTGATTACATATTCTTAGGAGCATAAGATTATGTGCGATTAAATTAGCTCTGGGACAAAAATTTCCAAAATATTGCAATAACAACATAAAATAAACAAAAATCGCACTGAATAAAATGTACTACCTTGACCTTTTACAAGAAGTATAGTTTTAACATATTTTTTTGTTGGTTTTTCTCACTCTTCACTGAACTGTGTCCAAGCCCCAACAACAACTTACTAAAATCGGAGAATATAAAGATAAATTTGCCAACTGATGTTGATTCATAATTTGGAGTGATTATAAACATTTCGCTTTTACTATAATAAATATTTACGATTGTATGTTTTAATCGAAAATGCTTTCGCTTTAACCACGGTGCATGGAGCAAAACAAAGAGTTTAAATAAGTGACAGCCGCGCTCTTCCTAACACAGTGACACATTTCCAATGCGCAGTGGTTGTTGGAGCATGCGCAAAGCGTGCAAATACGCTGCCTCAATTTTCCAATCAATTTCCCAAATGCTCTGCAAACAATTCAAAATCTGCCGCTCATGCACATGTACACAAAATAAACACATATGGTTTTCCCAATGACCAACACATTTTGGTTGTTCTGAGAGAATAGCAAGAACTACAGATATGAAGATCAATGAGAGATGAAAACAGCAAAAATTAAATCAATTTGTTTGGTTTTATTCACAAGATAAAATAAAACAAGTTTTACGTAAATAAAATAATACTTTTAAAAATTAAATATTTTATTTGTGAACTTTCAAATCCTCTAAGCTATTCCTTTAATATCACACATACAAAATTAAACTATCTTAGTTTAATCCTATTCAAAAACCCATACGAGTATTTTAATAATTAATCTATCTTCGATTTTCTATAACAGTATACTTAACGCAAGCGAACTAATAAGTTTGATGAAACCAATATCGTTTGAAAAAAGCAACAAATAACCATATATTTTTCCATTCAAGCCAAAGCTTTTAGAATGTATGAAGAATGAGCAAAATGTTAAGCAAAGTTCAAGAATATTGCTCAGTTTCAGTTTGATCAAAGAAAATTGAGAAAAGTTTAATAAACTTATGCACATTTTTCTTGAGTATAAGTATACAAAATTTATGTGATAAAAAATATTGTGGAATATGTAGATGGTTGCCCCCATTAATGAATATATACTACTAGGTTGTTAGCAACTTACCGCAATGGTTTTTTGGCGCTGCTCGGAGAGCATATTCTCGCTGGATCCCTTAAGTAGCTCCGCGAGCAAGGCAGCTGTTGGCGGTACCTTGGATTTGCTGTTGCTGCTGTTGCTGATGTTGCTGCTGTTGTTGGCATCAACATTACGTTTCGCATGATGATGATGATGATTACTGTGATGATGTTGATGTGTAGCTTTGGATTCACCACTTATCGATTGACTGCGTTTGCTGTGATGTGATTTTGGTTGCGGCGCCTCCGATGCGGCACGCTTCATTTGATGTGCTTGCTGCTTATCAGCAGCGGATACCGTCTCATTTAGATCCTTAGCAGACACTGATATCGGCAATATTGCACCCTTGCTGTTCACATGCTCCATTTGCGATGGAGTCGAGGCGGCACGGGCATGTGTTGGAACTGGCAAATATGCATTCGATTTACGCACACGCATCGAACTCGAATATTGTGGCATGTTGTTGCGTATGGTGCCAAGTGAAGGCTTTGTGTCACGGCGCGGATGTAAGCTACAAGATACAAAAAAAATCTGTTATTATATTCTGTTTTTTTCTACATTTTAAACAAGTTTTTGTTTTCGTACAATCAAGTATTATTAATTTTCTTGTTTACCTCAAAAATAAATAGAGAAATTTTTGAAACGCCATAGCATCTAGAGACAACATTAATAACGAACTTCTGCGTTAAATCAAGGCCCTTTTGGAGAACACGCTGTTAATTAGAACGCACCAATCTAATGGCTATGTAAACAATATTCGAACATTCTGATTGAGTCATATTCACTATAGGCTTAAAAGTGTTGACTGTAAACTGCAAACTGTGGCGAAAATACAATAATAAACAAAACCAGTTCTCACTTTAAATTCTTAGCACTTTCCGAATCAATTGGCAGAGACTTTTCACAAATGACTTTCGTTAAATAAATATATATTGTGCAAAATATAATCGCTTAATACTGTTAGTATTGTTTCTCCGACATTTTCAATTTCCTAATATTGTTGGATATTGAAAGACGATTGTAACGAAACAAAACAAAACAAAACAAAGATTGTATATGAAAACTCAAAAAAAATATTCGCAAAACTTACCTATCTGAGTCACGCATTTCCTCGAGTATCTCTTCGAAGTGCATGCGATTCGGTTTTTTTAATTCCGCCTCCAACATTTGCCCATATGGACCACGAACGGTTAACGGTCGTTTCGAATAACGTTTACTGTCGTAGTCTCCACTTGGAGTTGGACTCCAGCTAACACGTTCGTCAGTATCGGACATGGAATCCGCATGCAGGAAACTATTGCTTTTGCTATTATATATATTGCTGGCAGCGTCATCCTTTTCCTCGCTGCTCTGGCAACTGAAACTGCTCAACAATTGAGGTTTCTCTTGGGATCCACTCCACGAGGGCGATGCTTTTTCATGTTCTGGTGTACACATCTCGAACATTACTGGACTATTACTGTCGTCGGGTGAATCCGGTTTGATGGCTTGAAAGTTGGCTATCGATATATCCAAGGCAAGTCCACGATGCGGTTCAGCTGGCTGATGCCAATCGGAGTTATCGATATACATGCCTTTGCGTTTGGTGGACTTGTCCAGATGTCGCTTGTGCCGCTCCTCCGTACTATGCCGGGGCGTCGCTATCGCCTCCGAGCCACGCAGCTCCAAATCGAGTTCATCCGACCGCTGTTGCTCATGCACGGAATCGTATATGTGATTACACGGATCGGTGGACTCTGCAGTGGGACTTGGATTGATTATTTCACCCTCTTCGGAACTGCGACTCACGGAGATTGTTGGCAATGTTGTCAATGTTTCCATTTGCATTATTTTGCATGCGGCATGTGCAACCGGTGGTTGCGTTGTCTCCGGCACCATGCCAAACTCCGGCGCCAACTCCACCCATTCCTGTGCAGGTGTCTCCAACCACTCTTGGGCGGCACACTCGTAAACTGGCACGGGTATCAAACAAGTTGTGGCTGTTTGTAATATATTATCCGTCGGAGAATCCATTGGCAACTGATGATCTTCCAGGAGTCCCACTACAGTGGGCTCGACAACGAGCGGGGGCTCCTCCTCCTTGACATTGCATTCGCTCTCGGAGAGTATGGTATCCGATAGGGATTCCATTGTGGCGTGTGCCGCAATAACACTGCTAGCCGTGGCCGGAGTAATGCTGGAGCCACTGCAATTATCCGTATTGAATATATCTTCTTCGGCTATTGAATCGGGCACGTCTTCCAGCACGTTGTCAAGTGATTTCTCCTGACCGTAGTTTAGATTAATACACACGCCCGTACTCTTTAACGGTATGTGCACCCAACCCGGATCCGGCAGTTCGTTTATAGTGTTGTAGTTGTTGTTATTGCTATTGCTGTTGTTGTTGTTGTTGTAGTTGGGTGGGGGGCTCTCAATGGCCTTGTCCCGTCGCAGCCGATCGCGCAACGCACTTAATGTTGATTTACAATCAATTTGTGAGAACGAAACGGAACGAAACGGTAAAATCCCTTTCGCTGTGCGACTCTCCGCTCTGGACAGCTGCGTTGCCCATTCACTACTGACGATCTCACCTTCACCCACTGCTTGGCCTGCTGCTGCTGCTGTTGCTGCTGTTGTTGGTGTTAGTGTTGGTGGTGGTGGTGGTGGTGGTGGTGGTGTTTTTGACTTCTCACGAGTGCAAAACATGAAAGCTTCCAAATTGGAGAGACTTGCGTTTGGCCGCATTGTCTGAATGAGTTGTTGCTGTGTGCTTGTATTGGGCACACTTATGCTGTTGCCAGTGTTATTATTATTGCTATTGCCATTGCTGTTTGTGCGGTTCTGTTTTTGTAATGGACTTCTAATGCTGCTGCTGCTGATCGTTGGTTCCGCATCTTCGATTGGCTGGCATGGATCGCCCACGCTTTGGCATATGCTATTGTTGTCCTGCAATTCCAAGCTGTTTGTTGTCGAACTATTGCACGGCAAGCGGGGACGTCGGGGCGGCGGCACTGGCGGTGGCGGTGGCGTTGGCGTTGATGAGGCACGTGAACTGCTGCCACCAGCACCGCTGCCACCGCTGCCACCTCCACCACCACGCAACAGTTCCGTTAGCTCTTTGAGTCGCTCGGATCGTTCGGAAGTTTTACGTGTTTTTTCTGTACTACCCGCACGGGAATTGGCAGCGCCTTCTGTCGATGAAGATGGCGTCGATTTGCGTCCAAATGTCAGCCGCTGAAAGCGATCCAGGGTATTACGTCGTTTCTCCATTCTCTGCTGCAAAGAACACAAAAAACAAAAATTATCAGAAATCAATTTGGGTGGCAGTTAATCGAATTTATTTTCCACATTGTTCACACGGCAGCGACAATATAATCGTTGTATTGTTCTATCTGTGGACGTCATATATCTCTTTCTCTCTCTCATCTCGCTCTCTACTCAGTTCTCTCTCTCTCTCTATCTCTCTCTGTTACTTCTCTTTAAATAAAAATAAACATGTGCATTTAGAAAAAGCATCATGTTCAATTTAAACAAAAAGTTTTGAATCGAACTGTAAAATGCACTAAAAGTGATTAGTTAGCATTTGTTTTTATTTGATTTGAAAGTATTTTTAAGTGTATTTAAGCTTTTTGCCAACCCGAATGCAGACATTTAAACCGTCAACAAGAAATAAATCTTTTATTTAATGTATTGATTCTTATATCTGAGGCACTCGCAAATAGTAATTAGTTTCAAAACAAAAAAAAAAAAGATAAATGGAATTTTCCTTAGTCTAAAAGTATAAAATATTTTTCAAAATATTTGGGCGCCCGATTATCCCGTGCATGAATATCTTTTTTCAGTGCACAGTGACACATAAAACACAATGTAAGGCAAAACAGAAATGCTATGGACACAAAATACATATATGTACGTATATGTAAAACAGACAAAAAGAAATATAACTCAGTATACATACGCATACAGTGATATTTTTAGTATAAACAACAAGAATTTATACCGACTACAAAAGAGAGAGAGAGACACAGAGACAGAGAGAGAGAGAGAGAGAGTACAACTCAAAATTGTACAGATGTATGTACTACCTTAGACACATATATTAAAAAAAAAAAAACAATCTTACAAAAAAAAAGGAAGAACACTGTAGAGAACAACAAAAAATCTCAAACAAATTGTGGCACCATTATCACAATAATATATGTATGTATGGTATATACGATTGTATATTCCACGTAATTATGTTTGTAAGTAAATACGCATATAAAATGCGCATATGTACATTTAAGTACGTAATCAAAATGACAATTTAACATTCTCTATTTGCTTTATATCCAAATCAATGCATTCTTAAATATATTAGGCGTATGTATCTGCAGCGACTACAACATTCTTCCAATTTTCACACCTTTAAATTATTTATTTTGTTTTCAAAAGGAATCAAAAGTTCATAAAAACTAATCAATTTTCAACGAACCAATAAACAAAATTCTTGATTACGCATTGCAATTGCACTTTTATTTAAAAATTTAAAAGTTTTACAAAATTTTGCAAAATAAGTTGCAAAATTCCAATAAATTTAGATTTATATTAAAATTATTTAAGCAAATTTATGTTAAAATTAATTGACTGAAATAAATTTATTTGATTATTTCTGATTAATTTATTATATTCCAAATAAATAGTTTCAGTTTGGACATTTTTTTTATTTTGCTTTAACTCAAATTGCCATTTTGAAAATGATAAACAAACCAAAATTGAAGCAATAAATGTTTATATTTGAAAACAAAGTTCGGAAACGCAAACAGCTTTTAGTCAAGTCTACACATTGAAAAAGAGAATTTTATTTCGTTATTTTAAATATTGAGTGAATGAGTTGAAAAGTTTTCTTTTATTCTAGCCAGCTTGAGGATCTGACATAATTATTATTTATTTATTTCTATAACTCTCTGAAACTGTTTTTTTTCTAGGATCTTGGTAGACATAATCAGGTCTATGGCAAGTAAAAAATAAAATTCAATCCGTAAATCATACAATACAATATACTCTTTGTGCTTTTGGCAAATAAATATTTTATAAAAGATACCGCTCGAATCCAAGCGTTCTTATGAGCGAGCGATCACTGTACTTCTCCGTGTATGCGTAATTATATACACAACATATGTGAATATATATATATACATATGAATCTATTTGTCATATTTCGCCGCACATAAAACATATTTTGTATGAATTATACACATATACTATGTTGAAGATACTTACATCTTTGTCGTCGTTATGTCCAGCTGTAGTATACGCATATGGAGAACAATCAAATGTCTGTATAATCGGCAGGTGTCTCAATTGCAATGGAGTCACGGCAATCGTCTGCTGAGGTATTGTACAATATGTTAGATTGTGCAGCGAGATGCTGGCAAACGTTGAGTGCAATGACACATTTGAGGAACTGTTCGACTGGTCCAAATTGTGAATGAAAACGGTCTTCTCGCTGCAATTGGAGATTGAATCATCTGGTAAATTTAAATCTATATGATCATTAGTCGTATCGTCGTCGACGTCAGCAATTGGTAATTTTGGTTGTGACAATTGTCTTGCAAATTCAATCGGTTTTGTTGTTCCTTTATATAAATCAATATAATTGTCATTTTTCACAACGTGCGACGCATTATAATATTCACGAATTGCGTCATTATGTAGCACAACTTCCGATTGCCCAGCGAAATTCCTTTCGGTTTCCGGTGTTGATGGACGAATACTTTCGTTTACAGTAAACTCCTGCTTGAGGTGACCGTTACGATCGTAGCGCAGAACGCATGTTGTCTTCGATTGCACTGACGCTGTGTCGAATTTACAATTATGATTGCTGTCAAATGCATGCAATTTGCGGCTATTTTCAGCTGGCACTGGTGTGAATCCGTACGTTGAATTCGAATTCGTTGAACAGCTGCTGCTGCTGGGTACTTGTACTGCTGCAGTTGTTGGGTAGATTAGTTGCTGCTCCAAACGGCGTGTTTTTAGCGCAGGCTCAGCTGGATCCGGGCTGTCACTGCATGCGGTTACCTCGTAGCAAATGCGTGCTTTCGGTTTTGGCGGCACGGGCGGCGGTTGGCGACGATCACAGCAACGTACATATGAACGAAAATGATTATCGCGACACGATTTATTCGGATAATATTCGGATAATTGTTCCTGTTGCGGCTGCTGCTGCTGTTGCTGTTGCTCTTGTTGCTGCTGTTGAGTAAATTTGTTAATCGTATAACAACAAATTATGGGCAATACGCGACGATTTGTGGATGACGCGTGTGACGTTTCAACGTTTACGGCCTTATCCGTTGGCACTGCTTTTGTGTTTGTTGTTGAATCTTGGGCGATAGTTGATGTTTTTGGCTGGCGTTGTTCTATTTCTATAAACGGCAGCGACAATGAGCCAACGCCAACGTCATCATCATTATCATCATTGGCAACAGCAACAGCATCATTAACATTAGATTCTTCCTCATCGGAGACAAAACGATACGACGACAAATCAGACACTGAATCCGTATACGAACGATAAAAAGCTACGATGCCAGGCTGCTGTCGCCGATGTTTCTTTTGCTGTTGCTGCTGCTGCTGATGCTGCTGTCGGTGTTGTTGCTGCTCTCTCTCTCCACAGCATCGGTCGCAGAAGGCCCATGTTCGCGAGCTTTGTGTAGCATTTTCGTTTGGGCGCCGAAGCTTTTCGCAAAATCGTTGCATCTGATTTGATTTTCGATTTGACGGATCGTTATCCTCATTGTTATTATTATTGTTGTTGCTGCTGTTATGGTTTTCGTTGCCTAATTGTGATATTTTTTCCGAGAGCGGTATATTTTTAAAAATCATTGATTTCAATTGTGTGCTGTAATGCCTGAAGCATTAGATTTTATAATTAAATCAAATAGTTATATGTTGTTGGATTCCTTTCCTTTCATTAAAAAACTGTAAGTATAATATACACTAATTAATTTTTATATCTCATCACGTCCTTATACACTTACTTTAGTTCCTCAGAATGTTTTTCGCCTTGTAAAAATGGAACAAGTCTTAGGTATCCTTAAATCTGCAAAACAAAATTTATGTTAAAATAAAAAATTTTCTATTTCGAGCTAACTATCTGTAAAGGCATATAATCATTCGCTCCCCAAATAATTCTTTATTTTATCTTTGCCAATCCAAATCGTGGCATGAAGCTAAATCTAGAAGCCGTAAAGTATGCTACACTTTTCGGCTGCATAAATTCAACAAACTTTACGCTTTTCATTGCAAATTTTGACAAAGAATTTTAAATTTTCGTTTTTATGGTGAAGTTTTAATGTTCTAGTTATTTTTAAAATCATAAAACCAATTTTATGACAAAAAACCAGGTATATAAATACTATTAGTAATATAGTGGTATAAAACTAAAAGCTGTTATACGGTTAGATATTACTACATACTACTATTATTATTTTTATGACTAGCCTAAGTCAAACTGTCGCATCACTTTTAAGTGAGCAAAAAAACATATTTGTAAACAAAAGTTGTTACGCTCGCATGACATTAAAGACTTGTGATTTTTCCGGTTTGCATCGCATTTTGTTACCGGAGAAAGGTTACTTTTGTTTTAACACAACAATTGAAAATAATAGTAGCTGTTTACTTTTCAATTGCAGTTTTGCTTTGCAATCCAATCTTATGTTGTTTTAATTTGTATACCCTGAACCCATTAAAAATTGGTAAAAATGGTATAATGGTTTTGTGCAAAAGTAGGAATCATCTCCGACCCCATAAAGTATATATATTCTTAATCAGCATCTACAAACGAATCGATATAGCCATGTCCGTCTGTCTGTCCGTGTGTATGAACGCGTCGAACTCAGAGATTATAAGACTCCAGATTTGGAACATAAGCTCGCCTAATCCCCAGGCAGTATAAGTATGTTTCAAATTTTCGATAACTCTGCCCGTTTCCGATATACACATGTGATCGATAACAACAAAAACTTGAATATGGAAAATTTTTAGACAGCGTTCGAAACATTAGACGAAATAATGGCAATTTGTGAACTTCTTATTGATATCGGTTGAGAAAAACCGGAGATATGGAACATTGAAGTTAAGTCAAGTATGCACTATACACACACATACTTGCAAGTACTGTACGCGTAAAGTAAAGGGTTCAGTCTAGTCGGGACTAGACTCGACTAGAGTCTTCTTACTTGTTTTATTTATTTAAAAAAAAAAAAGTCTGGAATAACAATGTAACATTGTCATTAAAATATGAAAAACAAAATGTAAATAACAATATTATTTATATTACAAATATAGATAAATGATTTAATTGGTCAACGCACTTTAAGCCTTATCTATAGGGTATCTGTACACCCGCATAATCTGCCTAATTCTTGTTTTGTGTTTATTGTTGAGATTGGGATTGGAATGAAGAAGAAGTTGAAGGTGTTGCTGACGTGTTGCTGAAGCGCGGCGCAGATTAATCATAGGAGGCCCACACCAAACACAAAAGAGAAGAAGTATTGCACTGCAATGCATCGCAGCGTTGAGCTGCTGTCACTTGTCAGTCAAAACAGCCAAGGCATTAAACGGCCTATAAAAATCTACTGCATATATGTGTATAAAAATAGATGGCAAAGCAATGCATATATCGCCATATATTGCCAACACAGACGCAGACTCAGACTCAGACCCAGTCGAAGTCGCAGTCGCAGTCACAGCATGTAACATCACAGCGCGTTTGCCAGGCTTAATTGTTATTATTGTTGAGTGTTGAGATGGCAGCCGGTTAGCCGCCTTTGCATCCCAGAGTGCAAAATGTTCGCAACATGTCAAAACTTTTATGGGTTTTTAATGATAATTTTCTAGGCCCCTGAAGGCTTACAATTTAATTATTTTAAATTGAATTTGGCTTTGTTCAATCACAACTGCATTGTTTTTTGATTTTTTATGATCTACACGACACATGGCAATTCTTTTAAGCATTTTTTTACATATCGAAAGATTTTCGAACTCATAAAACTTTCAAGTTCTTCCCCTCTAGTTTAAGAGTATCTAAGCTTCGTTGTGCTCATCTTTTATTCACATTGTTATTTTGCGCTGACGTTCGTATAAAAATCTTTGTGGCTTTGAAAAGTTGAAATTTTCGCTTTATCTACGGGCATTTTTTTTATCTAAGTATTTTGTAAGCAAATAAATAATACGTTAAGATTTAAGCAACAGTCAAAATATATCTATGTACATATGCGCATTTGTCTGGAAGTATGTTAACGGAAAAACAATTCCCCAGTATTTAGTTGTAAATATTATAAATATTCCTCGGCATGGCATAAGCTACGGAAAAAAGCTTTAAAAAAATAAAATAATAATTCCACAAACCAGAAGAGTAAGTTGTGAACTAATTTTAATTAATCTACGAATCTTTTAGACAACTTTAAATTCTCGGGTCTAATTCTAATGTATTTTAAACAGAGATGTTTTGAAAGCTGAAATATTAAAGGAAAATGTTTTTTATTGAAATAAGTTAAGAACTTGATTCATATACTTATATTTTTGTTTTTCAGGTTAAACCTATTATAAATTTTAAATTGTTATCATAGCCAAAAACTGCTCTTGACCTGAAGTAAAATATTTAATCTTTATATTTAACAACATGATAATCGTGCAGCCCCCACTGTGAATGTGGCAAATCGTATATACATTTAACTACAATATTGGCAACCACCAAATCAAAGTAAGCTATCGACACCTTGGCCTTACTTGATTTTAACATTCACATGAAATTTAATCAGTCAGTTCAAGTTCAACATTGGTTAATACAAAAATGGAAACAAATTGCAAAAACATATATAATAGTTAATTAAGATAAACAAAATTTGTTCTTGAATGCAAAAATGAGTGAAAAGGTAATGAAAACATTGTGCAAATAGATGCAACAAAGAATGTCAAGAATGTTATGACGTTTATTTTTGATAAGTAGATCAGTCTGTTGTCTGATCTAATTTTTGTTTTGGCCGACTTAAAACAATTACAGACAGATAAGCCACAATTGAATCTGGCGCACTGAAAAGTAAATCGCAAACCACAATTCACCTTCACTTAATGTATTTCAAAGACGATAAAGATAAAACGATTAAATAATCGTTATCAAATGTTTTACTTTTCCTAAACTTGATACAGCATTTGCTTGCCAAGTTAACGAGAGTATTTCATACTAGTTTTGGTAAATTGTTAAGTTAACTCATTAAATAACGCGTCAAAAGCGCATTTTAGTTGTTCAATCTGTTTTATTTTTTCTAGTCGCGTCGTTTCTCTTTTGATTTTCGATTAGCTTGCACCTAGGAGTCATACTTTCACGACCTTTTTCTGAAGTGACCTAACAGTTCAAGTGAATGAACAAAAAAAAACAACGATAAAGCATATTCGGTTGTGCACAACATTCAATTAGTAAATTTAAAGTTTGTCTGCCTAGTTTTTTGTTGTTTCTTTATTTTTGTGCTTCTTTTTTGTTATGTTTGTAGTCAAACAATGACGCGGAACTTAGGTTAACTTGATTTAAGTTTTTGTTTTTTTTTTTATATCGAAAGTATCTGTACTTTTTGCTCTGCATCTTTTACTTTAAACGAGCGATAAATTGCTTTATGAAAGTGCAACAGGAAGAAAATACGTCGACAATTCAGACATAAACGATGAAGACAAAAAAAAATAAAAATAAATACAAATAAAATACGAAAGAGTAAGTAACAACGTTATTGTGTTTGTTGATGAAATCCAATAGATAAGCGATTGGTCGCCTTATAAACTAATAATAATCGGTGGCCAGCAAGATGGCCACGAAAAATTAGGCAGGTAAACTAAACGACGACACTTGTGAAAGTTTTCATTGCATATAAATAGCATAATCATAGATCAACCGAGATATTGATCAACAACTCTTTTTTTTTGTATGATGTGAATGTAGGACCATTGTTGTTGTTTTTTGCTTTTTAATCTAGGAGGAATTTAAAAACAGATAAAAAGTTTAATAAATTGATTCTTGAGGTGTTTTGTTTGTATTTGGGTATTTGAGTATTTGAAAAATTGAAGATTATTCAAAAATATATTAAAATTTAATATTAATATTGTGATATTTACTTAAGATAACAATTGTTAAGTATTGAATATATTATAAATGTAAATTTAAAGACCAAGGTATAAAAAACAAAAAATACTTGAGGTATCTTGATCTTATTGTCTTATTAATTTATTTACTTATTTATTTTATAAATTTGTAAAAATAAATTTCATGCTTTTTTACATATTTCACACTCGAAAAATAGGATTTTTCTTTTGATTAAAAATTAACTTAACGTTTAACTACCCAAAAAACTGATTGCCAATCAACAGAAATGTAAAAAAATAATAATTACATAGTAATCAAATTTACATTTAAATAACTTGAATGTCAATCAAACACCACTTTTGAACATTTCGTTTCACATTGGAGCTTTCACAATGCAGTCAAATGGAATTGCGTTTGGCTCGATAAGAGGAATTGGTCTCATCAACTTTAATCGCCAGTTCCTAATCACCCTGAATGTAAATATACATATGACGGTATGAAATGTCTTCAAACATAGATTTGTACATCTACTACGTTTTACAAAATATGAAGCTTCATTAGCCTTGCACCAGCTTTCTTTGCTCTTGAGCTAAACTTATGCGGATGCAGGCGGACAGCTACAATGTGGGCGTGACTGCAACTGACGAGGTCGTGAGTATCGCACAACTTGCTTCTACTACGGTGTGTGCAACAACTCCAACAACACCAACAATCATAACGTAACGTGCCGACACAAAAAGCTGATTATTCCTCTCTTAGCTGTTAGCTTGCCCGATTTGTGGGCAGTTCCTAACCAAAAACCCAACAGAAGTAAGTATTTATTTTGTTCTCCAACAGCGGTTTACATTACTTCTCACATAACACACATAAATCGCCAGATGAATGTGTCAAAAAATATGTAACAGCAAAAAAAAAGTTTATATATGAGAAAACTAGTCACAGAATATCGAATTTAAAAAAAAAAAAAATAGTTTAAACAAGGAAACGTAACAGAATATACGTATATTAAAGTATGATTTTTTGATTGTATATTGGTACATAATAAAATATATTTTTTTTATTAAACATATAAAGCTGCCAATCGTTTATCACATGATTTGATTGATGATTAAAATATCCTTCTATTTAAATGATTTTGATCAATGCGTACGAAAACTAAAGAAGAGTCGAAAAATGTCTATCATAAGTATGTTATATATATTTATATGGTAAACGGAGGGTTAAAATATATATCATCAAGTCATCTTGTTTAAAATAGTGCCAATTTCTAAGACTATTAATAACTATAACTATAATTAATAAATAAATAATTATGATCATTTAAAAGTCCCCTAATCAGTATCCCGCTTGAGTTGATTTCAATGTACAGAAAATAATGAATATTTTAAAATATTATAAAATACGAACACACAATTTATATGATTGGATAAGTTAGTACGTGAATTACTTCGTTAGAGTCAACTTTGAGCTTTAGTTTGGTCAAATGAAAAATAAAACTTTAATACACATTGCTACGAACAATTATTACAAGTCCAATAAGCAGCTAGGAGATTATTAAAGAGCCAAAAGATACTGAAGCCTCCAAACGTAAACGTCGCGATGTTGCACAAAATGCAAGAAACAGCAACTGCAAACGAATTCAAGCTTAAGCTTCCAAGAGGCCAAACCGGGCTGACTTTTGAGTGTTACCACACCACCACCACCAGCACCACCAGCACCACTAGCAGCAGCAGCATCAGCATTAAGCATCGAGCAACCAAAAAACAAAAACAACTGCTAACTAAGTCTGATCTCATGCCCCTCCCAGTCCCACGGTGACGGTCGGTTGGTCGGTCGAGTGACTTGCTGGCTAGCTGTCTGACTGGCTGACTGGATGGCTGTCTGGCCTAGGCAATGGGTCGGGTCTTTAAGCAGCAGCAGCAGGGCAGTGGCAGGCAGAGTGGCAGGCAGTGTGGCGCACTGCCGCAACGTAACATGCAACATTACATGCCTATAATTTGTTTTCACACAGCAGGACGTTTTCACTCCATAAGACATCAGCATAAGGTTTTAAATAGTCACATTACGACTATCGCCAACAGCCGTTCAAATGGCACCAAAGTGGCATTATGAATGCCGGTGGCAAGCAGACATTGTGGCCAAATTGGTCTCACATTTAGCTTGAATAAATATTGCTTAAATTGGTATATTTCAAATGATTAGAAGATTATAACAATTTAAGCATATGTTTTTTTCAAGCTTTGTATTAAAACATCTGTAAAATATATTGAATATAAAAGCGCTTTTTCACCCCCAACTGATTTAAAGTTAATGGTTAAATTGCAGCGCAATAGTTTGTTTCAGCTGGGAATAACCGATCACACCAACAACTTTAAACAGTTGTATAAATATGGGTAATTGCTTACACATCGACATTATTCGTACACATTTCGAAACAGAGAACATTTTTTTTATGTATTTCAAAGATCAATTACAACTGAATCGAAGACTAAATTGGTTTTCACTGAGTTTTTGTCAGAAACATTTAATAAAACAATAATAAAAAATATTTTGTGTTTAACTTTGAAATAAAGAAAAAGTTATTTACTTTTAAAGATAAAAATAGTTAAAGGAAATGCAAAATAAATTTGCTTTTTCGTTCAGAATATGGATGAAAACCAATGAAACATTTCCTATAATCGATTTAAAATAATACATTTGGATTAAAATATCCGTAAAGTGTTGAAATATTAACTTAAAATACTTTTTTAAATACAAAACATATACACTTATCTCATAGTATTGATTAATGTTGCAAAAAGCATGCAATTTATGTTGGATTTTTATAAAAAAAAAAAAATAAAAAAAAAATATTATTATTATTTATTTAAGTCTTGCAGCTAATAATATATATGCTTTATGGGGTCGGAGATACTTCCTTCTGCCGGTTACTTTTGCAAAAAGTAAACCAAACAATTATACCCTTTTTACCCATTTTTAATGAGTTCAGGGTATAAAAAAAAAATTTTTAAAATCTTTGAAATATTTATTTCAAATTTTATTTATTTCAAATTTTATTTATTTATTTATTTAATTTATTTATACGATTTCAGCGCTGAAAGCGACATTAAATATAAAAATAGTATGGATTTAAGAAATTTTGCTTAATTATGGATTTTATTTAATTATTAAATAATTTTAAAACCAAAATTCAGCAATTGAGAATGGATATATTTGGCATCTCGAATATTGTAGTAGAAGAACTTAACCGATGTTTTAGTTCGATGAACAGAACAGACGGATATGGCTTTACTGACTTATACATAATATATATATACTTAATGGGGATATGCTTTCTACTATGCGTTACACATTGCATAACAAAACTAATATACACTTTCCAAGTGTGTAAAAATTCGAAAAAGCTCATAAAATGGCAAAACATATACTAAGTATTAAGCGCAGCGTATTTAAATTTTAATTAACTAACTAATAAGATAATTTAAGCTAAACTTACAGCTGTAATTCCTTAGTCGTCATTTTTTCTTGTTACCAAACACACACAGACACACAAATATACATATATACTCTTACTGAGCTATTAACTTGAATTATTTGCGCTTATCAAATAAAATGTGACAAACAGCTTGAGCAAGTAAAGCGACAATTAAGTTGCCACTTGAGCGCTAAGAAAAAAATATATGCATATATCCGAGTACATGACAGGGGGAAAAAAAATAAAGAAGATGTGTGTAAAAATAACAATATTGAAATACAACAACAACAGCACAACAGAAAAAAGAGATATGTTTATTTTAAAATTTGACAACTGGACTGGACTGGCACTTATTTAAAGAAGACCAAATACAATAATAATATGCAATATGAATAGCGAAAGTATGCATCCTCAATAAGAAGAAGAAGCTTTCGGCAGAAACAGCCAACACGCAGTCGAAAAATTATGATGATCATGATGATGATCATGATGATGAAAAAGCATCTTCAAAGAACACTCATGCTTTGCATTTTTTTTACAGCATTTATCTTCTTTCGACTTCTTTCGCCTGCAGTTGAGTACCGAGTAGTAGTTTTTTTTTTCTGTTGAGCAAAAGTTGCTTTTCGTGTTGTTTTTGTTTTGTTTTGGTTGGTGTTTTTTTGTTGTTGTTGGGGCCGCCTTTTTTTTCGTATTTTTGTAAATGAAATGAAATCGAAATATGGGTCGATGCTCGCTGGCTGCTTTGACTGTGGTGTGATTGCTACCATAATAGTATGTGGACAGTACCCAAATGATCTTTCTGCCAGACATAAGAGCATGAACTCGAAACACACTTCTTACCATCAAATTGGCCATGGAAATACAACAACACCACCAAAAATTACCATAGTGAAACGTACTCTTCATTGAACCCCATCATTTTTTTTACGTTTTGTTTTGAACTCTTTTTTTTTTTTTTTGAAATGGACTTAAATACAGGAATTCGCATGCGCTAAAGTGACCTATATTGAGCATTGTGGCATGTTAATGCATTCCTTGCAGATCTGTCTAAATTTAAGCACTGCACATAGTTTGCATACATTTATGCACATATGTATATTTAACGGAGCGACATAAACAAACTTAAACTCGATCCCTATACGAAAATAATTGAATATATAGCAAATGACTAAAAATACACACCTAAACATATTTTTGTTCGGCTTTTTTAGATTCGCGCACTTTTTGTTGTCACTATGACATTATTCACGAATGCCGTATCTTAAATAAAAAATTAAATCAAACGTTGTTTTATCCGCGACAGTCTTCCGAGTATGACCGTTGTCAATCGCGTTCGATTGCACTCTATCAGTTCTCAAAAGAGAGAGAGCAGCATCTTCTGCAGCCTATCGATAGGCTGAACTTGTGAACGGTGCGGAACCAGTGAACTTGTTTTGGAACCAAAAGTTTTCTCCGAAATTTAAAATTTTAGCCTTTCGCGGAAACACTACTTCAGAATTGCAAGAAAATTAAAAATAAGACTCGAGCTTAAGTTTATTATACCTCAACACTTCAAATATGTAGTAACAGTTAATTTGCTTACTATTATTCAATGTATAATTTTGAGTGTTTCAAAATATTCGCAAATATTTTAAAAATGGTTATTTAATAAAAAAAAGTAGCTTATTGCAAAATATAATATTCTGATCCAGTCAAATTTCTTCAATATATTTCTTTAATTTAAAAAAAATCGATATTAAATGTGACATCTCTAATCTTAGTCATATTCGGTCACACTGCTAGGGCGTTGACAGCGTTGTTATTAGTTCATAAACATTTTTATGACAAATTGTAAATAACAAGGATATCATTAATTAAAAATGGTAGTTTTGAGCTCCTGTTGGTCGCCAATTATCTGGTCAAACAACGTTCGTACGGGCAGCTATGCAGTCGCCGCTTATACGGCCTCAATAAGTTTTGTACTGATTACGCTTATTTGCTACATGCTCGCTGGTGGAGAATCGGCTCAACTTTATTCACCGTTGTTTGAGACGGACATAAAGTCATCTATGCCGATAGCAGGTGGTTTCTTTATAATATACTTCATTGTAATTATAATCTCTTCGTATCTGGTGTACTATGGCATCAAAATCAGGTGAGTTACTATAAAGAATTTGCAGAAAGTGTTTGTCAATTTGGTATATTGTTATGTATTTTTTATAGTACCCGTGGCTGGCTTTTGCCGTGGCTATTTTTCGTTGGCTTGGCAATTCTTTTTCAATTTTGCTGGAGCTTGTGGTTAATTGGAGGCTACTACATATACGTAAGTTTGTATGCATTCAAAATATGTATAACTTTAAAGCAACGTTGTTTTTTAATCAGCTGGAACAAACATTCTCGGCGCTGTTGAACTTCGTTTGGGGTGCCTACAATGTAAGTTGTTTAAATAATCGTCTTAAGCATATAGCTAACCATTTTGTTTGCTTACGTATCCTTTTAGATATATTGCTGGCTCGTTGTCTTCTCGCAGTATCAAATCTTCTTGATTATACAGAATCCAAATATTGAGCTTTTAATGCCATAGATACTGTCTTCAACACCTAATCGAATATTTACAATTTGTAAAGCATTTTCAATAGATGCATTTAATTTTTAAGTACTTTTTGTGTATACAAACAACTAATCCGTCCATAGATTATTAATTCAATGGCATTCTATTTGCAACCAAAACTGTGTCTTATACATACATAATATATTTACACATACATATGTATTTTTTTATACAACACGACGAGTGTATATTTACACAAAGTTCATATTTTTACAAATAAATGTACTATTTAACTAAACATTTGATTTTTAAATGAAGTTTTAAAGTAAATACAGCTAGTTAAATCTAGACGTGTCTGTACAATAGTCGCTTAAAAGTTTAAAACCATTTTCACTATTAAAATTTCCGACAGCTCTTTGTTCAATATTACAAAAATACTCTTTTAAAATTTCTTCCCATTAATCTTAATTCTTATTTAAAATACAAAAACTTAAAAAAAATGTTTTTATAAAAAAATAAATTAATATTTAAATGTAATTTGTAAAAGCTTTAAGATCCAAGCGACTATTGTGTTTTTTTTTTTTTTAAATTTCATGTTTAAATGTTTTTGTGAAAGTTGTGTCAACAATTTTTGGATCTAAGCCAACTTGGTTGCAAGCCCTTAATTGATTGGCACATAACTTTGCGATATTCATTAATAATATCAATTTTTATTAGTAATTGTTAAATTTTTATTCTTAAATTTAATGTGGCGCGAACGTTTATACAAAAATTACCTTAAACCACCAAATAGTATGGGTACAAAGAGGCGTAGGGCCAAACAATTGAATTTGCGTAAAGTGGGATTGTGCTTAAAATAACTACAAAGTTAAGAAGCGAATAATTTACATAGTGCAGAGCCCTAGTTTTAGTTACTAATTTAAACAGCTTAGTGTTAAACACAGAAACTGATTTTTTTTTTCCAAAACAAAAGTTCATTTAGGTTTTCTCCTCCTTTTCCTTGTTGTAGCGCTCCAGCTCCTTCAGAAATTGTGCCTTCGGCTTCATGACATTGGGTCGTTCACCACGACAATTTGGACAGAACCATTTTCCTTTGGGCTTCAGCACAAGTGACACGCACGAAAAGTGGAACCACTCGATGGGGCACAAATCGTTGTCGCACAGTATCATTTCGCCAAAAGAAATCTGCAAATGGTGAATAGAAACAAGTACATAATATAAATATTTTAAATAGTATGGCATAAAATGAGGAAATTGTTTATAAACTATTGCATAACATACCTGATTACAGACGCAATACGTTGGCTCATCCGGATCGATGGGCTCCGGAGGTGGCGTTTCCTCCCTTGCATTTACCGCCGTATTCGAAGCGCCTGCGCCACGCACTTTACGTTTCTTTTTCTTGCCCGAATTGCTGGCACCACCGCCGCCGCCACTTCCAACACCAACACCACTGCTGCCGCCGCCGCCACCACCAGCAGCACCACCACTGCCTCCAGCGGTGACACCACTGCCACCAACGCCAACAATACCACCACTTCCGCCGGCCAACTGTACATGACTCTTGCGTTGTGTTAAGCCACCAACACCGCTACTAATAGAAGATTTGCGTTCGCTTATTCCACCGTTGCCACCGCTGCCGGCTTCATTTGCGGAATTGGATTCATTGCCGCCCATCTCATTGGAGCTGCCATTGTTGACCACACTTTCGTTGCGGCGCCGCGAACGTTTGCTGCCCGATCGTTGAAGATCGCTGCTGTTGCTGCCACAGAAGGTGCCGTTGTATCCGTTGTTTCCACTGGTTGCTAGATGACTGGAACGATCATATGTGGGTGTTAAGCCGCCAGCATTTCCACCTAAGCCAGCAGCAGATGCTGCCATACCGATCATTGCACTTAAACCAAGTGCTGCATAATGATCCTTGGCCACCAAATTGGCTACATTGCTAGCGGCCAAGCCGGTGCTATTTAATACATTGTTGCCGACACTGTTGGCCTGATCGCACATGGGGCTTTGTAACCTTTGCAGTTTCGCAACGGGACCATCGTCGAGCAGAATGTAGCGCGCTTCACGATCCTCCTTCAAGTCGAGATTCTGCTGATCCGTATCCAGTTGTCTCACTTTCACATCAATTATCTCCTGAAGATGGTTGACAATTTGCATTTTCTCATCGCCCAGCTCTTGTGCCTGTATTAAGCTCTGATGCATACGCGTTATGGAGCGGCATCTGCGTTGGCTGTCCGGTGAGTTAAGGTGCTGAATATAGAGGTCATAATAGTGATCCACATCACGGATTAGACCTTTGGAAAGCATGAGGTTATTTTATTTAGTTTCACACGTTTTCGATTTTTTTACTTACCTCGGTACTGAACATCGATGTCCCGTATACGGGATAGCTGGCGCTGCACGTCATCGGGTAGATTTTCCACGGAATCCAGATAATTATCCACATAAGTGGCCGAATTTATTGCTTCTGATTCGGATGCAATCATGTTGGATATTTGGTGCTGTTCACTTTTGTTATCTGTGGGCCTACGACATTGATTTTTTCGTACTGGTCACGTACATTACTAATACCAAATTTAAATTACTTGTGTATATTTTTTTTGGTATAGTTTTTACTCTGTATTAGTTTCAATTTTTTAAGATGTTGCGACTGTACGCTTGTATTTGTGTATGTGCATGAGTATAATTTATGTGTTGGAAAACACTGCAATGGATAACAGAACTAAAATGTTAACAGTTTGTTTTGAGCTCTTGATTGCGTTAACAGGAGTCACATTGTGCGCTGATTCTTTGTCTTCTCTTCTGGGCAACATACCCACCCCTCAATTACAAAAAAAACTTCTGTCTTGACTTCGTTTAAGTTTATTTTTAGTTTTAGTATTTAAAGGTCTTGGCAACACTTATTGGATTTTTAACATAAAAAACAGTGGCTTACATTAACAGAATTCTTCTTAACATAAAGAAAGTTAACAGTGATTTACGACATAAAATAACTATCGTTGAGTTATTAACATTTCAAGACGAGCAGAACAGTGTGACCGAGAATAGGCACGAATTAAGCCTTCGATATATCATCCATTTAATACATCGATTAATTAATCCCACTCATTCTATTTCGATTGAACGTTGTGTGCGGATGCATTTTTAGCCGGTCTCCTGTGGTGTGCACTTTTAAAATAGCTCCAACTTAATTTAAAGTTCAAGTTTACAACTCCGTTGCTACATTAGTGTAAAAATCATTGGCAATCTACCAAATCAAGAAAAACATCATAAAACAAAGAAAATGATCGCTAACTTTGATATTGCCGACAGCAAACCTAGCAGCAAGTAAGTTTATGTTTTTCATATAATTTTCTGACATCTGTGCCTTGTGCATGTGTATGTATGTGTTCATCGTTCGAAGTAAAATAACACTTTTAACGATGTCCTACATGGCATTCGGCACAGTTAAATATATATGTATTTGACTTCTACATACATAAATGCGTGGATGTTCAAGCGTATGTGTGTATGCAATTGGTACTATGCGATCAGTGTTGGTTTATCGCAAGAGGCTGAGCTTGTACGCTATTTACTTATGTATGTCAGGCACGCATACATACATGAGTATGTAAAGGAAATATCCAGCGTTATCAACAAATATTCGCTTTGTATTTTTACAGTTTGATTGTTATAGACGATCGTTTGAACTAGAGATTCGTCTGAGTCTTTGCTGCACTGTTTATCTAACATACGAACATACATAATTGGCATGCATATGTACAGACGGACTAATTTGTTTCATTCCACATTGGCCACCACTATTTTTTTTGTGTGTTTTTTTTTTCGACTCGCGCTGAAACCCATAGCAGTGCAGTAAACACCCTTGACAACCGATATCCCACACACACACACACACCTATACTACCACGCATTTTGGATATTAGTGTATCCGACCCCTGCAATGTATGTTATCTGCTTCTACACTAGCGTGGTGCACTCAAGGAAGTAACATTTGAAAACGATACCAATCCCAAAGGGAACGGAAACTGTTTGTAAGCAGCATGAGTCATTCGTTTAATTTAATTTAAAATGTTGTGATCGTAGTCTTACAATTGGTTTCCTATTGTCAGCAATTTTGCTAGGAAACCAAAGATCTTGGTAAATAAGAAAATATTTGCACATTGGCATCACTTTCGAACTGCAACGTTCTAATTTTAAAGGGAGCGTTGTTTATTGTTATCGATTATCAGCATATGTACGCAGCTGCTTATGTTTTGACGTTAGAGATGGGCGCGAGATATGAAATATTTATGTAGATTCTTTGCATATTTAACAAGAAAACACAACTCTCTTCGGGGGGCCCAAAGATTAAAGATGAGACTTTAAGATAGCGGATGAGCGATATATTTATTATTGTGGCCAAACAATGGCGGTTTTTCATAAAATCCGCTCCACTTTCCACTGATAGTGTGTTTTTGCAGCTGTATTATGTACAAGCAAAATTTTCTGACATGAACACGAGTACAGCTCCTAAGTAGGACAAGTTGATGCTAAAAAAAATGAATTATTTATTGATGATGGACATCAGCAACAACCCCCAAGAAATTTCCGGCTAACAATCAACCCGGCTAATGCCTTGCCCTGTCTACTGCAACCTTAATTCCATATTGTTCCACACAGTGGACACTCGAAAACATAATAATATTGGTGAATGTTAGTTTAGTATGAGAATAATATTTGGAACTTAATTATTTACTTCCAACAACCATCAAATAAACATTTGACAAATGTGTATAATTGCAAAGATTTCTGAAATTTTGGAGAAATAAAATCAATAGACTTTATTGATTCTTAAAGAATTAAGGTTAGCAGCGACTACTGTATTAATATATTTTTCTAATGTACATAAAGCAGAGCGTGCGCTTAAAAATGCATAAGTATTGGACTGTTTCTATACTTGGTGGGCTCTCAGCCAATTCCTATATATATAAATATACATATATATATATATTTTTACATGGTTTGGTTAAGTATTAGCGGTAACTAGTCACGCGACTTTATAGTTTGTGTGTATTTGGTTTTGTTTTTTACCTTTTGCTCGCCAATGTGCAACCGGCAGAAAAGTGCATTGAACTTTTCTTCTACATAAATATAGTTTTCAAAGTGCCGGAGTATGGACTTAGACTGTGCATGTTATTACATGTTTGCCACACTGTTGTTGTCGGTGTTGTTGGTGTTTGTGTCTGTTTCTTTTCGACGTCCAACAATTGTTGATTTTTAACTGGCTTTGGGCTTACTCCTTAATTGAGATTCTAGAACTAATCGTCATAAACTTGGAGAAAGAGATAGCAAAAGAAAGAGAATGGTAAGATCAGGTAGGTGCAATCGGTCTGTCTGGATTTCGTTTCATGCCAGTATTTACAAATAACGGCACACAAACACACACAGATATACATACATTAGCTAACTGTGACTCATGCAGCGATAAATTCCTCTTTGAGGCTAGACGAACCAATCAGAAAATAAAACGGAGCGCGTGTTAAATCCAACAGGTAATAATAGAATAGAAACACGGATCCCAGTAATATGATACCATTTTAATTGCTAAATTGCGGTCTAGTATTTACATTGTATTTGTGCGTGTGTGTGTGTAAGTTATATGGATCAATACTATTATAAATGCTTAACAAATTGTATTCATATTTTTTCTCATAAACAAAATTCGCATTGGTGAAATCAATGCCAAACCCAAGTCGTTTGAATAACTTAACTTAAGCACACATATTTTTTGTTCTTAAACGTTTTTGATTTGTGCTATTTAACTTTTATTAATGGGAATTTCTTTAGAAACTAGGTTTTAGGGGCTTTATGCCCAGGTAATAAGATGCAGAATTAAAACCAACACTGTATTTTTGGAATATACAAATAAAGTTTAATAATCAGACATTTGTTTTCATTGTCATGCCAATTACATCCTTACTTGGTTTCAGTTCCACTGCGTTAATTCTTTTTATTTAAATTTTATTTTTATTTTTGTGTCCATTGACATATGCAAACGCTTCATTGAGCACAGAAGCGGCTTGAGTGGAGGTCGTTAAACGACGTCGTATATATATAGATAAATAAAATATTCTACTCAATTATGGTAACCATGTGTCATAGGGGTATTCATTAATTGGGCGCATTTTGAAGAATTCGAAACTATTTCGTATCTGAAATCGAAGACAATCATATGTAAATATATACTTACGCATTAACTGCTTAAAAAGCAATCAAATTAAGAGTAAAGACTTACTTCAGTCTGTTGAATATATACTATACTATTTTATGCAGTTTCTTCCCGATTCTCAAAACGCCTTTGTGTCTGTCTTTGTGGCATTTGCCACTTTATATGCATACGCCTGCTAAAGTGAAGAACATGACAAAAGGTGCATTGAACAAAAGACTACGATGCCTGGTTATGAATCATTAATATGTATTTGGCGACGCGCCTCAAAAAAAAAAAAAAAAAAAACAACCAGCGACTCCCAAGTAAATCCTCCTATAAATAAATGCAACGTTTTAGCATTCTAGCTACGCATTATTATAATCCTGATATAAGCCCTATGTGCATCATTTATATATTTACTTGATGTATTTGTGATCATTTGTCTTTTAACAGTACATCTGTTATTTCTTTCTTAAAATACTTTCTTACATACATATTATACACACTTTTCGAGAAACTTCCACAAAGGACTTCACAAACTTAAAATTAGATTCATTGAAAAGTGTGTGTTTTAGAAATTTTTCAAGAAATGTCTCAAAAATTTGCATATAATCAAAATGCATCCTCAGGGCATAATTAGTTGTGTCTACTGCAGATATTTTTTGTTAAGGCTCTGTAAGAGTCGCAATTTAAGCACGAACCTTCAATTTTGACACGTTGCACGTTTTGTCTTTCAGAAGGGTAGAAATGCATTTATTATGCGGATTTACGGGATTTCGAACTAAGCCATTTTGGGGTGTTTTTGAACGCAATGCACATGCGAAATTCAACTTTCGAGGTCTTTGATTAATTTTGCAAACAAGTGAAACATCATCAGAGGGTGGTTTAACGACAGATGTACGGAAATGTTATAGTAGACATACATACATTGGCTTTGTAATGGAGTAATGTTTTCTTTTTGACTTGAAAATCTTTTGCAATTTGCTTAAAATACTTTTTCTCAATGCATATCTAAAATGGCTCACAAGAAAGAACAAAAAGAAGAAGCTTCATATAGGAACTTGTTGTTGTTGTTGCTGAGCTGCATTATCAGTCTGAAACTGCAAAATTATTGGCTTGCTGCGAATACATGAATAATGAAAACGAGCAAACGACAACGAAGAAGTGTAGAGAGCGAGCAGCAGGCAGCAGCAGCAGGCGTCTGGAGTTCATTCCCATTTGACACTTAACGAAGAATTTCGCATGCAGCCAGTCAGCAAGTAAGCAGAGTGTATGGGGAAAGTTTTTCTTTCTTAATGACATTGCAAATCTTTATTTAAATTTGTAACCCCACCCATACTCCGAAGCATCCTTGACAGCATCTCTTTTACGCTTCATCACTTAATTGTTTAAGATTAGTTTATCGTTTGCTGCTAATGGGAATTTCGGAGAACTCGTTTTGCAATGTTTGTAAGTGTAAGAAAGAACTGAAGCTAACTGTTTTCAAATTAATGCATCGTCTGAGAGTTGCTATTCAAGCAGTTAGATAAAAAGCAAGTAGCTAGCATCGAAATACTCGGTAACAAGTGTAAAATCATAGTAATGCACACACTTTGGTAAAGAGTTTCTTCAGATTCTATCAACTTAAAAACATTTACAAAATACATACACAAATATATAAATATAAACTCAGAAAATGCTTCCAAAAAAAAGTCTAAGTATGTCGAATGCTTCCAGAAGTTTTAAGCGAAGTGCTGCTTCAAAGCAGTTCACGCAAGCAGTGCAAATCTAGTCAATACACAAACCATAAATACCAAACAGAAAGTAAACGAAGTAGGAAGGTTGGAGTCCAGAGTCTTTTTGCTTTTACATAATAATCTTTCGTTAACTTAGTATTATTTCGAAGTTTTGTACTGATTTATTTGATTGTTATGCGAGTTTTAATTGCATAGCTTTACAAACACTTTATATGTGTGAGTTCAAAACTATTTCAAACAAACAAAAGCACAAGCAAGGCATTATGTCATCGTTAAAATGGTGTTTGCTGTAAATATGGAATGGGACTTGTCTTCTTGTTTCCGCTTTGATTTATTTCAGCTTCCAAGATTTCAAATGAAGCTGTGCGCGTGTTTATGTGTTATTTGTGTGTGGCATCTTAACGGTATTGGCATCCAACTGAGAAAAAGTCTTTTTTATCTCAAACGTGTTCATCGCAATTCAACTGAATTAGTTGCATGTGATGCACATAATTCTGAAAAACAATTATAAAGTCTATAGTTCAAGCATATTAATTATACACAGACAATTTGAAACGTGCCAGCTAAAGTGTTGAGTTTTATTGTCTTGCTGTAAAAGAGAAAAGTCTTCTCTTACATTTAAAAAGGTGCACAAAAACTGATTAGTGCTTCATTATATTTAACAACAGTGCGTTTTATATGTTGTTTTTTTTTATTTTTGTCGGTTATGCTGTATTAAACACGCAAAGAGTGTAACAAATTCTATCCCATCGAGCTTGCACAGTACACAAATTGAATTGCCTTTCACTTTTCGCTCAATAAACAACATCACTTTATTTGTTACCTTGCCTCAGCTTAAGTCTCTGTGTGCTGTCTTTTAGCTTCATTTGCTCTACAATAGTGAGGAAGTTGTTAATGTTACTTAATCACTGGAACATATTCTGTAT
Organism: Scaptomyza reducta; assembly: GCA_035044485.1. Classification (NCBI taxonomy): domain Eukaryota; kingdom Metazoa; phylum Arthropoda; class Insecta; order Diptera; family Drosophilidae; genus Scaptomyza; species Scaptomyza reducta. Next base: position 309,548 of record JAWNNV010001381.1, on the reverse strand, counting down.
GCACCTGCCCAGTAATTTGTTAGCCTTTAAAACTGAAAGAACCGCTATGGAAATCAATTAAAGTTAATTACTTGTTATACCCTGAACCCATTGAAAATGGTTTTGAGCCGTGTCGATATAGCCATGTCCGTCCGGCCGTCCGTGTGTATGAAAACGTCGATCTCTAAGACTGTAAAGCCTAGAGACCCCAGGTTTTACAGTCTTGTTTCAAATTTTCGATAACTCTCTCCGTTTCCGATATACACATGTGATCGATAACAACAAAATCTGACATTTGGAAAACTTTTAGACGGTGTTTGAAACATTAGACATAATGACAATCTGTGAAACTTTTATTGAAATCGGTTGAGGAAGACCGAAGATATGCAACATTGAAGTTAAGTAAAGTATGCGCTATACGCTTATACAAACACACACACACACGTACTTGCAAGCACTGATTGTACGTGTAAAGTATAGGGTTCAGGGTACAGTCTAGTCGGAATTTCTCAACTTTAGTTGTTTTTTTTTAATATCCATAACATGTATTTAAGAATATAAGAATTGTTTTCTATTATTTCTTATAGCCCAATTTACTGTTATAATCGCCCACATTCGCTTCTCAACTAATCAATAAATCACTTAATACAACATAAAAATCCTACTCACTTGGGCAATTGTTTAATTAAAGTGTTGTTCAACACTGTAAACATCCAGTTAAGTCTTTATTTGTACAAAGTAATAGTAGCTTTTCAATGAATTCAATTAAAATGTTCAATTGAATTGTTATTAAGAAAATGCTGATCAATTTTAATGATATTTTGAAATAATATGACAAAAGTATTTACGGAAACACAAATGTAAATATTAAAAAATATATATAAAAATGATAAACGTTAATCAAAAAACTCAACATTTAAAAGAACTTGACCGTAAAGGTTATTGGCACTGATAGGATTCGAACTCCCACAGCAGCAAATATTTATTTTTAATTTTATTGCTGCCCAAATTACCTCCCCTTTCTGATATTTCTAGCTGTTGTCTGTCAATTAGTCGACTATTTAATGCCCAAACTAGAGCATATGTCACTTTTTATTACTACACAAACAACATACAGAAAAAAGTGTAATAAATACACACATACATGTGTGTGTATATATGTTTATGTTTATGCCATTATTGTGTGTAAACCGTATTTAAGTACTCTCTACTAAGCCATCTTCTGTTCGAGAGTACTTTCGAAAAGGAATTGTTGAACTGAGTGGAGCCGGTTTAGTTTTTTTTTTTGTTATTTTTTTGTGTTTTGTGCTTTGTTTTAGTTTATATTTTAGTTTGCACGGTCGGTCGACTAATTATTCCATTTAATCTGTGGCTTTTAAGTGGTTGGTCAGTCAATGGGCCGCTCGGTCAATTGCCGGGTGAAATGCAGTGAAAACTGTAAACCTTTTTGTATCTCCCCCCGCTCCCCACCTATGTATTTATCTACTCTAGTACACATATGTGAAAAGTGTTTACCCAACAAAAAAAAAAGTAAAGTGACTAAATCAAAAGCAGCCCGCTAAGGCACACCAAAAACAACAACAACAACAAAAAAAAGAAATGTGCCCCAAAGCTATAATTAAAATAGACAGTCCAAAAAAGAAAAGTTGTCTGGGTTGTCTCGGAGAGGCGTTTAAAAGCCTTTAACTTTTACATATACCACAATGCACTCATAAAATGTGCTATAATAAATACACTTGTGGTACTCAAGCTTGTACAAATAGTCTATACTTAACAATATATACCAGCAAAAAGACACTCGAAAGGGTCAATTTGATTGTTTTTTCCTTAGGCACAAAAAATAAAAATCAATCACAATCCAATTCGAATAAGCATACTGATATGACGTGGGAATGCATAAGTTTTAACAATTAATTATCTTTTATTCAAAACTACCAAGTTTGATGGGTTCATTAAAGCATATAGTTTTTAAAAATCATACTCTAACGCCCTGGCTTTTATATGTAAGTTTGTGACTACTAACAGAAAATTCACAATAAAGAATAATAAAGCAATATATTTTCATAATTTTATAAACATTTTCATACATTTTTCACAAATATTGAAACAAAGTCAGTAAAAGTGGGAATGCATAAGTTTTAACAGTTAATTATATTTTATTCAAAACTACCAAGTTTGATGGGTTCATTAAAGCATATAGTTTTTAAAAATCATACTCTAACTCCTCACTCCTATATGTTAGTTTGTGACTACTAGGAGAAAATGCAATTGAGTTCCGAATAAAGAAAGAAATTTTCATAATTTTATAAACATTTTCATAAATTTTGCACAAATACTGAAACAAAGTCAGTAAAAGTGTTAAAGAATCTTTCATGGTGTTTTTATAACTAAAACGAAATGATTTATAAAATCAGAATTGTCCACTAATGAACTTAGTCACAAATTCTTAAAAAAGTTTGTATTTTAAAGAAATTATTGTTTGCTTTTATATAACTTGACCGCAGAAATAAATAAATATATTTCATAGATTTCTTAAGAATTTTTTGTTTAGAAATGCAATATGTTTTGAGTAATGTAATGTTCTTCAAGCTTAGCTTTAGAACATTATTCAATGTTGTTTTAATGCATGTAATAAGTAATAAACATTTGCTATTATTGACTGTCGGATGCTCAATCTTCAATCTTTAAAATGATCGCCCACAGTGTCCAACAGAGAGAGGAGTCTGTTTCTTTTGCATGGGCGTTCGCATTCCGGTTGTGTAGAAAGAGACTCCCCACTTGGTTAATGTCTGCTTGTTGCAAATACTGCAACAAAAACAACAAAAATTAAATAGGGAGATACAGACGATTTTGAGAAGATAAAGCACACAGACATAAGTACTTGACCCGACCAAACGATGCTCGACAATTAGGCGAGCCATTCCGCAAAATACGAAGAACTGAACTCAACGAGCCACAGATGCTGCCTATATATTTATATGTATGTGTGTATGTATGTATGTATGTGGTTACTATATTTAGCCCAGTCCAGTGGGTTGCAATGTGGGCAAGTGCATTTGCTAGATAGACGAAAGAGCTTAAAACCTGCCTCTTGGGGATGGTGTCATGTGGCTCAAATGACACTCAAACTCTGCGACAGCAGATAGGCCAGCATGTTAAGAGAACTGCCAACTTTAAACTAAAAATACAATTACAACAACAACAACTGCAACTGCAACTACAACTATAAAAGAAGAAGCACACAAAGTGGACCCAACACTACTTGCTTCCTGTGTTGCACGGAAATGTGTGCCAAATGTGTGTTGTTTTTTCTTTGTACAAAGCTAGAGAGAGATAGATAGAAATAGAGGAGAAGAAGAAGAGTAGAGTACAAAGAATGAGTACATACGTAGTAAATGCATTTTGATTTGAATGCAGGTAATTCCGAGTTGAATTTTAAATTAATTTGCCAGCTAGCCGCGCCAGCCAGCAACATATCAAGTTTCTCTTCTAGATGATGCGGCTGCTGCTGATGATGATGAAAGTGATTTACTATGGCGACTATGGCCACAACAAGCGAATACCAAATACTACAACATGCAACTTGCTGCACAATGTTTTCTGGTTCGTTTGTTTGTTCGTCTTCAGATTTTTGTATTAATTTTTTCTTTTTCGTTTTGGTGTTGTTGTTTTTTTTTTTTTTTTCTTTTAAGTTAATTTTTGCTTGCAGTCTGTTTCAGTCTTAGCTTCTAATCGACTGCCAGCTGTAACGGTATCCACAGCAAAAGCTAAACTAAGAAACATAAGATGCACTAGACCTGAACTACTTTATACATTGGTAGAGCATGAAAGACCAATTAACTTTGCCGTGACGAACATTAAATACTCTTGCACATGATATACGGCTGATGCCATCTACACAATTTTTTCGGTGTCATCAATTAAAAATACATAAAACTGTTGCAGAACTGAATGGATTTTACCAGTTACTAAGCTTTGCGATCAGTTCACATCAATATTCCTGGTCAATTTTCGGTCTCTTGGCTTCATCTGTTAGAGACGGAGTTGACGGCTGCCTTTCGCCAAATCAATATGTCTTATTGGGGGAGATTGTTTGAGATTGCTGCCTCCAAAGCAAAAGAAAGCACTCAGTGGATAAATGCCTGTACATTTTGCCTCTTGAGTTTTCCACTAAAAAAAGTATTTTAGTTTTTGAACTCGTATATTTAGAAATTTTTGTGTGGTTGAAGTTCGTTCCCTATACTTATGATGAAAGAGACAAGAAAATTACTTTATTCTAGAACTTTTCGCTGTGAAAGCTTTGCAAAAAAAAAGGAGAAGGTATTATACTGTGAATCAATTGTTTATTGAAAAGAGTCATTCAACTGTAACCCAAATGATAGTTTATTAAAAAATATTCTTTCTATTCATTCTTCATTGACATACTTATAAGAACACCAGTAATGGAAATTATTCGGCCATTAAAATCATTAGGGTAATTTACTACACTAGTCAGCTATGTAACATTCACAATACAAACACAACAGCATTTACAAATTTTGCAACTCTGGTGAAGTTCTTATGCATGCATTTGCAGCTCCAAATTTGCATTACACATGAGTTGAATTACTACGATGAGCATGTGAGCGCGAGAGACCAAAAAGAGATAGAGTGAGAGAGCAACGCTATTTTAACTTCAATCAGCTGTAGTTTGTTTTTTGTTTTGATGCTTCGTACACCACTCTCGCACCGAAAATACACCATAAGTACTACGAGTACGAGTGCGAGTGTGTATAATATGCGCTGCTCTGCCTTTCTCTCTCTCTCTCTCTCTCTGTGTGTGTGTGTGTGTGTGCAGTTACATGTAAATCTCTCTGAGAGAGTTTTTATGTTGGGAGCTTCGCGGCTGGTGCTTTTGTTTTTGGATCGATAAGACTTCTCGGCGGCGTTCGTGTAGCTGCCAGCTCTCTGGTGGTAATAAATGCTTTTCACTTTTCCCAATGCACTCCAGTCGTCAGCTTCATACTGAAGCGCTCACAACGTTAGCTAACGCTAAAAACAACTCACACACACTTCAATACGTGGGAAATTGAAAAGCACTTGGCTTTCATTCTTTGCGGTTTAGTATTAGTAAAGTAAAGCATCTTAAACAAAATAAAATCAAAACGAACGCATATCATTTTAACATAAAATCGACGAAAGAAACGTGTTGTTTGTGACAAAAAGAAATTTTGATATACATCAAGCAAAAAAAGAATCGAGATTTAGGTCGGTTATTTGTGAGTGTCCTTAAAGAAAATACACACAAAAGCAAAAACAACAAAACACATACACATTTCAGGAATATTTGCAAATTTCAATTGTCGGCAGAAACAAGTGTAATTTCCTGCAGTCTGTAAAGTGAGGACTTTGACAACCGCATAGAAAAATTTATTGATTTTTTTATCGTGCGCACAGCATCCGTTGCAGGCATCATTGCTGCAACAGCATGCAGCATGCAGCATGAGTCATCATCTCTGCTTTGCAGGTTCCTCTTGATACACGTTTTTTATTTTCTTTTTTTGCTGACGCACTTGTCTTTTTCAACCTGCTTCCAACGATTGAATTTGCAAATTTCCTGACGTGTTTTCAGCAGTAACTGTAATTTGTTTGTGTCTCTAGGTTTTTTTCGCAATACAAAAAAATAACGTAAAATCACCAAAAATCATAAATTCCAAAACGATACATAATATATATAAAGGATGGCTACTTATGCTGCATTTAAACATGTCGAACTTTACAATGTCGGCAAAGCCAAAAAGCGGTAAGTTTCAAGTTGTATGAATTGCGGTATTTCCCCTCAAAAAAAAAAACTCTCAATTCGGTTCCTATATGCATTTACATACATTATTATGTTTGTATGTGTTTGGGGGGGTGATATATCCATGCACTTTTGTTGTGCCGTAATTTATCGGACATTCAACCCTTTTGGCTTTCACCACATGTGTGTGCATTGTTTAATTGTATTGGTCACCTCCTCATACTGCATACACATGTAATCTGCCAAGAACCTCTTTATTGAGTGCCCCTACTACTACTACTGCCTAAGCCTAAGCAGTTCATTGATTTTTCTTTTCGGTTCGTTTTTCCCAATCCCTGCTTTTGTTCTGCATGCGACTTCTTGCCAGTGTTGTCGACTTGTTCGACTGTTTTTAGACCACAAGTAACACTAAAAATATTTATAATAATAAAAAAGAGAAACACAAATAAATGCTCTTTGCCCTCATTGTCTATAAGGCTCTTTCTTCTTACCTACTTTTTGAGGTATTAATTTCGTTGGAAAAAATCTATGTTACTCGAGAATTGAAAAGAATGGATTATAAAATATTTTTAAAAAATATATCTTTATTTGTTAACCATTCTAATAATAAAATAAGCCTTGACATTTTTTTGTCCTAAAAAAACTTTTAAAATGATCGCAATACTATAGGCATACAGATTAATTGAAAACATATATTTCTGTAACTGAAAATTGCCAAAAAAAAATCAATTAAATCATTTGCTGTCAAAACCACGTTCTTAATTGTTTAATTTAGGGTGTGGACATAAGAAATGTATGTACGTTGACAAAAAAACCTAAACTGTGTGCGCCAAATTTGGCAATATTGGTATGGGTGCAGGTTATTGAGCAAAATTGCTTTTTACTTCCGTCTAAGGTCGTCGTGAAGAACGTGCAACGTGAACATATTTGTTCCTTGCCTTTTTAAGTCTGTTTACACGAGGGCTTACTTTCTGACAGAGTGCAAATATTTATCTAACTTTAATTAAAAGTCACTCTACAACATTATTAAGTCATCAAGATTAACAAAGTATTAGCTTTAACGAAGACCATTTTTTTTTGTATTAAAACACTTGCATGATTCGCATTAAGTATTTCGTATGCACTTATGTGGAGTTTTAGAGGTTGGGCTGGGGTGGTGGAGGGGGAGGAGGTCTATAAATGCATTTGTTGTAAGCTTTCCTTTTCGGCCTGAATTCATGGTTGGTATATTTAATTAAAATTTTTAAAGGCGTGACTTTTCCTCGAAAGTATTATTAAATGTACATAACTGTATTTCTTTTGTATGTGCGGCGGAAATCGTTGCAATGAGGTATTTCTTTTATTTATGGCATTGTTTGTTTATTGTAATTACAATACAATACACAATGAACATTATTTTTTAATAAACGTTACATTTGCTTAACTTATTTTTTCTGTGATTTCTTTCGTGTGTTTTTCACCATTAAATTTGTATTCATTCTTAGTAGGACAAGCTAATTTGACTTGTGCTTGCCCAATTTCTTTATTATTACGATATTGTATATATAGTTACTATGTCAACAGTATCGATATGCGTATTTGGGGCAAACAGGAAAAGTATTACCAAATAAAGTACACTCACAGTTAGTGATAAATCGCATTGTAAACGTCATAGTAACAACATGCATTCTTCGAATGGGAATTTCCTTTATATAGTACGACGACTTGCGCTGTATTCACCACTATATACTTGGCAAGGAAAGGAAGGAACGTACTTTGTTGCGCATATTCTCTCGAAAGTATTTTCGTACCTTCTTGTGCCTGCCGGCAATAATTTGCTTGCCCCGAAACATTTAATGCTCTTTGATGTTTGGTCGATTTTCGGTTACAATTCCAATAACAATAAATCATCTAAGAATATTAAATTGTGATAAAGAATAATGCAATTACTTGTAACTAATCTCTTACATGTGTTGCCAATTAGGACAAAGCTATAATTCGACTTAGTTCATTTTTCTTGCAAGCAATTTGAACTTTTCAACTTATGCACAATTTGTGAAGCTTGAAAGCATTTAAGAAAATGTATTTATATTTGAGAGAAGACCTTTAGAGTCTTGATAAACTTAAGTTTGATTTAAAGTTTATGCCATGAGCTTCGAATTTGGGTTTGATTTTTTTAAAGAATTATTGTTAAATACTATTAAATGTATATATATATAACTAGTTTGTATAATTCCGTTAAAGTCGCCGCCAATATAAGTTAAATCCACAATAAAAATCTTAATTTAAAATCTTAAACTGAAATTTCTAAAATTGAATTCAACTTTTTACCGACAGTACGTTTTTGAAGCTTATGATAATAAGCATAGCTTGACACATTGCGTGACAAAGTTGTAATATATCCTCGACATGGTAAAAATCAAAATTCATTGCAATTTGCCAACTTTCGCTATATTTGAAGCTTAAAGTCACTTGACTGTCATTAATTCTCAAAATTAAGCACACACACGAAAAACAAAATTGGCTAAGGCGGCGAGCCTATGAAATACCGATCTTTTGCGCATACATACATAATTGTTAAGTAGTTGCAACGTGGCGCGGCAACTTTTCTTTTCCTCTTTGTACATATACACATATATACTTTCTATGCAGCTAATCGATAATTATTGATCAAGCGCGGAAAACACTATCGATAATTGACAATCTAACTGTTGTACAGCCGCAGACTCTGGCACAAAGCCAAAGTCAACCAGTCAGCCCAGCCAGTTAGCTAGCTAACATAGCTGTGAATCACAAGATTCTCCACAAGCTTTATGCGTTATGTGTCTCGTTAATTGGATTGATTGTTGGCCTGGCCAATTGGCAGAAAAGGTGTTGTGAGGTGTCATTCAATTCAAAGCTTCACAGCGATTTGGAATTGTTTTGTGGATCGATCTGTTGACCGATAACCGATGCATGCATACAAATGCAGTTAGTTTAATGAAGGTATCTGTGAGATACTTGTACAAGATATAATGTTAGATTGCTTTTGAATTTTCGCATTATAATAAGTTCTGCAAATATGTGAATTGAGATTTATAGTTTGGATAATACTGCTGCACTAAACCGATTAGGGGAATGGATTTTCTTACCTTTGTATGCTAAAATGTGGATTGAAAAGCTCTACCATTATCTGCAATTCTAAAACATCTAACTTGGATAATGTTTTCCTTTTCACACATCCTAACAAATAAGATCCTTGATATAACTTTGAATACGCGATTTGTATATCCGCACATAAAATCTAAAATCTGAAGACATTAAAATATTTTGGGCCAAAAAATCACTTTATTTTGAAAATGTTTTGTATACGAAAACTTCTGATTTATAAGTTAATCGCAATATATATGTAAAAAAAATCATTTGATTGTTTTTAAAAAGCGACCGATTTAAATAATTTTGAAAATATTTTAAAATTTTTTCGGCTTAACTTGACTTTTGAAAATAAAATTTTCTACAATTAAATTCTTACATTAATCGATGCTTACGGTTTTTAACAATACGAATTTGGTTCATGCTCCATATCTCCGATGTTTCTCAACTGATTTCAATAAAAATTTCACAGATTGCCATTATTTCGTCTAATGTTTCAAAACAAAGTTTTCAAGATTTTGTTGTTATCGATCACATGTGTATATCGGAAACGGGAAAAGTTATCAAAATTTTGCAACAAACTTGAACTGCCTAGGGATTATGCGAGCTTATGTTCCAAATGTGGAGTCTCTAGCTCTTATAGTCTCTCAGATTGATGGACGGACAGACGGACATGGCTATATCGACTCGGCTGTTGATGCTGATCAAGATTTTATGTTATGTTGTCGGAGATGCTTTCTTCTGCGTGTTACATACTTTTGCACAAAACCATTATACATTTTGTACCCATTTTTAATGGGTTCAGGGTATAAAAATTAAGCTAAGCCGACAAGTATAAGAAGTTCTTCACAAAACAAGATTTGTTATTTACATTCCGAGGACCAACAAGTCCAAAGCAAGTGAAAATCTGTACTCCATATAGTATAATAAACAGATACTCCATATAGTATAATAAACAGATACTCCATAGCGTGTGTTCAACTTACATAACAAAACAAAATAATTAAACAAAGGGTATTCAATCTCAATCAGATTGAACAGTTATAGTTAGCTTTTCTCCATTTGTCCAAATTGATGGCACACCTGATCAAATTCCTAAAAGCCAAGAGGAAATTACCGAACATTCGAAATGCTTTGCGATAGCAGCGCGCACTCGCCAATCCATCAAAATGTGCAACATCGGATATCGGCAACATCGATCAACTGTTGTTGGAGCTCTAGCAACAATTCGCCGCATGAATGCACAGCTCTGCTGCCGCCTGCCACAAAGCAGTGCGCAGGGAAAGTATTATTGCAGCATTGAATTGCATTGGCCTAGCCGGCCAGCCCCATCAAGCAAGTCATTTAAGCGTCCGTCAGTTGTTTTGTTTTCTAGCATGCCGGGCAATTATAATGGATACAGCTAATCAACATTTTAGGGAAATCAACAAAGAAACCAAATACAACAACAACAACAACAGCATCATCAACAAATGCATTAAAAACATTACATGCATATACATACAATTCAGTCAAAACCACACTCAATTTTCGTGCTTCAGTTAAATTTTTATTATGCTGCTTTTTTGTCTGCGGTTGCACGAGCTTCTGCGGGACACGTTTTAAGTGAAACAATGCTGCTGCAGCCGGCGCAGCCAAACAATAACGGTTTGATGCGCTCCAGCAGATCAGTGCAATCAGTATATATATATACATAAATCCAAAGCAACCAATTTAAAACAACCAAAAACTCAGTAACAAAAAAAAAAAAAAAAGTAATAACAATATAAAGAGAGAAAAAATAACAAATGAACTCTACTGATGAACAATTACTCGGACATTTTTAGTATGTTACAGACGAATGAACTGCAACATCGTGAAAGAAAATATACAAAAAGTTACAAAAATATCAAACTCATTCAACATTCAATACAATAAATGCAGCACACGTCTATTAATCTCTTGTAAGCTTCATTGTATGCGATGATGACCAGGTGCTATATGGAGACAGCTTTATCCATACATTATATACTTTGCATTTAATGAAAAATAAATATATTTCGTATCAAGGTGAATCAGAAGTGAGAATATTTTGATTATTTTAATAATATTAAAAGCCCTCAAGGCTCAAACTTTTCTATAAAAATGCTCCTGCCTGGCATAGATGAAGCAATTTTTTTAATATATATATATTTGTTTACTTTATATATATATACTAAAAATATTTATTTATAGTTTGTGTACGTGTTAAAACAAATTTTATTTTTGTTTTATAATCATTTTGTTTTATGTTTATTGTCACTTTCAAAATAAATCAGCAAAAATAAAGCATAAAAACTATTTTCACTGCTTTTCACCTCGTCTCAGTAAATAATGATTATAAATTTAGTTGGGCCCAAGATTTGTTGACCATAAGAAGAAAAAAAGTTTATGACAGTTACGGCCAGCTAACATGTCAAGTTTAAACAAACTCATAAAAATTAATTGCAATTAATCAATTTATACATATTTCTTAAGCTGTCAGTTGGCTTTTTGTGAGCTCTTCGCTACAAAGCTGCATGCGGCTGACGTTGCAAATAGCGCTGAGGCACATGCAACCTGCACAACCTGTGCGGACCTTTGATGACATAAGCTCTCCGGCAAGCAAGCCGCAATCAGCCAAATAGAAAATTAACTTCCATTGGGTGGGGTTTTTTTTTTTGTGTGTGTTTCGTTGTTTACAGCCGCTTTCTATCTTTCATTCGGCTGCAGACTGTTGAACTATTGAAACTATTGAAGCTGCAATATAACCACAATGGCCCAACAAATTGTTATCATCACCGTCATTCCACTGTTTGCTTCTTACCCAGCATTTTTGTTGTCTTTGGAATGCATTGTTAAAGACACAAAAAAAAAAGTTGAATCACAAATTGAAAACAGATGATCTCCAGAAAATGTAACAAGTGAGAATTTGATGATTGTGAGATGTTTTTTTTAGAGCTGGCTAGTTCATTTAAATAATGTTTAGTTCATGAACATTGGTTTAGATCTGCTAGAAATATTTATATATAAATTATAAAATCACAGTGATTGGAATTTTTAATTATACATTTATAGTTTTTGTTTGTTTCTGTTTGCTTGGTTCAAAATAATTAATCATTAGTTGATTCTGAAGCATTTGTTTCTAACTTGTTTCACCATAATAAGCAAAAAAAATACTTTATTTGGGAGAAAAACCAATTTATATAACAACAACAATACATTTGTAGATACAAAAGGACTTTCGGACAGTATTGATTAAACTCAGACAATCTTTGACCCTCCCAAACAATGTTTAGCAGTAAGTGAACAAGGTTTGTAAGAGAAGTTTTTAGTATTCACTTACAAGCGAAAACAATCATATTTTGAAAAAGTAGTTAAATTCACTTTTACTCGTATAAAAACATTGTAGCTGAATGCTTTTACGCGTAAAAGAGATACTCTGTTCCAGCTTAAACTGAACGTAAAGACTTGGCAGACTTTGAATTAAGCTGCTTAAAACTCTCAAAGGTGAAGGCAAACGTTCTGTATTCCAAACACCAGCAATTGATTAAAACAATACAGAAAACAATGGCAAGAAACAAAGAGAAGCCAAAAATGGGCAAGTGTTTGGCTTCAAACTAAATCAATGCAGCAACTATCACTTTTACTTTAGGTGATCACAAAACAACTTTTACCCGTAAGGTTTTTTCTTTATACTTTATATATACATATATATTTTTCTTTGGATAAGAAGTGTTCAACATTTTCGTTGTCATTGAAGCAATACACATTTAGTAGTAGTGTTGTCTACATTATGCTGCACTATGTGTGTATAGTAGGTAAAAGCACAACACTTTAGAGCTCTTCCACTCCTCGCTCTGAGTGTTTTGTGGTGCCATCGACTGTCAACCAAGAGCAAGTTTAGAGCTCACTTCGACTTTTGCCGATGGCATATGAACCATCTGCACTGCAATTACCTGCCGGTCAGGTTTCCTATTTTCTCACATTCTCTCTGGTCAACGCAAAAACAACAAACAATCAACAACAAAAATAGACAAACTTTAATTTCTGATTTGCCTCTGTGGCTGCTGTTGTGAATATGTGAAAGGCTTTTCGATAGTCGTAAATAGCCGATTTGAGCTAACAACCATATTCAAACGCCTCTCCCATTCATCCTTGTTGTGTATGTTGATGTTAACTTTTACCGATCAACAGCGATCAATATTTTGTCGTTATACTAAACTAACATATATCCAAAAACTAATTAAACATTTTATACAGCCGCGGCAATAAATTACAATTTAACTAGACAAGCTGTGCGCGCTTTCAAGCAATTTATTCAATAAAGCCTCCAGTCAGTCAATCAAACTCTTTATCAAATTTCAACCAAACGATCTTAATGTGAAATGTAAACAGCTGGATGTCTGCTATAAAAAATTACATCATTGCTAGCTAAATTGGTTTTTATACATGTAATTGTTGTTACTCCTATTAAATATGCAAATCTAGTGAATCTGTACTCTGTAAAGTGTTAAAACATGAATTACAGTCAAGAAAGGCCTACATACTTTATATGCCATAAATTGAAGTCAATAATTATGGCAAAAAATATGACACGCTAGTAGTTATGTCACGTCACACGTAACACATTATTCAGACCATATTTAAATAGGTTTCATTACAACACAACACTGGCACAACAATAGAGTGCTTCACTTAATGATAGATCCAAGCCTAAAAGAAAACTACTTGCTTGCTGTTGCTTACTTTCTTTACTATTACTTTAATAGCTGTCAACATCTACTACTTATATTAAAAGGTATTACGATGCAGAGATATTCAATAAGATAAATAAATAGTTTCATTATTTTGATGCTATTAAAATGTATCTTATTTATAACCCTTAACCCATTGAAAATGGGTAAAAAGGGTATAATGGATTTGTGCAAAAGTATGTAACAGGCAGAAGAAAGCATCTCCGACCCCATAAAGTATATATATTCTTGATCAGCATCAACAGCCGAGTCGATATAGCCATGTCCGTCTGTCTGTCCGTCCGTATGTATGAACGCGTCGATCTCAGAGACTATAAGAGCTAGAGACTCCAGATTTGGTATATAAGCTCGCCTAATCCCTAGGCAGTACAAGTTTGTTTTAGATTTTCGATAACTCTTCCCGTTTCCAATATACACATGTAATCGATAACAACAAAATCTTCAATTCAGAATACTTTTTGATGCAGTTTGAAAGATTAGACTAAATAAAGACAATATGTGAAAATTTTATTGAAATCGGCTGAGAAACACTGGAGATATGGAGTATTGAAATTAAGAAGGTATGCCCTATACGCGTATACATACAGACACTCACACATACTTGCAAGCACTGACTGTATGCGTAAATTATAGGGTTAAGGGTATAGTCTAGTCGGGATTTCTCGACTAGAGCCTTCTTACTTGTTTAATAATAAGATCTTTAACTTTATGCTGACTCTTACATTAATTTTACTAAATTTGATGCTACACTTTTAACCCATTTTTAATTGGAACAATGTTTCACTTGCAAAGCGAATCATAACAAATTTAACTAACTGTACGTGGGAGTTAAATAAAACGAAGAACAACATCAACACACATACATTTGCAATGGGAGCACACTCGTATAGTAATCGTAGCATAGACAATGAATGCATTTTGTTGGCATCAGGCTTTTCCGCACCGTTGCCTCACAGTTGGCCCAAAGCTGGTGCTGCTGTTGTGCTACAAAGCCGCATAGTAGAATCTGGCGTGATTATAAGTGCTCGCTCTTTCTTCCACTCCGCTTGGCTTACATTTTTTGTAGCTGCTCATCTGGATTGCAATGCGTGACTTTTCTTACGCCAAGCAGAATAATTGCAATGCCTTGTGGTTCTATGATGATAATTAGGCATACTTCATATCCATTTCCTTATAATTTGCTTAGATGGCACGTTTCTTATCTTTGCTTTCATCGCTTTTTTCTTCTTATTTGTCCATTTTTGCAAAGTCACATTCTAAGTGTAGAGAATTATAGAATCATAAACACTATAATTATTTAATTTCTATAGCATTTTGCAAATGTGATTAACCTAAAAAAAATAAATACTTTGTTCTTTTTTCCAGGGTGTTGAGGGCTCCCGGCGGCGGATCGAGTGACATTTTTGGTTCTGACATGCCTCAGACTCCACGCAACGTCAAAAATCGTATGGTCTCGAACATATTTTCAGCCGATAAAGATGCCGCTCAGAAGAACAACGGTAAGTTATTGAGTTTCTCACAAGTTACCTTAAAAGCTATACTTTGTGAAAATTACATATCTGGCTATCGAATATATATATATATATATTTCATATCCTATTCAAACACTCAGCAAATATTAATTGTCCAGTCAAAGCTTACAAAAAATCGCTTTACAAGCAGTTTTCTTAATTATTGCTTGCACTCAAATTGATTTGAAGTATCATAAAATCCGGTGATTAGTCAGATATTTGAGGCTATAAATTGGATTGTTTTTTGTCCCGTCACACAAAACCGCACACATTCAAAGATTGCAACCAATTGTTGTTGCCAATTTGTTCAACATGCACTTGAAATTTGAAAGAAAAGAAAGTGTCTCATATTGAATGTATCTCGTTTTTCCTTCTTCTCCTTCCTTCTCTCTCTCTCTTTTTTCTTTTTTTTCTATATATCTTTACAGTACGGCAAGGAGCTCACAGATTCTATTTCATTGGTACATAAATAAATATAAAAATATACTTTTCGAGTGTCCGATTTAACAAAAAAAATAAACAAACAAATTTTATTTAATTCTGTTATTGATTTTTCGTAAACTAATAAAAGACGAACCGAACTTTTTAAAGTCAAAAACAAAACTTCAGTCACCTCAATTTGTTGCTCTAGCACAAAGCTAATACACTGCAAAAAAAGTCAACTTCACCGGAAGTCTAATTTTACACACATTTTAAAAATGTTGATGAATATTAAATATCAAAATATTTCACTATTATTTTGACAATGAAAATAAACCATAATAAATCAAAAAAAAATCCTTTTTAAACCCTTTAAAAATAACCTATATGCTCTGAGGACAGAACCACTAAGACACAGACATAGATATAAAATCCGAGAAACACAAATCTATTCAGATCAAAAGGGTTTCAAAATTACAAACGCTCACTGCAATAAACCACTAATGATTATTTTTTGCTACTTTTGCGCTATAAACGATAGATAATCAACACCCATGTACATATTGCAGACAGCACACCTCACATTGCAAAATATGTTAATTAATATAGCTTAATCTCATGCTTTCAGATGTGTGAGTTTCATAAATATTAACTAATTGTTTCTATTTATGGTTAACTTTTACATTTTGTCTTTTACTGCCATGCAACATTGTAGTTATGTGTAAGCACATTATATGAAAAAGTAAAACTAATTTGTGTACTTATTTATTTTTTTTTGAAAACACACACAGAAAAAACATATATATTGATTGAAAACCCTTTTAAATATACAGGTGAAGCACCGCGAAGGGGCCAGAAACCCGTTGACTCGTATTCGCGTTTGTTTGGCGAACCGGCACGTCCCATAACGCCGGGCAACAATCACATGAAGAGCAGCATTCTATTTGGACAAAATGCCAATGGCGGTCAGCCATTGCTAACCAATAACAAGGGCAAATATAATGGCAAAAGTGGTTCGGTATCGTCGGCATCATCATCCGTTTCTTCTTCGACTGAGAATCTCAAAATTAACGTTGGCAATAGATCAGGTAAAGTGACCCATTTTCACGATTAATTAAGTTAAATGTAACAGTTTTTGTTTCGTAAATATGCAGCTTCAAGCTAGTTTCAATTCTTGTCGCTCTAATTCATAAGAATATAATCCTGAAGTCGAAGACTTTTATGTAGAACGAATATTGAGTGTTAAATAAAGATTGTACCTTTAAACACCCAAACATCGTTACAAATTCACATTTATTACAGCTGTCACGCGACAATTAGATATAACTTAAATAGGTCGATCGAAACTAAGAACGTTTTAGATTCACTATAACAGTGTGCTAAAACAAAGTATTAATCGAATAAAAAGATACCCTAAAAGTATTATTTCCATTACAAGCAATTTATATTATATGCATATTCATTAAATTTGTTCTTCATTTATTTCTTTGACTACCAGAAGGCAATCCCGTGACTGGCGAGGGCTACAAAGCTGGTGGAACCGATTATATACAACCAGCACCAGCACCAGCACCAGCTATGAACGGCGGCAATCAGATTATCAACAAGAATCGTGTGCCACCCGGTGGATATTCGTCGGGACTCTGGTAATTACAAATTATCGAGGAGAAACGCATGAAAATCAACATGATCGGATGATGAATGTGCACAGCCAGCCCAGCAAACAAATTATAATCCCAAGATAAAAAAAATATGAAAAAAAGAAAGAAAAACCCAAGAATCGAAAACGAAACCCCTACTATCCGCATATGCGAAACCTAGCCGTAGCGTTTTTTAAATACTAAGATCGAGCAACACAAAAGAGCATGATATCCAAAAAAAAAAACACACACACACACAAATCGAAAAAGACAACCGCATTCAAAACCCATTCATCGAAATGAACCTTGTTCTGAGTACTGTATTGAAAGAAAACACCGCACAAGATCTATGTATAAAAATCTTGTTTCGAAATTGAGGTTAACTGCACTTTACTTAACGGAACATAATTGCTCAATGTTCGGATCTTATCAGCATTATCAAGCCAAGAATCATTATACCCATAATATACACACTCCATACACAAAAAAAAATATTTGCACTCTTCATCAGAATTTAACTGATTTATCGCTGTATATCTACAAATATGTCCCGTTAGATCGTCAAACACAATATGCAAACTAAATGGAATAATGCATATACGTATGTAATGCGCTTTAGCAATTTGAATTGAATTTGTTTAATTTTTTTAGAGCCTGAAGCCGCCCTCATGCGCATATTGTAGAAAAACCTTGCATAAATTACCATACCACAACTAGCATTACTTACATCCACTATAATACTACTACGATATTAATATATATAACCATATATATATATTACATGCGTTGTTCTTACCTGTAGGTAACGAACAAAGACATACATTCATTTCTACGCATACATTACGTGCATTATATTAATTCTTTAATTTACACTTATGTTTAAAAACAACACCACATTTATATATTTATATCAGTGCATACAACAACACACATACAACCATAATATATTTACGTACATTAAACATAAACAATAGTACGTACATGTGCGTACGCACATAAAAATAATAAAAAAAAATTTTAAAAAACTATTAAATGTGTTTTATTCATAGCTGTTAATTTGTGATTAGGAATTAGTTATCAATTAACTAATTAAAAACAAAATAAATAATTGATTAGAATTTCTTTTCCCGAAATATTGTAATAACGATTACAAATTTCTAAACCTCATCGTCATTATTTAAGTATTATTAAAAATAATCAAAAAAAAAAGTCCGACCTTATAATTAATTTCAATTATCTTTTTATTTAATGATTATGAAACACAGCATCCTAAAAACTAATTTATAATAAATGTATTTGACATTGCTTGAAGTTAATTTTTCGAACCAAAAATGTGAACTATCACTTAAAATGTGATCCTTGCGAAGGCGAATTTTTTAATCAGTTTGTTCACCAGTTGACGGTTCGGTTTTTGAAAAATGTGTTATGTTACTTAAATATGAAAATAATTTTAAAAAAAAAATTAGTCATACAAGTAGATTTGTATTTTAATTATTTTTAATAATCTTGAAATTTGGAGTATTTAATATCGCAATCAATTAGTAATCGTGAATAATCCAAAAACAGTTATTAATTTTTTATTTTGTTACAAAAAAAAATAATAATTTAATAAGTAAGGATTATGATTAGTAAACAATACTTAACAGTCTTGGATTTATTTAACCATTGAGATATGTGCTTTGACAAAATGTTGATCTTAACAAAAATCTTTTGTGTAGTTATATCTGTATAAATGAAAGTAATAAGCAATATGTTTAAAAAGTCGAGAGACGTGGCTATCAATTTGCTTAGATTGCATGTTAAAAATGAATTTAATTAATTCAAAACTCAAATGTATGAATTAATATACGCCCCATACCGTATGCAATGATTTTTGTTGAAACGAATTCTTGGAAAAACTGCCGTTACTGATTTTTAGGGCTTCTTTTTTTTGGTATTTTTAAAGTGCTAACACGAGATTTTCTCTTTTATTGTAATTGTTGTCATTTGCGAGCGAAAAGAATATTCATTTCCAGCCATAAAGTATGTAAGTATAACTGTAAACTTTCACTCAAATTTATGCAAAAAATATTGACTTTAATATATAGCCTGGAAGTATGCAATGATCTTAGTTAAAACAGCCTCTTGGAAACTAAAAACTGCCGTAATTTTTAGGGCCTTTATACATTTCATTTTTTTGCGTCAAGGAAGTAAAAATTAATTGTCAAAGCAAACTGACTATCCCTAAAAGTATGCTTTGCAAAATAATCTGATGTGCAACAATCCGCGTGTGTCATAGCAATCAGCTTAGTACAGCTCTCAACACAGCCAATACTCATAGAAAGTATATTTTTCCTTATAATGCAAGACTTTGTTCTGCTTAAGTGACAAGAAACTCTTAAATTAATCTGACTATTTAATGACGTTCAGAAATATGCATAATGCCTTAAAAAATCAAAAATGTAATTATTAAAATAATATTGTAATGTATCGATACGATAACGTTTTCCAACATGTATATTTCATGTTATTTCCAACACTGCCTCAAACAGAAACTGTTAATGCCGCTAAATACTTTGATTATTGTAGCTGAAACGTTTTAACGTTTACAAATTACACAATGGAAACTGAAAACAATAACAACACAATAATACCTGGTAAAAAGCGACGAGCAACTTCAGATGTTAAAGATGACGGCCAGGAAACCAAAAGACTGACGCTAACCGCAAACGAATCCATCGGCGAAACTCACGTGCCTGAGGACAATAACGAAATAGAGTGCTCTCAACGTCCACCTGCACAAAGTCCAAAGAAGCGCCTGGCGGTGGATAACAAGACCTTTGGCAACAAGCCCAGACACAACAAGAATGAGACATACCAGTATGGCAATTATAGACACTACTACGGAAAGCGTATACTGGACAAAGATTTCCATGACATACGTTTGGATGTTCTGGCCACACAGCCGGAGCTCTTTTGCGGCAAAGATCTTCTAGACGTTGGTTGTAATTCGGGCCATCTATCCATTGAGATTGCAAAGAAATTTAAGGTGAAAAGTCTTGTTGGCCTGGACATAGATCGCAATTTGGCGCACAGTGCGCAACAAGCGACGAAAAACATTCAAAAACATTCAAACACCGCGGTTATCATTCCATGCAATATGAAATTCGTGCATGGCAATTATGTGCTGGAAGACGATGTGCTGCTCGAAATTGAGAGTCCAGAATACGATGTAATCCTGTGCCTGTCCGTTACCAAATGGATACATCTGAACTTCTGTGATGCGGGCTTAAAGCAGGCATTTAGGCGAATGTTCCTGCAACTGCGTCCTGGTGGCAAGCTCATTTTGGAGCCGCAATCCTTTGATACGTATAGTCGGCGCAAGAAGCTATCGGTAAGTGGATTGCAACAAAAAAAAATCTTGATGTATTCTTTATAATTTTCTTCTATTCTCTTATTTTGCAGGACAAAATACGGGAGAATTACAAAGCTATCAGTTTTAAACCAAATCAATTTACTGACTATCTACTTAGCCCAGAGGTGGGCTTTGCCAGCATGGAACTTATGGGTGTGCCAGAGCACTGCAAAACTGGCTTTAAGCGTCCCATCCAGATCTTTAGTAAAGTTTAGTGTTAACACAGTTTTATAAGTTGACATAAAGCCGAGTCAAAAATATCGAGATTAATTTACTGTTTACGTTGTTTTTTATTGGGTGTATTCGGCGGTGACGGCTGAAGTTGCTCCATTATAGCGGGTACTTTTTGTAGCAACTCCTCCGCTGTCAGCTTAAAATCACTGTTCGCCCACAGCAAACGCAATTCAGATAAAACAATACCCAATTTCCTCTTAACCAGTCCGAAACTATTAAGCGCATTTCCTTTAATCGGAAAAATGGGCATCTGCCACGCCTTCAATTGATTGTATATATCCAACTTATTGGCATACTTGAGCAGCTGCTCGACATAGTCCCGTCTGGCATACGGCTGCAGGCAGAGTTTTTGATAGTCGCGCAGGGAATTGTACTCGGAGTCAATGCGATGTCGCTGCTGTGTAATGAAGAACGCCAAATCGCGCTCGTAGGCGGATAACTTGAGACGTTCGTGAAGTTGTATTGCCTGTTCGTGGCTGTGCAGTAGTGCCGTCAAGTAGAGAATGGGAAGATGTGGTTCCTCGAACACTTTTAAGTCGTCGCAGAGTCGCTCAAATTCTGGTACATTTGGGTCCAATGGCAGACCACAGTGTTTAAGCAGGTCACAATTATGCATTTCCAGAACCAACTCTCGACCATAGTTGCCCACAACAATTTTCTGGAGCTCGGACCAAACGCGTTCGCTACTAATTCGCGCCAGACCCTCGCCATTGGCTTTGATGGCATCCAGTGTAGCCTGGTCGTGTGAATTGGGATCTGCAGCAATGCGGCCATAAAAGCGAAAGTAACGCAATATCCGTAAATAGTCCTCCTTGATGCGAACTTCAGCATCGCCAACAAACACGATTCGACGTCGCTGCACATCATCATAGCCATAGAAGTAATCAAAGACTGTGCCATCGAGACCAAGAAACATGGAATTAATCGTTAAATCGCGACGGTTTGCATCCAATTGCCAATCGGTGGTGAACACAACATCTGCATGGCGTCCATCTGTGCGTACATCAATGCGTAATGTGGTCACCTCAAAGTTCTCCTTGTCGTTGATGCGTGGCGTAATTGTGCCATGTTTTTCCCCTTTCGTATTAATCATGCGCACCTCCTCCTTGGTGAACATCTCCTTCATTTGTTCCGGTGTCGCTGTCGTTGCAAAATCCACATCCTTCGGCTTGATGCTCATTAATATATCACGCACAGCACCGCCAGCAATGCGCAGCTCATAGTTGTATTTGTTAAAGAGTGCAACGAGTGCCTCCAGTTCGGGTGTGAAGATGCTATGAAATTGGGCACTGTCAACCTTGGTGAATGCAGGATTTTCACGCATCCTGGGTGGCTTTCCGAGCTGTGCGATTATATCTGCTGAAAGCTCTGTTGCTGTCGTTGCTGTTTTGGCGATTTTCAGTGGTGGCGAAGACATGCGGCACACAGATGTTCTCAAGTGCTGACGGAAATGGTTAGCAACGGATACAGTATGCAATCGCGGCGTGTTCAGTATCTTTGCAAGAAAACGTGTTCCATGCATTTGAAAGTTTAAAGCCGGAAAACTTATTTGAATTTCCCAAAACTAAAACGAACACATGGAAAGCGTCAAATAAACAAAAGAAATATGTTAAATCAGCTGATAGTTATGAGATTTCAGCAGCATATGTTAAGGCATCGATATGCAAAAACCGTTATCGGAGCTAAAAATAAAAAAGTTATCGATATGTTATTATTCGCGCTGCTGTTGATAAATTAAAGCACATTTACTTTAAAAATTGATTTCGATAACCTTTAAGTTTTTTTTGTCAAACATTAAGCGTTAGCTTTTCCAAATCTTTTAAGTTATACATTATCCCAGTAAATAAATCACCTTCAAATAGCAATTATACACAATTTATTATTTCTAATTATATATATTACCTATTTTACCAATTTGCACAAACTGCAGTTGCGATTGCCAATTTTAACAAACTGCCGGCATTTCCATTAAACAATTTCACATTTTGGGTATGTACGTAAGAATGTAGTTTTTCAATATTCATTAACATTACTAAGGCTTACATTAAAACATTATATACATAATATTAGTGCGCGGAAGTAGATTTGAAACTTAAAGTTATATAGTAAATAATCAATTGATCACAATCAACCATGAATTAAAAAACGGCATGAAAATTATATAATTTCTACTATGTATAACATCTATCATATTTTCAATTAAAGATTTTGAAATTTATTGCAGAATATATTTATTAATATTTCAGTTTTTTATAGTTTTTCCTAATGAACAGTATCAAACAGCACTGTTTAAAAACAGACTCAATGAAAACATGTACAACTTTTATGTCACTTCACACATATAGTTTTGCTTTTATACATTTTTTTTAAATAGATATCTCTTAAGGCCTAATTATTCAAAACTATGATTTCGATTTTTACAGTTATAACATCAGGCATTTTAATTAAATTACGAAATGTGCAGTATGACAAAAGCAATAATGTTGAAAAACGAAAAAAAAAAAATGTATTTATGTTTTGCTCAGAAGTTAATGAAGCTTTAACTAACATCTATGCTAAGGACTATGCTCTGTACGATCTGACAGTTTTGCTCATTTAGTGTGTCTATCCTAAGCGCGTGTATGTATAAAAAACCTACAACAAATTTCAAGAATTCCTTAAAGCTGCGCTCATCTCAAAGCGTTGTAGTGTTTGCTTTTTTTGAGCTAAATATTAGTTACATAAACTTTTGCATCGCTGCTGCAAGCAC
This sequence comes from Scaptomyza reducta, assembly GCA_035044485.1. Lineage (NCBI taxonomy): Eukaryota > Metazoa > Arthropoda > Insecta > Diptera > Drosophilidae > Scaptomyza > Scaptomyza reducta. Next base: position 285,977 of record JAWNNV010001381.1, on the reverse strand, counting down.
AAACAGTCGATCCAACGATTTACACAGACTGACCTTAATTACTTCTATAATTCCTAATTAACTAATACATAATTCTGTTTATATCGTTATACTATATATATATATATAATTTTTTTTTTATGTATTTATATATATATATATATATTATTTATAAGATTTTCTCTTTTTCATATATTTCTCAAACCTAACAGCCAGTTTTTGCAAAAGTATTTACTATACTCTTGTTGTATTTATTATTGGGTTTTCTTGTATTCTTTTTAATAACTTCATTATTTCATTATATACGCATGTTTGTATTTGTTTCCGTTACTTATAAATTTGTTTTCATTTTTGTTATGTTTTTAATTTGCTTTTCCTATTTTTTGTTGCATTTCAGTAAAATCGGAGATCGCAGTATCTTGGGCTCAACATAATTTTTTGGACGAGTCTCAATGCTTGTTGTTTTATTCATTAGTTATCTTCAGCATTATCAAATGCTGAACTATTTCGATTATGATGAAGTTTATGTCGACAATAAGCGTAATCCTGATCGATATCCTCCAGCTCGATATTATCATTTGCATCGTCGTAATCATTATCATCGTTTGCGCTCCCGTTTTCCTGTTGCCCCTCCTCATCACTGGAGGAATGCAGCTTAAGTTCCCGCAGCTGCCTTCGCACAAAATGTTAATGTTCCATAAGAGCCGCTAAACAAAACAAAGATCCAACGAAATGATATTTAAATATTTAACCGTGCACACACAGTCACACATGTGAAAAAGTGAAAGTTGCTTCTTACGTGATGGTGTTCGGCCGGTCTTATTCTCATTGGGCGTGAAATTTAGAAAGTCCCATATCAATATAGTATCATCGTGAGAGCTGCTCACAATTTGAAACTCATCGAATTGCAGACGAAAAACGCGACCAGTATGCTCCTAAATTCAAATCAACTAGTTATTCATAATTAACATAAGGAAGAATAGTATTAAGACTTACCACGAGGGTGTTGAGGCATAGCGTATTGGAGGCAGCACGCGGATCCAGCGCGGCAACCAAATCCCATACCTTGATTTTGCCATCATAGGCGCCGCTGACAATCCGCTTCGTATCAAAGCGGATGCAGCGCACCAATTCTTCATGGCCCTCCAAAACACGCAGGCAAGCACCGCATTCAATATCCCACAGTCTGCCGAGTAAAAGTTAATAATATATAAATGACTTGTTGAAATGCAAATGAATTAAAAGCGTTACCTAATTGAATTGTCGGAGCTGCCACTAACCACCAGACGATCCCTGTACTGCAGGCAAGCAATGCCACGTTTGTGACCATTCAGAGTGCGCACAAATTCACAGCTAGATGTTGACCACACTTTAATAGTGCGGTCACCGCTGGCGGACACAATATATTTCTCATCAAAATCAACCACGTTAACAGCGGCACGATGGCCGACTAGGACGCGACGCAACGTAATCTCGCTGGGCGAGGTCATGTCCCATACAGCAATCGAACGATCCTTGGAGCAGGTAACCATCATGCCATTGTTGAAGCGCAAATGTAGCACCGCCTCGCAGTGATGAATGAGGGTGTTAACCATTTCACCAGTATTCACATCCCACACACGCACCGTCGAATCGCTGGAGCCGCTGATAATCACTTTGTCGTCATATTGCAGGCACAGCACCGAACCAGTGTGCCCCATTAGAGTCTATAAAAATAGAGAAAGTAAGTATCAAGAATGAGCTTTCATGTAAGTGCATTTTTATCATCTAACCTTGACGCATTGTAGATCCGTGCGATCCCATATCTTGATCGTATTATCCCGCAAGCCGGAGACAATCTTGCCATCGTCGTACTGCAGGCAATAGACACCCTTTGAGTTTTCCGAGCGACAGTTAATTCGACGTAACATGTGTCTTCCCGTTCGCCAGTTGTTCTCTATGCTGTCAATATCCTGCAATCAAACATCATTAAATTAGTCTGGCATTCAATAAGATACTCTATATGCATTTGCTACTCACATTCATGATCTTGGGAAACAGTTCGCGATGGAATGAGTGCGGTCTCTGTATTTGTCCTGGTCGTGGCTTAAACAGATGCTGCATCCAATTCCTACGCTCGGCTAGGCCACGCCACAACGAATCTGTGCGCACCTTCCGCTCAATGAGCTTCTTCCACAGCATGCCCTCGGATATGACACGCAACCATTCTTTGCATACCAATTCCGCAGACTTCAGCGAGTCAGCATCCAAATACGATAAAATGTTCTCGGCAATATGATCCAGACCTTTTTCTATAAAACAAACGTAAAAAAAAGAATTGTTTAATAAAGGCTTATAAATTTTTACAATAATATTTAATTGTTTTTAGCTATCATTTGAAGATGATGAACGTAGGCGAATGAACCCATAACGTGAGATACAAACAGACGTGCAAATAAACCTTGATGACTCATCACAACTTTCAGCTTTGTTTAGCTTGAGTGCTCTTAGTGCTTCCTGATAAGTAAGTAAGTGACTAACCCAACATATTCATACTTATAAGTATGCAGTTATGGCCTTACAAATATAGCACGAATAAAATCTTCAATTAATATGTATATTTAATTTCTATGCTAAGAACAACAAACTTAAAATAATTTTATTTTATTTTATGCTATTTGTATGACCATGTCTGCTTATACTGACTCACTACATTAAGTAAATACCATTACACAGTTGCATCCAGTGCAAAGAAACAGAGCTTAAGTTGTGACTCATCGCAGATGCAGATAGTGATCTGCTGTCGCTAATATGAAGCAATACAATGATAACCAAGTACATCAGAAATATACTAAGCATATTCCGCGACTCACTGAGCTCTGTATAGACCCACGCGCCACCTACAGACACACAAACTTTGGACGCACCTATCGTCTTTGAGCAGCGAGCTATCGACAGATATGTACAGGAGAGGAGATAGGGATGTTGGCAAGTGACCCTGCTGGTTTGCAAAGTGAGTGAAGTGCATTAAGTGCTGCTAGCCGCATTTGCCAAACACAATTAAAAATGTGCATAACTCGCAAGTGACTTTGCAACGACAACGAGACAAAACGACACCAACAACAACCAACTTTGTAACGTTAATGTAGTTCAAGTTGTCGCCGTTTGATGTTGTTGTTGTTGTTGTTCTAGTCGCCATCTAACGGTCCATGTCTCCAGCCTATTCTCAGTTCTGTCTGTCATTTCTATATGTCCGTGTGTGTGTGTGTGTTTTTGTTTGTCTGCGTGAATGCCTGGCTGGTTAGCTGCCTTTGAAGTGCATTACAATGTAAATGGAGGAGGAAACAACGGTGCTTATTTCCCTGTCTTGTTCTCTTTTTTTCTTTTGCTCAATGCGCTCGCTCATCCTGAAAAATAACAAGTAAGAAGGCTCTAGTCGAGAAATCCCGACTAGACTATACCTGAACCCTATACTTTACGCGTACAGTCAGTGCGTGCAAGTATGTGTGAGTGTGTGTATGTATACGCGTATAGTGCATACTTTCTTAACTTCAATACCCAATATCTTCAGTGTCTCTCAACCGATTTCAATAAAATTTTCACATATTGTCATTATTTAGTCTAATCTTTCAAACTGCATCAAAAAGTTTTCCAAATACAAGATTTTGTTGTTATCGATCACATGTGTATGTCGGAAACGGGAAGAGTTATCGAACATTTAAAACAAACTTGCCCTAGCTTAGGAATAGGTGAGCTTATGTTCCAAATATGGAGTCTCTAGCTCTTATAATCTCTGAGATCGACGCGTTCATACATACGGACGGACGGACGTTCATGGCTATATCGACTCGGCTGTTGATGCTGATCAAGAATATATATACTTTATGGGGTCGGAGATGCTTCCTTCTGCCTGTTACATACTTTTGCACAAAACCATTATACCCTTTTTACCCATTTTCAATGGGTTCAGGGTATAAAAAACGCACAAGCAAAAGACTGTCGAGAAGTTCTTGTCTTCTTCCTCTTCTCTTGCAGCGTAGTTTTTTATCATTTTGTCATAAAAGTAGAGTATATGTTAAAGAAAATAAACAAAAAAATACTTTTATCCGACATCATGAAGAAAAATGTGATACAACTATCAGTTTTTAATTTGTGAAAAATGGTTGTGACATTTAATTAATTTTTTTATCGCTTGTTATCTCTTTGAGTAAAGTTTTTTGTTCAACGTAAATAATTTCTCTCTTTGCCATGAGCATGTAAAGAGTATTTTAAGTTCGACTTTTTAGAAATAAATTTGTGGTTCTGTTTGGGATTAAAAACAGGTACAGGTAAGCCTTTGACAATGGGCATATAATTACGGTCGCATACATATGTATGTACCTAAGGATATCCGTTGGCTTTCAAGTTTACAGTCCTTATGAACCACTTTTTATACCCTGAACCCATTGAACAATAAGGTATAATGATTTTTTAACAGTGTAAAGTATGTAACAGGCAGAAGGAAGCATCTCCGACCCCATAAAGTATATTTATTCTAGATCAGCTAAAATCTTGAATTTTGAAAACTTTTTTTTAAACTAAGTTTTGAACATTATACGAAATAATGTCAATCTGTGCAATTTGTATTAAAATCGGAGATATTGAACATTGAAGTTAAGTAAAGTACACTCACACACACACATACTTGCAAGCACTGACTGTACGCGATAAGTATAGTGTTCAGGGTATTGTCTAGTCGGGATTTTTCGACTAGAGCATTCTTACTTCTTCTTAATAAATGTACCTTTAACTTTTTTATTTTGTATATGACCTAAAAAAAAACAATTCTTATATCAGCTTTAGAATTTTTGTGCCATAGCAAATAGTATCGGTTTTTTTTAATGATTTTCTTATTACCTGAGTTTGGAATTGGGCTTAAGTAATAGAATTGATTTCCTTAACAAATATTTTCACCATTGATTCGAATATAACATATATGCATAACGATTTCTAATATCTTTTACTTTTGCTTTGCGATTTGTGTTTTTTGTTTCTTTCTTTTTCATTCCGGCGAAGCGCTTTTAATGGAAGCAATGACCTTTCAGTCAACAACATAAGCAGCGCTAACAACAGCTCCAACAACACCAACACCAACAGCAGACAACGACAGCACCACCTGCAGCAATGTCCGCCCCCTTCTGGTATCCCGCTGCGTAACAGTTGCACGGCAACGCAGTCACGGCAAGGATTAGGGGAGAACGAACGAAAAGGGAAACACGGTGTGAAGAGCAAAAAAAAACTCAAATAGCGTGGGTTCCAATACGTTCCGTTACCCTCTTATGTTTGCTTTTCAACTTTGCTCCGTTGTTTTTGTTTATTTCTTACGCTCTTCTTTCAACTTGACTTGTTCTTTTAATCGTTTCGCCTCGTGGTTCTTGTTGATGCTAAAGATTTTGTTTTTTATTTAATATCGATGATTGGTAGCTTTTAAATTGAGAGTTTAGAATTTTTAGTGATGTTTAGAAATGTTATTATAGCAGCCTGTTAACGGAATTTATGGCTTAAACTCAAAAGCATACAGCATTGCCTATGGAAATAACTTTTAAATGTCTTTAAGTGTGTTGTGAATTACAAAAAAAAAAAACCTGGCTCATCCTTAACATATTGATTTATGGGTTTCTCCTGAATTGTTAAAGATCTTAAGACAGATTATATTTATTGTTAAAACATCTTTCAGATTGGTATGATAGAACTGAGCGCTCTTAAGGTTAAGGCTTTAGTTTGCTCACAAATAGATTTCCAACCGTTTAAATAATTACACCATACTACAAATATAAACAGTTATATGATAAACATCAAAAATATTGCTTATTATCTATATAAATATTTAAAGCTGTGTTTAACCCCTCCCATATATATATATATATATATATTTGATGTTGCACTCTTCCCGTATTTCACACCGTTTTGAGCATTCTGAAATAATGCACAATTGAACAATTATTTACTTACTTGGCAGAAGTGTTATAAAGTCGCGCTGTAACATCGGCTTGAGAAACGCATTGATCTGTCCATGCTGATAGTGACACATGCGCGACAACAGCTGTTCGACAAAGTCCACCTGACCCGATTCGCTCCACTGAGTAAAGCACTGAAAGCACTTATCCCGCTCTGTCTGATATGAGGACGATGAATCTTTCTTGCGCACCGGATCGTACAGCATTGTTGTTGTGAACTATATGGAATGGAAGAAGGAAAGTGGGGATGTAAATATTATGAAATTATGTATGCAACATACAAAAAAACTGATAAAATACAATGAAATGCAAATACATGTAAATGCTTTCTAACTCTCCCCTGTTTCCATGTCAGAGGTTAAAACTCGTAAAAACGTAGGTAGCTCTTGGCAATGGCATGAGTAATGAATATAGCCCCGGTTGGATTATGTGCCAAGTTGAAATTGTGCAACTCTTTCAGACGAGTTGGCGACCAACAAATGAACTACAATTAGCCAATTAGTTGAGCTTGTCTTTTTGTTTAGTTTCCACTTATGTATTTCGACTTTATTTAGCACGAAAATGGCAAAGCTGAAAAACCAAAAACAAAGAAAAAACCAACTCAGCTTAAGTATAAGCAAGCTTTTAGCATTATATCATTCATTGGTTCAAAAGAGAACTATGCAAATCTTACAAGTCTAGCAAGCAATTAAATAATTTAGAAATTATGACATGCTGACAAAAGGTTATTAGGTTGAAAAGTATTGTAACAGAAATTGTGGAATGAAATTTTATAAAATTTCCATTCACTCATTACAGCTAATGACTCAAAAACTACCTATTTGTTCGGAAGCAAATATTTGAGATTAAACGGATAACATTTTTTGTAAAAAGAGATTTAAAAAAAATTGCATCAACTGTTTATTCAGTGCTTTAAAGTTAAATAAAAATGAAAAGCAAATCCATAAATCAAATTATATACTTTGATTCGTCTCTAAAATCTTGAATAATCATCCAATTATATTTGTGCTTGCTAAAAATACTTAAATTATTATTAAACAACGTTAATTATATCTTAGTGAAGGCTTTAAAAGAAAAAAATTATTTAGAGAATAATTACTCAAGTGCGTGTGATTTCGAATAGTTAATTAAGTTAACTGCAATGCAAAAAAATTATAAATCTAATGTATATATTTTTGATATGTATTTGTGCTTGTCTATATATGTATGATAAGTGTATATATATGGTAAATACATAATAGTATTAATACCTTGACTATATCTAAACCTTGTATATGCAGGTGTTTGTGTTAAAACGAACAATTGTTCGCGATCTCTATATTTGTATGTTTGTGTGTGTGTACACGTTTTTAGCGGCTTAATTTAATAGCATATCATACAAGTTGCTGTTGTTGTCGTTGTTGGTGTTGCTATTTGTTAGAGCTATTTATTTGCGTTTGCATTAAAAAATAAAGTTCAAATCATTTTTGAGGCTAACATTTTGGTGTAGGTAATGATTGTTGTTGAGGCAACTTGCGGCGGCCTCCAGCTACGCTTATTAGCCACTTGACAATGCTAACAAATATTTTTCCACTTGAAAGTCGTAATAAGTTTTCCCTGTTACTAACTAAATGTAGGTCAGGGAGCCACTTTAAAAGTTTCCTTAAAAATATATTATTCTGCTAAAAGGCATTAGAGGATATAATTTCAAAGTTTTTTTTAAAAATTTATAGACATTGTTAGGGCAAATTTTTAATTTTCTAGATTTGAAAATTTTTGTTTAACAATTTTTTTTTTTAATTCTTTCCTTCATATCAATGTTCCATATCTCCGGTGTTTTTCTACCAATTTCAATACAAATTTCACAGATTTTTATTATTTCGTGTAATATTTCAAAAGTTTTCCAAATTCAAGATTTGGTTTTTATCGATCACATGTATATATCGGAAACGGGGAAAGTTTTCGAAAATTTGGAACAAATTGAGCGAGCTTATGTTCCACATCTGGAGTCTGTAGCTATATATAATATATATCCTTTGGTCGGATATGCATCCTTCTGCCTGTTACATACATTTGCACAAAAACATTATACCTTTTTTTTAACCATTTTCAATGGGTTTAGAGTATAATTAAGGAATCGTAATTGATAGCACCAGAGATATGATTTGTAGTATTGCTTAGATTTAAGTAAATTGTTTTCGATGTTTATCGAAATCTGGAGACAAAAATAACGATGTGGTTACACTGTAAACCGGTTTGCAGCCTTGTATATGGATAAGTGATTGTGTGTGTTTGTGTATGTATGAATGTAAGCGCGACCTTTTTCTTTGGACCTATTTCGTGTGAGAGTTTGCAGCAAAATCTTAATAATAAATAAACAAAAATTAAAAGTAATAAAAAAAATCACGTAAACACAATTTGGCTGCCATCTCACCTTGATGTCAGATTTTGGGGTCAACAATAACAAAGATGACTCAAATGTAACATAATTGCCGAGCAAGCGCGTGCATTTGGTCAAAATCAACTTCTGACCTAGAAACAGCAGCAAACAGAAACCGAGTAAATAAATTGTGAACTATTTATTGACTGATTTGCCAATGTGGCGGAAGGAGAGTGAATTGACCTTTAATATTACGCACAATTAATGTCAGATACACAACAAAACGGATTGAAATAAATACTACGATATCTCTCTTTATATTAATAAATAAACATGAATGTTTATATTTGGACACATACATACGTATACATATAACGTTTTGTGTATATAAACAAGACTTGAAAGTACCGAAGGCCAATTAACAGCTAATTACAAATAAATCAAACAACAATAACAACTAAAACATGCTTAAATTTCTTACTCATGTTAATAAGAAACAAGGGCGCTCTAGTAGGTAGTGCCCAAATAGTACATACCCTATTCTTATTGTCTGATAATAATAAAAATAATAAATAATTTTCGCTCTTCGCTCTGATCAATATTTATACGTGTATTACAGTACATTTGCTCAAGTTTTTTGTACCCTTTTTTTAAAGAGCAATTTAAATTGTGTACAGGGCACACAAATACAAGCAAATGTGAAATGTTTAAGGTTAAGCATCAAAGAAGAAATGCTAACAAAATGTTAATAGAGTGCACGAGTGCAAAATACATATGTATAGGTATGTAGCATGTGTATACGAAAATAAAATACACATATACAACTAAACATAATTCGTTTATATGTGACACCTTGAGCATTATATATGTATATTTATATTGAACGTTGCACATATGTGCGTACGTTAAAGACACAACGCCTCAGCTATACCTAAAAAAATAAAATTTCTGAACTTACTGCTTGTGCATTGGAGTTCGTCTCGTCCATCATTTTGTCAGTCTCCATTTTAATCATTGTGTTGTTGTTGTGTTTGTTGAATTTATGCAGTAGGCTGCTGCTCTTTAATACACGCACACACAATTTAACAAGCGCACAGATTTATTGTTTCGCAATAGCTTAAATCAAACAATACCGAAATTAACTTAGCACATGTGTATTTCCATTAATTAGTAATTTGGGCATTCTATTAAGTTGCAAGAAAATTAGAAAAATTTGAGGTTTGAGGTTGTCCCTACAACAACTCTCTTCTCAGGGTGGTGACTTTAGCGCTTTCTCGTTTTTGCCCACTTAAGTATTTCATTGCTTTCTCGTTCGCGCTTTATATTTATTCACCACGCCGCGCGTTACTGCCTCCAACAAATTCGTGTTATTCTCTTTGACAAGTCATTCTTTATACTTTTCATTGGACTTCTGCATTATTTGCTAGCTTTTTTTATTTTTCCATACCAATAAGATTGCAAGTACACCGTGCTATTGCCCGCAAATTCACGTGTGTTTGTCTCACACTCTTACACAATTACACTTTCTTTAAAAATATTTTAATAAATTTTTCTCCACCATTAATAATCGACGGCACGTAAATGTTAGAGTTGTACCATTCGTTTGGAATAAGTTCGATCGAACGACTTAGCGAACTGAATGAACGAACAGATTCGTTGAGTGACACTTATCTAGTTCGTTCACATGATTTGACTCCATTTGTTCATTTGCTTTTAATTCGTTTTAAAATTGTTCAATTATGTTTAAATTTAAACAGATTTCTTAAATATTTTGTTGTGCAATATTTAAAGTAAAAAAAGCGTTTAAGCGATAAACGAATTCAGTCTGAGAAATTAAATTTAAATGATGTTTCCAAATATAAAAGAGTTCACAGCTGACGGTTAACAGTGACAAGTCAAGTCTCGTTGCTCATTTTACGTCGTTGTAAAATACGTATGTAGTTTTGCGTTTACGTTACTGATTTTATAGGTTATCGAGTGCGTCGGTCACACTTAATTCATTTGAACAACCGATCTGGTTCTTTGTTGATCATTTTGATGTTATTTAATTTCTATTGATAAACTATTTTGGGCAGAGGGGCACTTCTCCAGATAACCTTGAAGGCCAATAATAAAGCGTTGCCGCCAGTAAGTGATTAAAACCATTGTTCTACTTAAATGAACAACACATTGACTCACATTCATTCGACCGCAGTGGTCGAGCTCTCTATATTTACTTTTAACTTGTAAGCCTTCTTTTAAGAGACAGTTATTTTTGTTGCTTGCATTAATATTTAAAATCATCATTAATACAATTCTTTCTTACAGTGGTGCGCCTTTCCGCTCGCTGTCTAATGGCCTGCCAACGCAACCAAAATGCGGCCAATTTTGTACTTGAGGGCAAAAAGATTATAGGAGTTGCGCTCAATTATATGTATGTATTTAAACATGCTGTTTAAAAAATGAACAGTTAACTTAATTTGTTTATTACAGGTGCGCTGTCAAGGCCAGAAAAGTACCGGTGCCCACAGAGCCTATGGTTTTTCTGAAGCCCACAACTTCGTATCTACGCGAAGGTTCTCCAATCGTTGTGAGTAATAATTTAAAATCTTTCTGTTTTGCTTTTTATAATTCATTTGTTTATTTTTTAGTTGCCAAAAGTGTTCACCAAGGTTGCCTATGAAGTAGAGCTGGGTGTTGTAATCGGATCGCGTTGCAAAAATGTCTCGAAAGCTGAAGCAATGGAATATGTTGGTGGATATTGTTTGGCTTTGGATCTAACTGCTCAATGTAATTTGACTGCAGCACGCGCGACTGGTGGCTCCTGGACGTTGGGCAAGGGATTCGATTGCGCTACGCCCGTTTCTCGATTTATACCTTTTGATGCGGTCAAAGATCCACACAATCTGCCTCTGTGGCTAAAGGTTAATGGTGAACTGATGCAGAGTGGCTGCACATCAGATTTGGTATTCAAAGTACCCGATATTATTGCCTATCTCTCCAACTATATGACTTTGGAGCCCAATGATGTGATACTCACAGGAACACCGCATGGCGCCGATGCTTTCAAAACTGGCGATGTCATTGAGTGCGGTTTGGCGGATCTGGCCACCATGAAATTTAATGTGTGCCCGGAATAAATAACGACTCTAATAGCTTACGGCTAACTAATTTGTTTTTTAACAATTTTAATATTTAGTAATTAAACGATTTAGTTTATGTTGCTGATTATTTTACAAAAACACTTTAACTGCATGTTGACAAATATTTTCGCATTACCACACAATCGTTCCATTTTGCTTTCGGGCAATTCAAATATACCTTTTCCATGGTGCAGGCCAGTAAAGTAGCCGGGAAATAATCACAGTTATCCTTTGTATGCAGCCATCCGAATGTCCTAGCACGGTATTGAGCTGAAGAAGTATTAATGGGTTAGTTAACACTCAAAATAATATATATGCTAGAGGGTACATGCCAAATTCCACGCAGCCCTTTAAACTTTTAACTATAAGTTGAGACAGCGTAGGATCATTTTTATAACGCTGTTCGAAGCTTCTTTGCATTATGGGTAAGTTAACCGTTCCATTGGCGAGCAAGAACCCACTTTGTTTGAACACGCACTCTGCTAAGCACTTAAACCCGTTGATTTATGAAAATCTGTGAAAGAAACGTTTAAAAACAAAACTTACAGCGTAAAATGCCGCTCTATCCGATTTCAAATAACGTTTTTCCCCATTATTGATAGGTGTCTGTCTCTGGCTTAGCAAGGATTTTCGACATGATTTGCTGATTTGATCATTTCTTGGGATATAACAGCAGGAGCCCAACTACATTTAAACAATTATAAATATTTTTTCATACATCAATATGGTTGAACTTACTATTTTTGAATATCTTGATTTATCGCAGCTCGTATTGTTCAGTGCAACAGCTTCATTTTTACAAATTGACAGGACAGTGAAGATTGAAAATAGTATAAAATAGTTGAAATACATTGTACTCATTAAAATGTTCTCTGCGACAGTCTGGCGTTTAAATAGCTCTCGTTTTGAATAAATTACAGCAAATTTAATGTTGCATAAAATCTACATTTAAAATTAACGATAATGAAGAGTTTTTTTTTTTTTGCAAGATATAATTAATTATTTTTTACACTGCAAAATAAGGCATTTACAAATTTATTTTTTTTTAAATATCGTAATAAATCTCGTAACGACAGAGTTTCCAGCTGTTAATAACATTTCAGCACAATGTTAAGTTAACAGCTGTGCAAACAATGTGCATCAAAACGGCCACAAACAATGGCAAGAAACGGTATTATTATTGTCGCGTAAATAAAGTCCGTGTAGTCACAAAATAATGGATCCACATAAAGTATTTTTGAATCAGCCTTCTTATAAAGTGTTCAACAAATCATTCACCAATGCCGACGACTCACTCTTTGCCTGCCTCAACGAAGTGGACTCAGAAATATTAAGTGAAGAGCAACAAAAAGAATCGGAAGTCTTCACATCTTATGAATGTCGATTTGAACGACAAGATCCACGCACACAAGAAGTTGTCAGGCAGACAGTATATGATCACACCAATGAACAACTGCCTTATACATTTCCCCATCCAAAGCACCGATATTCGTTACTTGGACGCTCCCAACAGGCCGCCAGTTTGCGGGTGTTGCTTTCCTTCCAGCAGAACTCTAGTGTGGATGAGTCTGATTTTGTTGTCTGGCGTACAGTGCAACCCAAATGGAGTAGTGAGCAGCAGCTTGTGCAAAAGTATTTCCATGACTATGCCAGCGTAGAAAAGGAGAGTTTATACGCACCCATGAAGATACTGGTTCACAACTATAGTAAATGGTTTAAGATGCGAACGCACCATTTGCTACAATCCCTGCCCAATGACAGCTATATAACATACACTGGGCTGCCTCAGTTGCAACAATGCAAGAGTCTCAATGTGAATACCGCCAGCATGGAGCAGGTGGAGGTGCTGTATCGCACGGGTTATGTGCGTCATTGGCCAGAAGTTAAACTCAACCAACACTGTTTAAGCACACTGCGCTTACGTTTGGAACGTTACTCATGCGCAGGCGTAGCGAATGACTCTCCCTCACAATTGGTTGCCTCAGAACTTCAAAGACAACTGCCGGATGTGGATGAAGATATGTTTGTTTTGCCGTTGGCTGCCATGTTGTTGCTCTTCATGCCTGGCGCCTATGTTGATTTGCCCACAGAAATGCCATTGCGCATTCGTGAGATTGCAAACGGAAATCACAAGTGTTTCGAGTTTAAGGAACCACTGCCGGCTCGCAATTGTGGCTGGCACACAAACAATCACATTGTGACAGAAGCATATGCCGCATATGCGCCGGATCAATGGCTGCAGTTCACTGGCAATGGAGTCAAGAAATTAAACAACGATATAGTTGTAGGGAATGCTGATCAAACGCGGCAGCCTGAATATAAACTAAAGCCAATCGATGACGAAGAATATCCAATTCAAGCGACGAAAAGCAACGGTGCATTGATAAGCTGGCGGCTGAAGGCGGATAGGTTGGATCCAGCCTTTTTCATCTGCAGCACGCTCTCCATAGCAGCCGTGCGTGATGCCATGGGCCGGCAAACGCTTGGCTGTCACCTTATTAAGCTGGAGAACAAGCCGGAATGTGGCTGTGAAATAATGACCAAGTATGAACTGATTAGCGCTTGGCTGCAGCTCAAATTGCTGCAAGCCAATGTGGGCCATTGCTCGAGAATTTCACTGCGCGACTTTGCACCTTTGTTGGAGCAGCAGTTCACACTGGACGATTTAGAGAAGCAGCTACACGATCAATATAAAATTAATATGCCACAGCAGTTGTGCCAGCTGCATGAATTCCTCAAATTGCTACGATGCGTTATACCTGGGGAATATGTACTACGCTATTCACCCAAGCACATGGACAAGCTCCTGTTGTGTCGTCCAACATTGGAGAAGACAGCACAAAGCTTTCAGCTAAATGATCTGATCATGGAAAAGTCACCCACTAATCTAAACTTTCTTAACGACAATAACAGCTATTTGCCCATTTCGCCAGCCCTAGTTAGTCGGTTTCATGTGCAGCTGCAGCTACTGCCATGTGCATTCCCAGCCAAGGAGAAAGGCGTGCGTATGAACAACATACCAACAATTGAGCCAAAACCAGCTATTGTACAACGGACAAAGAAGAAAAAGATAATACCCAAAACAAAACGGAAGAGAAACAGGCAGCGCAAACGGTCAGATGAAAGAGCACTAAAGGAGCAGGATAAAAAGCTGGAGAAGTTTATGTGCCTATAAGGCAAAATTGAACTTGATGTTTACACCAAATTAAATAAATACACGATTTAAACGGAGTTAGTTATTTGTATATTGTCTTAATTTATCCTTGATCTTATTTGAATTACGAGCTAATGCTTAATGCAGCCATTGCAGCCTCTGTAATTGATTCCGTTTGCAATTCATCTTCGTTCACCTTTAAAAGATTACAGCGTGTCCAAAACATTGCGTCATCTGATGGTGGAAGTTTGTCGATCGGAAAGCTGTGCAACGACAAATCATTAAATACATTGTGCTGTTCATAATCATCCTCCAGGATAGCCTCTGTGCAATGTGCCGTTATGCGGGTTATGTGATCATCAGCATTACGACCCTTTATCCGATTCAGTGTCAGCATCTCAAAGCTATTCGAGATAAGGAAAACATTTGATAAATTATCACTTGTCCAGTTGCACCACAACAGATTATGCATTAGAGCGTAGGGACAGTGGGGCAAATAATATAATGTGGGTGCTGTCGCTTCGTGTCTGCCGGATTTGTCCTCCGTCAAGACAGTTCCGCCGAAATGTTGCAGCAGCTCCTTCTCACTATCACGAAACACGGGATCGTAGTAGAAGGTTTCCTTTATCTTATGTAGCCGTTGGGCACTTACAATAAAGGCCACCTGATGCAGCGCCTGGTGGGTGCGTGTAAACGGCCCCAGGCCCAGGCAGATAATACGTTCCAATGGCCGCTTCAATATATCAAGCTGTTGTTGCAGCATCTCCATTGACAGTAAAAAGTAATCACTTTGGCTCATTTCTCCGCAAAGTCGCTCCAGGCGACTAAAAATTAACAACAATTCATTTTTTGCATCATCTTGTGTGGGTATTGATATTTACGCTTTAAAGCTGTCCACATTTACATCTGGGCAATCGTTTAAGTATTCGCTTTCGGATTTGTGTCGGTTCCGTCGACTCAGACATTTGCGCGCCATCCATTTCTTGCGTGTGACCACCTGAAATTCATCGCCAGCGCCAGACATTCCAAGAATATTCAATTTTGTAAATAAATTGTGTTTTCCTTTTATCACTCTTGCTGATTCTCTTCCATTCGCTTTCGCGTGATATCGGTTTGTTCACGATATCGATACTAAAGAGAGAAGTTTATGTGTGCTTTGGTATCGATTACTTTAACGCGCAATGTAAACAGCTGACCCTGCTACTTTATTATTTTCTACTATTTGTATATTAAAAAATGAACGATCCAAATAAAGCAATAAGCGTGAATTTATCGTCGCTACTCAGTTTAAAAGCAGAATTACAACGCAAACAGCATGAAATTAAAGTGTCCAAAGCAACCAAGACTTCGGCCACAGAGTTCAGGCCCAATAAAGTCACCAGCGAAAGGGAAAAGTCAAAATCTAAAGGCGGCAGCAAAAAAGAACACAATTACAAAGAAATCAGCCGTAGCGAGAACGCTAAGGTGTATGAAACAGAGGACATTGTACAGTTGGATAAATCGCGGCGTGTACTAGAGGCAAAGAGCAAATTCTATGATCGCATGAGTCGCAGCGGCGGTAGTCTTAACTCGGACGACAATTGCCTTGTGATGTTCAATCGCAAGCGGCAGGAGCAGGATATCGAAGAAGAGCTACCAACTTGTGCTTCAAGACAGCCGCTGATTAGCAGCAGCAGTAGTAATGATGATAGTTGGGACAGCACCGAGGCTGGAAACGACGATGACGAAGTGGAGTACACCGATTGTCTGGGACGAACACGTAAATGTTTGCGCCATGAGCTTAGCGCTGCAAAGAAACGCGATAAACAACTGGCAGACAGCATGCCCGAACGTTTGGATCAAACAAAAGCCAATTGGATGATAGACACCAAGGGCAACCAGCACAATAGCGACGATGGCGATGACGGTGAGGTTCCCATCTATGGGCCAAGACTCACAGAGAGCGTATTTAGTGAAGCATTATCCACGATGACCAAACACGATGAGCAGCGCGCCAACTGGGAGCGTCAGGAGCAAGAAAATTTAGAGAAGCCAGATGTTCACTATCAGGATGTATTCTTCGACGAAGCGCGCACCCACGGCGTCAGCTACTATGCCTTCTCCACAGACAAGACGGAGCGCGCTAAGCAGCAAAATGAACTGCAGAATGCACGGAAGGCAACAGAGGCGGAACAAAAGCGACGCGATGAGATGCGTATTCAGCGCGAACGAATCGTTGCGGGTCGCGTGCTGGATGCGAAAAACAGGATACGGGCACGCAATGGTCTTCCACCCATCAGCAAGGAGGAGTATGAGAGGGATCAGCAACTCAAAACGTCAGCAGCAACTGCCAAATCTGTGGCAATCGAACGTGAGAAGATTGAAGTGGATGAGGCCAAAGAGGCGTTGAGGGCAGCCCAGGAAGCTGAACGTGAAGAGCTGCGCAAGGATTATATACGCGATTGGGATCGCGATAAAGATGGCATGCCCAAAAAGCACTATGATAGTGATGCAGAGCCAGAGGAATGGCAATATAAAGCCGAACGGTTGCCCATGTCCCAGGAGCAGTGGAACGAGAAGCAACGCAAAGTGCGTGCTCCAGAATTTGCACCCGTACCAGAGCCGCCAACAAAACGTTCCAATTTCAACAGCATGCCACCACCGCCGCAATACTTGCCAAATAGCGAACAGGAGTTCAGCAGCTTTCATTCAACGAAGCGGGAAAAACATTTCCAGCGCCGCAGTTACACAAAAGCTACCGATGATCCCGTTGAAGATATCTCGGCAAGCAGCTCAGTGCAGGGTCACACTCAAGGTGCTGCTATTCCGCCACCCGCCTGTCTTAATGCTGGATATGGTGGACCACCAGTTGCTAAACGCGCCAAATCTCAGGCTGATCTGGAGCGCTCCATTGAGGCGGGTCTGCGATTTCTGCGGAACAATTGTGACAAGGGTGTGCTGGGCAACAAAGCTAGCTGGACAGCCAAGGCGGACTATTAACTATGAACTATTATAAATATTCACGATTTAAATATATCGTATCATTCGTATGTAATTTATTGCTTTTGTGTAAACACAATACTATAGAAAAACACGAGTATGCCGCGACAACATGTCTATTGTCTGGGTTTTTAAACAATTTGTATGGTATCTAGATAATTATCTATGCATACAATTCACAATCAATGTTTTCGGTACTTGCCTAAGGGCTGCAACGTTATTAAGTTGGCTACTAGAGAAACGTAACGGTAAACCTATTATTTGGTATTGAAAAGGGTTTTTCTATCCGTCTATTCTAACCTAAATATTGTGGGCATTATTGTTTAAAAGTGAACGTAAATAACATTTTGTGGAATTTCTCTTAATTCAGCCAAACTAAACATTCAATATTACTGGAACGAAAGCAATCCAATTAGGGGTGTTTTTCAGTGTTGCCATTTGCCTTCTTCTTCTAGAGCATGTCGCCGTCGACCATGTCAATGACAATTTCGGACATCTTTTGGCGACACAGGTCGTTGGGCGGAAAGTTTAATGTGGGTGCGCCGACATCCTCATCGAGGACATCATTACGATTCAAATACATATCGGGTGCATCCTCCGAGGAACACGTACTAATTGGTATAATGTCCATGGCCAGACCGAGAGCAAACCGACCATAGGTTTTCAGTTCCTGAGCAAATCTGTAAGACATCAATTATTTATCATATTATCCACATAATTTGTATTCTAAAGCGTTAACTGACAATTCTTGCAATTTTTCCAGTGTATCGCAATGTTCCGGTAGAACGGTGCATAGCATTTGCAGCCATTTAAAAAGCTCCTCCGTGTAGACCTTGAGCAGCGCCTGAAGTTGAGCATCTCTCATTAGCTTGGTGGTGCAGCAATACAGAAGACTGGCAATGTCCAATGCAATGGAACTATAGCGCACTAGCTGAAAATCAATGAGTGCCACCTCCAGCACTCGTTGTCGATGCTCCGGATCGTAACGATACAGAAAATTGTTCACCCAACAGTCCCCATGACAAATGGCCGACAACGGCGACTCCGCGCTGGCCAGCTCTACCATCTGTCCAAAGAATGAGGAGCCTTCGGCAAAGCTGCGCATTGCTTGCATGTACTTCGAATCCTCTGGCAGAACATCGGACACCATTTTGATGGCATTCTTCGTGAGACGTTCGTAGTAGTTTTTATACCAGCTGGTATTCGCTGTACAAAAGATGCCTTCACTAATGGCACTGCACATTTTCGTAAACTCCAGCGGATGCTCAAACTTGTAGGCCAAACTGAGCGCATGCAGCTGAGCCACTTGCAGCAGCACCGACTCCGTCTCCTCCATGCTGAGTCCCTTGTGACGATCCGACATCTCAAAGCCGCGAACACGCAGATCCTCTGGAATAGTATAGAATTACATACGCATCTTGTGTTAAGTACAGATATTTTATTAACATACCCATTATAAGCAGATCCTGTCTCGCTGTATAGCATTTGGGTATGGAATTGAATAATTGAGCTTCCATGCCCGTTTTGCTTGCCTGAAACTTGACCAACTCGGGCATTATTGTGGTATAGAACTCCACTTCATTGCTGCAAAATATATTTTTAGTATTTAGTATTTGCATAGAATAACGAATAAGAAAACCAACCGAAACAGCTTATCGCTCTTATACGCCTCTCTTTGGACAACGCTCTCTGGCAACACCTTGCATATGATGTTCTGCTCCCATTTGTGTGTGCAGCCATCCAAGTTTTGTCGCTTCCCACTCAAGTGGATGCGATAGAGTGCTGCCGTATAGTTATCACCACGATCCGAGCCTTGGGCCAGCTGAAACATACATACAAAATACACACATACATACAGAGATTCCATGCTTAAATATGCACACGAACAACCTCGAACGCCTCAATTTCCACTTCTGGCTCGACACGCTTGAAAATTTCCTGAAATGTGTCTAAAGTTAAAACTTTTTTGTTCTCAATAGCCGCTCCCATGCCAGTCGTTGTTGTTGTTGTTGCTGTTGTTTTCGGCGTTTCTGTGATGCCCATTTTTTGCTTTATCTTTATCTTATTTACAATGTTGAAGACGCCGGCAAGATGAGCAAAAGAAACGACCCAATTTATTTTTATAGCTAATCAATAAATGTTTACTTTTGTTTCACTTCTCTTTCGAATTTCCGCACATTTGCTTTAAGCGTTTATTCATCGATTTTGCGCGAACACATGTTTTGCGCATATTGCCATTTTTCGTCCTGTGCAAAAATACGCATGACAATGCCAAAATATAAAAAAAATACCAAACTTAGGTCCTTTGTGTGGCAACCCTGGTCCGGAAGCTTAGCTGTGACATTTATGGCGCGCAAATTTAAATTGTATATGACAACTACTTTAGTGAATATGGTAACATAAAGCTTGTCTATATATTTGTCGTTTATTTTAAATTCCATTAAGTGCAAAATAAAAGCCAAAATAAATACCAACAATTGATAAGTGATTTATGCTGCATTGTTTTATTTGGCATATGCAAAAGTTTATTTTATGATTAGCATGTTGTAAGTGTATATACGATTAAGTGAGCTTGGAAAAACTGATATATGTATTATGATAGAAAACTAACATTTAATGTTTGCTTCACGAGAAATGCCGCAGCTATGTTATCATGTGAATTTAATCATAATTATTCTTGTTTTTAGGGCGTTTCGAACGCCTTGACTACAAAATATGTATGTATGTTGCTCCGATCTGGTTAACCATCAGTGAACTACATGTGATTCAGTGCTGCTGATGTTGATGCTGCTGTTCCTGTGTAGTGATTAGACCCATATCCTGCTGCAGCTCCAGTGAGATGGGCAGCGGTCGTTGCGGCCACGTGCGTCTCTGCAACAAAGATTGCCCGCTCAACAGCTGTTGATGCAACGCACTTATGCTGGGATATATGTGCTGCTCCACAAACTCCGTCACGGTATGCTCATCGTAGACCTCCCACAGCAGCTGCTGCGACTCACGCGCCATCACACGCAACTCTTCAATGAGCTGCGGCGTGCGCGCTGTCAGCTCCAGGACACGCAGTGGCGAACTAAAATTATGCCGCACATTATAGTTGGAGAGCCAGGCGCTGTGCTCCTGCGCCTGCTGCAGATAGCTGCGCACCTCGCCCAGTTTGTCGTACAAACGGAGAGCGTACTTAAAAACCAGATGTCCTGGATAGTTGCAGACAGCAAAAAGTTGACTATAGTGCGCATTGGGATGCAGTTCCAGCCAGGGACGACCGGACCGTCGGCTGTCCGGCTGAAAAACACAGCGCAGCACACGCAACAGTTCATTGTCCCGAGGATTTGTGCTAAAATAACCCTTTGCAACGGTCGACAACGATGTCATCAAACTGGGCATGCCCACCGGCAACAGTTCGCAGAGCACAGCAAAATGATCGTAACGCTGCCAACCAGTCAGTGCCATGCCTCGAAAGCCCTTCGCAAAGCGTCCACCCTCCTTGGCAATGACAGCCAGCCAGCGTATATTATTCTCCAAATGCTGCTGCAATGGCGGCACCAACAAACTCTCCCCAAAGGCACCCTTGAAAGCGGACGCCGCCCAGGCACTTGGAAATACCTTCGAGTATGTATCCCACAGCTGAGGCTGTATATACCGATAGATATCGCTGGCATATACCCACACCATGGGCTCCACATAGTTGCCGATCTGAGAATTCTGCAGCTCACTCAGCGTCATCTCACGCAACTGATCATCCCAGATGACGACGTGCAGCTGCGGCCAGCGTCGACGCACAAAGTGCGCCAAACTTATCACATGGGTGAGAAAGATTTCACTGCGCATCCGTTGGCGACACAAGGAACATTCACCCATGCGCTGCACCTCATCGCAGCCAATGTGCAAGTGTGTAAACTTGATGGGCAGCTCCGGCGTTGAGGGTGTCGCATTCGCTGTTGGTCGCATATGCAGCTCAATCACCTGGGTGAGCATCTGGTCCAGCAGTGCCATGCTCTGCGGCTGACTGGGGCATATCGATTGTGGACTCTCGGGCAGCTCACGCAGCTGCTCAAAGCCAGGCAGTTTCAGTGCATATTCAAGATGACCAAAGGTCTGCACCAGTGGCATAACACTCAGGCCATATTCCACCCAAGCTGTCTCTAGGAAATCCTACGAAAGAATGCAAGAATAGCAATTATTAAGCTAATGGTGTTCTCAAAAAACGAAGAGAACGAAGTAACATTTTCTTGAGATAAAAAGGAAAACTTTTAAGTTGGATTTATCAGAAAGAACTTAAAAGATTTCTTCATATATTTATATATTCAATATACATTATATTATTATTATACTTTGATACTTGTTATTTAAAATATAATTTTTCTGATAAGTTGTTGAATTAGAAGTCAATTTAAAATAAAATCGTCTTTCCCGACTAGTTTTCGCCCACTTATCAGCTACAGTTATTCATATTCGCATGCCAAACTTATTTCTTCAATCCTAAACCGAACGAAGCTCGAGCTTTGAAAGTTCTTCAACTGTCTTAAATCGGATTTTCTAGTTAGTAGTTTTATTGATTGATAACCTTAACCTTAACCAAAAACTCACAGATCGTAAACTAAACGAGAATTAAATTATTAACGGATTTTACTTAATTCGTAAAATAAAAATGAAAACATTTAAGTTGGATTTATCAGAAAGAACTTAAAAGATTTCTTCATATATTTATATATTATTATTACACTTTGATACTCTTTATTTAAAATATAATTTTTCTGATAAGTTGTTGAATTAGAAGTCAATTTAAAATAAAGTCGACTTTCCCGACTAGTTTTCGCCCACTTATCAGCTTTATAATCACAAGTCAAACTTGTTTATCCGATCCTAAACCGAACGAAGCTCGAGCTTTGAAAGTTCTTCAACTATCTGACATCAGATTTTTAAGTCTGTAGTTTTATTGATTGATAACCTTAACCAAAAACTCACAGATCGTAAACTAAGCGAGAATTAAATTATTAATAGATTTGACTTACTTTCAGTTCGGCTTCCTTGTAGGCGTTGTGAGCAGCTAGCGATTGCAGGGCGCCACTGTAGGGAAACATATCCTCGTATTCGATGAGCAAACCCGTTGCACCCAAAGCACGCAGCACGGGCAACAGTTGCTTAAGGAAGCTCAGTTTGGGCGGCGCACCCTTTAGATCCAGATGCACTAGTCGCTCCGCGGGCGCACGTGGCCCGTCGGGACCAATGCCCGCCACAGCGGGAACACCCATGCGTTGCAGCTCGTGCTCATATTGAGTTTGCCGCTCCGCTGAGCTAAGCATGCGATCATCCTCAGCATTGGCATTTAGCTCCTCCATGCCGGCGTTGCGTTGACGCTGTTGCTGTTCTAGGATTTTCAATCGCTCCTGCTCGAACAGATAGCTATCGGCCAAGGGTAGCGGTGCCTTCTTGGCCTGTGTGGGACGCACAAATCTCACGTTGCCCAACAGCCGTTGCACTGGCGATGGATGCTCAGCGTTATCCTTTTGCCGATCGGCACGCAAAACACGATTCGCTTGGGCAATCAGTTTCTGGATGATGTGAACGTGCTGATAATTGGTCTCACTTGACTGAGGATTGTTTGACTGTTGTTGTTGTGTTTGTGTTGTTGTTGGCAACGTTTTGGTCGTATCGATAAGTATGGCCCACGTCCAGAGACCCAGTAAAATGAGTCCAGACGCTAGCAGCAGAAATGAAAGCTTGCGCCGCCAAATAAATATCAACAAATTCGAGTGCATCTGCAACAGAGAAACAGAGAGAGAGAGAGGGAGAGAGAGCGAGAGAGATGGAGAAAGAAACAGAGAATAAGTGTAATGGGGTTGTAAAAGAAACTGCAACCAAAGGCTTTTTATAAATATTTGTGAAACCTACACAACAAGTAGCCCCCAGAGTTGTGCTATAAATTTTGTGCCACAACAGCTGCGTTACTCATACGCCACGTTTTGCAAGCGGCTCATTGAGGTTAAGAGTTGTTGATGCTGGTTTGTTTTGTGTGCTCCAAGTGTGTGCATACATACATATATATATTTATATATGCACACCCACACACAAAAAAACACACACACACACACATGTGTACAAACATTGTTTGCTTTAGCAGCTGCCTGCTTGGCAGCCATTCAATGCTTTCGCATTCAGCAGCAGCACGTTTAAATGGCCAAAACTGCCAGCTCATTTAAATGAGTTGTTTTCCCCAGCGCCAGTCTTGCCAATTTCTTTATTATTTATGCTTTTGCGCTTGTCAATGCTAGCTGTTTTCGAAAACCGGTTAACCGGTTGACTTAATCAAAATATTTTTTAAAATTTTTTTATTTTTATTTTGACTTATATCATGTAGCTTAATGATTTCATTTTAATATATATTTTATGAAAATTTTAGAGTATTTTTAGCTTAAGATATTTTAGATAGTTTATGTATAAAATAAATAGTATTTAATTAGTTTATTTTTTATCTGATAACAATTTTAATTTTCGCTTTAAAAAATAATTTAAAAATTTTCTCTTAAAATTGAACTGCCTGATTTTTTTAAAGACCAGATTTAAAAGTTTCGCAAATGTTTTTAATATATGAATAGTTTTTCATAACACTAACAAGAACTTTCGATTTAAGTTTTTTCCATTTTAAAAATAAATATTTAACTTTTTAATGAATTTATATCCACCGACTTGTGTATTAAGAAAATGTAATAATAATAAATACCAAATATACCTCAATTTTGAAAGATAAATACTTAAGTGGTAAAGGAATTTTATTAAATATAACAACACAGTAGACGCTTGCAAGCTTCTAGTTCGATTGTAAGAATTGTCTTGCAATAAAAGTAGATTTTGTATATGTAAAAAACGATTTTATTAAGACTTAAAGCTAACACTAAAGACATTTGTAGGAAAAGTAAAAAACTGTGTTATGAAAACAAACTTTTGTTTATTAAACAAAAAATAATAATTAAAGAACTAACTTATTTTATTTTTAGAAGAGAGAAGAGACCAAAACTGAGACTTTTCCGCAAAAAACTTTAATTGTTCAGCATCCATTGAATATAAAAATAAAATGATTGCAATTTTGTAATATATTGAAAGCATAGATAAGCTTAATATTATTTGTTATTTCAACATGCCGCTAAGCTAGCAATTACTTACCATTAAACGTTGAAAACACTGCGGCTCTCGTAGCTGTATTAGTGTACCCAATTTTTATGGCGCCATAGTGTTCTAGCTTTATATAAAGAGCTATCATAAACACATGCGTTTTATACATGGCACGACACCATTATGCTGATGCAGCTGAATGTTGGGTAAAAAGGAAAAGACGCCATGACCCGGCACTCAATTGAAATGACTCTGACAGCCGACAAATGTAAGTGTTCATTTGGAAGTGGAACAGCATGCAGCTGTCTGACGGAAATTGAATCGACGTTTTTTGCCCCGTTTCGAGCGGCGCGCGACCAAGTTAACAACGCAAATACTTTCACAAGTTTTGTGCAATTGCGTTCCAAGTATTTTTGTGGCCACTAGGAAATACACTTGAGCATTTAGAGCTAACACAAAAGGGAGAGTAGCATCATCAAAGTGAATGCTATTTGGTTTTCATTATCTAATGCGTAAAAGCGGTTTTATTTTAAACTACTTGAAGCCAAAGTCTTATTTTAATTTTAAAACTGCCATCAACCCTAGTTGGCTTAAGCAATGTTAAATTGCAAATGCTTATAAAAACTCTTAACATAGACTTCATTTAAGCCTTTCAATACAGCTATAGTATTTGATTTGAGTTGTACTTCAGTGAAGCATTGCGATTTTCATACAATCCATAAATCGACACTGACTTTTATCACTCTATAAACATGCAGAGAAACAACCGACTAATGGTTTGTTGTCCGGGGCAACAAACTTATCACATGTATGGGGTAGCAGTTCAGTCCAAAAGTCGAGAGCTACTCTCTTAGACATTCACCAAAAGTTTTTGATTGAAACAAAATTTAACTACGCTCTCCATAGCAATATTATTTTATTTATTTTATGATAGGGCATAGAAATGTACGCGTCCAATTAAAAGGAAAGTTTTTGAGCAATGTGTGGACAAACAGTTAGTATTGAAACAAGTTCATTTTTAAACTGTAATATTTTCTGTCTGTTGACACTAAACCATTGTTGTAAGACGTGGTTATCAGTTGCCTAATAGACTCGTAAATAGATAAGCCATGTGCAAAACTGTCTCGTAGTTATATAAGAGCGACTCCGCTATTAGTCGTAGTGCACTTTTAATCGAAACGTCACCGAGTTAATCTCGACTTAGTTTCACAGAAAAGAACTCAATATGCCACTGGAAACAAGCGTAGTTGATGGAATACTGATACGTTCCCTCAGAGTGGATGATTATAAGGAAGTGAAAGAGTTTTTGGGTAAGAACTTTTATACTTATGAACCGCTATGCATGATTGCCGGCAAAGATATGCAGAAAGAGTTCGAGGACGTCCAGGATGCTAATCACATCTCAATGATCGAGCAGAACACCAGCATTGTGGCCATTGATGAGCACAACAATAATTGCATTGTTGGCGTTGTTCTAGCTGGCGCTCATGGTCCAAGTGATTTGGAGAAAAGTCGTCAAATTGGAGATAACTATGGAGAAATTTACAAATTCATTTCCATCGTTGAAAACGCAGCGAATGTCTTTGAGAGATACGATGTCTCCACAGCACTGCTCTCCTACATTACCACCGTGGAGACCACAATGCGTGGAAAGGGATTGGGCACTCGACTCTCCAACACCTTGTTGGATGTGTGCCGCTTCAAGGGATTCCCCCTGATGGTTGCCAACTGTACTAGCTTCTATTCGGCCCGACAAAAGAAGGCCTTGGGCATGGAGTGCGTCTACTCTCTGGCCTATGAAGACTACAAAAATAGTCAGGGTGAAGTGGTATTCAAACCACCTCCACCACACATCCACGCCCATGTCATGGCCATCAGTCTTTAACCAAGCCATATTATAAGTAATGTTAAAGATAATTACACTTTTTTTTTGGAAAGTTCCATACAACATAGTAGTTTCTCTCTCTGCATCTAATCGCTTACGTACATCGAATCGGCTGTTGATGGCGATCAGAATTATTAATACTTTACGTAGTCGATGATGAATATTTTACGCTTTGCACACATTTCAATACGGCTTTAAAAAAAATCTTTATCTGTATCTTTATAGTATTTTTATTTTGTCTTTTCGACAGTGTTCAATAATTTGTTCAGCATTTTATCATTTTTACGTGTGGTTGCATTTTGCTGCTGACATTTGTGATATATCACAAATAGAGAAATTAAATTGTGTAGAAATGTTGTTCAATAAAGGTTTATACAAAAAAGTTACATGCATATAAGCTGCTCATAATAAAAATTTTGCAATGGACAAGTTTTAAGTGGTTAGTTTTTATTACAATTATGCAGTAAAAACTATTTGTGAAATATTTGAAACTTATGCACTTAAGAAGACTCTAACTTTAATACTCCATATCTCCAGTGTTTTTTTCAACCGATTTGAATAAAATTTTCACAGATTGTCATTATTTAGTCTAGTCTTTCAAACTGCATCAAAAAGAGATTTTGTTGTTATCGATCAATTATCGGAAACGGAAAGAGTTATCGAAAATTTAAAACAAACTTGTACTGCGCGGGGATTAGGCGAGCTTATGTAACAAATCAGGAGTCTATAGCTCTTATAGTCTCTGAGATCGACGCGTTCATACATACGGACGGACGGACGGACAGACGGACATGGCTATATCGTCTCGGCTGTTGATGATGATCAAGAATATATATACTTTATGGGGTCGGAGATGCTTTCTTCTGCCTGTTACATACTTTCGCACAAAACCATTATACCCTTTTTTTACCCATTTTCAATGGGTTCAGGGTATAAAAAAGCATTGTGAATTTCATTTAACTTTAATGCCGTCAGCAGTTTGCACTAAAGCTTTATAGCAAATAGAAAATATGTTTGAACTTGTTGAGTTTTTGGCATTTGTACCTATGAAGCACCATCAACGATGATTATCAGCATTTAATGCAAGTATACCTCTGGCAAGCGCTAACGGTTTACATTCCGTTAATAACAAGCTAATTTTTTTTGGTTTTATTTCTAACCAAAAACCAACAGACAATTCCAATTGTTGACCCACTTGGCTAACACTTCAATGCCACAGGCTGCTTCCAAGAGTGTGTGTGGTAACAAAAAAAGAAAAAAATGGGGAGGAAAATTAGGTCCTAGGGAATAGACTCGAAGGGAAAATCCACACCTCAAGCCACTTAGAGCAAAGCCATAGACCAATTCTTAAAGTGCGCTTCTGGCTTTGTCCGTTGATGCAAATATAGGTAGAAACACAAACAAACAAGCAAACAAGGCAGCAAAATTGTTCAGAGCGTGGTGACAAGCTAATGTGTCCCCATTTTTGGGGCGCCACACTGACTAGCCCAACGCCTTTCGCCTCTTTGATGTCGATGCTACGACTCTGATGCTTTTGTGATGCGGTTTTTTGTTTCTGTTTTTGTTGGCTTTGTCTAGGTTTCCCTGGGCCCTGGAACTAATTACACACACAGTGCAGCTTCAATGATTTTGCAGTAAGAGCCAGTTTATAAAATTAAATGTAATTGCAACCGTCAACCGCAGGGCCAATTTGCAGTTTTGGTTTGCTCTGTGTGTGCGTACGTTTTGTCCTGTCGTCCTGCAGTTTTGTGTCTCTACCCTTTGGCAGTTGCGTTCCGAAGCATGCTGTTGCAATTTATGCTGCGCATTCATTTTTGTGCCAAAATTCTCGAAGCAATGAAGACTGGAGTGCGCCTGCTTTGAGCTGTCACGCCCACATCCCACCCACCGCACCCTGGCACGCCCACGTCGAACAACACAGTTTGGCTGATTGCCAGCGGCCAGGGCAAACCAACAGAATAAAAACGAACATCGTATCATATTTTATCGAGCGTAACGAATATGAAATTCCCGAACTCTAACCAAAATTATTTCAATTTTCGTAAAATAATTTGTGCTGCATACTTCATCTTAATAAATAACACACAGCTTCTTGCTATTTGAGTTGCAGTGACGGACGTGAAAACCAGCATGGGATAAAAGAACAAACTGTGTTTTACAACACTGTGTTTCTTTCCACTTAGTTTTCTATACTTTCATTTGCTTTTTAAGCATAATAAGTATACATTAAAGATGTGTCATTCATTTTGTATTGCGGTAGTTGTAAATATTTGGTAATTGTTTTTAAAAGTTGAAGCTTCAACACTTTTTTTTTAGTTTTTTAAGTTTAACTTTTTCTTTTTTAAATATAAGAACTTCATTAAATTAATAAATAATTATTATAACAACACTAAAATATATTAAATCCCGACTACTCTATACCCTGAACCCCATACTTTAAGTATACAGTCAGTGCTTGCAAGTATGTGTGAGTGTGTGTGTAGTGCATACTTTCTTAATTTCCATATCTCCGGTGTTTCGCAATCGATTTCAATAAAATTTTCACAGATTGTCATTATTTCGTCCAATGTTTCAAACTGCATCAAAAAGTTTTCCAAATTCAAGATTTTGTTGTTATCGATCACATGTGTATATCGGAAACGGGAAGAGTTATCGAAAATTTAAAACAAACTTGTACTGCGCGGGGATTAAGCGAGTTTATGTATCAAATCTTTACCCATTTTCAATGGGTTCAGGGTATAAAAATAACAAATTCAATAGCTTTAAGCTTTACTACACACTCTCGTATTATAAAATATAAATATAAAGTGAAACATTTTTGAAAATCCTTAAAGCGCCTTAACTTGCAAAAGTTGATGATGTTGTTGCTGCCCTATACGAAATGCACTCAGGCGAGCTATTTATGATAGTTGTTGTTGCTGTTCGGTTATTGCACGCCCTGGATTGCCCTCTAAAAGTAGTGAAAATTTGTTGCACTTAACGAGCTTTTCCAAAAAAACCAAAAAATAACTTAAGAAGAAAAGCGAATAAGAATAAGTGCATGGGCATGTAAATTATAGCTCCTATCCTTGCTGTACGGTTAGCGTTATTGCCCTTGGGGAATCATAATCGGCAATTAGGCAATTTAACGCCTTATTAACGTCCAGTATATTTGGGGTCTGGCTTTGTGGCTTTATAGAGTCTGTTTAAATATATAGACTAGCAGTTTTTGCCTGGTATGAAGCGGAAGACAGATGAAAACTGAAAAGGCCAACCGGATGTAAGCAAGCGGATGGAAGGAGCTAAGGAAGATATAAAGAAGACTTAAACGGAATTACCTTGGAGAGAAGCACTTGACTCGGCTCTGTTCTGCACTCGACTTGTAGGTAAATCAAATGGAGAGTTTAAAGTGGATTTTATGCTTGAAGTAAATCAATAAGAATGCTCATACTCAAAAGCTAAAAACACTCTGAGTGTGAGAGTTGTTTTCAATTTACATATGTAAGCAAATAAAAACGAAATATATTGGCGTTTGGTTATAGAAGGAGAATGTATTGTGCATTTGCTTTTGACCTTTAAGACAGTAAGTACATACATGTATATGATTTTTAAATTTGACTTAAATAGTAACAAATCCAGAGAGAGAGAAAGAGAGAAATATGCATATCTCTATCGACTTGGCTATTAATTATTATTATTTGGCGGTTAAAATGAGTTATGCTTCACGCATTAATCCGTTATTCAGAATTTCAAGTTAAAGTAGTCGCTGTCTGTCCCGCCTAATTACTACGCTGCATACTTCATTGGACTGCGTCGGAACAATGCAGGTGATCCCGTTATGAAAAGCTGCATTCACCTAACATAATCTGTTCTTCGACTGTACACATTCTGTTAGGAAACAGCTGATTGAACTGTTGTTGTGCTTAATGCATTAAAAATCGAGCCTTAAATTTGGTATTTTTCTGCTAAAGTTCTGTTACCGTAATTTGCTCATCCGTCACCAACGCAATTGGGAATTTTAAACAAGATTTTCATTGAGCAAACAAAAATCAAATACAAACCGAGTCCAACATTAATACCCGCATTCAACCATTCAGTCGTAGTTGAGCTATTAGAGTACTAAATAATAATTAATAAATATATCATATATATTGTAGTTTTTATGGCATCGTCATAAATGTAACTCAAACTTCGCCCAAAGATAAATGTTTGGTTTGCTATTGATTTGTTTTTTCTTTATCATTTTCAATAAATACTTATTTTCTGACATTCATTTACATAACAACTTTACAAGCAAATGTATTGATTAACATATCATACATATTAATTATTCCTAGTTTATGAATATACATCATGTTTAAATAATTTGCACCATATAAAAGTAAACAAAACAAGAAAGAAGGCTCTAGTCGAGAAATCCCGACTAGACTATACCCTTGACCCTATACTTTACGCATACAGTCAGTGCTTGCAAGTATGGGTGAGTGTGTGTATGTATACGCGTATAGTGCATACTTTCTTAACTTCAATATTCCATATCTCCAGTGTTTCTCAACCGATTTCAATAACACTTTCACAGATTGTCATTATTTAGTCTAATCCTTACACTGTATCAAAAAGTTTTCAAATTCAAGATTTTGTTGTTATCGATCACATGTGTATATCGGAAACGGGAAGAGTTATCGAAAATTTAAAACAAACTTGTACTGCGCGGGGACTAGGCGAGCTTATGTGCCAAATCTGGAGTATCTAGCTCTTATAGTCTCTGAGATCGACGCGTTCATACATACGGACGGACAGACGGACGGACAGACGGACGGACGGACAGACGGACGGACGGACAGACGGACATGGCTATATCGACTCGGCTGTTGATGCTGATCAAGAATATATATACTTTATGGGGTCGGAGATGCTTCCTTCTTCCTGTTACATACTTTTGCACAAAACCATTATACCCTTTTTAGCCATTTTCAATGGGTTCACTGAATAAAAATTATTAACATAATTTTTAAAAAGACTCTATTTAAATTATTCATAAATCCATTATTTGTATGCTAAAAATATGTTATACTAACTAATAAAATAAAATGTTTTTAAATTGAATGCAAAAAGTCATATCATTATAATTATTATTGTTTGGCGAACTGATTAAACAAAACCCTCTAAAAATCATAGATTGAATTGTGTAAATATGTATTAACTTTGAATTGTGTTGACTAACGTTAACGCTTTTGCTTTTAACTTGTTTAATTTATCAATGAATTAATCCAATTTTCAATAGAACATTGCAATTAATTAAATAATACTGTTCAAAAGTCAAACAAATATTAATTTTAGAAAAGTAATTAGCCGTACCGATTCCAATCAAAAGTCTAACGTTATGCATATATTACAAAGGGCCCTAGCATTACATTTATAATCCCTAAACATAATTTACTTTTACCCCATTCGCCCTCAAAGTGGGGCCCACAATTGAACAAAACTATTGATCCATTTTCAGCACAATGGCTTTGAATGCAATTTCAACGGTTGCTATACAAATATAAATTGTTTGCTTATTGCAGAAAATCGACACAAAATTGCAAATATAATGTTATGCAAATCGTAAAAGTAACAAGTTACAATTGTGCTCGAAATGTGAATTTGTTTTTGTTGTAATTGTAATTGGGATAACTTATTTTTGCATAATGCTGTAAATCATGCGACAATGGCTGTGGCCGGGACCAAAAGTCCTACAGCCCTGAACAGATCAACAAAAATGTGATTTTTTTGTTTTTTTGTTTGGCTTTGTTCCCAAATAATGAAAAATCTGTCACGTGCAAACTTTTTCCGGCGCTGTTCATTTGAAGTTTTTTTATTTTGGCAAAAACTGTCGCGCATAATAACAACGTACTTAGCTACCTACTTCATAAGTGCATTAAAACTGGCCAAAACTTTAGACAGAGATGGAGCGTGCAAAGGCAGCTGCATGGAGAAAGAGAGAAATAGCACGAGTGCGAATAAATTAGAGCGATGCACAAATCTCGGCGCCCTTAGCTATGCAACACTTACTTTGTCAACGAAAGAGAGAGAGAGCGATAAAAAAATGTTGATATAAAAGGCAGCTGCACAAATGCTTTAGTTAAATCCATAGCACGACACATTTGTACCCTTTATATCATAAGGGGTGTATTAGCGAAGGAATTGAACGAGTTAAGGTATTTTATAATAGTGAATATGTGTCAAAATCAGCTTTCATTTTTTATGCTAATTGCCAAAAGCTTAACTTTTACAAAAAAAAAAAAAATATTTGTATCTAATGATTTAGACGATTTAAAAAAATCGAAGCTTTTAGTTTATCAAAATGGACTCTCAAACTCAATCAAAATCTTGTTTGCAAATGTATTATCCATTAATATAGTATTCCTTACGGCTAATGATTATTTTTTAATTGAAGTTCACATTTTCAGATTTAATATTTTGCGCTGCATTTCTTAAATAATTAAACATATGCTTTCAGGTGTTTTTATTTGTATTTTATTTTTAATTACAAAGTTTAGCTGCAAAGTAGAAACGTTTGTAAAGCAAATTGAATCGTTTGAAAATATTAAAGCACAAAAGTACTAATGCAGTTACATAAATGTATATTTATGTTTAGAATGTGGTAATAAAATAAGAACTTGCAAAATTACATTTATGGTTGACAACATATTTAAAAGTTGTGGTTTGATTTTGAACATTATTTGTTTTTTTTTTTCAATGTGAAGTATATTAGTTTGCAGAGAGAGATCGTGTTGGAAACATGGAAACACATAAAAAATAGATTTTATAAAGGGAAATATTGATATATTTATCTAGGAAATCATATTTGCTTCAACTTGCTTCATTGTTTAAATGAATGTTCATTGAAAAAGAATTGCTTTCCTTTTCTTTGTGATTTTGTTTAGTAGAACTTAGTTACATAAATACAGGGTATTTAAATATTCGCCAACTTGTATCAGCTGCAATACGGTTATGCCAGTTTTTTGTTGCAACAGGGACAGATTCTAACTAAATGTCGGCCTCAATGACGCCCCAGTCAGCCAACACGGAAAGGCACGGCAAGGCACGTCTGACTGTGTCTGGAACGTATAAATGTCCTCCGATGTTCGTGTTTATAATTTGAAATGAGTTTTTTAGCGCAGACGAGCGACATTTTTAGACAGTTTGTTTGTTTCACTGATTTCTAAAAAGTATTTACACTCACACATACACTGTATATAGTATCTATGTGTGTGTGTACAGATAAATGTATAAATGACCAGTGTATTTGGATTGGCAACGAGATTATTGTAGTTGGTCAGCAGCTTTGTGTTTTCGGATGTGTCTGGGTTTTAAAAATGTGGCAGCTTCGGTCCTTTGACCAGTATCACATTTGTGAATTGAATTCGCATCGCTTTGCAATTGCATTGTTATGCGTTTGATTAATGGATGCGAGATAATTTAATATGCTGTGTGCAATCTGTTAACAAATATCATTCATGTAGTACAAATGACCAATATGTCAATTTATCGTTGATAATATGTCAAAGGACATTAAGTCGGATAAAGTCAAAATATGTCGCAACAAATAAACAGAAATATGCATGCGTAAATAAACATGAAAAAACAAGTAAGAAGGCTCTAGTCGAGAAATCCAACCTAGACGTCGAAATGAGGAGAAATGTCTAGTTTGTTAATGACTTTAATATTTGAAAAGTTTCTTAAGGCTATAGTTAATTGATATTCTACAAAGTTGCATTTACTTTTTTCTATGTTCCTTCAGTTTACACAAACTTATTCCTGAAAGTTTGACTCTTGTGTTGATTATGATGCTTGAAACATTCCATAAGATTATGGACTATACGTGAATGCATGTAATCTAAACTTTTTCTGCATTATTTACAACTTCTACATACAATAATATCCTTTTACGTGCTTTGCTTCTGTTCTGCTTTTCCATTTCTTTTACCTGCTTGCTTGTTGTCCGGTTTAGTTTTAAACCCTGCCACAGAGTAAATTGTTGAACTTTTGAAGCCACTGCCAGCCATAAACTATTTGCATGTGGCAAACATTGGGCAGAACATTTTCAGCATACATAAGTAATTATTTTCCCATTAAATACGATGCATCATTTAATTTTATATTGGCTTAACTTTGCTTTGTTTGTTGTTTATGTGTTTGCACATTGTATTCAAATTTGTGCTTTTAACGTGTTGTGATTCCAGTAAAAGCCATACAATATCTGATTCATTTTTGACTCAGTCTAGTCAGCAACTGGATTTCTCCCACTCCCACAGCCACCAGCCAGCTGTGCCAGACTGGGAACTCGCTTTGAGCGTCGACAATTCGTCTCATGGGGTTGACAGTAAATGACGAGCACTGACAACAAAATGTTTGCTAATGCACAGTACCACATAAATCAGACAAACACATTTGAAGTGTTGATACGATGCTATATTCCACATATGGCGTGTATGCAGGAGGCCCAGTTAGGAATGGCATATCATCTATGGAGTGCTTCTAACGAGTCCTGACGGAATGAACTCTAGGGGGCACCACATAACCCTCCCAGTTACTGATTGATGCTTATGAATTATTAAGTGCATGGCTATAGCTGCAGCAAGATGTATGTTTAGCTTTAGCTTTCCATTCCTGCATCATCCTTGTCTCTCTGTGTGTGTGTGTCTGTGTTGCTGTTTAGCAATGCTATTTGCGTTGCAGCTAACGGCGGGTATGGTGGCACCTCATTGCTCACAGGACTCAGATCAACGAGGGAGCACTGTGTCTGACAAAATATTTTGTGCCAAAGAACCATTTGAGGAATTCTAGGCAAAAGCTCGTTTATAAACGTTTCCTCTATTTTATGTTTTTGCCAAACTTAATATAGATCAGATTATCTCTATCTACAACACTATTGTCATTAAGTGAACAACTTTATAAATTTTATAAGACCAATCAGCGCATAATCCGATACAAGTATACAAAACAAGAAGTTTTCGCATTTTTTGCTCTTCCTTTAATATAATAATATATATGTATTAATATATTAAAACTTTTCTTCAAAAGACCAAGTTTCACAGTTTTTCATGGTGAGTCAATGTTGACAGCAACTCATTAACAAGTTTTTCGATTGGGTCAACAAAATGTTAAATTCTTATTTAACAGTCAAATATTTGGTGTAAAGCAACCACAAATACAGTTAGATGCTGTTATCTGCATAAAGGGTGGTTTTTTATTTAGTTTTTTTTTTGGTATTATGTCAAAAAATAAGAAAATAGAGAAGTTTTAGAAAAAAGTGAAGAAGTGTTGCTAAATAAATCAAAAACTCAAGCATCTCCAAAGTTTCAAGTGTTTCGTGCTTACAAGGAATAAATAATATTTTTTGCAAATATTAAATAAATCTTCTTTATGCAAATATTAACAATTTATTGTCGCAAACAATACAATTACACTTTTTTTGCAAAGGACAATAAAATTTCAAAAATGTAAATATATATATACATATAAAGGGTGTTTTTTTAGAGGTATAGAAGTTGGCAACACTTTTTTAACTGGCGGCCATTTTGTCAACTGTTAAGAGATTTATGTTTAGTTTGGCTTGTCATTTCAATATGAATAGACTGACGCCTGAACAACGCTACCAAATTGTGCAAATTTATTTTGAAAATCATGGTTCTGTTCGAAGTACTTATAGCGCATTACGTCCATTTTACGGTCAACATAATCGTCCATCAGAGCAATTAATTCGATTAACTATGGAACGTTTTCGCGCCACGTTTACTCTAAATGATAATACGCATCCACAGAGATGTCGTACAGTGCGTACAGAAGAAGTCATTGCCGCTGTAGAGCGTAGCGTAGAGGAAGACCCGAATCAGTCAATCCGCCATCGTGCACAGGAATTGGATATGTGTCCATCCATGTTATGGAAGACTTTGCGGAAAGATCTTGGTTTCGAAAATTGGACCTCTAGATTGGACTACGTCCGAGCCAGCCGTGGCGGACATATGCCAGTGCCAGAAGTTTGTCTTTCAAATAAAGTAAATTTCATAGCAATAAAAAAATTTGTTTTATTCCATTACAAAGTTCTTTACCTCTAAAAAAAAACACTCTTTATATATGTGACATTTATGTGTTAAAATCTTGTTTATATATTTATAACATAGTCTCAACATTGGCCACAAAACACACACAAGGTAGTAAACAACGTTGAGCGCTTTTGATTCACACTCAATAAATAAACTGGTTGATGCTCGTTATGGTCCTTGGCCATTACAGATTCGCCAATGGTCTGTTCTACTACGTTCTGTGGTACTATTGTTATTGATGAAAAGTTTTTGTGCTAACAGCAATGAGTTAAGAACTTCTAAGCCATTTTGGTCAGGTCTTAAATGGTAATTGAATTGAACTTTTTGGTATATACTTCATAGTTACTTTATAGTTGAGGGTTCTTGCCACAGTTTTGTGGTTTTGAATCCTTCTACTGTGCGTTCTACAACTACTCATGCGACTGACAGGCATTCAACCAACAACTGACAGGAGGAGTTG
Source organism: Scaptomyza reducta (assembly GCA_035044485.1). Lineage (NCBI taxonomy): Eukaryota > Metazoa > Arthropoda > Insecta > Diptera > Drosophilidae > Scaptomyza > Scaptomyza reducta. The sequence continues at coordinate 248,884 of JAWNNV010001381.1, read as the reverse complement.
GGAAATTGTACACTGTAATTTTGAATGCTAGCTTTGTGCGTTTTCATAATATCGATAATAATCGATTACCGATAGGCACAATTCTTAAGAAATATTCCCTTTTTGTAATAAAAAAACACTTCTTTAAATTGATTGAATGCAGAATGCCCGCCCAGCGTTCTTAACTAACTAACTTCACATCGATTTTCAAACTTAGCAAACCGCAACAGAACCACTGCACGCAATTTCTCTTACAGTGCACTGACACGCCCCCAACAGACTCACTCATCCCCAACCCACACCTCTTATTCGCTACCATACCACAGCAGACCACCGCATACTCTGTTATCTGAACGCACCCAAATTTATCAACGTCAGATAAATGTGCAGTCAAGATAATGTCAGCCTTGGCGTATACGCAACATCAGCATCTTCTTTCATTTTGCTTTGGCATCGTTTTGCTGTTGCTGTTGTTTTTCTTGTTCCGGGTATGTTTTATGCCTTGCTTTTAATCTGCCTTTCAAATTAATTAAGTGCCTTTTGCATTTTTGTTGCTGCTGTTGTTGCAACGACAAAGACGCAGCGGGTAAATAAACGCAAGTTTCCAGTTCATCTCCTTGCCAAAGGCAAATACATAAGCTTTATTGTTTAAACTCAAGAAAATCAGCTTATATATTTAGATGCACAGAGTAAGTTGAAGCCTAGCGTAGTTGATGATAGTCTGCATCACTTTTATTTTCGAGTTGTCTACATTTTCTTTAAAGATATTTACGACGGATATGCAATTAAAATATTTGCAGTAATTTTATTTGCTAAAATTACCATGCAATTATAGCAATTTGAAGAAATTAAGTACAACAAAAGGAGTAAACAGCAATTTCCACACCGCCCTATCACCGTCGCCATTTTATAGAAATGCAAATAAGTTTTTAGCATTTCGCATCCTAAACAAACATGCCAAAAGAAACAGTGAAAAACGTTCAGCTGTTCGCTTTATTAATACTCTTTTTATACCCTGAACCCATTGAAAATGGAAGGATGCATATCCGACCGAGTATCTATATACACTTGATCAGCATCAACAGCCGAGTCGATATAGCCATGTCCGTCTGCCCGTACATCCGCCTGTCTGTATGTATGAACTCCAGATTTGGAACATAAACCTAATCACAAAGCAGTATAAGTTTGTTTCTGCTGTTTCTGAACTGCTTTTGTTTCCGACACACACATGTGATCAATAACAAAAAAATCTTGTATTTGGAAAACTTTTAGACAACGTTTGAAACATTAGACGAAATAATGATATTCGGTGAAACTTGTATTGAAATCGATTGAGAAACACCGGAGATATGGAGCACTGAAGTTAAGAAGAAGTTAAGTAAAGTAGAGGGTTCAGTTCTAGTCGGGATTTCTCGACTAGAGCCTTCTCACTTGTTTTTTAAAAACTTTCTGCAACTTTCAATCTGAACATGTTCAATGTTAAGTGCCGAATACCCTCTTAAAAAGTGTGTACAGGGACTTTGTTGTTGCTAGGTTGACGGGCATAATATGGGCACAGGATCTGGCTACGAATATTGCACTGCAGCCAACAAGGACCTCCGACATAAGGACCCAAATGGTGCAGCACATTTGGGAGACAAACTTTCAAATGAGAAGATTGCATTGTTGTTGCCGTTGCCTTTAATGTTATTGTTGCATGTGGCACGTACCCTGCTGGTGGTGGTGCGACTGCTGCAAGTCGTGCCTGTTTGCTTGGATATGCTATCTGTTGTCGCAGCATAGGCGTGTCATTGCACACCAAAAATACCAGAAAACCAACCAAGCTACCCCCCCAATGATGCCCCCTTGCACACTCTACACTGACTTCAAAACGCAGTCATGCAAATATAACACGCATTTCCCACACTCGGCAGCCACATCCAGTGCCACACGCATCCGCCGCATCCACGCGCCAATGCGTTCAGCTACATAAGCGGCACTGCAAATACTACTACATAGAAGTACTTTATATATGCATATACATAGTATCAAATACAACGCTGTGGGGGAAAGAGCATGCGCCAAATGGACACGTTAATGAGTTGTGGCAACCAGCGTTGAGCAAACACTTACTTTACTTATTTATTGCTCAGGTAATCAGTGACTTTTTTGTGGAGATTTCGTAAGTAGATTTATTATATTTTTATATAAAGGTGATTTTAATTCAAAATTAAATAGAGACGTGAAAAATTATCAGATTAAGTTTTAATTCAATTATAATCTTCTTTATGAAAGAGAAAGGTTTATAAGCGATAATCTTTAAAGCGGCTTGGAGAATTTTTATAATCGGCCATATACTTAAACACACAAGCATTAGAGTTTAAAAAGTGATTGAAAATCAAATAGAAATAAGCGGGTAAAAAATAAATAAAATGTAACCTGTTTTAATAGAAATCAAGTTAATTTTACCGATATTTAATATTTGTTTTACAACATGATATAAAAAATTTCAATACAGAAAACTATTTTCGAACTAAATATTTGAGCTTTAAAACTTCGATTTCGAATAAATAACTAAAAATAAAATGTCATATGAATAGTCGTTACTTGGATGTAGAAAACGGTCTATATAGAAAACTCAAAAAAACTGCATGTGCATTTGCACAAAGAAAACACAAGTAAGAAGACTCAAGTCGAGAAATCCCGACTAGACTATACCCTGACCCCTATACTTTACGCATACAGTCACTGCTGCAAGTATGGGTGAGTGTGTGTATGTATACGCGTATAGTGGATACTTTCTTAACTTCAATACTCCATATATCCAGTATATCTCAACCGATTTCTCAACAATTTCACAGATTGTCATTATTTAGTCTAATCTTTCAAACTTTATCAACAAGTTTTCCAAATTCAAGATTTTGTTGTTATCGATCACATATGTATATCGAAAACGGGAAAAGTTATCGAAAATTTAAAACAAACTTGTACCGTCTAGGGATTAGGCGAGCTTATGTGTCAAATCTGGAGTATCTAGCTTTTATAGTCTCTGAGATCGACGCGCTCCTACGGCGGACGGACAGACATGGCTATATCGACTCGGCTGTTGATGCTGATCAAGAATATATATACTTTATGGGGTCGGAGATGCTTCCTTCTGCCTATTACATACGTTTGCACAAAACCATTACACCCTTTTTACACATTTTCAAAGGGTTCAGGGTATAATAAATCAAGTTGAATTTTTACGAGTTGTTTTGCATATATCTTTAAGTATGCGAGATATTTAACTGACTCTAAAAATATTTTTAGTTTTTGAGTTTTTCTCGGCAATTATTTGCATATCTTAAATTTCCGCATCTTGTGGTTATCCCTTGGGACCTGACACCCATATATATATATATATACATGTGCATGTGTATGTGTATGTGTGTCTGTGTATGTAGTTTACCATATCCGCCACGTGCTGCGTGTGGCTACTGTTGCAGCATACAAAAAAAACCCTTTCCGTTTCCCTTGCCATTCCCTCCGGCATTGGCTTTCAATTTCTGTCAGTCGAGCGACGCTACTCTTTTGCTTCTGTTTACATTTTGGCTTTTTGCCCCGCTGTCACCGTTTCTTTGTCCTGCTCCCTTGACGCCTCTCCCGATGGAAAGGGAAGGGGGATTTGGGAAATGGTCATAGAGTGCACTACGTGCCATTGTTTTAAACTTTTTTATACCCTGAACGCATTGAAAGTGGGTAAAATGGGGAATAATGGTTTTGTGCAAAAGTATGTAACAACAGCCGAGCCTATATAGCCATGTCCGTCAGTTGTCAGTCTGTCTGTATGTATGAACGCGTAGATCTCAGAGACTATAGGAGGTAGATACTCCAGATTTGGAACATAAGCTCGCATTATCCCTAGACAGTACAAGTTTGTTTCAAATTTTCGATAACTTTCCCCTTTTCCGATATATACATGTGATCGATGACAAAAAGCTCTTGAATTTGGAATACTTTGAAATGGCGTTTGAAACATAAGATGAAATAATGGCAATCTGTGAATTTTCATTGAATCTGTTGAGAAACACCGAAGATACGGAGTATTGAAGTTAAGAAAGTATGCACAACACGCAAACACACACATCTTATGTGTACGCGTAAAGACTAGGGTTCAGGGTATAGTCCAGTCGGGATTTCTCAACTAGAGCCTTCTTACTACTAATACTACTTTACTAGCAAACGTACTTAATTTGTTGTTCTGTAAATTTGAGAAGCAAAACAAAAGATTTTGTTGCCTGCTTTTCGGCGCTGCGGTTCTCGATAACATGTACGTGTACTTGTATGCGTGCGTGTGTATACATGTTTAAGCATGCATCATTTCGTATTCCCTGAGTTGCAATGCTAATGAAATATTTAATTGTCATTTTTGCCGCTATCAAAATTAAAGTTAAATTAACTTTGTCAGCCGTTTTAATTAAGCGATACAAAAGCCCCATAATATAACACATGACACGGCATTCGGAGTAAGTGAGGGGTGAGTTGGGGGGTGTGTGATGTTCGAGGAGGTCACGTTGTCACATTGTTTGCCAGACGCCAAGGGAATTTAAATTTAACGATAATGAGCTGCCCTGCTTTTTGGACCCTGGGCTAATGAGATTTGTCGACAAACATTTATTTAAATAAATGTGTGGAATACATTTTAAATTTTAAATAGTATGTGTAACATTTTTGGTGCAAGATTTTAGATAATGATTTAAGGATAAATAATATCGATAACAAATATCTATTGCAGGTGACAACCAAAAGAGAGCAGAAGAAGTTTCGTATTTTTAGGTTCCGGAATAGTATATAAAATATATTCTATACATAAGTTCACGGATAAGTGGCAAATTTAAGCGACTTGCAGTTGTTGCCAATGCTTTTGTGGACTTGGTTTGTTGACCCACAAAAAGGACCAAAAGCTAAAAACTCATAAATCAGCTGCCATATTTTTGTTCGTGGATGTGCAATTGAATTACGAGTACAGCACAACCTGAGAAGTAAACGGCAGGAAACGGAAACGGCCGTCTTTTGGGGCGAGTGCTTCATAAATCCTGGCTACCAACCAACGATGGCTGACTGTCTGGCTGTCGGCCTGCCTGGATACGTAGCTAACTGCAAAAACAGTCCAACAAGGATGCACTTACTCGTAAAATATGCTCTTGCCGCCAATCAAACAATGCCCAGCGGGTCTGATGCACAAGTAATATAGGAATATTTCTTGAACGGTTTTGTAAATGTGGTTCAAGCTGCTGCAAGCATTGAAATATAATTGTGTCGACACCTTGGGAACGTTACTAAATGTTGAAGAATAAGTTAAGCCGTTAAATGACAGCAACGCATGTTCTGTGTTAATTGCCTGTGGACATTAAAATTGGCTTAGAACAGCTTAAAATGCACCACATAAATCTTTATTTAAACACAAGCAAACAACCACTCACACACACATACATATAAGTACGTGCACCAATTTCCGTTGCTGCAGCATCTCTAGGGATTTAATTATAAATTAATGTGCGGCATGTGTTGCATTGAAAACGCAAATAATGCCGGATACTAAAAGGAAATTGTCTTATACTAATGTTTAGAGTGTTGAACAAGAGCTGCAGAGTAATCGATTGACATATTAATCGATCGCTGCTTATCGTTGCAATTGAAAGTGTTGAACAGTGCAGTACTTATTTATTTTTATTTACTTTACTTTGAAATTTACTTGAATGCTTGATTAAATTAAATTTATAAAATATTTGTAACACTGTTGAAATAAATAAATTTTTGAAGTGCTTTTACATTTAACTGTCGAATATAAAATACATTAAATATTTGATGTTGATCATTTATAGAGAAGGCAATTATGTCAATTATTCACAATTTTCGGGTTTGAATTTAACATCACATTGAATGCAGGCAAAATGCATCCAAAAATAATTCGCTTGAGCGTTGTGAACGAAATTCCAGAACTGGTCAGCAAATATGGTTCAGTTTAGCTACGGAAATTCAATTGAACAAAAATGAAAGATGTTCATAACGGAATCTCAGTTAAGCCCATGAGTGCAACGTGGCTCTAACGATTTTAATTGAATGCTACACATGCATGTGTGTGTGTGTGCGTGTGTGTGTGGGAGATAAAGAGAAGCGTCATGGTGAAAAAAATTGTGACCCGAAACCAACCAGCAAAAGGATAGAAACAACATAATCCAAACAGAATTCGAAAGCAAGTCAGATTTACCGTACAAACTACAGGAACAGCATAAATGCTCCTAAACAAAAAAAAAAAAAAAAAGCAAAGAAAATAAACTACATACATATGTACCATGTGGTGCGCTCAAAAAACAACAAAACAAAATTTTTAAAATGCAAAAATAAAACGGATTAGACCCAAACGATTTGGCTCAATAAAATGTGTCACATAAAAATTGACAGAAGGGAATTGGCAGATATTTTATTTATTTGATAAATGATTTAGTCGGAAAATTTGTGGTTGAGTTGAGCTAAAAACTCAATAAGCGTGCACAAATATTTGTCATATGCAAAGACTTTCTAATAGAGCTGGTTCTTAAATGAAATATTTGTTGTTGAAATTCAGTCACGTGCTCTTTTGAATGCAGAATAACACTCTATAAATTCAATTAAAGATATGCAATAGTGAAACTTAACTGTTTTCGGTATGTCCTTGCGTACGTGAGATGTTATTTTAATTGAAAGTTATATTTAATTCAAGTGCAATATTTATTAGCTGCATCGTTTTCCACTTTCGAAACGCGGCCGCGTCACCCAACAGAACACGAGAATATCGCGGTAATAGTAATTGCAATCAGTTTGGGTCTTATTTTGTTTTTCTTTGTGGTAAGATTGTCCGGAGCTCGCACCGCTGCCGCGTACAGTTGCAGTTGCACTGTTTTCTGTTTACGCCACGCGGCTGCTTCTATTTGGCGGCAAGGTAAAAGGTTCTTGCGCACTGGTTGCCAGTTGATGAAAGTTCTTTTTTGAATTACTAACGGCTTCCCCGCTGCCAATAATTAGCTCATTTGCACAAAGCTCATAAAAACCCGTTGGCATTTCAAATATGTTTATGGGTCAGATTTTTATATATTATTTTAACAAGTTTTGACGTATAAAAGAATATTGACGTATAATTATTTATGACTATTTTATGTACGAATCTGGTTGGGAGATCATCGATGAAACTTTTTAAGACATTTATTTCAATGCAAAAACTTAAAAAAATAAATTAAAAGCATTTGTTGGTGAAAATTAATTTCAATTTCAGTTATTTTATAAATCAAATTCGATAAATACATGTGCCGATAGTCGAGCCTTTTCGATTTAGTCGCACATCCCTGGCGGTAATTTTGATATGGTAGTTTTTAAATTGGAAGTTTGCAAATAATGCTGACAATATGTTAATTGTGCACGTATAAATCAAATTGTTTCAATTTTTCTTAGTTAACTTACCCATTTGCACAACTCCGCGTCAAAACACAACAAGAAACATCACTGAATGCAATATCGACGCACTCGCAGTCAATTGTACCAACCCATACACACAAATGCATGTACACAAAAAAAGAGACACAGAAAGAGAGAGTGTAAAGAACAGGGGAAAAACAAAATGAGTAAAACGCCGGAGACACAGCGCTGCCAGATAGAGCATCGGCGTTCAAAATCTTTATAAATAAAGATTTAATGGTTATGGTATATTAGACAATTATAGTTAATGCAATTGATATATTATCTCATTTAATAATTATACATTTAAGACACTGTTGTAAGAGAATATATATTTCCAATCTGCTTTATTTAACAGTCTGGCAGCCCTACGCGTACAATGTGCGTGTGAGCGAGATAACTAGCGCTTCCACGCGCAAAGCACTTATCAAAATAATGAGCAGAAAAAAGTGTTGGTTTGTTCGTTTCTTCCCACCACATTCGCCATTTGAAACGCGACGACGAGAAGACGACGACGACAGCGCAACTTGTAGCAGTGAAAATATTTATACAAATAATTTACTGTGTTAAAATTGAAATAATTATTAAGAAATTAAAGTGAAAATGTAAAAGCAGTGTTTGGCAATGAAATGAAATTCATTTAAAATGTATTTCAACGCAATAACTCGCCGTGAAAATTTCGTCGTACAGGCTAAAAAGAGCCGATTTTTAGTGGAAGAAGAAGAAGCAGCAGCAGCAGTGAAGGCAGTAAAAGCAATCGACGACAACGACGACGAATACACGGACAAAGCGCAGTGTGAATGAAAAGCGTGTAACGAGAAAACTTGCAAAATTACAGCAACAACAATAAGCGAGGCGAAAAGTGTGTTTAGAAAAGAAATTAAAAACACACACACACAAAAAACACATACTTATGCAAATACGAGCGCAATTTAGAGAATTGGTGCAAAAAGTCGACAGGCGCGCGGTTTAATAATAAACAGTTATATGTATGTATGTTGCACGAAAACATATGAGGCGCCGCAAATACGAAAAATCAATGAAATTGTAATAAAATTCCGTATTTTGCTCTCTTCATCCGACAACTCGGTCTCTGCCTCTACCCATCGCTGTAAGCGCCCTCTCTTGTTGATTTTGTGATAAAATTGCAATCAGCAGCGACCACAACAACAAAAACGTTTTGCACCCAAAAACTGCTCAAGTACATAAAGCTACATATGCACCAATATATATATATATAAATAAATCAACAAAATAGTTAAATACAAGGTGCGTATATTGTGACAACAACAACAAAAACAACATTCACTTACAGTGGAAATATGTTTTAAAACAAATTATGGCTTTAAAATGTTTTGTGTGCTGAAAAATGTAGAACGTGTGAGAGACGAAATCCCGCGTTCTAATATTGATGACGTCTTCAATGATACTATTGGTTCTGTTCATGTTTTAAGTGTCTTCTCTTCTCTAGTGAAGACATCAATAGTATACAAAAATATACGAATACAAATACGAAAGCTTGATACCAATTCAAAACTATTTAATACCAATGTCTAAATGTTAAATGCCCTTTACAAAATGTTATGGAAATTCAAATTTCCCAGTGACCACTGTATGTGCATACAGCCGTACAGATGTACATACTTACTACTTTTTGGGGTTCGGTCAGAGACGGCGACCGGTATTTTGTAGCCCCCTGTAGAAAAGGCCCAGCATTGATGCTGTTGATTAACAACAAGCCTGGAAGAAACTCAGAAAGCAGCAATAGCAACACAACAACAACAAAAAGTGTGGCTGCCAAGCGAATCGTGATGTAGTCAAATTTGAATAGGTTCCAACGAGTTGACAGTGTAACAACAAATAACATAAAAGTTACTTTTACCTGTGCAATGCGTGAATTAGCTATGCCTCGGCCAGCACACTGAGAAATAACATATGTACATGTGCATGATATGTATAAATGTGTGTGATAGATTTGCAACAATTACTCTATTTTCTTAGTTTTCTATGTTCTTAAAAAAAAAAACAAATTTTTTCTATAATTTTTATATTTTCAATATTATCTTTTGTTCACGTTCTGTTTTCAAAAACTTAGCGATCTGACCAAAACAATTTTAGAGAAAAATTAATATGAAAATGTTTTCTTGCAACATGCTTAGAACAAATATAGTTTTCTTTCTAGTTATACAAATCTTAAGATATATTCTCTTACAATTCTGAACTACAATTTTTAAACTGTAAATTAACGAAAAAGTAGTTTTTTTTTATCCAAATTTCTATAATTCTCTTTTTTATGAAGTAAATTTACCATAGATATTGTTTTGTAACCGCTTTTAAGATTGCTGCATTGAATTGTTTATCTCTTTTTGACTGTTTTGTTTTAAAATCGTAATACACCTGTCACCGCCTAATGTTTGGCATTCTTATCATAACAATAACCTTGTGTGCAAGCTGTCAATAGGATAGAAAAATCTACCATGCTGCCCCACTGTACACAAAATTTGATTTGAATATAAGCATTTGACAGTGAGTGCGCGGCGTCAGCAGCAGAAGCAGATTACGCTGCTTGCTGTTATGTTCCTTGCCTTTTCCAACCTACAAACTGAGCATCACTCACTCACCTGGTGAGCAAATAGGGGAACACACGAGCGAACGACGCATTAAAGTCTGTGACGAAAGTCAGCGCACGCTCTTTTGTGTATGCACCCATGCACATTTACTGCATATACCCGTTGAAACTATGACCTTTGGGAAAAATGGTGAATTGTTGGCAATCATTTATAAAAAATTGTTATATATAATAGATTTAAGGCAGTGTTGACATTTGAAACGTTTGCCATTTCTTTTAGCTGACAGTGTAGCACTTGTGCCGTTTTGTCGACAATGCGCGCACTCCCTCTCTCTCACACGCGCTCAAGCCGCAGCCGCACTCACTCACACATACACTTTTTTGCAACACACATACAAGCGCACGCATACTCACTTATATTTGGCTCTCTTTGCTTATATTTTTTTTCTTTTCTGTTTTCAGTGGTTGTGCAAGAAGAAGCAGCAACAATCAGGCAAAATACCTGAATAAAGAAAAATAAACGGTAAAACGAAGAAGTAGTGACAGCAAGCAGCAGCAGCAAGTCAAGGTAGCGCGCTAAAAGTTTATTGTAAAAATCAAAGTAGAAGGCACAAAGTGATTTTCGGTTTTTGGCTTTCGAACAAACGAACGAACGTTAAACATCACATAAAAAACAATAAAATATAACAAAATGGTGGAAGCAATAGAGCGGCGGAGAACGGCTGCGTGAGCAGCGCAAGATCTGAGCGCCAATTTTACAAATAACAATAATACCAACAACAACAACAACAAGAGAAATAAGAAGAGCAGCATAACAGAACAGCAAGTAAAAAAGCGAAACAAGCGCGCAACAGCCGCTGGAGGCAGCAGCTGAGGAGCAGTTAAACAAACTAAAAAAAAATTAAATAAAGTGGAAGTGGAAGTGGAAGTTCGAGAACAAAAGAGATTGAGAGCGCAGCAACCACACAAAAAAAAAAACCATAGGAGTAGATCAAACTCCGAAAGTGTAACAACAGCAACACATCACAACAACAACAACAACAAAAACAAATAAAAATGTACGGAAAATCGAAGACATCCGCCGTGCCGTCTGATGCGCAGGCAAGAGAGAAATTAGCGCTCTATGTGTACGAATATCTGCTGCACGTGGGCGCACAAAAGGCGGCACAGACATTCCTCTCCGAAATACGATGGGAGAAGAACATAACGCTTGGTGAACCGCCGGGATTCCTGCACACCTGGTGGTGCGTCTTCTGGGATCTGTATTGTGCGGCGCCGGAGCGTCGTGATCAGTGCGATCATAGCTCAGAAGCGAAAGCTTTCCATGATTATGGTTTTGTTAGCTCCGGCTATGGCGTGAATGGCATCGGACCCGGTGGACCACACAATGCCGGCGGGCCAGCGCCCAGTCCTCTTGGCCAGATGCCACCCGGTGGTGATGGCGGGCCCATGGGCCCCGGCGGACCAATGGGTCCCAATTTTTTCCCAAATTCGACAATGCGGCCGTCGCCGCCAACGCACGCCTCGAGTCCACAACCGCCGCCGTCGCAAATGATGCCCGGCCAGCCACCGTTTATGGGCGGTCCCCGCTATCCGGGCGGACCACGGCCCGGGGTGCGCATGCAGGGCATGGGCAATGAATTCAATGGGCCACCCGGACAACCAATGATGCCTAACAGTATGGATCCAACGCGACCTGGACCAGGTGGCGGCATGGGTCCCATGAATCCGCGCATGAATCCGCCCCGTGGCCCCGGCATGGGTCCAATGGGCTATGGAGGACCAGGCGGCATGCGCGGTCCTGCGCCCGGCGGACCTGGTGGCATGCCACCAATGGGCATGGGCGGCGGAGGCGGTCGACCGCCACAATGGCAACCAAATGCATCGGCGCCAATGAATGCGTATTCATCATCATCGCCTGGCAACTATGGACCCGGACCCGGCTCAAATGGACCGCCTGGTCCTGGAACGCCCATCATGCCCTCGCCGCAGGATAACACGCAAGGTGGCCCTGTTGGCGGACCCGGCGACAGCATGTACTCACTAATGAAACCAGAATTCCCAATGGGCGGTGGACCCGATGGCAGCGGCGGCGGCGGTGGTGGCGGCGGACCAGGCGGCATGGGACCCATGGGCGGTGGTCCCAATTCAATGGGCCCGGTACTTAATGGCGGCGGTGGAGGTCCCGATGGTACCGGTCTCGATGGCATGAAGAACTCACCAGCCAATGGGGGACCGGGTACGCCGCGCGAGGATTCCGGTAGCGGAATGGGCGATTACAATCTAGGCGGCTTTGGCGGTCCCGGCGAGAATGATCAAACCGAATCGGCGGCCATATTGAAGATCAAAGAGAGCATGCACGAGGAGGCCAAGCGATTTGAGAAAGACACAGATCATCCGGACTACTTTATGCCATAACAACATCATCAACATCAGCAACACCAGCTGCTACAGCAACAACAACATCTCAATACGATGGCAGCTGCCGTGGCAGCGGTTGTTGCTGCCGCCGCATCCAACGGAGGTGGCCCACCTGGCAGCTCAACGGCTGCATCAATTGCTGCTGCGGCGCTTAGTGCAGCTGCCTCCAATTTTCTGAGTGGCAACAACTGCAATCCAAGCAACCACAACCAATCTGGCAACCCGACAACTGTGCCCACTGGCGCGCATTTTGCAAAGGAACTCAATTTCTAAACAAAAATAAACAAACAAAAAAAGAAGAAGAAAAACACACGGTAGTGAAAATCCTTGGTAAATAAGCATAAAGTAAAGTAATTATTATTATTATAATTATATATATATATATGTAATAGTCTAAAACAGCAAAAGCAAAACAAATATGTAAAATTCCAAATAATAACCGAAAAGCGAAAGCGAAAGCAAAACAAAAATAATATTCTTGCAACTCACCTTTTTCAAATTCAAATGCGACCAAGTGGCAACGCCGGCGGAGCTGTGGCTGACTTAACATGGCAGAGAACTAAAAACGTAAACCAACAACAAGCTATATATACTTAAAATGTAACGTTAAATGCAGCAACAACAAAAATGCTTAGAAAAGTCTTCTGCTTAGTTCAGTTGCAACAAGTCAAAAACAACAACAACAAAAACAAAAAATTATAACTGTAGCCTCCATATAAACACACACTCACACAATCTATATACTTATTATTTTTTTGTTTTTAGCAATTTATCAATTTTACTTGCGCTTTGCATTATTAACAAAAATACAAAACTAAGCAAAAAAAAAATAAAAATATGGAACATTTAACAGCTAAACCATCTATGTACATTTTTTGTTTGTGTGATTTTTTGCATATACTTATATATATATAGAGATAAACACAACAAAATATAAACTAAGTATATAAATATTAATAATATTGTATTGTAGAAATTTCAGATGGCAAACAACAGGATTTTTTTGTTAAGCAACAAAGTCTTAAAGGCGCGCAACATAAAAAAGTATAATGAAGATGGATGAAAAGATGAAATATTTATAATATAAATATAATTAGAGAGGAGCATCATAGTTAGCATTATTGAACATATGTATGTAACACACATACACGCACAACAATTGCAATAACTTGATTGTGTGTGTGCGTGCGTGTGTGTGTGTGCTCTTTTCCCACAATGTACTTTTTATATACATTTGTTTGTTTGTGTTTCTCTTTTTAAACAAATTGTAAAGTTGGCACTGTGTCGTCGTCGTCGTTTATTTTTTTTTAATATTTCTATGTGTTTTGTGCATTCGTTTCTAGTTTGTCACTTTTTTGATTTAATTATGCCAAACTTTGAAGAGTGTAAAGTAAAATCTTGTTCTTTTTTTGTTGTATTTGTATGGTTTGTGTATGTATATATGTGTGTGTGTGTGTTTGTTTTACAAACAACAAATTGTTAATTAAGTTCCTTCAACCTGCCGTCTTTGGCAAAACGAGCAATATTTATAATTTACTTCCTCCTCATCCCTCGGCAAACAAAACTTTTTTGTGCACTTGTTTTCTAAGATTTCCGAAATTCCTTCGATGTCGACACTTTGTGCATTAGGGCAGCGAAATAAATAAATATACATACATATATATGTAAACAGTTTGTGGCGATTTGCATGCACATATTTATTGCAAAAATAGCTACGCGATTAACTATAAGAATTAGCTGTTTAATAATGCATATAATATATATTTATATATATATATATAATGATCTATTACTTAAAGGCAGCAGGCAACAAGAAAAAAAAAAAAAAATGTAGCAAAACTTAACCTTAAAAGATAAAGTTTACTTAAAAAATATCACACTAAAAACTTAAAAAAAAAAGAATCAAGAACTCCACATAAATAAATGCTGTACAAAAGTTAGTTAATGTTGGCTGTGGCTGCGCAGCTAATGTTAATATTATACATAAAGTATATATACATAAAAATATATATATATATATATTTGTAGTATACATATATAAATATATTAATAATAGTATATGTCTGTGCTTGCATCTTTTTCTCGACACAGCACATTCACATAAATAAGCAAAATGAAGATGAAAGATGATAAAAACCAAGAAATCCGTAGAATTTAGATTTGAAAGCTAATTTATAAGCGTAAAAAACCCAAAAAAAAAAAACAAAAATATTAACTAAACTAAAAACAAACGAATCAAAATAAAATTCTTTGATGAAGAGGAAAACCCGAAATCAATTGATAACATAATTTAACGACAAATTCTATTTTAAATATTGTATGTATATGTTTAATGTGTCGTGCTGCATGAATTATTATTATTATTATTATTGATGAATTGATGCCGCACCAAGAAAAAATATATATATATTAAAAAAAAGTATAATAATGATGAGAATGCGAAAGCAACAACACTTAAATAGTATCTAAGTTAAATTTATTATCTGCAACGCTTTAAGTTTAAGCGTTTCAATTGCTGGATCTATATAAATGTATGTATGTCTGTAATGACGCGGCGTTTAGTAAACAAAAACTAAAAACAAAACACAACAAAAAAATTAAGAAAAAAACAGCAACAAACATGAAAGATAACACAAAAAAAAAATGAAAATGCCCAGAAAAAAAATTGAAAAATCCCAATTGAATAAATTATATAAACAAAAGATAATGTTTAAATAAGTATTTTAGTGCTAATTATACAATTTACAAGTACACAACACAAAAAAAAAAACAAACAATATAATATAAAATGAAATAAAGTTTTAAAACAATATTTGTAAAAAGTAAAAAAAGAAATTAAAGGTTTTCTTATTTTCACTTCGCAAACTAAGGATTGTGGTTTTTGGGGATTTTTAATGCATGACTTCAATTTTAGATGGAAGGGAAATTTCCGATTCCATACACTACTATTATTTCCAATGTGGTCGCAAACTAAACTTGGTGAGGTGTGTTTTCTAGTCTAGAAATATAAAATTAAAAAAAAATACATTAAAGTAGAGCTAAAAATATTTTTCTTCGTAGTATTATATTCTTTTTTTAAGCAATAATCAACAGATAATATAACTATTATAACAATAATAATATAACACAAATATAAATATAAGTATGTTCTTTTCCCCGAATATTACCTATTTTTCAAAGTTAAATCTTTTTAAAGATCTTTGCATTTGTATGGCATAGATACGATATGGTGATCCGGTTTTGATAAATCCGATTCTAACTGCAATAAAATGAAGAACTCGACCCAAGTTTCAGCTCCATAGCTCAAAAACTAAGTGGCTTTATCGACTCAGTAATATACATAGAAATCTACTCCCAATTTTTTTAACCAATAGCTTTCAACCTTAGTTGCCTTCTAAGCAAAACACAAATGTTATAAGTTATTTTTTAAAATTAAAAATATATGATTTTTTCTAAGCTTTTAACTCAAGATTACTAAAGATTTGAGGTTTACCTAAGCTACGCTAATAAATATTTCGAAATTTCTAAAATTTCTCACAAAAAGTTTGAACTAATAAGTCATATATAAATTTTTTGAATGGATCTTCCTTAATTATTTTTAATTAACTTGTATGTTATGACAAAAAGTATGAAGCTATAACACCTCTACAGTAATTAAACCTCAATTTATAATACTTCAAGTTAATTCTCAAATAATGTTTGCCTAATTTATATGAAAATCAATCAACGTGATTTTAATAGATGTTTTAAATGCACAATAAGCAATAATGTTAATGGATGAAATTGAGAAAATGGGTATATCAATTGAATAAAAATATAATTAGATATCAATACAAGAGTTTCACTGGACTTTATCAATTGTCACTTTGAACCATAAATATTATATTAGCTTAATGGCAAAGCAAGCACACACCGTAACTGATTAGTAAAGCTAATATCCAAAATTGCATTTAAATGACAGTTGGTGCTGCATCTGATATGTTTCATCAGCGGGCAATGATCTTTTGAAAGCTAACCGTTTTAATTGCATAATTTTGTATTGAAATGCGTGCGGTTAAAATGTGTTCAGACGGAATGAACAAAAATTGGCGTGGCACACGCACAGCCTTTGGCATATAGTACATGTGCATGTGTGTACATATATGTATGTATGTTGGGGTTAATTGAGCGTCGATGGAGGCACGTTGCCATTGGCAACTTGGCCCACACAAACTTTTCACTGTAAGCTAATTATATTGGCTAACCATTGTCCGGAGCTCACTCAGTTGATGATAGCGCCGCCAGTCATCGTCGTCGACGTGACCTCAAAATCAATAAACCGATGCATTTATATAGTAGCTGTAGCGTTTAGCAAACGCATCCATTGAGGAGCGCAACAAAGTGGCGTCCTGTTTTTACAGCTGTCTGGGTTGTGCGCGCAACGTGGCGGCAACTGCAACTGGTGAGGAACTGAATCGTTTCACGGAGCCAACGGTTCACGGTTTGTCCAATTGTCTAACCTATCGACAAGTCGCCGGCGGTGGTGGTGGTAGAATTGGTGGCGGCTCAGCACCATCTCGTCGTGTTCCCGTCTTATTCTCAACAAATCGTGGTCTCTATTTGCGTGTGGCACAGTCACAAACGACAGTGCAATCAGCATTGCCCCAACATTATGATATTAACTTTTGTGATCTAGAGCGTTGGGTGAGTCGCACACATACACATACATATATTTGATTGCAACTAAAATTGAAATTAAACAGAGCACAAAACGTGCCAACGTGGTCAGCTTAGAGGATAGCGTTTTGGAGCCACGTCCGAATCCACAACCAACAAATATTCAACCGGAACGCGATTGGAACAACCTGGCCGTTTACAAAATGCAGCATTAACAACATTACTGTATTTGCTTACTTAAGTCATAGATTTGTTTATTATTACAATTATAAATATTATATGTGTATGCTAAAAAACTGAATTATGTGCGCTTCAAATCATGATGTGTTGCTGGTCAGCGATGCCATTAAAAATTCCATTTTATTGAGAAAACTTTTGCCTTCAATCTTGTCGAAACGCACCTGGAATAAAAGAGTTTAAAAATAAATTACTTGAGTTATTAAAACAAATTATCTTTTGAACATAATACAATATCCATAACGCATTATTAATGATAACTACAATCGAATGATCATATTGTGCGCAGACTTAATAATAATAATCAATATTGTATTAAAAATTGAAAATTTTACAAGTTTGTCAAATAAAGAAAAACTTATGGTATACATATATTTAATATCCCTTACCTCCTTGAAATTGCCACCCAAATTCTCCCAGAACTTTTCGGGCACCAGTGGACTGGGAAAGAAGTCCTGACGTGGACTGCGCGCAATATAGACCTTAACATCGATCTGTGGATCGCAACGGATCTGGACGGCAATCATGCGATCGCTGTTGGGTGAGGCTAACAAACAGGAACTAGCATTGCCCAGTGGCTCTACTTTTCCAATGCCCAAATGATTGCTATTCGACAGCACCGTCCAGGCCATGCAACGGGCCAAGCTAACCAGGCAGCTAATCTGGTGCGAGTTGATCTGGCAGAGTATGAGATCACGCAGTTCCTGCGGCTCATACGACAATCGCATGACGCGTCCATCGCGGCAGATGCACTTGAGAGAACGCTCCTTGACGTGAATGACCAACGATGTGCGGCCAATGGCATCATACCCATGTGTCACTATATTAATCTTCACACACGACATGGTGGGGCTATTCATGGCGTTCCAGTGCGAAACGATTTGTGGATCTTTAACATCGCGTGCCAGCGTATCCAGCACATACTGCGTCCGCTTACGCATAAAGATGTGCTGTGCCTGAGCAATGATCTGCTCAAGTATTGTCTGCGATTTGGTCATGTCCAGCAGTGCCTCGCGATCAGCAGCTGTGGGGCCAGCCAGCATTCGTTTTTTGCTGGGCCCAAGTGGTGCGCTCGCCGGATGTGGAAACGGATGATGCGAGTTTTTATAGTGCACCTCGCGCAGCAGCTGATGTAGCGAATGTTCCAACACATGATCATGATCATTGATGGGCGCCGGTTGGTTAGAATCAAAACTGGTCGAGTGGCACAAAGAGATGATAAGCTGTATATTGGGCAGCAGTGTGGCACGTATTTGATTCCCAATGACCACATGTGGAATGGGCGCCTGAAGTTGAATTGCCTCGCGGGCCAGCTGTGCAAACAGCTCCTTGCAAAAGAGCACATTCTGTGCGAATTCCAGAGTCTTTTGCCAAACGCCCACCTGGGCAGTAATGTTTGGGCCATGGCCCATAAGGTTCACCTAATAATAATTTAAACTGTGAGAGCAATATTAAAAGTTGGCGATCGATTTCTTACCTGAGCGGTACACAAATCCTCCTGATCCTTTTGTGTGATGACCTTGATGTAGGCAACTCCTTGCAGTTCAGCGGGCACAATGACGCGAAGAGCGGAGCTAGCTTTAAGCTGCATGCCATTGTTGCTGCTGCTGGATGCAAGTGAGGTACTTGTACTGGTTCCTGTGCCTCCCTCGTCATCCAGTGCATCCTCTGCTTTGGTCACTTCAAATGTGCCGCTCATGCCAAACTTGGAGCCAGCAGTGCGATAGCTTAGATCACCAATGATGGCACCATTCGATACCTTCTTTAAGCGCCAGTTTTGACGCAGACGCAGTAGCTCAATGTGAAAGTCTGATACATTCCGACTACGCTGCTCGCTATGTGCAGTGCGCAATCTCTCGGCGCCACTAAGGAGCACTTGGGCCGCCTGTGAAAGGGCCTTTTTGCGGCTATAAACCTGTACAATGGATTTTGTGTCGTCACCATCCTCTGGCAACGGATCTAGCACCAGGTAACGCTTGTCCTTCGAAATAGATATGACATCGGATAGCACACAGATTTCAGTGTAGGCATCCTTTAGCTTATTGCGTACTGCATCCCAGGGCCATAGGCTCTCTTGAAACTGATTATCTTTATCGTCCTTATCCTCGGCGGCAGCCGCTGATTTTTCTTCCTTCTTTAGATCATCCAGCGACGTTTTGCTAAAGTCGATACGAGCTGCGCATTTTGCGAGACTCTCTGAGAGTGTCGGCGGTCTGTGAAAGAAGCCAACTTGTTGAAAATGATGCCAGACAACTTGTAGTTATGGCAAATTTGGCACATACGGTTGGTAGAGCTCGGTGCCATCGTAGGCAATCTCGCGAATCTGGTTCTCGCACGTTGTCTCCACCGATATATTCACCGAACTGGACATGTTTTTCTCACCCAATCCTCAGGAACCGGGCAGTTGTAAAAAAAAAAGAAATAAAACAATACGCACACAGGGCTGCATTCGCATCGATACTTTTGACAAAATTTGTTGCACATAACAGCTGTTGCTTAACAGTTCGCTTTACAACACTGCTACATTACTTTCATATTTTTGTTGAATTTCAATTTTTGGACCAGATAGCACAAGTTCAATATGTTATTCCTTAAAAATAAAGCTAAAACTCTTGACGTGGTAAATTATACAGTTATCATACCTAGTATATGTGTGGGTAATGCTGCTCAATTGGCCTGCGACTTGTTGATTGCATCCAAGAAGCTTAAACGCATCGGCAGCCTATCCCATCGGGCTCTGATACCGGTCTATGGACCCTCAGCCTATCAGCACGAGCCCAAAGAGCGTGTGGCATCCTGTGAGCTATACGAGTCGGTCGAGGACAAGCTACTGGTCATACAATTCCGCGCACCGCTCATTGCGCGTCACACAAAGTGTTTCCAAAACACACTGGTCGAGCTACTGCAGCCGGCACGACGTGTGGTCGTCCTAAGCGGGAGCTTTGGCTTCGAGCAACGCGTTATCGAGGATTCGCCGTGGGCTTATCGTGCTAGCGATAACTTTAAGTCAGCACATGCTGATCAACTGGGTGATGCTTCGCTGGTAAGGTGGAAGGAGCACAAGGGAGAGAATATCTTTGGCGGCGGCAATGCTCTTCAACTATACAAGGCCTTTGAAGAGAAGCAAGTGCCGGTCATGCTGCTTTTCCGCTACCTGCTGGAGGGCGATAATTCCACAGATGCTAGTCTGATTGTGCGCGAACTTAACGAATTGTGCGAAGATTTCCTTCAATTGCGCGATGGTGGCGATGCCAGCTTCAAACTGACTGTGCCTAGTTCATGGAATTTACTGTTTGGCAACGATGTAACAGAGTTACTATTCTAGATTTAGGGTCATTTATTTGTTTTGTTACAATAAAGGCTAATCATTTGGTGTAGGATAAAAGATATTGCTTGATTTATGCTCCCGGAAATATTCGCTGCCCATATCCTGGTATTGCTGTCGTGTGGTCAGCGATGATTCAGCAAAATTCTTTTCACATGCCTGTAGGCAGGCGCCAAGCCAGGTGGCCAGTGTGGGATCCTGTGACTCATAGATGGCGAAAGTGGACTGAAACGGACGCATCTCCAGCAGCTCTTTGGTCAATCTCTCCTTCAAGCCACGAAACTGAGCACAACCGCCCGTTAGATAAACATGGGAGACCAGACGCTGCTGCTCCTCTGCAGAAAAAAACTTGAGCACAAAAGCTATAAGCTCTGCAAGACCCGTCTCTGTGACACCAATCATGCTCGGCTGGAAGAGTATCTCCGGCACACGTATCTCCTCCACACCAAAGTGCAGTTGATAATTCTCGGCAGCAATGAGTGCCTGCATGGCAGCATTGGTGGCATCATCGAATCCAACATCGTAATGATTCAGTATCTTTTCGTATTCGAGTATCTTTTCATTCTCCGCATCCGAGTCGCTGTCATCATTGTAACGATTGATGCGCTTATACACATCCCAATCGTTGTCGTTCATGCCAAAACCGTCGTCCTCCTCCTCTGCGTTGGCCTTACGCCGCTTCTCGCTTCGTGCCAGAGTCGAGATGATCCTCATTCGTTCCTGCGCTGCGTGCGTATGTCGCTTGGTCTGCTCCTGGCGCTGTTGTTGACGCGCCTGTTTCCGGCGCTGCAACTCTTCGCGCTTCTCACGCATCTCGGCCAGCCATTGTTCCTGGGGCATGCCCTCTGGTGGCTTGGGCATCTTGTCCAGCTTGTCCTGTTGCTTGCTGGGTCGACTTGGACCATTTATAGCCCGTTCCTTGATTCGTTGAATGCGGGCAGTCAACGTCCAAATTAGTTTGTCCAGCTCCTCTAAATTGCCAATTTGTTGCTGCTGCAGTGCTCGTTCAAATTTCTGAAGATTTTGCTGATCATACAACTGTCGCAGCTTGCGTAGCACCTAAAAAAAATGTGGAATTAAAAACATTTTTATATTTAAACTTTGATTGTAATGATTTGAATGCAGCTAACCTGCATATATTCCTCATCCTCCTGCAGTTTCTCGCGTTCGCGTCGATTCTTAATGTCCAGCAAACGAAGCGCCAGTTCCCGTCGTTTCTCCTGCTTCTGTTCGACGGTAAGAAGCGCATTTGTGGCCGACACCTGATTGTAGGGTAGCTGGATCTTCATGACATGCGAATCGTAGTAGTCAAGTTGGGCCCACTTGAGCAGCTCCTCCTTGTAGTCCACGGCAATGTGACTGTGCTCGTGAACAAGTTTCTCAATGCGACTGGAGATGGCATTGAGATGCACTGGATATTTCAATTGCATTAGCCGAAACAAATAGTTATTGATATGAAATCCACCCAAATTTAGCCGACGCACATGATCCAGCTGCATACGTCCGTCAAGAACCGGAATAACATGTATTGTGCTATAGCCGAACGATATTATCAGTGAATCCATCACGTGTTTATGATTTTGGTGATGATGCTGCCAGCTGTATAGGGCGTCGATACCATAGGATACAGCCGTCACATCATAGCACTCGAAGAGCAGTTCACTCATTTGTGAGCGGCATATGTTAGGATTGGCCAATGCTTCGGTAAGCACAATCGGATTCTTTATTCTCTCCTCACCATCAAAGCCCATTTTGCTAAATATGTAGTCAAAGATTTGCTCCTGATGATTCCAATTGGTTATTATGTTGCGTTCAAAAGGTGATTTAAGATGTGCACGGACTGCCTCAATGTTTGTTATATCATTTCCAACTTGTATTTCCTCAACTGTTGGAGCCGGCACAGCAGTCGCATCGATTATATTGCTGCTGTCTTTTTTTCTATCCTTGCGCGGCTTAGTAAGCACATTGCGAAAGCGCAGTTCCGGCTGCTTTGTGTCATGCCAGCCGACACGGCATTCGTAGGAACCGTTGTCGATAACTAGCATGCGCTTAGGCATTGACATTTTTAAAGTTATGTTTATAAACAAAATTGTTTACAATTGCAAATTGCTTACAGTCCATGCGATCTTTAGTGCTGTAAAACTTTATCATACAGTGTTAGCCAACACATTTTACCGGCTTCACTATAGAATGGCAACTCTGGATTACAACAGTAATTTTAGATGTATGAATCTGTGCCTTTCTTTATTCTTTTGCAAACACAGCTTTAGATTTTTTTTTTACATTTCGCATAATTCTTAATTGCACTATGTTTGTGAAAATAAAGTTGGAGGATCATGGAAAGGTCAAAGCGAATGTATAGTAAAATTAATCAAATGTATTTTTCAAGCTGTTATTTTTAAGATTTACAATAGTGCCACCATTTTCAATTCGAAGTCCCGTTAGGATACTATGTCGACATACCAGCCGATGACCAGCAACTACAAACTCATAATATAAATGACACTACAATTTACCTGGACACACATCGCGCCATTCGACAGATTCAAGCGAGGATGCGTGCAACCTTAACCGCAAACAAGATGATAAGTTCATTTTAACAGGAAAAAGGTTCGACATATTGATCGGTCAAAAAGATTTTTGTTATGATTTTTATTAAGTACATAATAAAAAGTTTATTTTTTATTTTATTTTTAGATTAAGCCTTATGAAGGAGTTAAACGAATCAAACTGTGGGCCAAATTCGACTTAAGTTGTTGTGTCTTCGTTGAATCTGGACTCAAAGGTATATTACCACAACAAGTCTGGTCCTTTCGTTAGAAGCCGAAACACCGCAAGTCATTTGCAATATTGTTGATGGCCAACACCCGGCTTTTAACCGTCAAGTGGAGCATTTGTATGAATTGTTTGAATCCTTTCAAGGCTGTGACCGCTGGAGTTTCAGTGACTATGCCTCATATTCCACATATGATGACAACATGTGGGTGGTCTGTGAGGATAATGAGGATTAACGCAGGCGTTCGTAGAGCAGACAGTTCCAGCCTCATCAAGTATGCTGGTCTGCTTAAATGCAGCATGGTGCTGCCCCAAGTGGTTGAAGGAAAGCAGCTGGATAATATTTTTCAACTACTGGAACTTCAGAATCTGGGGCATAACTTCTCAAAAACCACATTGTCAACCAAGTCCATTAACTTCAAGAGCCCGCGATGTAATCGCAACCTGCACTGCTATCGGCACAATATAATTATCGATATATTTTCTGCGCCGCTTGTCGATAATGTCTATACGTGAATACCATTGGCCACCCCTAGTCGTTAGGAGCTCGTTTTTGCATCAAAATATAAAGAAAAGGTTAAAAAAGCCAAGTCCTGCTTAATTTGCTGGGACTTGAGCGATTTGTGGCAGCTAATAAGTTATATCGTCGTCAACCATGGACTTTGCAACAATGGATATTGCACAATTAGAGGAGGCTGTCGTAGTGTTTTACCGTTCAACATCCCAGGAACAGAAACATACACACGAATGGCTCACGAATGCCGAAGCCAGCCCACAGGCCTGGCAATTCTCCTGGCAGCTAATGCAGCTCGGCAAGGTAAAGAAATCCATCAGTTGTCAATACACACCTATATACATATTTTTTTTATTTTTTTTTGCTTTCCACTGCGCAGAGCCAAGAAGTTCAATTTTTTGGCGCAATTACATTGCACGCAAAGCTAATGAAATACTGGCATGAAGTGCCACCTGAAAATCGTGAAGAGCTGAAGCAAAAGATTTTAGAGAAAATTGTGCAATTCGCCGCCGGACCCAAACTGGTGCTAAATCGCCTCTGTCTAACGGTAATGGTGCAATGATTAAACGAACTAATGCACCACGCACTTACTATCTTCTCTTCTTCTTGTCATTCGCAGTTGAGCGCCTTTATATTGCATATGCTGGAGGAGTGGCCCCTTGGCATTGAGGAGGTAATTGAGACGTTTCAAAGCCAACGCATGCCGAATGTCAGTGAAGATGTGCAATTGTGGATCATGCTGGAAGTGTTGATAGGCATACCCGAGGAGGCTCAGGCAATTCATACTTCTGTCAAGCGAACAACACTGCGCGGAGAGATTGGAAAACGAGTGCCACTTGTATTGCAGACGGTTGAGGCATATTTGAAGAAGCAAATGAACAGCGAACCATGGGATACCGAGAGCTACGGCAACATGGTGCGTGCGGTCAAGTGCGTCAGCGTTTGGATTAGGTTTGACATTCCAACCAATACAGACCATACATTTTAACACATATATTTCAATCTATTGTAAAACCTACGTAGACAAATTGGCTACTGCATTGAGGCGTGTGTAAGCATCTGTGGCGTTTTCTTGGAGCTGGTGAACAAGTGTTATTGGCCCTGTATTCGCTCTGGCCTCGGCTGCATGAGTGCCAATGAGAACGATTTGGCCGAGACCTGTCTTAAGGCCATGATCAATGTTATTGTGCAACCCGATTGTCACAACTATCCAAAAACGGCTGCATTGCTAACCAAAATGTTTTTGGACTCATTGTGCCCCATTACGGAGCGCGAATGGAAGCGTGAAAACGACAATGAGGATATTATTGTGCACATCTATATGCTATTTGTGTCCGCTGTGGAACGGCATTCCTCGCTATTTTTGAGCGGCTTTACAGCCGCAGATCCGGAGTTAACTGCCATATGGAATCGTATTGTGCATGAGATATTGCAGTGTACGGACAAGCCGGGTATTTATCCGGTAGAGGAATCCTGCAGCACCATGGCCCTGGCCTTTTGGTACATGCTACAGGGCGATGTCTTTGCCATGCCGGATGAGCCGAAACTCAAGTGTTGGGAACATATTAAACCGCTGTATGCACACTTAACCACAGTATTGGTGCGTAAATGCGAGCAGCCTGATGAGAGGTCACTTGATAAGTGGAATTCGGATGACTTGGAATGCTTTCGCTGCTATCGGCAGGATATATCCGATACATTTGTAAGCATACAATTCTTGTCTATATTAAGATTAGAATGATTATATTCAATTTACAGATGTACTGCTATGATGTTCTGGATTATTACATACTGGAGATATTGGCTTCCATGTTGGACGAGGCTTGTAAAGAGCTGCTAACGCATCCAACACGTTGGACCAAGCTAGAGGCATGCATCTACTCGTTTCAGTCAGTGGCCGAACACTTCAGTGGCGAGGAGTCGCGCCATATACCTAAACTGATGCGCGTCCTATCCGAGATACCCTACGAGAAGCTCAATGAAAAGTTGCTTGGCACTGCACTCGAGACAATTGGCTCGTATTGTTCTTGGTTGGTGGATAATCCAACTTTTATACCGCCAGCCATTGATCTACTGGTGCGTGGCTTGAATTCATCAATGTCGGCACAGGCAACACTAGGCCTAAAAGAACTCTGTCGCGACTGTCAATTGCAGCTAAAACCGTACGCTGAACCGTTGCTTAACGCTTGTCAATCCACGCTTGCATCGGGCCGCATAAAGAGCTCGGATGCGGTGCGTCTTATGTTTAGTATAGGCAAGCTAATGAGCCTGCTGCCACCGGAACGCATACCCAGTTATTTGGATATCATAGTTAGTCCCTGTTTTGAGGACTTGCAGACTATTTGCCAGGCTGGCGCTGTAAGTTCATTATACTGGTTGTTTTTTAATCGATTTTTTCATAATACAATCTTGGTTTTTTGTTTTGTGTTCAATGCAGACAACTCCATCAGCACGCGTACGCACTATTTTCCGTCTTAGCATGATCTCAACGCTGTTTTCATCGCTCAACACGGATCTGGATGATGAGCTAAAGGATGTGCATAATGTGCAGCCCGTCCTACTGGTCATGGAGAAAACAATGCCAATATTTCGTCGCATTGCCGAGCTTTGGGTAGAAGAAATTGATGTGCTTGAGGTAGGAACCAATGCAAATTGTTCATTGTGTACCATCTAATAATTGCTTCTTGTTTTTTTTTGTTTCTTCAACAGGTTGCTTGCAGTGCCTTGAAGCATGCTATTATGAATTTAAAAGACAGCTTTCGTCCCATGCTGCAGGATTTGTGCTATTTTATTGTCGCCAGTTTTCAGACTCGCTGCTGTGCCCCGACACTTGAGATATCCAAGACCGTAAAGAAGTTCCATTTTTCGAAAATAGTCATTTACCATTACCAATTTGCAGGTCATAATCAACTTTTATGCTGAGGAGAGCAGCAGGCCAATGATGAGGCATCTGCTGTTGGAGTTTATAATGCACAGTTTTAAATTGTTCGAGAATACACCTAGACAGAACTTCTCCAACATATCAGACACCATGGAAATGTTTTTTGCCTGTCTCACACAAATTATTAAAAAGGTGCCTCTAGTGCTGGAGGAAACGTCACTTGCATACGATCGTCTGATCTACTATGCCCAGCGTTGCATGACCTTACCCGAAAATGGTGCCATACGCAATGGCATACAGTTTGTCACACACTTTATAATGCAGTCGCGCAATCATGCCCACCTCACCGAGGTAGTGCTGTCGACTGGAGAACAGATTCTGCACACGACAATGATATGTGTTGGCTATATGACACCACGACAGCAAGTGGATAAATTTGCTGATGTCTTTCTGGCCATGAACAAAAAGTATCCCGCCGAAATGGTCGTCTGGCTAAAGAATATAATGTCCGTACCCAATTTTCCCTCAGAGCTTATTAGCGAGGAAGAGAAGCAGCGCTATGTATCGATTATTATTAAGTAAGTAGCAATTAAATATATTGTATGCCATTCGAATCTTATTAACGCTTACTCAACAGAGGAAAGGTCAACAAGCGGATACTGCAACAGCATCTCTCCGAGCTGGCAGCCAAGACACGCGGTCTCGTGCCGCTACAGCCTCCCGTAAACTAAACAGGAAAAGCTTATCTAAATCCCCGGCCAAAATCACTAATGATTAATCGTTCCGTTTGTGTGTGTGTGTGCGTATTTAAGGCGATCTGTAAATGTTCCTTGCTATTAAGTTGTTTTTTTTTACACCCTTGTTTATTTCTGCTAAATATTAATGCTTAAGCAAATCGCGCAAATCAAGTTTTTTTTTACCTATAAGATTGTAAAATTATATGTTAAAAAGGCTGTTTCTTGACATGATTTAACTTTTATTCATAATGTTACAAAAAATTATACAATTTTGTTACTGCTTTTTATATGCCTTTAATTACAAATACTAGTTGTGTTTTTTTTTTTAAGTCCTGTATAACACAAATTTTGATTTTTTATTTAATTTAGTTCTTATATTGAAAACTTTGATTTTCACCGTTTTCCAGCTTAGGGATTTTTTTTTGTTTGCTTTATTTACTTTCATTATTTTAGTTCTTTTTTATTATTATTGTTCGGTAACTTTCATATTGTGTTTATAATGCCAAAAATATGTAAATACATCTCTATAAATAATATATATTTATGTGTCTATATAACTAAATGAAGCCTTTCATTTACTTGGCCTGTACAGCACTTGGTAGTGGCAGCAAAAATTGTATCAGTTTTTTTTGCAAGAATAGTTGAAAATATATTTTCACTTCGAATCCGCACCAGATACCAGGACTTGTACGTATATTTGCATATATAATAATATAATGACTGTTGTGCCTGGCATTATTGCCATTTTAATGATTTGACACGGATTCTATATAAATGTAAATATATATATATTGATTTAATTACATATAGAAATAGTATAGCTACGACCAGCAAATAGTCCAAGTCAGTTTTCATATGATGGGATGATATTTATGCATTATGATCAAGCAATATACAATATATATATATATATATATATATATATATATCATTGGTGTAGTCTTGTGGTTCTATTTCATCTGTTGATGTCTAAAACATAATTGTTCTTCAAGGTAAGTTGATCCAATAGAACATTTACTTAGAAATATCTTGGCACCCACAACTTCCATTATTTTAATGTACTTGATTAGTACTTGTTTCATACATACGCACATTGATAAATATACATACCACATTTGTTTTTAACAAATTACAATATATACACACATACACATCAATATATATATATAGAATATATAATTAAGCAGCTAATTGTAAGGTAAATTGCGTATTGTATAATAGTAATTATAATTTATTATGGTTTAGCTTGATGTTGAGTCTCTGGCCTCAATTATAGAGCTGCAGTATGTGAATAAAATATATAAACAGCGTTCAAGCGATATAGAAAAGTCGAGAATATAGCACTAAAGAGTGAGCAAAAAATATTTAAAAACAGTTAAAATTTTTAAAGAAAAAAAACTACATTTTCAGCACATTCTAAAACACGTTTTTAAATATAGCGATTATAGGTAAAACTTTTGCAGTTTGTTTTAACCCCTGAACCCATAATACAGGCAAAAAAAAGAGGCAGAAGGAAGCATCCCGACCCCAACGAGTATATATATTCTTGATCAGCATCAAGAGACAAGACGATAAAGTCATGTCCGTCCGTCTATATGCATGAACTCGTCGATATCAGAGACTATTAAAGCTATAGATTTTGAATAAAAGCTTGTCTTATACTATCGGTTACTTTTTTCGGTTTTCGATAAGACTAAAAACTTGAAGATTGTTTTAAAAACTCTAGAAATGTGAAACTTTCATAGAAATCGGTTGAAATTACCAGAGATATTGAAGAATTATATTCAGTAACCTTGCATAAGGCCAGGGTATTTACTGGTCGAGCTTTCACGACCAGAGCTTTCTTCACTAAGAACTAGAACACTTTAGTTTAAATTTTTGTAAAAGAAGATTCATAGTGACTAGTGTTGAAAACTAATTGTTTAACGAGTTTGTTTTAACTGTTTTGCTCACTAAAATAGTTTGGATCTTAATAATTCTTTTCTTTTGCACACCACTCCGAGCGCATCATATATGCATGAAGTATGAGTATTGTAGCTATAACGATAATAGTATTACACATTTATGTGCACACTACATAGTATATATACATATATGTATATATGTATGGTTGGTATGCTCAATCAAAGGTGGTTGATTCTTACGTCTTAAGCTTACGCAATGTCAATTCAAAAACTGTACAAATTTTGACGTATTCACTGAAATGGTAAGAGCATAAATGTAACCAGATTATTATTTAAATGTTTGCAAAACAAAAATATTTAGCAATATAGATGCATGCAAAAAACAAAAAAAAAAAACAACAACAGTATAAGTGTGGCCAAAGCAAATTGTTTATTTTATTTTTGATTATGTTTTGTTTTGTCGCATGCATTTGTCGATGCTAAACTTAAACAAAAACTGCTCTCAGTTTGGGATTCTTTAGCTCTTTATTGGTTGTTGGTACTATGCATGTTTATTATTTGTATAATTTCAGATATATGTAAATATTATTCTATAGAATTTTTGTGCACGCTAACGCTCACACAAACCCGGACACGACAATGTAATACATACATAAAAAAATAATTAAACGCCAGTTTATTAATAATCATTATTATCATTATCGCTTTCATCATCACCACATCGTCAATCAACATCTATAGCTCCCTATCAATATAATCATCGATTAGACATACATATCGAATTGTGTTGTCTGTCGTGTTTTGTTTTTGTCTTGTTTTATGTGTGTTTTGTTTTTGGGTTTAATCTAAAAAGAAACTTAGCATTGGACCAGCCCCGTTAGAGGGGGGGGAAAGATGTACAGCAACAAGCAGAGTCGTCTAACTGTTGTTTGCATCTGGCGGCGGCGTACTCAGGTACTCATCGGTTCGCTTGTGTTCGAAGAGAGCATTCACGACACCGCTGTCCGAAGGCAGGTCGGATTTACGTCGCATCAGCGGTTTGTCCTTGTTGCGCTCACAACGTATCTGTGGGTGGGAGGGGAGCGAAATGCAGACGTAAGGCATTTGTATGACGACCTCCTATTGTTTTTGAACCCAGACCGATTAGCGGTACACGACAACACGATTACGATTACAATAGTGTGCGACACTTGACGTTACTTGACATTTACAAGATTTGATGGTGTATACTAGTTCTAATAGTTGTAGTTGTGGTAATAGTAGAAGCGATGTGACTTGGTTTGGTATTGGTGTATATTATGTACATAGTATGTATGCTGTAGTTAGTTGCCGAGACTGCGCACAGAAAAATTATGTACACAGATGAGTTGTGGCTATTTTAGGAAGCGATGAGTATATACTAATTGGATAAATGATAGAATAACCTAGGTTGGATTGGTAATTTTATTTGAATTTTTTCAATTTCCTTGTAAAAGTGGATTATTAAATATCCCAAATACACAGGATCACAGCAAAATAGGAATATTAAATGCTGTTGTTTTTTTTTAGTAAATTTGTGGCAGTGTAGTAGTAAGTCATTTACAGTTTCATGTACATATACATAACTAATCCGTTATTGCGCTATTCACTTTTGTGAAGAGATACTAAAGGCCGTGGTGGGTTTGGAAAAAATGTATGTGTATGCGTAATAGTAAAAAAAAAACCAATAAATAAGTTATGCATATATTAATAGAATATAGATAAAGAAACTTGTATTTATATAACTGGACATGAGTGTGATTATTGTTTGTAACAGGCTTTCATTCAAACTAACATACAATTAAAGTGTTAAAACAGGTGGTTGAAGAATTTTTTAGCTCGCTTTCGCAACAGGCACACACACACATACGCACACACAGTTTCGCTGTTCTCACGATACACACGATACGTTTTGTGTGAATTGTTGTGTATTTGCGCCCAGTTAGTAGTGGTGTAGTGTGGTTAGTGTGGCAATGGCTTGTCTCACCTCTCTCGGCTCCTGTTGTTGTTGCTTAAGCGGCGGTAGCGGCCTTGTCTGTTGCTCAAGCTTATCGTAGGTTAGATCACAACTATCATTGTATTGATCGTAAAGTATTTGACTATCGGACATGGGCACACCAACATTGAAGTGTCGCGTCTTAGTCCATTCCGGGTTAGTTTTGGCCAGACTCTCTACCTGCTGCCATAGCTCTTCGCGCTGCGATAGCTTCTCACGTTCTCTAAAAAAAAAATGGGTGGAAATGCTTAGATTAAGTATTAACGAATTATATTGGATTTTCTTACTGCTGCTTTTCCTGTTTGTAGTTTTTGCTGCACTCATCAAACAATCGCTGATTCATCTCCATGAAGAGCTTAAGTGCATTGTAAATGAGACCGTGAATGGTCTTATTCCAGTGCGTCTTGGAGTTGCGATTAAGCGCCGGAAACATGATGGGCAATATGATATGCGAGTTATCCGCTATCAGCGACATAATGTACTCATTGTTCCAATAGTAGAGTGCACGCTCCGCCACCTGAAAGTGTGACGAGGAGACGCTCTTGGATATCTGCCGGAATAGTGGCACCATCACCTTCTGAAACTCGGCCGGCTCAATGACATCGAGCAGCTCCTCCAGTTCGTTCAAAAACATTACCTCCTTGGGACTGTGTGTTTTGGGCCAAAACTTTAGTAGACTTCTGCCAAAAAACGAATTGTGCAAGAGGTGAATATATGATTGTAAAACGCAGGACTGGATACTGCTCGACTTACTTGATAACTGCCTCTGATAAACTTGGATCCTTCTCAAGGAACTGCACCACACAATAGGTTAGCTGCGGATGGTACACAGAAAGGCTCTTGGCTTTGTGCAATGGCAGCAATACCTTAAGTAAAAATTGTTTATGCTCCTCCTTGAGCGGTAAGGCGAAGCCATTTATAATGCTTCCCAAAATTTCCAACAGCTCTGCAATGCCATTATGATGCTCCGTTTCATATATAAATCTAGGGATACAAACATATGTTACATTAAATAATATATATGGTTATAATTTGTTAACAGTTACCTGTAAAAAACATTATTGATTTGCTTCCTTATAAATGCCCTCAAGCCCAAAAATTTGCCATAGATGCGATGTAGAACAGTCTTTAGGAAATCACGTTCACGCGGATCCTCCGAATCGAAAAGGTCCAACAATTGTAATACAAATTGATGATCGATAAAACGTTTTGCAATATTTGGCTGAAAATCGGGTGACTCCAAGAAGCGCAAAAATAGCTCATAGACCAATTGCAAATGTGGCCAAGATGATTCCAATGTTGGCTCATCCTCCTCGGGATCAAATTCAGCGCCATTCGGGTTTGATGAGGGCGGCAAGGTGCGAAATAGGTTTACAGAAAACTTCAAAGAAAATAAAAACCATTAGGCAATGATAGATATGAGATATTCTATATATATGTAATAACCATATTGATCGCCTCCGGATAGACAATCTCTGTAATGACACCATTCTGATTGGAGAGATACTCGACCATCTCGTGCAGAGCGGCACGTTTCACCTCCTTCCATTTTAGATCGCTCAGCGGCTCGGAGAAATCGAACAAGGTGCAACATTGCCGTAGTTTCTGCAGGAACAGCTCCTCGCGCTCAGTCGCTGCCGTTTCTAAGACAACAAATAAACGAAGAAATAAAGTATTCGTACAAATAAATAAATAAACAATACAGATATTTCAATCAATTCAAAAGAGATATACTTTAAAATAATCAAATAATCATTAACGGAACAACAACTCAAAAACTAACTCAACTCACAAAAAAAAAAAAAAAAATTAAGGCAAGCGAAACTATTATTATTTTGTGAAAATAATAAATGTCTAAGAAAAGCTAAGAAGGAGCGTAACCAATAGCAACCTCGCAGTGGCGGCAATGCCAGCGCAGTTGATGCATTCGGCGGCGAGTGAAACAGATTCCGATCGCGTGCACGTCCTGGACTTCCCGTCAGCTGTTGGAGCGTCTGCGGCGACGACAGATTATTATGATGGACAATTATGGTATCACCATTTTGGCATAGCTGTGACGCCGACACAGACGTTGCCAACATTGTTGTTAATGATGATGCCACAGTTGCCGCACTTGCACCATTGCGCTGACCAATGCCCAATGAAATGCTTATGCCACCGACCAGATTCTGTGCCACTGTTGTGGCGTTTGTGGTGGCGGTACTGCTGCCGCCGCCATCAAGCATCACTTCGACCATGCTGCTGCTGCTGGTGTTAATGGTGGTGTTGGTTGTGCTGTTGTTGGTAGTGCTACTGTTGGTGGTGATGACAGCAGCAACTGCATTGCTGCCCACACTCTTGGTGGCAATCAATATGTTCTTAATGGCCGCGGCGGCGCTCACGGGTGACTGTTGAATGTTGGTGACGTTGGTTTTTTTTTTTTTTTTTTTTTTTTTGTGATTTCGATTTATGAAATGAGTAAAGAGCAGAGATTTTTTTTTGTTTCATTCATTATGTATGTAAACGATTACAACTCGTTGTTGTTGTTATTGTTGTGTGTGATTGTCTGTGTTTATGTGTGTGTGTGTGGTTTTTCAATTGCTGCGAACCTTGTTGCTGGCCGAGCTAACTGTGGTGGCTGCTGCTGCTGCAGTTGCAGTGCTTAGCAATGAGCTGGCCGTGGTTGCTGCCGAGAAATGCTGCGCCAACGTGGATACCAATGAGTTCCCACTACTGCCAGCTCCACTTCCAGTTGCAGTTGTTGTTGCTGTCGCTGTGCTGGGTATATGCTTTGACACTGTAACTCCGGAGGCGGCTGATGTTGTTGCTGCTACATTTGTCGCATTGGAAGAGAGCGACAGCGAGGATGTTGATGATTGTGAGCCAAATGGCGATGAGCCGGCTATTAGCGCTGCAGCAGCTGAATTTGCACCACCACCGTATGTGACCGCCGATGAGGTGGAGCAGCTGGCAGCAGCCGAAGCTAGCGAGGATGAGCCAGCCTGTGACAGTGATGACAGCGCTGAGCCCGATGAATTTGAGCTTGTTGATGATGAGGATGGCGATGAGGATGATGTTGCTGTTGCTGTTGCCGGTGTGGTGCTGGCAACAGTTGCCTCCAGTGGCGACAGCGGCATCTTGCGTGCCTGCGCCTCAAATTTAGCTTTAAGCTCCTCCACGCTGGTAAATTTAAATTTGCTTCTCTCCTGTTGCTCCTCCCCGTCGTCTTCGTCAGCCAGCTGATCTAATCCGCTGTGGAACGATGGTGATTTGGGTAAGCGTATGCCACCCAGCGCATAGTAACCAGCGCCAGCAGCTGTTGCTTTTACCGGATGTTGTTTTTGTTGTTGTTGCTCCTCTTGCTTAACTGTTGCTGCGATTGCTGCTGCTACTGAAGTGGTTTGCTGCTGATGCTGCTGCTGCTGCTGCTGTTCTTGTTGATGTTGCTGCTGCTGTCTGTTGGGACCGTTTAGATGGTTACCCGTCAACAACATAGCACCGATGACCATTTCATTAGTGCCGCACTTCGTTTAATGGCAGCGCAACTAAAACGCATTGCACTTGCACTTTGCCGTAATGTTATTTCATGTGCTAATTGCTATTAACAACATCAAACAAACAAACATGATTAACGGCCATAAACGTTGGGGGTAGGAAAATGCGATACTAACAATGTTAATTATTCTCTTTTTCTGCTTTTAACTTTGTTTAGCGCAAATGATGTCTTTTATAGCATCTGTAATAGGATTGCAATATACATTTATATGATTTAATTATGTAGGCATGAAATGCAAATGAATGATGAACAACTGGAAATGAAAAATGTGTGCGAAAGAAAAAAAAACTAAACCTTTAAATGCATCGCGCGATGTCATCTATAAATTATCTCTTTGTGTGTATATATGTATACATATGTATGTGTGTACATCACTTACAATTTTCTATTGGGAACGAAACCGGTTTTTGCAAATGTCTGGAATTTGAACTATTTAATATTTGGTGTAACGGTGCACCGCGCTGACAAAAAGGGTTGTACCGAAAATTGCCAAAAAATGTTGTGGGTAATTTTGCCCAGCTGCTGGGCAATAACTATTACAATAAATTTTTAAAGATTTTATGCGCAGCGGCCGCAAAGTCGTGCCGAGTGCGGTTCTATTTGTTGAGGATAGGCAGGCTGCCAGGCGAAAAAATCGATAACTTTTGGCGAGCTCATGATGAGAGAGTGAGCGCAGCAGCAGCGGCGACGAAAGAGAGAGCGCGCATATTTGATGACAAGCAACAAAAACACAAAAATATAATAGCGACGACAGCAATGTCAAAATGGAGACAATTGAATGCCAATGGCAAACGTTTTAATAATTAGTAAGTGGATAAGCAACAATAAAACAAAAAAAAAACAATAAATTCAAATAAATCGTGAGCGGTAGCGAACAGCAAGAGAGAAATAAGACGGGAGAATGTAAGTGGCGCGCAAGGCAAATGTCAAAAATGGGGCGGTGGAGTAGCTATGTGATATGTACGTGTGTTTATGTGTAAGTTATATGGTGTTAAGCAACCCTGCAAAAATTAAAAATTTCTAACTTGACCTTTGCAAACTTGCTTAATAATGCAATAGCACTAAAACCGCTAATCGGCATACGCAAATAATACTTTAACAAAAACTATAAGTTTTAAATAATAAAAAAAAAAAAAAACACCGGCACACATCAATACATACAGTTTGACAACAAAGTGTTTACACAGCCTGAAAAATTCTGATCTTATCACTTTAGGATAATTTAATTTTGTTGGAAAACTGTATTTTTTTTGGTGTGTGTGTGTGTTCGTCATATTATTTTGTTTACTCACTTTCATTGAGAGGAGTGAGCGACGTCAATTCACAGTTCTTGGACACATTGTAACGGCTGCTACTCTGACGTTTCTCCTTGCGCACCAGCGGGGTTGTTGTTAGAATCAAGCCCTTCGTGATCTGCGTGGGTGGAGGTGCATCTCGCGGTGGTGTGCTGTCCTTGTCTGTCTTGTTAGCCTGTAAATACCGAGCAAATTCAGGGTCATTTGCGGAACTTGTTTCACCTTCTCAGAGATAGAGAGAGCCAAAATATGGGAGAGAGGGCGGTAAAAGAGAGTCCAGCGGAAGAGTGTAACAAAAGCAAAAACCAAACAAAATTCCACAATTTAAACAAAATAAGAAAAACAAAAAAAAAAATTAATTATCACTTGCAAACACTTTGGGCTTAAAATCCTTTTTACACCTTAGGTTTTTTACCTTGCTCTGTGCAAATCCTTGTCGCCTAAGTCGAGCTGTCGCCTGTGGGTAGGTGTTAGTCTCGTTTTTAGTATTGACAACAACGAAATGGTGCATACTCTCTATACATACATACATAATTATGTATTATGTATGACATACATGTTACTACATTGATTTCTATTTATTTGGCAGGCAAACATTGAGAGTCTAATTGGAATCAATCATTAGGCATATGGGTACATATTGGCGATGATAAGATTAGATATTAATTTTGTGCGTTAAGGTTGAGGCCACAAGGAATTTTATAAGTGCTATATATACAATAAATAGGGTACGATGCGACGTGACGACGTGACACATAAATCGTTCTTTAAATAATTGACGACAAATATTAAGCATGCTCTATTGGGTCGCTGGTAATCGGCTGTGATACTTGCTCAAACTATGTTTTTCGTATTTATATTTATTTATTGTAAACACTTGCAATTTGAATTTTCTATTGCTTGTTATCACTTGTGCATTAATTTTTTTTTAAATTAATATATCGTCAAAAAACAGTAATTGTCGAGAAAATAAAATCATTTTTATTTTTTTTTTAAAAGTTTCTATTTTTAGAACATTTTTTTCTTTCTTATATTCTGTATTTATTTAATTACATATGTCTGTAAATACAAAGCATGTTTATTTTTGTAGTTCGTACGACATCAACATCTAAGATTTAATTCGCCGCTAGTGTTGGACAAAATGCATTGTGCACGCACTCAAACATAAAGATGTACAAAAAATCTTAATTACTCACCTCGCTTTTGTTGGTAGTGGGAACAACAACTGTGCCGCTGGTCACAACGATGGGCGATGTTGTTGTTGTTGTTATTGGTGATGCTGGCGTTATTGTTTCTGTTGTTGTACTAAAGTTACTGCTATTCTCTTTGATACCGTTAGTGGCTGTTGTGACTTTGTTGTTGTTATGTGTTGGGACCGTTTCGTTTTTGGTTGCCGCTGCTGTTGCTGCCTCTGTCGCTGACGTTGTTGACACCGCCGCTTCTGCTGCTGCTGTCGTGCTTTTTGTTGCTGTTTCTAGCGCTTCGTTATCCATAATACGCTTTCAGCTTTATCTGCAGCTTTATATTGTTACTGCTTTTGCTTCGTCTTCTGCCTCTTCCTGTTACGTTTATCAAAACCAAAAACAACAACAGCTGAGAGTTATCGTGCTCTTTAAATTGCTCTTTCTCTCTCACTCTCTTTCTACGTCTATTTTAATTGATTTGAATCTGATAATTACGGGCACAATTTGAAATCCACTGCTGTATGGAAGCGTTAAATAGAAGATTAACGTAGCAATAACAAAAACAAAATTAGACAAAAAATAAATAAATAAATCAATAACAATAACAACATGCAGATAAATTTGCCGATCAGCCTACTCACACATATACAAGCACACTTAAGAACAGAAGTTTTACAAATATAAGGAGGAATAGAAGGTAAGGAGAAAGAAAACCGAGCGCACTTAAGGCCTGAAGTTGAAGTTGTCACATATTAATACCATGCAATTGCTTTAAGCACACCGAATCCGGTTCTAAACGTTTCTTAACACATCTGAGAAGTTGCACTTGATCAGTTACGATACAACTATGTGTGTCTGCTTGTAGGCACATACATATACACGTACGTTTATCGAATTTACGAATTTGTCCATTTACACACATTAAAGTTTTAAAGAGATTATTATTCCAATTGGCCAACAGGAATCTAATGACCAGGTGACGGCCCTTGAAAAAACACTCTCATCACTTTTGTCGCTTCCGCGAAAGACTAGACGCAGAAAAAAAATACGAATAGCAAAACACACAAACGCAATGCGACAGCAAGCAACAAGTTGCGAAGCAATGGCCGTCGATCAGAGTTGCCAGACTCAGAATTCATCTCATTCCCATGGTTCGCATCAAGTGTGTGTGCGTTTCTGAGTGTGTCGACAACGTTTGTTGATATACTTCAGGGGTGGATAGCGGGTTTTGGGGGGCATGGCTGGCTCTTTACATTCCGCTGCATATAAATATTTTTTAGAGGCAACCGGACTATATGTAAAAGACATGAACAATATTTTCATACACTCTCATACTTTATATGTCACCTTAGAGCGCGAGTTGGGCGACAGCTCTGCTCGCTAACATGGGGGAACAGAGAGAATATAAATAAAATGAATGTGTACTATGCATAATTAATAGTTGCAGAAAAACGACAAGCCAAACAATAATAGATATGCAAATATAAAAAAAAAAGTTTAACTGTGAATGTGAATGTCAAAAGGGGAGCGTTTAGGGTTGGGCAGGCACTGGTAGAAAGAGGGGATCCTTCTATTTACCGCCAGAAGCTGCAAGAACTTGTTAAATTTGCCCCTACTTCGATTTAACATTAAATTTGTTGCTGATTATAGATGATTTGGGTTTTCTTTTCTTTCTGTTTTTGTTTTACGTAAAATGTGAAT
The DNA here is from genome assembly GCA_035044485.1 of Scaptomyza reducta. Lineage (NCBI taxonomy): Eukaryota > Metazoa > Arthropoda > Insecta > Diptera > Drosophilidae > Scaptomyza > Scaptomyza reducta. The sequence continues at coordinate 209,705 of JAWNNV010001381.1, read as the reverse complement.
TCTAACACACGCACACACACAACACTCGCAATCGCACTGTTTTCTCGTGAATACACTCAAGCTCTCGAGGCTGTGAATATTTGCTGTGTGAATTATTTGCGCTTCACTTTTGCGCTATAATTTACTCTTCCGATTGCGAATTTTGTACAAATCTTGCCATCATTTAGAACTTGTTATCAGTGCTAGGGTTTGTGGTTCACCTTTTTATCAATAACACTCAACATCAAAAGCTAGTTTAACAATAAGGATTTATTTATGTAAAATATATTTTTGTTCACGCAACGTCTCTGCTTAATAAAATTAGTGCTGCCGGACAAACCTATAGCAGCTATCAGCCAAAAATATCGATGGTTCACAAGAAACTTATCTTATCGATACAATCGCATCATCTGTCGCACAGATCGAACAATGAAGAAACAAAGATTTTTGACTAGTGTGTAAATTTTGTATATTTTTCATATCTGATGGTTTGTACAATTTACAATATCTCACCAAATTAAATGACTTAGAATTAGAATTATTTTTTATTAATGAATAAAAAGTGTTGAGTACATAGTAAACTGGTTGCTCCAAAGCATATATTGTATATTCTAACAAAATCTTTTTTATTTATACATAAGTGAAATTGTATCCCAAGTTTTAATTTATTTAAATTATTTATTATCGATGTTAAGGAATGTTTGACGGAATAAAAGAAAATTATCGAAACTTTTTCCATCTCTAAATTGCAGATGGCAACACTGAATTTTCTGTTTATAAAGTAAATAAGTTTTAAGGAAGTACGCTTAAGAATAAAAATGCAACTTACAATAAAGGTGCTTAAAGGCCCAGATTGTACGCTAGAGGTAGGTGGCTTAATAACTTTTAATTTTAGAATGATTGTGTATGTCTTCTTTTTTACCGGCCAGGTGTCATCGACGTCCACCATTCTGGAGTTAAAAGAGAAAATAGACGCTGCCCTACAAATTCCCGCCTCGAACCAAAAACTGCTATTATTTGGAAGAGCATTAAACAATGATCAAACAATTGACTCGTTTCCAAATATCAAAGAGGGCACAAAACTCAACCTAGTTGTCATGAAGCCTGGACTACGCGATTGTATTCATCGCGCATTTCGCAAATATTACACAGACGCACAATCCGAAAGGCTGACCAATGAATTCATGACAGACTTTGAGAAAAAGCTCCAAGAGCAGAGTCTGGACGATTTGGAGCGCTTTGCTGATAGTTCGATATAAAACCTAAAATAAATACTTTATTTTTATTGATTATATCCGATCATTATTTTAGTAAAAAAAAAGCACGACACTTGATTAAATATATATTTCATTTGTTTGCAACAGCCTGGCAACTCTTCAATTTGCATTGCTCATTGAGCAGGTGCTTGTGTGTGTGTGAGCGGTGCCAGTGTCAGTAATGCAGGCGTGCAATTTTCTTGTCCGAGTTGTTAACTCTACAAAGCCAAACGTCAGATCTTTTTCCAGAACACTTGGAGCCATGGTTAAGGTAGGTTCATAACTCACATCTCCATTTAACAACCAAAACAATTACTGCAATTCTAAAATTACATAAGCTTTAAAAAGGGCTGCATAAATATTGATTGATGCGGAAGCAATATCGTCGAAAATATCAAGGTTAAATCACACAATCACTAATGCACAGTATCATTGTGTGTGTTCATTATTTTAGGTTGGAGACAAACTGCCGTCTGTGGACCTCTTTGAGGATTCGCCAGCGAATAAAATAAACACATCCGAGCTGACAAATGGCAAAAAAATCATATTCTTTGGTGTGCCCGGAGCATTCACACCTGGTTGCTCCAAGGTAAGTTTTGATACTAAAAGCCGTGGTCCCAAGTGGGAGTAATATAGACATTATTTGATTTTATATTAATTTAGCACTTAAACGGTTCATTAAAAATCATATTTTTTTTTTTACTAAGTGTCAATTATTCATCTAATGAATTTATAATTATATACTTTATTAATATCCCACAGACCCATTTGCCGGGATACATAAGTTCCGCCGATTCGTTGAAATCGGAGCAGGGCATCGATGAGATTGTCTGTGTTTCGGTTAACGATCCATTTGTGATGTCCGCTTGGGGCAAGCAGCATGGAGCCGGTGGCAAGGTGCGTCTGTTGGCCGATCCTGCTGGCGCATTTGCATCCGCTTTGGATGTGAACATTGATCTTCCGCCGCTGGGTGGCGTGCGCTCCAAGCGCTACTCCATGGTCGTACAAAACGGCGAGGTCAAGGAATTGAACATTGAGCCCGATGGCACTGGCCTCAGCTGCTCGCTGGCCAACAACATTGGCAAGAAGTAGGAGAACAATACAAATACTACATATACAAATAGATGCTTGTAGGGAACGTATCATGTAATAGTTAGTGCCGAGGCCCAGTGTCAATCAATATCAACTTACAATTATGTGTAGTGAATAAAAAGGAATTAATGCAATTCGAAAAAACTATACGTAATATATTTTGTTTTTAATATCTAGTTGCTGGAAGTCATATCACTAACGGTTGTCCGTGTTGGGCGCAATCTTCTGGGAGAGCAGCTTGCCATATCCACCTCGTCCGGCATCATAATCTGTTCGATATTCGTCTCGCACCTGTCCGCCGGTTTTACCGCGTCCATATTGACGACCCTCAATGAAGCCGGCGTCCCAATCGACACGTATCAGTCGATCATCAAGTCGCGTACCGTTCACAAATCTGCAGTAGATAGTTTTTATTTACTTTTTTTTTTTAATTGTGGATGTGGCCGTAGCTAACCTCATGGCGGCCTCAGCTTCGGATCGCGTGTAATATTCGACAAAACAAAAGCCGCAGGGTGTCTTTTTGTACTTGTCCAGGCCCATTACAATGATGCGCACATCGCCACAACGGGAGAAGAGTTCGTGTATTTGCTCCTCAGTTGTGTAAAATGATAAGTTTCCCACATAAAGTGTGGTAGAGTCGCGTAAAGATCGTTCCTGTTCCGAACGTGAGCCCTGCATAAATTGAACAAATTCATTATGGGCTGTATATGTTGAATGTAAAAGGTTATGCTTACTTTGAAATGCTGATCACGGTAGGAGCTTAAATCTACGGATGCCGTCATATTCTTTATCAAATGATAAATTAACGAAATAAAACGCAAACAAGTTAAACTCTTCTTTTTTTATGCTTAAATGTAGGGTTGTTCAACAAATTTATTTGCATCGATAATGGATACTTTGATAGTATGACGATAAATATTTAAATATCGATATTGTCAATTGAGCTAATACCGCTAAACTTACTGAATAAAATCATGTAATTATTTTGTTATAAAGTTTTTTTTTATTTAAAGAACGGCTTACTTTGATAAATTTAAATTTAAAATATTGCGAATACAATTTTATGATTATCGAAGCATCGATATTAAATTTGGTTTCAGTGTACACCTACTTACAGTTAAGAAAAATTCCATGCATCGACCAGGGCTACTAATATATAATACTCTGTCCGGGTGGAGGCACACACTGGACACGAAGAAGAAACAGCTTAGCAAAACAAAACATAACTGGCTGGCCAAATTGACTAATAAGCAGCGCAAAATAAAACATAAGAAAAAACTGTTTAAATGCATAATACACATAATCCCAGTGCCACAAAAAGGCACCTGCGTTTTCGAGGTGATGTCAGTGAGGTTAGCAACCGCATCGAGGAGCTGCAAAACGATGAATTATACAAATTACCAAAATCTAAACAGCCAACAGTGCAAGATGGCGTTGGTGTTGCAGCCACGGCGACACAACAGCGGCTACATAATGGTAAGTGCGATAAATTGAGACTCAATCCTTTTGCTATTTACTTCGACGTTCCTTTTTTTTAGCCGGCTTGGAGACAAACACATTTTACGACTTCTTCAAAGTGGAAATGACACGCGGCTATATGTTGGAGCACGATGAGGAACGCTATTCGGCCAGGCGCCAGAAGATATACAGTTTTATGCGCATACCACGCGATCTGGAGCGTTTTATGGTCTATGGCATAATGCAGTGCGCCGACTCCTTTCTCTATATTCACACATTTCTGCCTATCCGTTTCCTCCTTGCCGTCTGGTCACTACTGACACGCACTGTGGCACGAATCTGTCGGCTGCGCAGCGGCAATCAACGTCTGTTATCGCCGGCTGAGGTATGTGATTTGCTCAAGGGTGCCATTTGGATAACGGTGACGCTGATAATGCTGCTGGTGGACACAAATCGCGTCTATCACATCATCAAATCTCAGTCGATCATCAAGCTGTATATATTTTATAATATGCTTGAGGTGGGGGATCGTTTGCTCTCTGCATTTGGCCAGGACACCATTGATGCTCTCTTCTGGACGGCCACTGAGCCAAAACACTCCAAACGAGAGCATTTTGGCGTTATCACTCACATTCTGTTTACGCTCATTTACGTGTTTTTGCACAGCGGCCTTATCATGTTTCAGGTAAGTTAAATTCGATTATTCTGACTACTGCTGATATCGAGAGATATCTTTAAACAACGTTTTTTGTAGGCCACCTGTCTGAATGTTGCTGTCAATTCCAGCAACAAGGGCCTCCTTACCATAATGATATCGAATAATTTTGTCGAGCTTAAAGGTGCTGTCTTCAAGAAGTTTGACAAAAACAATCTGTTCCAGTTGACCTGTAGCGATGTCCGTGAACGCTTCCATTTAACCGTTTTACTCTTCATTGTAATGATCCAGACCATGAAGGAGTTTGATTGGAGCATTACACAGTTTTGTGTCATGTTGCCCGATTGCTTTGCCGTCTTGTTTACCGAGATACTCATTGATTGGGTGAAGCATGCGTTTATCACAAGATTCAATGAGCTGCCTGAGAGCATTTATCGGGAGTATACGACAAGTTTGGCCTATGATATGACGCAAACGCGTCAGAAGCATGCGTTTTCGGATCACTCCGATCTGGTGGCACGTCGCATGGGCTTTATACCATTCCCGCTGTCCGTTGTGCTCATCAAGGCCATCTATACAGCTGTCTCCTTCCACAACTTAGCTGCCTGGCTGCTCTTTTTGTTGGCCTACCTATTCGCATTGGGTTTGCGCATTTGTTTAACTGTTTGTGCCTTGGGCAAGGCTTGCAAACTGATGAAGGAGCATCAGACGGAGCGAAACAGTTCAACGCCCAGCAGTATGACCAATATGCCATTTGTTGGTGGAAACACCACCAATGTCCAAACGCTAAACAACAATAATAACAATAGCAGCAGCAATAGTGTTGCATTTAAGCCAACAAACGTTGCAAGTACACCCTCGCCATTGGATCTTAGTTTAAATCTACCCAGGCTCAATTCAACCTCAACGTCCACGCCCATCAGTCATCAGCAGTCATCCAGCAAACATGAATTGGATGTGACCAATTCATTAGAACTGGGCGCCACAGCCCTTTTCTCCAATAGCGATGTGGATCTGGATGATGTATGCCTCAACGAGCAGGTGACCAATATAAATACCACAAGCAATGCCAAAGACGTCTACCAGGATGAGGATCAGGCACGCAGCGAACCAGATCTAATCGCTGTCTTTGAGGCAAGTGCCACTGCACACCAGGAGCGCACCAAGCGATTGCCGAAACGCACACACAAACGTTCCGAATCCGAACCGTTTGCGACTACGCCGGCAAATGCTACAACGTAGCATGCATGAAACTGCTTATGCTTATTATATTTAACTACTTAGCTGTCATTCGTCGGTATCGTATAAATAGCTTGCGTCGTCCACTCAAAAACCATGCCCGAGTAGATAATTATGCAATTTGTAGATCTAAGTGAAATGGATTTATACTATGTACCTTATGTTTAAGAAATTGTGCGGTTTATGTTTTTTTCACATCATAAAGTTGAATTTAATTGTCTATTCTGATACTTTATTTGTATGTGTTTTATCTCAAAGTTAGCTGATTGCACAAGTGAAAACTTTTCAAATTACAGATAATGAAAGCGTTGTGCAAACTGTATTGCATACTTTTCGGGTTAATCAGAATTTGTTTTAAAACATACTTGTCGGGTTAATCAGAATTTGTTTTAAAACACTGAACAAAATTCGCAAATGGATCTTAGCTTTGTTTACATAAATAACTTAGGATTTAGTGTTTTGCCAGTAGAACCAACCATTCCCACAGCAATAAAAACTCTAAAAAAAACAACGTAAATCAAATAGACGTAAATGTGCGTTCAGCTTCCGCACCGCCTCTGCATAACATTTAATTTCCTTATGTAAACTTTGTGTGGGACGACGTCCTGTAATGTCCTTGTGTGACAGTATGCCCTTCACGTAAATTCTACACTTGCAGTGGATAGTATAATATTTTATTTTCAGGTACGTAGCGCATTAATGGAGGCATCTCAGTCTGGCTGATATGAGTTTTTTTATATGCGAAAAGATCCTTAGTCTAAAAGCTTTCTTGTTAAAGTTTTTATTTGCAGTGTCTACCAAACTTTTAGTTCCAAAATGTATTTTGCTTTCAACGTAATTTTTTTCTTAACCTTCGGTTGATAGTGTATTCCATCTTCAATTATCGAAAGATGAATTTTCTCTCCAAAAAAAAAGATGCATTTTTTCTCAAAAAAATGGGATTTCCATTGAATGAGATATAATGAATAAAATGCAAAATGTTTGTTTCGTAGAAAAACCAACAAGCTGCAAATAACGCGCTTTTAGCTCGAAAAAACCGAAGACCCAAAACGTAAACCCATTGCATTACCATCCTTTTTTTTTAATGCTTACTTCAGCTTCCCCATTGGAGAAGCACGCGCGTGTTCACATCCAAACAAACACACACACACGCACACGCACACGCACACACACATATACATATATGTATATACGCATTTACCGTAACACACGCGCCGCGCCTTTGGACGTTAGATTTTTATGAATGAAATTCTACGCTGACCTTGAGCGTAGTTACGTCAGCGCACGCAACAGGGGAAATTTACTTCTATCTCTCACTGTTTAGCTCTCTCTCTCTCTCACTCGGACGCGTCCTTTAATGCGCATGTCTTCCGCTTCGATTATCGAGATTTCCCCATTTTCCGAATTCATTCATAAAATGCGCGTTGGGATTTTCGTGCCGGTATGGGTATGGTTCTTGGCCAAATCGGTTCACGGGCGACTGCCCCCGCCCCTTTCCCCGCTCTTTCTCTCACACAATACTTTTCAAGGACACGCGCCACAGTCGCTGGCGTCGTTTGGGCATCCTTATTGATTTTCCCATAAGTTTTGTACGTCCATTGTCGCGGAATTTAAGATTTTTGTTAGACAACGAAGATTGCTTTGCCTTTGTTAAAGTGATTTTGTATTCTTTTTATTATTATTACAATAAACTATTTAGTTTTATAGGGCATAAGGCAGGTAATTGTAACTGTTTTCAACCTCCATATTGCATAATCCCTGGGCTTAGACTTTGGTGGTTGAATGTGATGAATGAGCTAAAAGTTTTGTGGTCAAATAAAACTCATTCTTTTGGATATTTTTAGAAAATGTCACATGGAAAACGGATCTAGTTTTGATTAGTTTTGGACATAAATTATATAACGGGCTTCTACCACATAATTGTGATGAAAATGATGCATATTAAAATGCGTACATTCAGAAAAAACTTGAGGATTAAAGTTGTTTTTTAATTTCTAGAAGTATTTTTCGATATTTAAGTTGTTAAAATTATTAAATTAATTAATATTTTCGACAGCTTATACAAAATTATTGGAATCCTAGAATTATTAGAAAGCGTTCATTGATTTTGCTAATTTAATTATCAAATACAAATTTAACATATTTATTTTCTCGATTTTTAATGATTCGTTTAACCCTTGACTGAAATAATCTTTAAAAGTTAGAAAAAAATAAGTAAGTAGGCTCTAGTCGAGAAATCCCGACTAGAATATATACTGAACCCTATACTTTACGCGTACAGTCTCTGCTTGCAAGCATGTATGCGTGTATGCGCATACTGCATACTTTACTTAACTTCAATGCTCCATATCTCCGGTGTTTGTTCACTGATTGTCATTATTTCGCGTAATATTCTAAACACCATCTAAAAGTTTTTCAAATTCATGATTTTGTTGTTATCGATCACATGTGTATATCGGAAACGGAAAGAGTTATCGAATATTTGAAAGAAACTTGTACTGCATAGGGATTAGGCGAGCTTACGTTCCAAATCTGGAGTCTCTAGCTCTTATAGTCTCTGAGATCGACGCGTTCATACATATAGACGGACGGACAGACAGATGGACATGGCTAAATCGACTCGGCTGTTGATGCGGATCAAGAATATATATACTTTATGGTTTCGGAGGCCTGATACATACTTTTCAACAAGACCATTATACCCTTTTACCCATTTTCAATGGGTTCAGGGTATAAAAACTAACTAACTAACTAATCGTCTTGCACTTTTTCTATAAAATTTTAAAGGTTTAATTACATAATTTTCTCTTAAAATTTGTTAAGTACTTAAACAAAGTTCCAAAGTTTTCAAACTAAAGTTTTTAGTTTTCGCAAAAATTTTTCCTCATGATGGGTGCCGGCAAAGAAAAAGCTGTCTCCAAACGCAATTTCCGGCCGGCCGGCCGGCTGGTGTGTGTGTGTTAAAAATAGCCTTGAATAAGGCGTGGATGGAAAAACGGAAAGTGAGCGCGCAGTTTTATGAATGAAAAGAGCTTGCGTTCAACCTAACTCAACCCAAGAGTCACTTCTCGCTCTCTCTCTCTCTCTCTGTCTCTCTCTGCCACGCCATTCACGCAAAACCTGCGTGGAAAAGTTTCGTTATTTGTTTGCCAGGCGGGCGGGGTAGTTGCACAAGGGCAAACGAAGTTTTTGCCTTGCTCTTGACTGGCCTTAGCCCATAATTTATTGATTTTCTGCACTCGACTTTGCCGGCACATGCGCCCTTCATGCGTCAAATCGTGCTGCTGCTTATATCTCTGTGTGTTTGCCACACATTGTCGTCTCAATCGGGCTTGCGGCCTGGAGGCATCTAACCGCTAGAGAACTGTTGCTTCCCCAGCCCCTACACACCCCTTAGCTAAACAATGCAGCAGCCAACTAGCTGCACTGACGTCATACGGTCAACGTGTTTAACTATTACAGGAATCGGATATATGATAATAATGATAGTTTATTAGATTATTATATCAGCGTTGCCTGAAAAATCATTGAACCATTTGTACTGCGACAGCTTTTTTTCCACCACCGGGCCCAACACATACAGACGAACGGGTTGAAAATTCAAATTATCATTATAGCTATCTTCACTTTCATTGTCGCTACTCTGATCGTCTTCCTTACAGAGCACCACATCGATGACAATGATGGCGTGCATCAGATACATAACGGCACAGACTAGTGATATTAATGCCTGGGCACGCATATACTCAAAGAAGGGATGCACTGGTGCCTCCACCTCCAACTTCGCCTCGCCCATTATGTACATCAAGTGGAAATCGTTTTCGGCATCCTCCAGCGTCATCAGCGATGCAACCGTATAGCATATAAAACCGGACATTGCTAGTATAATTTCCTTACATTTCGAAGTTTGATATCCTGTGCAAATGTTGATACTTGCAAATAAAGTGAGCACCGTGAACGTGTAGAAGATAATGGTATAGGAATAGTGATTTATCCGATTGAGAATCGGTAAAAAGTCCAATGGTGTCACCAAAAAGCCACGTATGTGATAGAATATCAGGAGGGTATTAGCGACGGTTTCCGATGTGTAAAACAGAAATAACACTGGACGCATTATTGCCCCTCAATTTGTTCGTAGAAATATATACTAATTGTGTTTGCTGTATGAAATATTTATGTTTTGTTCGAATGTTATATGTGTGCTTTTGAGAGTTCTCAGACCGAATAATCGAAAAAGAGCGGCTTGCTTAGTGCCAGTGTTGTCAGGTTATTTAATGTTGGAGACTAAAGCGATTATTTAGGTATTTTCATGGATATTAAATGTATATAAAATGTTAAATTCTTAGTTTTGTCACAATAAATATTCGGAACAGTATAAAAAACTATTTTATTATAAATTGAATTATTTTTATCAAGCTTGCAAATCCTTGAGAAATCTTCGGACGCGCGTTTTTTAACCCTTAGAATATAATTTTAAAACATTTAAAATGTAAATCATTATCATTAACAGTACAAAACTTATTCACATAAAAATATTTTTTTTTTATTTATAAATTTAACAAATAAAATATATTTTTATAATTTTTTTTAACCCTTAGAATATAATTTTGAAACATTTAAAGTGTAAATCATTATCATTAACAGTAAAAAAGTATTCACATAAAAATAAATTTTTTTATTTATAACTTTAAAAATAAAATATATTTTTAATTAAAAGGTAACATTTTTATAGCAGATCATATCGAAAACTATGCTTATGGTTCTGTTTTCCACAAAAAATATTCGGAACAGAATAAAAAACTATTTTATTATAAATTGTATTATTTTTATCAAGCTTGCCAATTCTTTAAAAATCTTCGGACGCGCGTTTTTTAACCCTTAGAATATAATTTTGAAACATTTAATATGTAAATCATTATCATTAACAGTAAAAAAACTTATTCACATAAAAATAAATTTTTTTATTTATAAATTAAAAAAAAAAATATTTTTATTTAAAAGGTAACATTTTTATATAAGATCAAATCGAAAACTATGGTCATGGTTCTGTTTTCCACAAAAAATATTCGGAACAGAATAAAAAACTATTTTATTATAAATTGTATTATTTTTATCAAGCTTGCAAATCCTTGAGAAATCTTCGGACGCGCGTTTTTTAACCCTTAGAATATAATTGTAAAACATTTAAAATGTAAATCATTATCATTAACAGTACAAAACTTATTCACAAAAAAATATTTTTTTTTTATTTATAAATTTAACAAATAAAATATATTTTTATAATTTTTTGTAACCCTTAGAATATAATTTTGAAACATTTAAAATGTAAATCATTATCATTAACAGTACAAAACTTATTCACATAAAAATAATTTTTTTATTTATAACTTTAAAAATAAAATAAATTTTTATATACTATCAAATCGAAAACTGTGGTTATGGTTTTGCTTTCAACTTGACAAAATTCAACTCTTTAAAAATGAACTAAACTTATTTTGTCTTAGATAAAAAACAAACTTAATTTAAACAATTATTTTCTTAAATTTTATAAAATTTATTTTTTTGAATGCTTGACGCAATAAAGAAAAGTACACTATGATTAAATTGGCATTGATATACCGTTCTCATAATCAATAAACCAATCCATTTTCTGCAGACGTGCATTAATTACCGAGCTAAAAACATGTAGCCGAACAGGAATATAATGAGCATCATCCTCCTCATCTTTATCCTCATCATTATCAACTTTGATTTGGCCATTGTCGTCCTGCTCGTTGGAAAGTATAACGTCAATCACAATGATTGCGTGCAGGGCATAGACAACGCTAACGTACAAAGCACAAATTGCCTGAGCATGAAAATAGTAGAGGAAGGGATGCACTGGTCTCTCCACCTCCAAATTCCAATTGCTTATGACGTACCACGTATGGAAACCTTTCTCCGCATCCATGAGCGTCAACAGCGATATGATGGTGTGCAATACAGAGCCGCAAACTGTTCGTACAACTTCCTTATTCAATGCTACAGGATGTCCGGTACAGATGTTGACACTGGCCAAAATCGTAAGCACACCAAAAATGTTGAAGATTGCCGAGCACGTATAGTAGAGGACCCGTGACCAATATGTCAAATAGTGCATATAGTTCATAAATCCACGTATTTGATAGAAAATTAGCACAAGATTTAGTGCGGTTTCAATCGTGTAAAACTGATACAAAACCACAAGCATTTTTGCCCGATTTCAACTTAGCACATTCTATATAGAATATATATATAGTTTTATATGTATGTATGTGTTGAATATTTTAAACCGACTTGTACAGAATGTTTGACACGCTTTTGTTGAGTCTCTACCGGCTTGCTAAGGCTGTTGAAAGTGCTTCGCTCGTCAACATGAAAGAAAACATAAAAAACAAAAAAATCCACTTCACATTTGCACCGTTGCCAATGTGTTTGTGGTTCTTGTTGTTGGTGTTGGTGTTGGTCGGACTCTTTGTTGCTGCTGTGTGTGGAAACAGTAGCAACATTCTGTTTGTGGCAGTTTGATGTTGTTGACGGACCCCGTTGACGGCGATTATGTTGATGACGCGCCAAGACCAAAAACCGCAACGACTTTTCACGCAATTCTCCAGCTCTCGAGTGGCAAAGCATCGGTAAGCATTTGTATTTCAAAATACACCACAAGAACTCGGGCAAAAATGTTGGAATTACCTATTAAAAAGCTCAGAAATGTAATGGCAGTGTTGCCAATAAATCGAAAACGAAAGAAAGAAAAGTTTAAAATGCATTAAAAATGTTTTTAATGAGAAAAAATGCTGTTTGTATATATAAATTATTCGAATCTTCACCAAAAAAAATCTATATCTGCAGGGAGAGGAATTGTGTCACTATAAAAGTTTTATATTTAAGCTCGTTTGCATATTTTAATGCGTATATTCTTTAAATATTTTATCGAATTTATTTTTTTGGTATATTGCAAAACTTACTTCAAAAATATTTAGTAATGCACTCTTTACGACAAAATTGATTCATTGATTAATTTTGCACGATAGTAATCGTATACGAGCAAATGTTTTCATCATTCAGTGTTGCCCCACTTCAAAAACGAATTATTAATTTGTTGTTATCGATAAGTTTAGCAAGCAGTGCATTCACATTGCCTAACATTTTTGCACTGGCGTACTTTGATGACCAAAAACGCAGAACTCACAGCAATATAAATAAACAGCAACAACAACAGTAGAGCGACAGTAGCTGCAGGAATATAACAAATCAGTTGCCGTTGTTGTTGTTTCCAGCCACTGTTTATCCGCTAGCAAAGTAAAAGGGTTAATTCATTTGGCTGTACTACAGCTGAGAAGGCATTCTGACTGCGTCATCTTGCCAAGAGACGTGTCTTGTGGCTTTTGCATGCTAAATGCTGCTGCTTGTTGTTGTTATTATTTGCGGTGGCGGCAGCGGTTGCTGCTGCTGCTGCAATTTTGACAAGCGAACAGCGCTTAAGCGAGTTAAGTGGTTGCGAGCAGCACAAAAGCCGTTTTGCCATTTTGCCCAAGACGAATTCCAGGGATCAAGCTGCAACACAGTAGTCAAGTCAAGTCAACTCAACTTATTTCAACTCAAGTCCATCGCCATCGTCATTCTCATCATCATCTTGGGCTCAAGTGGAACTTAAGCGCGTGTGCTTGCCTATTTGCTTGCGGCGGTGACAGTGAAGGTGGTTGCAGTTGGAGACAAAGGATTTGCTGGTTGCCTTTTTTCATTTCCCTTAGATGGGGTATTCGAATTTTTTACAATGCTCCATATCTCCGGTGCTTGTCAACCGATTTCAATAAAACGTTCACACATTGTCATTATTTCGTCTAATGCTACAAACTACTTCTCAACGTTTACCAAATTCGATAATTTGTTGTTATCGATAACATGTGTATATCGGAAACGGGAAGAGTTATCGAATATTTGAAACAAACTTGTACTGCCTAGGTATTAGGCGAGCTTATGTTCCATATGTGTCCAATGCTGGTAGGGTATTTAATCTTCGTCGTATGCCTAAAGATACAAATTTTGTTGTCTGATTTATATTTTTGGGTTCGTCATGCTTATTGTGTGTGTGTGTGCACAGAGAGTGTCACGCCCTATTCACAAAAAGGGGCGTTCCGGTACTAGCACGTAATGTGTATTAATGCGGAATGTGCCTGAACACACACACACACACAACCAACAGCAACAACAAACTTCAGTTGCTGGACAATTATGTGTGCTAAACTCTTGTGTAATAGTCCAGGCTACCAAAACGCTCCAGTTACGCCCACCGGCTCGGGGGCATGGCTCGCCATATGCCATTACAGTTAAATGCAAGTGCATAAATAACAATTACAGCTGCAACAGCAGTTAAATAAAAGAAAAAAAAGCCGCAACAACAACAATAACTATGGACGCTCAGGTGTCAATTGGGGGCCGCATTGTCCGGCGGCCATTTTGCAAAAGCGCATTAGCTGACCGCCATATATGCATACGTACAACTATATATATATATATATTTATATAAATATATATACATATAATGACATATAATGCACGTTGATTATTATGTTTACACTTGGGCTAGCAATTTTCTTGGCTAGCAACGATTTCGGCCAAAAGAAATAATCTCAATGCAAATCAACGGCAATTAATAATTCATCGCCCGCTGGGCTCTTAGCATGGCCTCATAGCAATTATGCTTGTGGACGGACGGGGTTGAAAGCAGTGAAAGACAGAGCGAGAGGGAGAGAGTGCTGTTGAAGAGAGCCGCAAAGAACGGTAGAAAAAGTTTGAGAGCGTTGGTGACGGACGAGTGTGTTGTATGGGGCCATATTAAAATAAGCTTGAAATCAAAATGCACACGAGGGTTTCTTAAAAAGTACTTAGGCTTGTAAAAAAAATTTAAAAAAAAAAAAAAATGGATAATTAAAAAAAACTTTTCAAGAACTTTTCTTAGAATTTAATGTAAAATCGAAACATTATTTAAAAAAAATAAATTTCTAACTTAACATAAAATCCTTTAATTATTGAAGTTTTTGTTTACAGTAAAAATTGTTTGGTTTTAAGTTTTTCTTGTTTAAAAAATTTTTATTTTATTTTTTTTCATAATTTTTTGTAAATTAAATTTCTTTTCGATTTTATTTTTACATTCTGCAGCACAACATTCGTTATTAACAGTTCTCCACAAATGTAATGCTTATCGATAATTGTCCGTCAGAAGATTAATCGAATACTTTATTGCATTGCAGTTGCGATTACAAATTTGTTTACAAGCAAAACTTTTAAGAAAAGTCTCAAATACTTCTTTAGCCATTCTCGTTTTATCTCACCCATATCTTTGGCCATATTCAATAAAATAAATTTAATATGCAAAACAGCCGGCCAACTGCTGCAGTTGCCGCCTGTCGTCCAATATCAGCAAATTTGCAATAAAATATTTGTCTGGCTCCAGCTTCGAGTCTAGCTCCAGCTCTGGGTCGTCGAGTGTTGGACGTCGCTGCTGCTGCTACTGAAAATTATTTATTCGCACCTTTCGCCGCCACAGACTGCCGTACGTTTCCCCTCCTCTTTGGCGCCTGGCCAGTTGTTGAGCTGCATTTCCATTTGCTTATCAAATCGCTTGCATCGACCACGAAAGAAATGCAGGGCAAATATAAATATTAGCGGCTGCAGGGTATGACAGCGGCGGAGGGGCGGAGACAGCCAGACCCCGATATAAGATCGGTCTACGAAATTAGGCGCTGGCTAAATAAACCAAAAGCCCCTGCGGCCACTTACAGCCTGTCTCTCAAGCATGAAAAGTGTGAAAACGAATTAGTGCAAAAGCAACCGAGAAGTCAACATCGAATCGAATGACGAAAAAGAGTGTAAAGGCGGGTAGAGGTAAAAAATACGTATGCAGTAGGGCAGTAAGACACATAGATGGAGACACACACACAGAGAGAGAGAGAGAGAGAGAAAGAAGCGTAGCTATGCTATTAAGAAAAGTTAGATTAGAGTTTAATATGAAATGTAACATATTGAAAAGAATAATAAGTTTAGAGATATTAATATCTTGACTACTGATATCGTATGTTATTGTTAGAATCTGATTATTTTAATATTATTTCAAGTCATTAGATGTATGTGCCTTTGAGGATTTAATAAAATATTCGCTTATTATTTTAAAGAGTTAATTAAAGGTGGTTGAAGATAAAGTAAAAGTAAGTATCAGAGATGTTAGAATATAGTCACTTGACTCTAGTGAATGGAACGATCTAATTTTAATTTAATTTGAAATCTTTTTCTAAATCGTTTCTTTAGTAGCATCTTAAATATTTGCTCTTAAATCGCAATATGAAAAGGAGTTTATGTTAAGGAAATGTTGATTTGATAAAATATTCGCTTATTCTTTTAAAGAGTTAATTAAAGGTGGTTGAAGATAAAGTAAAAGTAAGTATCAGAGATGTTAGAATATAGTCACTTGACTCTAGTGAATGGAACGATAATTAGGCGATTTAATTTGAAATCTTTTTCTAAATCGTTGCTTTAGTAACATCTTACATATTTGCTCTTAAATCGCAATATGAAAAGGGGTTTACGTTAAGGAAATGTTGATGAAAGTGTTGCTGGTTACGTTGCATTTCCGGATAAATCTATATATGTAAATGCAATGAATCGTCGTATCCACATTAATAGACTTTTAGTGGATTGCAAGGGGTAAAAATAAAGATGAGAAGTTTTAATAACTTTAATAAATTTATTCCATAGGTAAGATATGCAACAAGCTATACTTCTAATTATGATATAATTCTGGCCTTTTTTTTATCCTTAACTAAATTCCTAACTGCACTACCTGTTGCGATTGGCTGCCAGTCTCAGCCTCCTTGCTATCAGTTTAGTCTGAAGAACAGTTGTTTGAATTGCCGATCGACGAGCAAAACAACAAGTATTTCGGAACACATGTTGCATGCAACAGCAGCAGCAGCAGCGGCAGCGGCAGCTTGTTACTGTGCTCTACAAATGCCAGTCAAAGTTGAATTGTCACTTGTACATGGGCGCCCAATAATTATAACAATGGGTGGGCCAGAAGCACACACAAATACACAGAAACAAAGCAACAAACAAACAGAGACACACATAGACACAAATAGTTGTTGCAGCAATGGCAAAGCTGTAAACTGTGGCATGTTCACAAATTTGTTAGCATTCCGCGTCGTTTGCGGCCGCCTGTTTGTGACAAAACGGCCGCCCAAAACGATGAAGTTGCCATGACAAATTTTGTTGTTGAAAATCGTGTTGCGTGTAGTAGTTGTTTGCCACATTGCGTGGCGCATGCGTGCACCGGGCGGGTGCGCGCGCGCACACACATTGACAAATCGCCACATGGCGGGCGGCCAATTAGCAACCGACTCTTGGAAACTCAACCAGCAGCAGCAACTGTCGCCGATGGGCACACGGCGCTTAACCAAAACGTTAAGCAGTGAAAGCAAATGGTTAATGGAACAGACGAGTTTTTTTCCAGTCCGTAGAAATATGAACTGCATGTGCTGTGGCAATAGATTAATCTTAAATATATTTTTCAATTCATATTTAATTTATAGCAATAACAGTAAGCAAGTAAAAAAAATATACCGAAAATTATATTCAAACTTGTAACTATTTCAAAATTTAATGTTTTTAATCCTAAAAATAATTGTGTACTCGATCTGCATAAGAGTTTGATTTGCAGACTAGTTCTGATATATTGGAAAGGGTTGTGCCACATTTATCAGTTTAAAATTAATAAGTTTCTAGCATTAAAATTCGTATTTGAATTAATTAGTTATATTAATAGCTAAATGTTAACTTCAACCAGAGCTTACATTATTATTACCCTTAAACTCTACCAAAATGTCATTGCAATAAAAAGATTTTAGGTCATTGCTAGGTTCGATAGTTCAAACTTGGCTAAATATGAAGTTATTATTTAAAAACCCAGATTGAATAGATATTCCGTTTTTTATTTGTAAAAATACTGTTTTTGCTTATCTGATTCTTAGTTTACCGTAAAAAATTTGATCGATATCAGATCGATCACAAAATACTAATAAAATACTAACAAGTAAGAAGGCTCTAGTCGAGAAATCACGACCCCTGAACCCCATACTTTACGCGTACAGTCAGTGCTTGCAAGTATGTGTGAGTGTGTGTTTGTATACGTACTTAACTTCAATGTATCATATCTCATTTATTTGTCCACCGATTTCAATAAATGTTTCACAGATTGTCATTATTTCGTCTAATGTTTCAAACGCCGTGTCAAAGTTTTCCCAATTCAAGATTTTGTTGTCATCGATCACATGTGTATATCGGAAACGGGGAGAGTTATCGCAAATTTGAAACAAACATAGGGATTAGGCGAGCTTATGCTCCAAATCTGGATTTAAAGCTTTTCTAGTCTAGTTTATAATTAAATTTGTAAATAGTTGTCTTACAAATATAATTGGGTCCAAAAGGCAAACTCAATGCAAGAACAAAATTTGTGTTCATTAACAATAAAACACCACCAATAAATCATATTTATTGCATATTTAAAACTAAAGAGAAGGAAAACTTTGCGCGTTTTGCAAATTGAAAATGCCATTGAAGCAGATGCAAGTATGTCTGAAGTTTAAGCTCAACTTAAACCTTAAGGCCAACTTGAGACGACTTGATTGTAGTTGTAGTTGTAGACGTTTTTGTACACATGTGTGGTAATCATCAGTTGGATTTTGTGGTGCTTGTCCATGTGGTGGTATTGCGGTCCAGTGCCTGTTAAATCAAATCATCGAAGACAGTAGCTCAGCTTGAATGGCCAGGCACTTGATGTTTTGCCCTGGGGCCCCATCAACTTACCAGCTGGCTCAAACTGGCTAGCTAGGCAAACCGTTGTTGCCTTGCTGACCGTTTGCTAATAAAGTCGTAAAATTAAACGCCAAAGCGAGTCTTCAGTGATAAACGCCCAAAGATGTTTTCAATTGTTTATTTGCGTGCAAATAATTGCAGTTCTCTCCACTGGCCCGGACTTAAAGATTGGGTGCGTAATCAGCGGCTCCTAACGAGCTACACTATCCAAGGCATTGCGTGCAGCCTGCTCATTTGATGGGCGTGGCAACATTGAAGCGTCAATTGGCTGCGCTAATGAGCCGCTAATAAGAAAGCGCGCATCATCAAACACAACTCGCCAAACAGGTGGATGCAAGAAGCAAAGAATATTCAAATTCAACAGCGAATACACCGTGCGATTCGCTACACTATGTTAGGTTGAGAATTCTGAGAAATTGGGCGTTGAGAATGTAATTAAAATATTTACAAATGCCCGAATGGGCAAACCCCAAATATCAAATACAACTGCAACCACATTCCCAAAACTAGTTTGGGCCAAAATGGGAACGCCCCAAAATGCGAGCGGGCTAAAATTACATATGTATCTGTAACTGTAACTGTATCTGTTTGCTGTATGTCTATTTGGCTCACCCGACAACATGGCAATAAATGTTCGAAATGGCAAAAAGTTGAAAAACATAAAATAACAAACAACAAATAAATATAAAACAAAACGCGTTTTGTTAAAAGCTTGCTGAACATGACAGTTAGTGCAAATGTGATGACTAACAGTATCTAGGGCAAACTTTTAATAATACATAAAACCGTTAAACTTGGTTTATTATCACTTATTAATAGAACTGGCTGCGTTAACCCTTTTGTTAAGAAAGCGATATATTTTTGCTTCCAATAGAATTTTATTTTGACTCTACGAGAGGGTATCATATTTTATTTATCTTTTGTTTTTTTCTAGATATATTATTTATAGAAATATTACGTTTTATTTTATTAACTTGCTTTTTGTATTATTATAATTTAAAAAAATATGATATACAGATTGTTTAGATCTTAGAATATATATACATTAATGCAGACTAATAATTATTTTCAAATCCAAAAATAATATTTTTGATTATTCTTATTAAATAATAATTAAAATTGGGAAAATTTTTGGATAACAAAATTGTGTGTGTGTTGTTTAAACTCCAATAGGAATATTTTCTTATAAATATTCTGCTATTCATCAACATATTCACACATTGATAGCGACAATTTCGTCGGCTGACAAACTTCTTAAGCTTAAGGCAACATTTTCTATTAGTACACATGTCCCAACTGTCATGAGCTAAACAATTGCAACGGCAATCATACAAAAATAAATGAATTTTTTTTTAATTAACTTGTGTCAAAGCTGTTGAAAAATTTTAATAAAACATTTCAATTTTCATTTTTATAGTTTTTTTTTTTTTTTTTTTAATATTACCGCAAATCATTTTGGAGTTAGCCTCAAAACTAGTTTCTTGTTACGGTAGCCAAGGTGTCCGAGTGGGCATCTACCTTAATTGATGCAGCAGCAAAATGTTTTGGAAACAAAGCCAAGATATGTGCCATAAATAAGATCCCAAAATCAACTGAGCTTCGGCTCATTAGCAGACGCGCCAGACGAAAGCCTAAAACCAAAGCAAGAAGGCTCTAGTCGATAAATCCCGACTAGACAATACCCTGAAGCCTATACTTTACGCGTACAGTCAGTGCTTGCAAGCATGTGTGTGTGTGTGTATGTATACGCGTATAGTGCATACTTGACTTAACTTAAATGTTCCATATCTCCGGTGTTTGTCAGCCGATTTCAATAAAAATTGCACAGATTGTCATTATTTCGTCTAATGTCTTAAGCGCCGTCTCCAAGTTTTCCAGATTCTAGATTTTGTTGTTATCGATCACATGCGTATATCGGAAACGGAAAGAGTTATCGAAATTTAGAAGCAAATTTGTACTGCCTAGGGATTAGGTGAGAATTTGTTCCGAATATGAAGTCTCTAGCTCTCATAGTCTTTGAGATCGACGCGTTCATACATACAGACAGACATACATGTCTATATCCCCTTGGATCTTGATCAAGAATATATATACTTCATGAGTTCGGAGATGCTTCCTTCTGCCTATTACATACTTTTGCACAAAACCATTATACCCTTTTTAACCATTTTCAATGGTCTCAGTGTATAAAAAAGAGCCGCTACTCGATCTTCGCCTAGCCGGGTTTAGTGTCTGTGGCAAGTGGCGCGCTGCACGCTGGCCTCCTGGCCTCTGGTGCGCATAAAAAACGCATCAAACAGGCGCCAATCCCGCTTGAAATGAAAACATTGCCGCAACTCATTAGAGTGGAGCACAGCAGGTCGGTAACAGCACAGTTCAACCAAACTAAAACATAGTTATTTAAATTTGTATAACTGCCAAAGACATTGTAGGGGGTTCAGCTATCGATCGTTTATGCAGCAGACGAAAGGTGTTTAAAACTATATGGCAAATATGACAGACAAATAAAACTATTTTTTTTTAAATGTTGTTAGTAATTAGAAAGTTAAATGAAGTGTGTGAAAAATATATTGGATGAAAATGTAAAAGAGTTTATGCACACAAATAAACAGTTTTTAGTTGGTAATAATTTTCACAAATATTCTAAGTCATATAAAAATCATGGGAATTCATAAAGTCAAAGTTATATTAGTTTTATAATAAGAAGGAAATATATGTGGAAAACATCTTTGACAAAAGATAGATATGTTCCTTAAAACGATGACGCTTAAAGTTTAGCAACTAAAACTATTGCTTAATAATATTTGATGGAGAAGGGTAAGGCTAATATTCAATTAAAACAAGACATAAAAAGAAAGAAAAATTCTAGCCAAACAATTACATTTTTCTTAGCTTTTTTTTTTTAACTTTTCAGTTATTAATACTTAACCTACAGCTAATTTGTGACTTAATATTGCTCACTCCAGCAGTGAATGGACTATTTTGAGTTCATGTAAAACCTTTTAAGGCTACCGTTCGTCGAGGTCGTCACACTTAACGCTTGAGAGATCTGTTTTAACGCATGTTTGATACGTCATATTATCAAGCACGTAGCATCGCGGCCATTTTGTTTTTGGGAAGTTCGTCAGTTTGGGGTTCGGTAGCGCTACGTGTGTGCATTCCTCTCACTTCCATTGCTCGTTAGTGTTGATTTATGCACTCAATTTGTGGCATCTAACACACGTGCTATGCAAAAGCAAAAGCAAAGCTCGAATTGTGTACTCTAATCCAGGATGATGGCTGCAAATTGAATTGAAAATATGTATTGCGCACAGTTTGTTGTGGCCTAATGATTAGCCATTTACTAGCCTAGTTTATGCCAACAACAACACCAACAACTAGGAACAACCAATAAAAAAAAAAAGAAAAAAAACTGCAAGCGCATCGCTTCATGATTTTATGACCGCGAACGGCAAAGAGGACAGCAAAAGACGCCATTGGCAAAGCGTGTGTGGCATTTATGTCGCCTGTCATGTCAATGGACAGGCCGGCCTTAAGCCCGTTGACAAACGTGGCGACGACAAAGGCGTCGGTGGGGCGAGCTCCACAAAATCAAGCAACCAGCCAAACAGAAAAAATCCCGCACCGCAAACGCTCGTCCGTTCGTCATGCTAATTGCCATTTACACCTAAGAACCGCAATCAAATTGAAACAAATTCCAAACGAACATTTATACTGGACAAATCGGTTCATTATGATCGAATATAAATATATCCTGTAATAGTGTTTGAGATATTGTTGGGACATCATTGAGATCTTGACTTGGTAATTAGTAAATTAAATATGCATTTACCATATAATATAAAAAGCTGGAAAGCTTAATGTTCTGTTCAAAAGAAAGTATGTAAGTTCATTATGATCGAATATAAATATATCCTGTAATAGTGTTTGAGATTTTTTTGGGACATCATTGAGATCTTGACTCAGTAAGTAAATTAAATATGCATTTACCTTATAATCCTGAAAGTTTAATATCTTAATATTCTGTTCAAAAGAAAGTATGTGCAGGCTTTTAAGCTTTTTCCGATCTCATGATCCACACTTAGTTTGTATGATTTGAATACATTTTTTGTTCAGAGTGCAATAGATAATATTAAAATAAATAACAATTCAAATAAGTATTCAAATATATATATACCATGTGTAAATACTATTTACTGTATAAGATTCTTTTACTTGCAACTTTTCCATCCCATCGCTTTTAGTTCTTATTTTTAAAGTGCAGTTTCCAACTCATAGATCTACATCTCAGAAATAATCGTTAATTGTAGTAGTAGTTTGCCGTTTGCTCCATTCCAAACGTCACAACGACAAGATATCGAGCTGCAAGGCATTAAAAAGTATTTGATACCTGTTCAACATACTATCGTGCGTATGCCTGCTGGATGTTTAGCAGTTACCATTTTGATGATATCCCGCCATTTTTACGAGACCTGTCAAACCTTTGTCAGCAAGCAATCGTAAATTGTGTTGGCTGCGCAAGCTCGAGCTACGTAGATGTTTAAACTAAGGTAAAATACAACAAAAAAAAGAACCAGAAAAATGCCGAGCTATCGATAAAATCGATTTTAATATGTTAATGATAGAAGACAAAGGAAAACTTTGTAAATTCCTGCAGACAAATGAGTGTGCCTCAATTAATAACAATTTTGCGATAATATCGATCAATCGATGGTCAACTTTTATCGCCTAGATTGTAAAAATCAACGGCAAGCTGTGTTATTCGATCAATTATTGACAACAGAGTAGAGAATCGAGCGCTAGTCGAGAAGACTTGAACTTTAAGTTAGCCTAGGCAACTCTAATGAACACATTACATAAAATGTTGAGTTTTATGCCCCACTTCGCATTTTCTTCAACCCATCTTTTTCTCCCGGTCTCTCTCCCTCTGGCTAAGAAGAAGGGTTACTAAGATGCACCAGTGTTTTAATGGCAACGGGTCTGCTGGCTTCAGTTTTATTGTCTAGCTACTGATCTGTATCTCCACGTGCATTACTCATGTTACACACTACTCTCAAGCTTACTAGAAGAAATGTGGCTGCGCCTCATCAGCCTGGTCATTATGAAGTTGATGAAGTTCATTTGCGTCGCCCAGTTCGACGGCACTGTAACTTTTATTTTTATTTTTTCTGGAAAAACGATACGCATGTGTAAATGATACGAGAGAACGGTAAGCGGGTAACTTTAGTGTGCCAAGTTGCAGTTAGCCAAGCTCTCATAAATCGCTGACTTACATACATGAGATCGTAGCTTACATTTCACCTGTTCGTTCATAACTAACATTTTAATTGCACACGGAAAAAAGCACGTGACAGGTATTCAGTTACTATACGGGAGTTATTGGTCAGCAAGCTTCAATTTTCACTGGCATTTAGCTTGGATTCGATAAATTCGATGTAATCCAGGAAGCTAAGCGCAAGCTGTTCAACTGCAGTTTGAGTTCATTGATTTGGTGATTTATCGGTGAAGATTTAGTTTTGAATTTCTGTCTAACATTTGCTGATCATTCGAACAGTTAAACAGCTACTTAACTAATTTGTCTCGACGTGTAAGCAACTGATTAAAGCTTAACTTAATGTGATTTTCAGCATTAGATGTTGTTGATTGTTTGGCTATTTATGCGAAAAATGTGAAACTTTCGTAAAAAATATATTTTTTATCAGGAAAAAAGTAATGCCTTGAAGATAATGATTTTTATGAGAGAAGATACATGGAAATATATGTCTTGATTATTGCTTATCTCGATCTCACATTACTTTCTTGTAAAATCATCGATCCTTGTTGCTTTCTTCGTGCATTTTCTTTTCTACCGTCTTGTTAAGCACTTTCTGAAGCGTTGTCTATTCAGTTTCCACCCACACAGCACAATCGGCAAAGATCGTCAGCTCAACTGAGATTCACTCTCCCTATCGGCGCTCTTAACTGTGTTTTGGTAGACTTCATTTATTCGTTCATTCACACACATTCAGAGAGGAATGACGAGATCACGAGATGCTTGCTTGTCTGATCGCCGTTGCTGCTGTCTAACCTCATCAATCAAATTGAAAGCGCCCCCAAAATCAAATCTATTTTTGCTAATATCGCATAATCTTGATTACTCATTTCCGGCGCACATCTCACAACAAATTGTCAAAGGCAATTGCATGGCAACAACAACGATTACAATTCGAACTCAATCGGGCAATCAACTAACGTATACCCTACATTTTTTTACAACAATACCTTGTCTCCTTAATGGCTCAACTAAATTGTGCAGTTTAACTAAACTATTTTGTTGTTTCAGCCGCTAGATAGACTTTCTAAAACAATGGCATCTCAAGTAATACGCTAAGTACCACAATTGAGCGAAAAGAAATTGCGCAGTCATTACCAACAGTTGGTACGTGGACTGAGCCACGTCAAGTACTCAATAATTCACAAAACAAAAATCAAATAAAGACGAAGAAGTACAACAAATGCTGAAAAATCAAATGATCAATACAAACGACGACGGACCAACGACAAGGGGGCAAACCGCGACGGGGCCAATGACAAGAAATTGAAAAGCCACAAGTCATCTCAGCTGGTGGCTTAAAAGGCGCGTGCTAAGCCATTCATATTCATAAAAGAGCCAACTGAGAGTCAACCGAGCCAACAGTCCCATCGATGCAGGCAACAAAAAAAAAAAGTAAAATAATAAAAATAAAAACGTAACAAAAATGAAAATGAAAAAAAAAGTAAATAATAAAAATTAAGGATTGTCAGAGAGCAGGGCCCGGCCAGTCGTTGGGGCCAAGACGTTAAGGGGCATGCTGCAAGCTGCCACAGTTGAGGCAGAAAACTGGACTGCTGCCAGACGCGGCAGTCTGTGGCTTAGAATCCCCACAACCACAAACACCAGACACTGCAAAACAGCTAAACAGCAACCAGACCAAAGCAACGGACGATCAACTATCGCCGGTTCCAGTTCCGCAATGTCGCCGGGCGACAGCATCAACTCAACGTGCCCATACAATATGACAAAAAAGACTTAAAAAAAAAGTGTAAGAGTGTATGTGTATACGAACAAGAACAACTCAAAAGAACTGAAAAGAATTGACAATGGCACTGCGAAGCTAAAAATACTCTCGAAAAAATAATCGAAGTATTGTGTAAAGTGACAAAACATATTAAGAATATTGTTTTTAATATTTTTGTTGTATAACTTCAAAAAATATGCTTAAAATTTCATGTCGCAACTATGTTTTAAAGATTAGTTTTAACAACATATATCATATAATACTTAGAATGAAAAGTTGCTTGAAATAAACTCAAACAAGTCTCTAAAACATAAAACATAAAATATACTCAAACATGTCTCTAAAACATTTTAAGCAACAATTTATTCATAATAATTATTAGTTTCAGTTCTTTTCATATGAATCTTTCTCCAAGGAACATGAAAAAAGATTTTTGTAAGTGAATACTTTGATCAATATTCCATAAGTTCATAAATTGCTCGAAAATTACAAATTTCTTAACTCTGTCCCGATATTGTTTCTCATTTTTGGCCAACTTTATGCTAAACTGTTTATACTCCACCAAAGGGCAACAGTTCTACTCTTCTATTCTTGTCGTATTAATAATTTTTTCATCATTATTATTATTTTTATTTTATTTTTTTGTGTTAATGTCTCGCTCTCTATCTATGTGTAGCTCTCTTTCTGTTGTTGAGATTTTTAGGGATGGGCATATCCGATTTTTGTTACAGCTAAAACTTTACGTTAAGGCTTTTGTGTTTCGTTGTTGTTGTTGCTGTTGTGGCCGTTGTTGCTGTTGATGTTTTTATCTTGTAGTCAGTCAGTCACAGAGGCAGACACTCCAACTGTATGTTGTTGTTTGTGTTGTTTGGTTACCTTTAGCATTGGCTTTGGTTTGTTTCTATGGTCGCTGTGTGATTTTACAGTTTGATTGATTGGATTAGGTACTTATGTTATTAATTTACTTCTATTTATAAACAAGCAAATGGACAATGGAAATTGCTGTTGTTCGACTTGTGGCTTGGTTGTTGGGTTTGTTTTTGTGGAAGGCTTTTCAATTTCCATTCGAAAACAAACGATGGCAACTTTTATGAATGAAACCCTGACAAATTGTGACCCAAAGATTAATGCAGCACTTCCGTTGCCTTTACGGCTCCCATACCCTCCCTTTCCAAAAGATCGAATCTTAAGTTATGCGTATTTTTAGGTTAAGTGTAAACAAATTAATATTTCAGCTATTTTGTGCGTCTTATCAAATTGATGTCGTCGCATCTTGTTCACTGCTCTGATATCGCTGTCATTAATCGGTCGCCCGTAAGCAATCAAAGCATTTTCAACACTTTTCGATAATTGTAAGTTATTTTCAGCCCTCATACTTAAAAATAAAAACGGCATTTGCATTAATCGCTGTTTTGGCGATAGGCATCAAAAAGCCCAGAGATATTTCATTAATTGATGCAACGGTACAGGCCAAAGAGACAACAGACAGCAACAACGGCAAACTGATAAGCATCACGAATGAAATCAACAGATACAACAAGAGCTCTGCCTCTGCCTCTGTCTCTGCCTCTGCCTCTGTCTGCCCCACTCAGTTGGTGGTCCCGACACGCGGCCAAATGTCAAACTCAACTGGCCGCATCATTAGTGCAGTGAGTGCCCCGCACAGACGTCGACAACGCCCCAAAGCAGGTGTAAATGTAAATAATCTCGGCCACGTTGACACTCTCCACACATACGCACACATACACTCCACATGGGGCAGCTACATGGCTGTTGTAGTTTTTAATTAATTTGGCTTCGATATGCCTTTGACATTTGTCTACACATATATTTCATAAGCGCATTCAATGTAATTTCAATTAAAAATTTCAAAATCAAGTCTAACTGCCTCCAGGATGCCTTTGACAACCATTTAAAACCAGAGTTGAATCGTCTCTTACGATGCGTGTCAAATCATGGTCTATAATATTCGTAAAACACTTTGAGAAAAGCTTGAAATACGACAAAATCTTCAAAATACTTTTAATGAACTTACTTTGTATTGAATTTTAACACAAGCTTGTTCAAAATAAATGACTAAATTTGAATACATTACTTTTTTCTTATATTTTATAAGTAATTATCAAAATATTCCATCAAATTTTCACTTTGATAACATATACTTTCATACAATGTAAATCAGGAAACAACAAAAAACATATTACAAATTTTGTTTAATTTTATTTCTTATAATTCATTTGTGCACAAATTTTTTTTCATATAATTAAAATGTTTGCTAAATTATTTCAAATTGAGTATTTACTTAGTAACAAAATATTAAAATAAAATAAAAAATATTAAAATAATAAAAAAAAAAAGTTTTATACGTTCAAAAATATATTGTTTTAGTGTTTTTCACGTTAAAAATATTAAAATAAAATAAAAAATATTAAAATAATAAAAAGAGAAAAATATATAAAAAAATATATTGTTTTACGTTCAAAAATATATTGTTTTACTGTTTTTTAACGTTAAAAATATTAAAATAATAAAAAAAGAACGTTTTATACGTTCAAAAATATAATGTTTTACTGTTTGTTAACGTTAAAAATATTAAAATAAAATAAAAAATATTAAAATAATAAAAAGAGAATGTTTTATACGTTCAAAAATATATTGTTTTACTGTTTTTTAACGTTAAAAATATTAAAATAAAATAAAAAATATTAAAAAAATTAATTAAAAAAAAGAACGTTTTATACGTTCAAAAATATATTGTTTTAGTGCTTTTCACGTTAAAAATATTCAAATAAAATAAAAATATTAAAATAATAAAAAAATAACGTTTTATACGTTCAAAAATATATTGTTTTAGTGTTTTTAAAGTTAAAAATATTAAAATAAAATAAAAAAATCTTAAAATAATAAAAAAAGAACGTTTTATACGTTCAAGAATATATTGTTTTACTGTTTTTTTTAACTCTTAATAAGCTTATAAGAAATATTGCTATATTACTTTTATAAACTTCCAATTTTCTATAACTTACGATTTTTACTTAATATTTTATAAACTAAATTGCAAATGCATTAAAAAAAAGTTGTTTCTGTGTCTCTCCCACAAGACATTGCAAATCTTCAGTTCTCATTCTTCATTCTACACTCCTCATTCGTTTAGTTTGTAGTCTGGTGCGTTGTTTTTCTACTTTGTGGCGCTTTCGTTGCGCAGACGAAGCGTTGCAAATGCATTTAGCCATTTTGGGTGACGTGTCTGACAAAGTTGTTGTTGTTCTTTGGTCGCGCCTTTGCGGCAAAGAGGAAGCAAGGGCAAAGCACTGCAACACAACTATGACTGGTCCATGGGCCGTACCCAGTTTCTATTTCCGTTTCGAAATCAAAATGTACTTTATCTGAAGCTGGAAATCAGCTGTTTTTGGCAGCTACAACAACGGTCTCAATAATGCCACCTTTTACAACTAATGAGCTCTTTTCTTTTTTTTTGGGGTGGTTAGCATAGTTTTGATATAAAATCCTAAGATCCAAACCAGACAGTGATAGAAATGTAAATACAGACAAATACTAATAAGTTATTGTCACTAAATTTATATTAATTATACCTCTATACTATTATTGTACTAAATATTTCTTTTTAATTTCTAAAGTTATAATAAATTAATCAAGACAACAAAAAAATCGTATTAATGATAATATAAGTTAATTTAATACGTGTGAACATTTTTATACCCTTAACCCATTGAAAATGGGTAAAAAGGGTATAATGGATTTGTGCAAAAGTATGTAACAGGCAGAAGGAAGCATCTCCGACCCCATAAAGTATATATATTCTTGATCAGCATCAACAGCCGAGTCGATATAGCCATGTCCGTCTGTTTAGATTTTCTATAACTCTTCCCGTTTCCGATATACACATGTAATCGATAACAACAAAATCTTCAATTTAGAAAACTTTTTGATGCAGTTTGAAAGATTAGACTAAATAAAGACAATCTGTGAAAATTTTATTGAAATCGGTTGAGAAACACTGGAGATATGGAGTATTGAAGTTAAGAAGGTATGCACTATACGCGTATACATACAGACACTCACACATACTTGCAAGCACTGACTGTATGCGTAAAGTATAGGGTTAAGGGTATAGTCTAGTCGGGATTTCTCGACTAGAGCCTTCTTACTTGTTCAAATATAGTTGAGCGAATACTAGACTTAAAAATTTTGTTTAGAACTAAAAGTTGTACATTTTGATTCCTTATTCGATAAATTTTGTATGCCATCCATTGCAATGTCTTCTCCACATTCATTCCACTTCGCTTGTTGACCCTGTTTATTTTTTTTGTTCTTTTTTCATCACAGTCCGAATGAAATTTGTAAATGAGACGCAAAAGAGGAGCATACAAATTAAAGGAACAACCAAAACGGCACACGGCAGTCGTAAAGTAAATGGTCAGGTCTGAAACGTCTGACCGTTTCCACCTCTTGTGCTTGCTTCACCTCTCGTTGCCAAGAGTTGAAGTGCCTGAAAACTCAGAGGGCCCTGTTGCGAGTTGCGTGTCTTTCATTTGGTGACATTCACGCCGTTGAGTTCTTGTTATAGCCAGGAATGAATGTTGTTGTTGTTGTTGTTGTTGCTGCTTGTCATTTTCAAAATTATATGTCACACTTTTGGCGTTAAAACAGGCACACGTCCAGAGACAGAGGCCACAGATGGAACGCAACGACGACGACCCGGCAGGCGACCCGTTTTTAGAGTCCTGATTTTTATTGTCATGTTTTGATCTTTTTAGTTTGGTGTGTGTGATTTTTTTTTTTTTTTGTTGCTGTCACTACGTGTGTATCCATATCGGTTGTTGTTGTTCTCATTGTTGAGATGTTCTTGTGGAATGCGCATAAAATTTTTTATTCTGTCAGCACTGTGGAATCTTATTCAAGTTCTGCTGCACTTTCGATTTGACTTCATCTATCTTTGATAAAATATCAAAATTTACACATAATACAATTCTCATAACAAAAGTATTCCCCTCTTATTGCTCAGCGTTGCATTTAATTTGTCAACAGCTCGTCAAGGTATTCGTTCACCTCGAGTGTGGGTGGGCAATTTCGGAAAGTGGAGCTGCTCTCTGTGAGTTGTCAATCAATTTACATTTTTATTTGATGAGCAGCGTCCCGCATGTGAACACAGATATCTTCAAATAAAGGAATTTCCCAAACTGTGTTAATTGATTTTAGGGTTAGCATTTACGTTGATCGTATATTTTGACCCAAAAAGCATTTATAAACGCTTTTGATTTGAAGTTTCTCGTTGTTTTGTTTTTATTTTCGTTGACTCGTTAAAGTTGTCAATAAGTGCACCATTTTCGACTGCTTATCGGGAAGAAGACCAACAAAACAATATATATATATATATATAAATATATATAACTCTCGGCTAAACAATTTAAATGCTAATTTCATTTGGAATGGGCGACTGCGTTTTGTTTTCGTATGTTGTGATAATTACCTCAAATTATTTTTTTTTTCTTTCGATTTTCTTGGGAATAGTTCGCTTATCTCAACGCGCTAGACATTAAATACCGTTAGGAAATTTGTAAGCAAATGTTTATTTCGTGTGTGTGGCCCGCACGACTAACTAATTGGTTTTCCAGCCAACAAAAAAAACAAAAGCTCTTTAAATAAATTTTCTGCCTAAATGGTAGATAAGTAAAGCAGTAATGCAGCAGCCGCAGCATCAATAGGCGGCATCAAACAGATGCAACCACATTAGGAGTAGCAACAGCAACAACAACAAGAGAGATATAAGCAACTGTTGCACAGTTAAGAAATGAAATCTTTAGGATATCAAACCAATAACATTTATACAATTAGATTTTCTGGACTTGTAGTTATTTTTCTACATTTTCTGATCACTTGAAAAAAAAGTTCGTTAGAAATATATATTGGGTTTGATTTCTTGCTCTAATATTTTACCCCGAAGAAGGGTCAAAAAGGTATAATGGTTGTGTGTAAAAGTATGTACAGGTAGATGGAAGCATCTCCGACCTCATAAAGTGTATATATTAGTGATCAGCTTCAATAGCCGAGTCAATATAGCCCGTATGTATATGTCCGTATGTATGAACGCGTCGATCTCAGAGATTATAAGAGCTAGAGACTACAGATTAGGAACATAAGCCCGCCTAATCCCTAGGCAGCACAGGTTTCTTTCAAATTTTCGATTACTCTTCCCGTTTTCGATATACACATGAGATCGATAACAACAAAATCTTGAATTTGGAAAACTTTGAGATGACGATTCAAATATTAGATGAAATATTGACAATCTGTGATTTTTTTTTTTAAAGTTGAAGTTAAGTTAAGCATACACACACATATACTTGAATCTCGGCGGAATGCTGGATACGAGGCTCTAAGGCTAAGTATAGGGTTCAGGGTATCTTCTAGTCGGGATTTTTCGACTACAGCCTTCTTACTTACCAACTAAAAGTTTTTTTTTCATCAATGCTTAAATTTAAGATATCACTTTTATAAAATTTGACAGCTTATTATATTATTATTTAAATTTATTATTTAATATTAAAATGCAATTTTTATTTATTTATTATGCAATTTTTTATTTAAAGGGAATTTTTCTTAAACAATTATTTTGTATTTTGCTTTTCAATTTTCTTTTGAATGTTGTTGTTTTCTTTTCGGCTATGTTACTGTTATATTTACTATCATCACCTGTGCACCTGGGCTGTGGACGTAAGAAAGTTATTACAATTCTTGTCACCTGGCATGGAAATTTACAAGCGGGGCTACAAATAATTGAACAGCAATATTCCATTTTCGCCACAAATTGCCAAGGACGTGAGCTGTTGAAGTTGTGCGCGATTCGAGGGGAGGCAGCCAATCTAAATTGATTTTACATTGCGGCTTTGTGCCTGCCCGCAGGACACACAAGTCCGCAAATGCCGTAGCAAGTTAACTTGAATCCACAAGTCGATGCAGATTAGTACTGTGCAACACATGTTGCTGCTCATCAGCAACGAGGCACGCAAGTTGTAGCAACAAGTTGTACATGGGATCGTGGCAGCAACAGCAACAGCAACAGCAACAGCAGCAGCAGCAACTGTGTCTACCTACCTTCCTGCTTTACACAGAGGGACGACTCTGTGCAACTCTGGCTTTTAGATTTTGGCGTTAAGCAAAAATTTCTGTTCAACGGCATGCTGCAATTTTAATGGAACCAGCCATTAATTAATTTCAACATGCTACAACTCAAAGGTTGAACTTGGAGCCAGCTTAGAAATTAGCAAGTTTCAGTGTCAAAGTTGCTTTATTAGTTTATGAGAAATCAAGTTGACTAATCTCTTGAAGACCTGCGTTTATCTTCATTTAAGCTCAGACTTTGGTATGCCGAAAATATTCTACACAATATGAAAATCTTTGCGCGATTCGTGGGGTTGATAACAGAAACAAAAATTATTAGTAAAATTACATAAAAGTGTGATAGGTAATACTGAATCCTATTAAGAATAAAAATGTGAAAGCTTGTAAACACCTCTTCTACTCTTTCACGCAAAACTGCCGAATGGATTTCAATGAAACTTTTCAATTATATAGCTTATATATCCGAACAACACATAGACTACAATTTTTAAAGATATTGTTAGATATCGTTTCTTTGTGTAGTTGTCCTTTGGGCGAAGAAAAATAGATAGTTAAAGTAAAAATTGATTTTCATTCTGTAGAATTACATTGCTTGAAACAAATTGTGCTCTAATAGAAAGTTTAGTTTAGTTACTTGCAAACTTCTTTAAAGCTACAGATATAAAATGTATTTTATTTCGTATAGTATTAGAACATTTATTTTGAATTATGAATCCAAGTTGAGCTTTTCTTTATTCTACGCATTGACCCATTAACGCCACCAAAGAACTTGATAACGTTGCTCTTGACTTATGATACGCAACAACAATCGCTTGCATGGGCCTCTTTATTTTAGCTCTGGCTTATTTTTTCTTTTATTTTTTTTAGGTTGAGTGTGTCTTACTGTGATGAATATGCAATCTTCCACTTAGACTCTGACTTGACTGCAGACACACAAACAGACCTTGAGTGTCGTTGATATTAAGTAAAGCCTTAACTTCTTTCATTTCTTAGCTGTCTGTATAGAGAGCATAAATATTGTTGCTGCCACACATTCTCGATCAGCTTAAAGCACTCTTTCTCTCTGTTACACTCAGCTGCAGCTGGCTTAGAGCTGTATGGCCAGATGCAAATACGTTTGGGGGCGCCCAATGTGGCGGTAATAATTTCAAGATTGATGACCGGCGTAGTTCAGTTAACGGCAACGATCGACAGATCCGCTGAACGTTGCGATCAACCGTTGGCAGCAGTAACAGCCGCAACAGCAGCCGCATCAGACTTTTGCATAAATAATAATAGACTTGTAGGCCAATTGTGCTAACATGGCTGGTGGTTAGCGTAATAATTCATTGGCCCCCACCGGATTGGGGGCCATCATTAGGCAGTCAAACGGCTACTGAATTTGTGATCGGGCAGCCAAAAAAAAGAAGCAAGACAACACAAGAAAAGAAAAGAAAATAAAAAGAAATACTGGGTGATCGTCTATCGTCGATCGATTTTGAGAGAGGCTGTACACCTGTGCGAATCTTTCGCTTTTGCAAATTGGGGCGTTTTTGTTGCAGATCTTGATAATCAACATTAATTGTGAATCAATGAATGCACGCCTTGGCCAACGGGGGGCGGTACACCAATCCGCCGGAGACAGTGGCTGTAGCTGAAGCTCAGTCTAAGGCCTCCCCAACATAATTGGCTGAAATGTGCGCAAAACGCGTTGCCAAGTTTGTTTAAATAACCATTAATTAGTGCACATAATTGCCACAAAGATTCAAGATTAATTGCAATATAGAAGATATGAACGTAAAGCAGCAGATCTTATAACTATATACATGAATACCATATAAAAAGGATATACAAAGTTGTGACAACTATTGGAGAGCTTATTTTGTTGTCATAAATAAGACTTGGCTAATTGCCAATAGCCATAATGTAAATGGCGCTAGCGAGGAACTCTTAATTGCCGCCGGGACAAACAAATTGATGGCTGGGGGACCAGAAGCTATCAATTCCACATTAGAGATGAGCGCGTGCTTCAAATTTGTTCACGGCTCAAGCACAAAACTAAAGTGTTTTAACACATTGTGGTTTCAATTGAACAGTTTTTAGCTTTTCATATTAGAATAATATATACAATACACTAACAATAAGTAATGTTGATCAAATATGCCAATGTCGCTTTAGAAAACTACGCATACTTATAAATATCAACAATAAAATACTTGGCTTAACAAGATATACAAAATATTTACTTAAAAAACAAAAAAAAAACTTAATAAAAATAAAAATATTTTTGCTTATATTTAGATGTTATATAAAAATAAAAAGTCAATTAGTATTTTGTTAAAAAAACTAATAATTTGATAACATTTGAGAAGTGCAAGGGTTTATTTCGTTATTTTTACAGAATACGTTTTCTAGATGTCAAGATTATTCGTTAAGCGTATGATCCTCAAATATTATTATATACATACTTTGTTGTTTTTCTGTATATATTTTGATTATTTTGATATGTTAACATCGCAACGGATTGTGCAACACAAAAGATTCGCGCGAATGCACGATGCCATCACCAATTCAAATGGCAAACTCTGAAGACTCCATAGTGCAGACTTCATGACGCTATCTATTTAATGTTTCGGTTTTAATTCTACATCACTTCCTGTAATTATTTGTGGAGAGGGAGCAAGACACACATATACCGGGTATATCGATGCTGGGCTTCTTTATGGGAAATTATTGCTATTTTTAATGCAAATGCGCTAATTACAAACACTGATAAGAGCAACAGGCAGGCAGGCAAGTAAGCAATGCCATACCAAATGCATTTATCAGGCATACCAGAGAGAAGTAGTCTGACCATCTTGTTGGCCAGTTCGAGCAGAGTCTGTGTACGTTGAGCGGCGCCTTTGGTCGCAAGAAACGCCCGCGGCACAATGCCTTGACAAAGTGGCACGCTTCCGCAATGTCGCCAGTTTGGTTGCCAGCTTGCAGCTCTTCCAGTTTGAACGTTCCCTAGCCTAAAATAAAACCGAAAACGAATTAAATTGATCTAGTTTCTTTATGGCCATGAAATGCTTCTGTGCGACGACAGCGACTATGAAATATGTGGCCATAGATACGCTTGAGTCTTGTGTCTGGACCCAACGCTGCCTCTCTTGGGCTAATGCATTGGCAGCGCACATGATGAATT
This sequence comes from Scaptomyza reducta, assembly GCA_035044485.1. Lineage (NCBI taxonomy): Eukaryota > Metazoa > Arthropoda > Insecta > Diptera > Drosophilidae > Scaptomyza > Scaptomyza reducta. Next base: position 173,792 of record JAWNNV010001381.1, on the reverse strand, counting down.
AGTTTTGATTAGGACCTAAAACTACAAAACGTGAAACTGAACGCTGTCTTGAAAAAGTACTAATTCAATGTCACATATACAATCATTCTAGTGCTTGGACTTTCGCCTGATCTTGGCATAATAATATATCAGAGCTATTCAATTAGTCATATGTCGTACCTGGTGCGATATGCCACAATATTAATTGCATTGCGCTACCGAGGAACATTATCTACCAAATATTCTTATTTATTACAGCTACCTTTTACTGATATCACTAAGTTAAAGAATTTCTATTTAACAAATTTTTTTTTTTTTATATAGTATTTTTTTTATATACTTTTTTTTTATATAGTATTTTTTTCATATACTTTTCGTTTAAGATTTAACATTCCAAAGTGTAGTTGTCTGAAATACCTCAAAAAGTGTTTTTTATTATGTTTAATTCGTTACATTTTTAATGTTATAAAAAATCTAGAAGTATATGCAATTTTTTTTAAAATCCGAACATTTTTTTATTTTAATTTTAGACATTGAATTTATGTCAAAAAAAGTTTCAAATGCCAAACTCTTGATGAAATCGATGTTTTTCTTTGTTTCTGCCATAAATAAATATTTTATAATAAATATTTTGGTTTGTTTTATGATTCCAACATAAATCATGTAAGCCCAATAAATTGATATAAAAAACATTTTTTTCTTTATAATTTTTCCAGAAATATAAATAAATATTTAATAATAATAAATATATATATATATATATATATAAGAAATGTTTAAAATATTATATGGTTTCTTTGTTTTGAGGGTTACTTTTATAAAGTCGTGTCGAAGTTGTTGCTGTTTTTGGGGGAAATGGAAAATGAAATTGTGTCTCGTGTTTGCATGTGGCATGCAAAAGTTAACGTTGGTAAATGCCAGGCGATTCTATTCATTTACCAAAATAAATCACTAACGGCAACTCATTAGCTGTTAAGCAAAGATATTAAGCCAAGGCCCAAAAGAGATTGCCTGCATGACATTTTATTTTTGTTGTTGTATTCGTTGAGCCGGTTTTCTCCACACATTGCAATCGCCAATGTCTTCGGCTGTCTTTCCGAGAGACTCATCAGTGGCATTGACTGGCGACACCTCGCCTAGCGATATGGGCAAGAAAAAGAAAAAAAAAAAAAACAAACAACGTATAACTTGTGGTCCTCTGTGTGTTGGGTGGCTGGTTGGGTGCACGTTACATGCCTGAAAAGTATTTTCACTCACATTAGACGACTTTATTTTTTGTTTATGCTTTTTTTTTTTTTTTTTTTTGTCTAATGCCAACTACGATAAGAGATCTAAGCAGTTGGTCATATATTGGCGCTACCGAACGACAAAAAATTGTCTCCTCTTATCAAATTGAAATCAATTTTTTGTGCGCTCCTATCAGCTGAATGGAATCTAGACACCTAAACAAGTCAAATTGGCGCACTTAAGGCGACATCCGCACATGTGCCACTGCAAAATTGCAGTTCATCACCTGTTTGCTTTCGAGTCTGTGGATAATACTTGGGTGCTCTCTATTTCTTTTTGGCCTGGACTCAAATAATTTTGTTTGCGCCTGTCATAAGCGTTGCCGTCTAAACTGGGTAACTGGCCATTGGTAGCCACAGCTCGCGGCTCAAATTGTACCGCAAGCACACAAATCACAAAACGCTACTCCAGTAGAGTCTCTTGGCTGCAGCACAACGAAAAGACTGCAAACAGCAACAGTTTCCTCGCCTCGTGTTCTCTCTTTACTCTCGCATAGACAAGAATTTCTAGTTTAGTTTAGTTTTGAAGCCGAGTCGAACCTTAACTGTGGCAGGCCAAGTCGAGCTAGGCCAGGCCAGGCTTGGCTTGACCAGGCCAAGGAAGCAGTCGTGAAAGCATTTTGCATTTTACATACACTTTGAAAGAGTGTGTGTTCACTGTGGAATAAATTATGCTACAATGTATGGACTGAATATTTTTAGTTGGTAAAACTTTGTTGGCATCAAAATAATTAACTCAAAAGAGAGAAATGAAAAATAATAATAATAAAACAGCGCTGCTATATATTATGTAATTATATGATATTTCTATTTAAAATAGCGAAGAATTAAAAAAAAATCATATCTTACGGAAAACATTTTACCAAATGTATCCTAAATGTATTTACATTTTGAGTATTAATTTGTGGAAAAAGATTCTTAAATTGCATGCTTGAAGAGTGTCTGCAATCGTATTCAAAGCCTTAAGCTTTAAACAATTAATAAAATTGTAAGGGTATTAATGATTCGTTGCCTGCCATGCGCCTTCGTTTCTCGAGCATTTTTACGATAGAATTGCGCTCATAACTTTAGCTCGGCAACGTCGCGACGTTGCTTCGGCTGCTCGTCTTTGCTTTTTGCCTAGCCTAGGCACCTTCAAAAACAAAACTGAGGAATTTCCAGAACCGACATGCGCCTGTCTCTGTCGCTGTCGCTGCCGGCTGTTGGGCAGCGCAGTCGTTAGTTGGGGGAGGGAATGTGAAAGAGGTTTTGGTGGTTGGGCGACTTTCGTAGCGCGTGTGGCTGTGCCACTGGAGTGCAACATCGTTTTGACTTTGGAACATTTCATTAGTTTTGAGTACCGGCATATATCGTCAATATGGAGCTGTAGCTGAAGCTGGAGTTGAAGCTGGAGCTGGTCATCGTGTTCAGCATTCAACTTCAGCTTTTGGCTATTATTTTCAATTTTATTGCGCTTTTTATTAGCGCTGCATTTCGTTGCAATATAGACACCGCTTTATATGGCATAGATATGGCTGATTGAAATGTATGTTGCTGTAATTTATATGGGCCATAGTGAAAGACACGGATAAATTTGAAATTTTGTTTCTTTTATTTGTTCCAAAAGTTTTTTTTTTGTTTATTTTTTTTATTTTTGCCATATTTGCATATTATTATTATCTCTTTATAGTATAAGTATGTATATATAGATTAGGGTTTATGTGGTAATATAATTCCACACAAAATATAAACCTTAACAACTAAGGATATTTGTGTTAGTATCATTATAAGAATTGTTGATAGAAAAAACTGATAGAGCTACAAGTTGAAGTAAGTGTTGATAATACATATATACGTATACATATGCACTATATGGTATCAATATGTATAGGGCGATCCTTCGATTAAACTAAACACACACACTTAAAATTCTGAGTCTCGGAATGCTTAAGTTTAACACAGGGACAGTCTTTAAAAATTAGAGTTGTGAATTGAGAGATCTTATTGTTAGTCTTGAAATGTACTTGTACTCGTACGTTTAATTATTTGTTTACTTAACGTGCACATTTAAAACATGGAAAAAGCATTAACACTCTAATTAAGCTTAATTTCAATATGTTCTTTAGTTTTTTTTTTATACGAAAAACACACAGACATTAAAACAACGCCAATCAACATTGATACAAAAAAACAAACAAACAGCTAAATTGCAAGCTTCAACTTTATGTATTTTATTGAGCATTGCTGTCAACTAATTTGGTTTTAACTATATATTTTGTTTACTCTCTGATTTAGCTACAAATAATTTTTAACTAGCTAAGAATGCATCAATAAATACATTTATCCAAATCTTCCACCTATGTATGGAAGAAAAACTGTCCATAAGCAACATCAATATATTATTTTTTTAAATGTTAGTTTTTTGATGCATACATACATTTAATTATGGTTATATTTCGATTTTTTTACCACTTTTTTTTAAACATATTTTAATACACGAGAATTAAATATTTTGACATTAAACCATGCATCGAATAAATAATTTAAATCACAACGTTTTTAAATTAAAATTTTTTTTTTGTTTTTTTTTTGTATTGTAATTTAGCAAACATTTTTGATTTTGTTTTCAGCTTCTTTTTAAAAATGTTATATTTGGTTTTTTTTTTTAATGATGGCACATTAGTTTCACACAATGATGTTTAATTTTTTAATTTAATATATAGCTAACTTTAATTTTTTATTTTTATTTTAAGTCTTTTTGCGACCTGTTTTAATTTTCCATCAGTTTTGTACATATAAGACATCAAAATTGTTTTTTATTTTTTAATTTATTGAATATGCACTCCGTACGAATCCCTTATAGAAATATATGTCGATTGGAATTCTTAGATCCCTTTTCATTCTTAGTTTAAGCTTGTTTATCTTCCCAGCGGCTATGCAAAATATTTTCTTTAACTTGTAATTTTAAACTAGAGCACTTTGTAGCGCAAACCATTCGTTTCATTCGTTATTCAGCTATCGTTGCTTAAGTGGCACTAGAGTTCCATGTAGTTTGTAACTTTAACCTACTAGTTTTGTTCGTTAAGGCTAAATGATTCGCTCGTCTGAGTATATTGACTAAGCTGCTTAAATATAGATAAGTTTGTGGGATTTTTGAACTGTTTGTAACTGAAAAAGAAATGAAAATCAAGAATAAGCAAAAATAAATAAAATAAAAACATAATAATGTTTAGCGGATTGTTTTTAAAAATTGTTATATATTTTCGAAAAATAAAATAAGCTAATTATATAAAAATTTTTTTTTTCAACTTAGGTGTAAAGCAATTTTAAACTAACTAAACTAGAGTAAATTTATGTTTATAAAAATTTGTTTTGATATACAAAAATGGTTTTAAAAATGAATGGTTTGTTTAAAAATAAGATTTTGATTTTTTTTGTTGCCGTTGATTTCGAATCAATTAAGGAAGTACAATGGGGCATTTTTAACATGTGATTCACATAGTAATTTAAATTAATTATAATAATTTGTTGCACAATTTATTTTGCTCGTTCCTTACTTAACACACATTCAACTTAAGTTCTGTAACTTATGACATGCACAAAAATGGCTGCGTTTTAATTTGTTCATTAAACTCTTATATGCTTATACAAAAATGATATGCTAACTTTTTTTTTATTATTATTTTTTAATGTGATTTTAATGTGTGTGTGTGTGTGTCTGAACGTGTGTTAAAACCTAAACACTAAGATGCTAAATAAGTTAATAATACACTTTAAAAATGCTTAACTGCAATAAATTAGTTTCGTGTGTTAGTTTTTTTTTCATTTTTTTCTGTTTTGTTTTTTGCAATTTTTTTTTTTTCAATTATTTTTATTTTCTTTTAAAATGAACATTAGCTATGCAAAGTTGAAAAAGATTAATAATTGTATTAAAAATTAACTCTTTTTGTTTGTTTCTTTTGTTTTTTGTTTTTTAGTTATAAGAAATTAAAATTAATAATTATTACACATGAGATCACAGTATTAGAGACATAAGTTAAATATTTGTAAATATTACGATTAATTTGTTATAGTTTTTATTTTGTAATATTTTTTTTCTTTCAACTTTCCGGTAGACTTTGTTGGGTTAGTAACTTTATTTTGTTTTAGTTTTTCCTTTTTTTTTTTAGTGCGGCTGCTTTGAGTTTTAAGTTTTTGTATTTTAAATTTATAGGCTATGTTTAACATATATGTCTTGCTGAGATGTTGCGCAAAAATACAACATGCTAACGAAATTAGCTAATTGATTGTGTTTTTTCATTTTGTGTGTTTGTGTTTCTTAAATTCAGCATCATCATCACTTATTGTATTGGCTTGCCAATTTAAGGGCATTGACTGAGCGAATCCTCGTTCGAATGCTGTAGAAAATAGTTAAAAAGCATGGGACTCGTTAATGGTGACAGTGTGCCATAATCGGAGGTCAACGTCAAATCGAATGGCAATGGACTCTCATCAATGTCAATGGCCAGACTCAAATCGACGCCCATTTCGTAGGCGAAGCTTGTGGAATCAATCGATGACGTTGAGTTCTCGGTGGCCTACATGCTCGTTGCACTTGTTGTTACAATTGCCAAATCGGCGGCATGCAGCAAATGATGATGCTGATATTGTTGTTGATGTTGCTGTTGCTGTTGCTGCTGCTGCTGTTGCTGCTGTTGCAATTGTTGTTGCTGTGCGGCTGCCGCAGCTGCTGCTGCAGCTGCTGCTTGTTGCTGCTGCTGCTGTTGCTGTTGATGTTGCTCACGACTCAGTTTTGATTCCTTCTTAATGCGCTGCTTTAGATGCACCTTGGCATGTCGCTTCTTCTCATCGGATCTCGCAAATTTTCGGCCGCAAATATCGCAACTAAACGGCTTCTCACCGGTATGGGTGCGTATGTGTGTGGTCAAATGATCGCTGCGACTAAAACTGCGCATACAGATGCGACACTGGAATGGCTTCTGTCCCGTATGGATGCGTATATGCCGCGTCAGCTCATCCGAGCGCGAGAAACGTCTATCGCAATTCTCCACGGGGCAGGCATAGGGGCGTTCATGCACGGGCGTCTTGCTGGGACGATTGGGATACTTGCGTGGCTTGACGGGCACAAGTTTCAATGGCACACTGCTCTGCTGATAGACCTGGGAGAGTATCTCGTGACCTTTGCTCGTCGATGGACTGTACTCGGCCAGTTGCACGGCAGCAGCAGCCGCCGCAGCAGCAGCTGAAGCACTGGAATAGCCCGTGCCATTTGATCCTGGCTGCATGTCGGCATAGCTCTCCTGCTTGGGTATGAGTACACCTAGTGCGGCATTGCTCGAGCTAGCCGAGGATGTGGGTCCTGGAAGCACTAGCGTCTGTTGTTGCTGCTGTTGCTGTTGTTGCTGCTGCTGTTGCTGCTGTTGGACAACTGCTGCTGCAGCTGCGTAATCTGTGGGCGTATCGAGCCACTGATATTTGGGCGTGCTCACAGACAGCTGTGAACGCACTGCATATTGTTGTTGCTGCTGCTGTAGTTGATCATGATTGCTCTGCAGCTCGGCAAGACTGGCAAATCCTGCCGTGGAGACAGTTGCTCCCGTGTATGTTGGTGGCGGTTGCTTGAGCAACAGTTGAGGTGTGCAATCCATGCTCAGACCCAGCAGCTCGGCATGTTGTGCAGCAGCGACTGCTGCACGCCCATCATCATATGGCGAGGGCGTGGCAGCAGCAGCCTGTTGCTGCTGCTGCTGTTGCTGTTGTTGTTGCACGGCATAGTGGGCGGGCAGACTGAACATGGGCGGCTGGAAGAGCGATTTGTCAGGACTGGGCAGACCCCAACTGTTGCCCAGGCTATTCGAGGGTGGGGACATTTGACCGGACAATACGTTAAGTTGTGGCGATGACAATTGTTGCTGCTGTTGCTGTTGTTGTTGCTGCTGCTGTTGTTGTAGCTGTTGTGCAGCGCTCATGTTGCTGTTATTGTTGTTGATGTTGCCTGTGGTGGTGAAAATGCCGCGATATGAGATTTTGCCAGGCAGTTGTTGTTGTTGTTGCTGTTGTTGTAATGCATGTTGTTGATAGTGTTGCTGTTGTTGTTGGTGTTGTTGCTGTTGTTGTAAGTGTTGCTGCTGTTGGTGTTGCTGTTGTTGTTGTTGCTGTTGGTGTTGTTGTTGGTGTTGTTGCTGATGTTGTTGGTGACTGTGATGATGGTGATGATGATGATGATGATGGTGTGGCAACTGTTGCTGTTGGTGTAGTATTTGGTGTTGTTGTAATTGGTATTGTTGTTGCTGTTGGTGTTGCGGCGAGCTCAAATGCTGCTGATGTTGCTGTTGTTGTTGTTGTTGTTGTTGATGACTGTGTTGACAGTGGGTATTGTTGTTGTGATGCAACTGTTGCTGCTGTTGTTGTTGTTGTGAGTGTTGAGTAGTGTTGTTGTTGTTGTTGCTACTGCTGCCAGCTGTTGTTGTTGCTATTGCTGCAGGCGACCGAACGCTTTCAGTGTTGTTGCTCGCATCGCTAGCAATATGTTTAATTGTTGTTGTTGCTGTGGCGGTGGTTGTTGCTGTTGTTGATGTAGTTGTTGTGGATGTTGTGTGTTGTTGTTGGTGGCTGTTGTTGTTGTTGTTGTGTAGTGAGTACATGTTACAACTATTATTACTTGATTCTTCCTTGATAATGGACAAAGCGGGCGGCGTGCTGCGCTCCTCCTTCAATGGGCTGCACGAGGACAACACAGGACTGCCAACGGAAACAACCTGCTGCTCCAGCGACAGATCCTCCGATTCAATTGAACCTGTAAATGGTAAAGGAATCAAAATTGTTTAGCTCAGCTTTAACAGTTTGATGAAGTCAGCATTAGCTTCATCTGTATTTTGTGCTTTTCTTTTTCTGCATTTTTGTTTTGTTTTGATTTCTTTTTTTTTTTTTGCCTTGTGGCTGATATCAATCACAGTTCGCTTGAATGGCATTGGCATTGAATGTAGTGGTAAGTGTTATATGGGTTGCGGCTGCTGCTGCTGTTTCTGTTGCAGCTGGGCGCGCTTTGATTTCGCGGAAATCGAACAACACGGGAGGTCGGCATCATCGCTCATCGTTGTCGTTCAGCAGTCGCCCAACAGTTGCTGCCAGTGATGGACATTGCAAGACACTCACGTGCAAAAAGAGGCTAACATGCAACAAAAACTCACGAGTTGAATATTGGGTTTGAAATTGTGAGATTTATATATAATTTTAAATACAATTTCCATGGAGCCAAAAAATTTAAAATACTACGAAACTAGCGAAATATAAACAGAATCCAATGATGTCTTTACTTTCAAAAACAAACAAAAATTATAAGGTAAAAAGAATTTTTAGTTGGTAACATAATCCAAACAAGGTTGTGTAACAAATGCTAGTCTGAAAGTTCTCAAAAATAATGCTTTTTAATATTTGTTAAACTTGAAATTTGATCTACTACAATGGGTTTCACGTGCTTTTGGTCACGCGTCCATCTCTACTTGGGCAAAAGTGTCGGCCAGAAGACTAATTACGCGACTACCGCTGGGCTTGCATACAGAGCCGGGTACAGTGTGGACTTTTTTTTCCCTTGGGGGCATGGCACATCATGATGATGATCATTGTCGCAGTCATTAATGCCACAGCTGTTGGTTCGCCACGAAGTATTGATTGAGTTGCATAGCGCCTAATGTGCGGCGACATCAATCTCGACATGCGCTTAAATTCACAGAATTTTTTATTTTTATTTATCCACAACCGAAGCCGATATCACACACACACACACACACACACACACAGAGAGAGTGCCCCAAACTGCAGTGGTTGCGCCTTAGTCATATGCAATTTATATTTATTTATTTATTGCTTGGGCATAATTAATGTTGTAAGTGGTATATTTTTGGCCCTTTGACAGCTGTTGTGTAGCGACTAGAGACAATGGAGAATTGTTCAATTTGTTGTTTTTGTGCCAGAATAACTCATCCAACATAAGTCGACTGCCAAGTTTAGCGATTAAAAGCTGCTTTATCATTGCCAGCAGCCAACTAGAAAAGAAATACGTTTCTCCCTGTCTCATGCAAATTGTTTTCATGTCTTTTTATTTCTTATACCATATATATATATATATATATGTATATATTTATATATATTTATTTGTGTTTTGTTTGTTGGAAATTCTTTTTTTTTGCTGACGATTTTTCTTATGGATTTTGGTGCGTGGGTTTTTTTGTGCGTTTGTCAAGCGACTGCGCCAAATTTATGAGTGACATATTCTGGCGCGACGCGTCCGATTTTTAGATATATTATTTTTTCGTTTTAGCTACTAAATGTATGCACATACTTATACACAAATAGCTTGAATATGTATTTTATGAATTTTCAATTGGTCATATTATTTATTTTTTGCTTAACTAAATCTGAGCGTAAGGAATTTGTTCTTAAAAGAAAAGAATGAGAGAGAGAGAGAGTGAAAAGAAAAAAACCAGAAATATGACGCGAGCAATTAAAGTCAATTGTTTTTGATAGCGCTTGGGGAAAATCTAGTATACTTTATTTGCTTTGCCTTAATTCAATTAGAAATGTATATGTGTGAATTGTTTCTTTTATTGTGTTTTGTGCATATCTGTCATGCGCCATGCCTATATGTACACTAGTATTATATAGTTTGAGATATCGTCTGGACTCCGGCTGCTGTAAGTCGGTATCGCGAGTCGAGTAAATTGCGCTCGAAACATTGACACTGAACGGAAATGTTTAATACATGTGCCGACAATACATTATCATTGTTGTTGCTATTATGCATTATTGCTGTGCTAGTTGTTGTTATTGCCATGTTGATTAATTAAGTGCTTTTGTGCAGTCTTAGAAGAAACCTCTTAGTCTCTCAAAACTCAAGATTCCTCTCTCTCTCTCTCTCTCTCAGCAACTATTTGCAAATTAATAAAAAGTAATTTTATGACTAAGTGTATATTAATGAGTCCATATATAGTCATTAAATGTCAAACTCTTTTTTTCTCTTATATTTTTGGAATTCATTTCGAAAAACAAATATAAAAAAAAATCACATAAAGACTCTTACATATGTCAAGCTCTTCAGTTTGACTCTTAACATGGCCCATAATTAATAAAAGAAATCACACAACAAAATCAACAACATCAAAAAATGATTTCAATAAAATTGGTACTTGATATTTGGAATGTTTATTGTTGTTGAACTTGTTTTTTCTGCGAAGAATGAGTGCTCGTAACATACGAAGAAATGTGAGTTAGACAGAGACAGAGACATAGAGAGGAGAATGAGGAGAGAAGAGGGCAACTTAAAGATTGCAGTTTGTTTGCTGACTTTTGTGACTTTTTCTGGCCTCGTCTGAGGCTGATTTATGTGGAGACTTAAGCCTGACAACGGATTAGTTGCACATATTTAGGAGACTGTGCTGTCTTTTTGGAGACTGCTGCAACTGCGGCATGTGGCAGCTGCATCCATTAGCAGTGCTCAGATAAAGAAACTCAAAAGCAAAAGTACAGATCAAAGTGTTGTCTTATAATTCTATACTCTTACGGCTAGAGCTTGCTTACTACTTTAGGGATTTCGCTAACGGATTGCTGGGAAATGTGGGTTTTCATCAATGAAAAGCTCTTGACGTATGTTTAAACTGTAGTAATCTACTGTTAACGAAAATATTGATTAAGTTTTGACTTACTTGAAAAATGATTTAAACAAAGATTTTACTTAATTATTGCATACAAAATCTCATATTATAGGTTTTTTTTTATAGATGCTTGAAAAAAAGATTAATCAAGTTTTCATATACTTTCCAGCTGCAACACAAAAACAAAAACCTCATTTTGTCTAGAACTCTTAACAAAAGGTTTTGTTATTCAATACGAAAAAGTAAACCGTTAGGAATTGGGTTTTTTAGCATATATTTGATACATTTTTATAGAACTAATACCAAGCGAACTGGATTAATATTTTAAATTGCTGACTTTTAAGCCATGACTTAATATCATATTGAAAGCTTTCAATAGAAAGAAGGAAAGCCTGTTGCAGAACCTTTTCTTCCTGTTCTGTTCGAGCTGTTACTTACCGGTAATGGGTGGTGGTTCGACCACTGTTGATGGCCCAAAGAACGAGGGTATATCGCTGGATGTGGTCACCGGCGTATTGAGATCGCCGGGCAGACCCTCAATCAGCTGTTTGGCCTCAACGGCGACACCGTGCTCTGTGGCTGTAACGGGACTGTGTTGGCTCGTATTCAATAGGCTGAGATGCGATGCTGAACTGCGTCCGCTGCTCGCTGCTGCTGCGCTGCCGGCAATTGGCTGGGCAGCAACGTTGCCAGGACTGCCGCCCTGTGTGGGCGTGGCTGTTTGATTGCGTGCACGCAACACTGAATTATTGTTATTGTTGTTGTTGTGATTGTGACTTGTTGTTGCTGCGGCTGCAGCAGCTGCTGCTGTTGTGGTGTAATGCAGCAAGGTTTGACCGCTGCTGCTGCTGCTGGCAGCTGCCGAAGAGCTGCTAGCGCCGAGGCCGAGACCAACGCTGCTGCCACCGCCAAACTGTGCGGCGCTCAGATAACTGGCTGCCGACGGGCTGCTGCTCTGGGCCGTGCTCGTCTTGAACAGGCAAGTGTCAAAGCTTAGCACATTGAAATGGGCCGCCGCGGCCGTTTCGGTTAGCAGGAATGCGTGATGCGTTGGCGCCACCAGGGTTTCAAGCCCTTCCATGATCATGGCCGCTGATGGAGTTCCAGGGGCTACGCCGCCTATTGCCATACAAAAGAGAAACGTAATAAAATCTTTAGTAAAAATTTGTATTTAGTTTTGGTATTCTTAGAATTATTGTTGCAAGATAGGTTTGATTTAAAAATAAATATTAAAAATAATCAATTTGTTAGAAGCTTTAAGCTAATGCTCCATTTAATACATATATTTATACAAAAGAAAATAAATAAAAATAAATTTGTGCGCATACTTAATTTTAGGCATATTTTTTATATTAAATCTTATTTTTTATATTTTTATTTCCAAAATTTAACTTTATTTGTTTAATAGGAACTTAAAACATTTTGGAGAAATAAGTTAATTTTTCAATTTTGCGTTTTTCTTAAAGATTTTAAAGATATCAATAAAAATATCTGGTTTTTTTTATTTATTATAAAAAAAAAATAGTTTTCTTAAATTTTCTTGGAACTACATAAAAATCGCTGAAATGACTTAGTTAAGTTGGAATGATGTCGTTATAAATTTATTTGCCAACATCTTAGCTGCTATAAACTGTTATATTTATTACGATCGTTAAACAAAATCGATCACAATTAATTAATTAATTGGATTTCACAGCTTCCACTTAATTAGGCACATAAACTGATCAGTTTTAATACAAACTGCTGCCAGTTTTAATTCATTATGACCTGTTGGTACTAGAGCATGGTATACAATTTGCAATTTTAAAGTCTGTCACAGCGGGTGGTGCTGCTGGTGGTGGTGGTGTTGTGGTTGGTGGGGCTATGTGAAATCAACCATTAATTACAGGTCGATATTTGGGCAACAAAATTTTTAATTGATTTGCCATGACAGCTGTTCAATTGCATAACACGCCGGCAACATACAGTTGACAACAATTTATGAAGCCACAAACAATTTAATTTGCCACAAATTGTGAGTGCAACATCTTTTTGTTTTTGTTGGTTGTAAGACTTTCTGCGACTGCGCCCACGACAGACCTAAGCAATTAAATTAAAATCGATTAAATGCTTAAGTGAGCAACAGTGAGAAGTAGAACATGTGGCTTTCCCACAGCTGCCCACCTCTTCACTGTAGAGTGACCCACTTGCACACACACACTCACACACATTGGGTCAAGCATTGACCTTACGCAATGGTCAAACATCATAACATACATAACACTAACTATATTTATTTACAGAAAATTGCATCAAAAATACTTGAAGTTGCGCAAGCGCAATTAAAATTCGCTGATTTGTGCCATAAACTTGGTTTATAATTTGGTAAATGGCGTTGATTTGACTGGCAACAACACACACACACACATACACAGACAGATGGGCATCTCCAGTTACAACTACACTGTGAGAATGAAATGGGTTTTATGTACATTTCCTTGGTTTTTCTTGAGCTTATATTTTAATAACAAAACTGATAGCTCAAGTTTAACAAATATTTTTTATATTTATTGAGTTTATTTTTTTAATAATTCATTAAATCAGCTAACTTTTCTATTAAAAATCTTTAGTAAAAGTATTTGCTATGCGTTAGAACATGTTTTTGTGATAAATATCAAGTTTTGTGAAACTATTTAACTATTATTAAACTATGTTTTTATACCCTGAACCCATTGAAAATGGTTAAAAAGGGTATAATGGTTTTGTGCAAAAGTACGTAACAGGCAGATGGAAGAATCTCCGACCCCATAAACTATATATATTCTATTCAAAGACTATAAGAGATAGAGACTCCAGTTTTATAACATAAGCTCGCCCAATCCTTAGGAAGTACAAGTTTGTTTCAAATTTTCGATAACTCTTCCCGTTTCCGATATACACATGTGATCGATAACAACAAAATCTTGAATGTGGGAAACTTTAAGACGGAGTTTGAAACATTAGATGAAATAATGACAATCTGTGAAATTATTATTTGAAATCGTTTGACAAACACCGGAGATATGGAACATTGAAGGTAAGAAAGTATGCACAATACGCGTACACACACACATACTTACAAGCACTGACTGTAGCGTAAAGTATAGGTTTCAGGGTATAGTCTAGTCGGGATTTCTCGACTAGAGCTTTCTTACTTGTTTTAAAATTTTTTTTTACCAATTTTTGATAGACATTTAAACTGAACTAAACTTAAACTGCGATAAATTGGTTAATTCGAATATTCAATTTATGCATTATACATTATCCTTTCACTAAATTCAAAGTTTCAAACATCTTTTATATAAAAAAATTTCCTTCATTTTGAATATTTTTCTCGACTACTCATCACAAAATTTGAGCATAATAAAACTTGTCTCGGTTATGAAAAGTGCCAAAAAAACTGTATCTACATTTAACACAATGTTTTTGTCCAGTGTAAGCGGGCTAAAATCAACAACTGAGTGAATCTTGTGGCAACTGTGTGGCGTCATCTTCGAGTGTTGTTGTCTTTTGCCCCGTTTCTGCGTCTTGGCGGCGGTTCGACTTGACCGCGTTGATTTGCATTACAAGTGCACTCGTGTTGACAGGCAGCTATGCGCCAAAATAACTACCGTGCCGCGGCGTATCCGACAGTTGTACACCTTCCTCCCTACGTCTACCCCTCCCCCGTCTACTGCTCGAGATGTTGGTCTCCAGCAGCGTTTGCTGTTTTGGCACTTTTGCTTTTTTTTTTCGGTTTTTTTGTTCGTTTTATTTACATTTGATTTCACGCATAATTTCCGTGGCAAAGTGCACTCGAGTCGAGACGAGACGAGACGAGACAAGCAGCGAGCAGCAGTGCAATTACATTGAAGTTGCTCACAGATACACAAATACATCCGTAGCTACGTATACATTGACAATGGCAGCGCGTGCTCTTTTGTTGTGGTTGTTGTTGCCTCCATTCATTCATAAAATTATGCGGCTCAGTCAATAATTTTTACAGTCGATCAAAGATTTGTATCTTCTGAATACGACTGCCACATGAATCATTCACATCTCTTAAACAGCGAGCATGTGTGTGTGTGTGTGTGTGTATTGTGTTTGTTTTGTTGTTGTTCGTTGCGCTGCTCTGGGGCCAAAACTCAACTGTGGCGAACTGGTCTGGCCTGGGCTGTCTGATCTTGGCTCACTTGGCCCGGCCTGGCCTGGCCTGGTGGCTTCTCAATCGCAGTGCTTGGATCTTGGCCAGCTCTGCGCGTCAGCTTCTTCTTGTGCGCTTAATAACTTGGCTAACAATTGACACTCCCTTAAAAAAAAAATCAAAACCAAAACAAAACAAAATAAAAAGAAGCGAAGCTGCGAACGTTCAAGTTGTTGTTGCAGTCAGTTTTGTTGTTGTTGCTGTTGTTGAAGCTGTTCGTGCCGCAGACATTTACATTTTAAGTTAGCCTAGTACAGTGCAGCTTCCCTATAATTAGCTGCTTTTGATCAACTTTGAATTTCTTAAAGAAAATAATTGTTTTTCATTGTAAAATAAAAATAAAGAAAAAATCTAATTAATAAAATGTACGTTAAAATTATAATTAATTATTGATACCCCAAGTTTTTCGTTTCGTTTTGCGTTTTTAAGTATAATAATATTTATATTTTGCCATTATAAGTGAAAGTTTATAAATAAATTCCTTTTAAGTACTCAAAACCAATCTCATTTTTTTGTCGTACATTTTATAAAGTTAAAGTTATATGAAATGTATCTCAATTTAATGTTAATATCAATAAATAATTGATTAAATTTTTGATTTTTTTTTAAATATTTTAAATTATTCATTTCAATCCTATGTCTAGATATTTCTCTAACCATACATATATTAACCGACCATATTTTTTTTTGAATTTAATAAAAACCTTCATTGCTTTAACTTGAGTTTAAGTTAGTCAATTACCACTGCATTAAACACATATAAACTTGAATGTGTAAATGTTGTGTATGTCTGTGTTTGCCTGTTTCTTTCACTCTGCATAATTTTGCATAGCATTTCGGTTAGATGTAGTAGTCTCGATCTTAGTCGCCTTAGACGACAGATCGAGTCGCGTTCAAGATATTTGCCATGAATGAATATTGGCACACAGCTTCAAGCCCCCTCAGATGAGGAAGAAAGCAAAAAATAATAAAAATTGTTATGTTGATATTATTTTAATTAAGTTTTGCTTAAACCGGTTCCTGTTGTTACTGTTGCTGTTGGTGTTGTTGGTGTGTCTGACTGGTTCCATAGTTTCATTTGGGGTTCTGGTCTTTGAGTGTTAACAATTCGATAGATGGGCGCCAATTTGTTAAGCTTGGCAAGTGGACCGGCGCGATCTTGGACCTGACCCACAGTTAAAAAAAAACACACTCGCACACACACACACATAAGCACAGATATTCAATGCATCTTTGTCTTTTTAGTTTGTTGTTTGTTTCCTTGCGCTTAGATATATATATATATATATATACATATATTTTGTTTTCATGGAGACCTCATTGGAGGATTAAGTGGCGACCTTAGCGGCTCCAAAAATAGCTGCAGTTTGTTGTTTTTTCCGCTATTATTTTATGTACATAGCGTTTACTTATTTCGCATTTGTTTTTTTATTGACAGATTTGCATAAAGAGGTTTTTATTTTGGAGATTTGATACCACAAATAACCCTGAGCTCAAGAAACAAGCAGCAACAGCGTTAAAAAACAAACCCATATGCCATAAACAATTAACAACAACAACAATTATGCATTGCTGTTTACTTGTTTTGGTTATTAACGTAAAAAGAAATTGGAGAAAGGAGTTCGGGATGGAGAGAAAGAGAGGCGGCATCATTAGTCAAAATGCAAAAGACGTGCAGTAAAAAAAAGTATCTGCGGCAGCTACATAGATACAAACATGCAACTCGCATGCGACACGGATGCAAACACAACCAGAAGAGAGCAAAGAGAGCTGAAGAGGTGAAACAACTGTGCATATCAGAGAAGTTGGCAGTTGCAGGAGACAAAGGCAAAGTCCATCATTCACGCAGCGGGCAGCTTCGACTCGGACAACTGAGCCAGCCAACAAGTTAAGCAGTGCAACAACAACAGCAACAACAACAACAGCAACAACAACAACAGCAACAACAACAACAGCAACAGCAACATGGAAAATGTATCTTTTTGGCCGTCGTTGCATGCGTAACACTTTGTCACACTTTTCATGCCAACAGCTTTGACTGGGCATGTTGTTGTTAGTGTTAGTGTTGTTGCTGTTGTGTTTTCCTCATGAGAACAATTAATGAAAATAAACAGCCGCAGGCACTACAGCAATAAAGCAACAACAACATTTTACAACAACATCTCGCATGTGTTATACCCTATTAAAAGTAACTGAATATTTTATAGTGAATTCATTAATTACCGCAGCATTAAATTGAGTTTCTGGTTTATAAAATTTATAGCTAACTGATTAAGTGATAAATTGCCAAAGCCACTAAATATATAATAGCTATTATAATACTATATATACTATAATATACATATATATGCTTCAAAAGCTTTTGTAGCTTGTACCATAAATATTATAAAATTTGGTATTTTATATAACGAAATTAGTTTAAGAAATCTATTTATATTTTTAAAATTTTATTTATTTATGCTTATAAATATAAAAATATGTAAATATTAATAATGCATTAAGAATATATGTATATAGAAATATATATATTTTTCATATTTAAAAAAAAACGTATATATATTAAATTTAATAATAAATAATATATAATAGCTATTATAATACTATATATACTATAATATATATATATGCTTCAAAAGCTTTTGTAGCTTGTACCATAAATATTATAAAATTTGGTATTTTATATAACGAAATTAGTTTAAGAAATCTATTTATATTTTTAAAATTTTATTTATTTATGCTTATAAATATAAAAATATGTAAATATTAATAATGCATTAAGAATATATGTATATAGAAATATATATATTTTTCATATTTAAAAAAAAAACGTATATATATTAAATTTAATAATAAATAACTTAAATAATGTGAAAATATTGTTTTTTTTTCAATTTTGAATTTGAACGGATTAAGTTTGATATTAATATTTTTTTTAATCTCCAAACTAACTAAGAACCGGATTTTATGCTTTTTATAAGTATTCCATATTAAAATTCAATTGATTTATTTTTAATTCTTATTTATTTATATATATTTTTGTTCTTTTTTTTTGCTACAAAAATCGTTTCTTCATTTATTTCATTATTTTGTTCTTTTATATATTATTTTGGGGTCAATTTGGGTTTCAAATATTATTCTTGTATACCCGCCACTTTACTGCCTTACAGGGTATATATATATATAAATATATAATATGTAAAAAGTTTCAAAAATCCTATTTGTGAGCACTTAGCTGCTGGGCGAGCCTGTAGTTGTCGTTTGGCGTTGTTTAGCTTGGCAGTCAACCACAGCCCCAACCCATAAGCCACCCAATAGCAGCACCACTCACAGCACCATCAAATTGAGTCAGCGGCATTCGTGTCTCTGTGTGTGTTTGACGAGCCGTCGGTATTTTGTTTTGATGTCATAATTATTTTGTTAAATATACACAAAAAGCAAAAGCTTTAAAGGAAAAGTGAGTAAATTGAAAAAACGCTCAATGTAGCTGGACATGGGAGGCTGCGTGTAAATCATTTTGCTAATTGTTTTTCTTTTTATATACACTTTTCTTGCTTTTTTTTTTTGTCTTTCTTCCACTGACTTTTAACGTCTTGTGGCTTTTGGGGTTGGGCTAGTTGGCCCAAAAAAAAAAAAAAAAACTTTTAGCGGTTGTCGGCGGTGTTGCTCCTAAGATGTGCCATTAAATGGTATACATATATATATATTTGAAAATTGTATCCGTTGTATCGTTCTTGTTTTTGTTGTTGTTGGAAGAGAGCGCGCGCTTTTCAAATTAAGCGCAAAGTGCAATGACAATAATTTAATTACAAAAATTGCAATATATACAGCTGATGCGTATGATGTTGCCCAACGATACATATATACCTATATATATATGTGTGTTTCTGGTCAACGATATATATGTCTAGTTGCAGGTGTTGTTCCTATATAGCTGTATCTGCTTTTCTTGCGGCGCTTTTTAATAACGTGCAGAAATTTTTATTATGCGTTAAATGAATTTATGCATCATTCGCATAGCTTAAAACTAACAAAATTACACATTGTTGCTAAAATGTAATAAATTCAACGCGAGATCGTTGTCAGGAACAGATTTTTCTTAGGACATTTAAATAAATAAATTTCACATTTTTACATATTTATATTTGGATTTGGTTAAGGTAAGAAAAATTTATTCAATTGTGCATATGTAAAAATTCTTAAATAATATTTGATTTTTTCTGTCTAGACTCTAGTATGCAAAATACATAAATTCTGTTTAAAAACTAATTTTTTTGCTTAACATAAGATTTATTTAATTCTTATTAATTTTTGTTCGTATATAAAAATGAATTGAAAATTGCCATTAAGTCACAAACTGAATTTTTTATTTATAAAATATCACTAAACTCATATTTAATCACAATAATTTAAGAACTAAATTCTACAAAATTATTTAAAATTTATTACGTAACAATATAAATCCTAAATCGCGACTAAAACTGTTATGAAAAAAACAAAAAACTTCACGCTTTCAGTTTTAAGTTCTCAACTTCTTTTTAACTTTTATGTATTTATTTATCAACTTTTTCATTATAAATTCAAGTTTACACATTAAATCAGTAACAAAAAAATTTGAACAAATTAAAAATGTGCCAAACGTTTTATTTTATGACTTCCGCTTAGCTAAAAAGTCAAAACTCAAGAAACAAAATCAGCTAAAGACAACTTAACTTATTTGAAATGTTCTTTTTTGTATAACTTATTTAGTTTTTAAGTAATTCACAAATTAATCACCTGGATCGCAATGACACGTTCTGAAGAATTCAAAGGTTGTTTTCCCTTTTAGTTAAGCGCAATCTTTAAGATTGCCTCACACATACACACACACTAACACACTGACTGAGTGACACAAAACACTTTTCTCACTTGCACAACGTTAAAAATCAATATATATGTATTTGTATACAAATTCAACGTAATGTATGCCTAAGTTAACATCTTTTGTCATATAACTGTAATTGCGTGTGTGTGTGTGTATTTTATTTGGTGTGTATGCTTTATTTTCTTGCGTACGTCACAGTTTACTGCTAGCTTTTCATTCATCAACACACACACTGGTTGAGGGGGGTATGTGCGTGTTTTATTTTTTTATTTTTGGGGATTTGTAGAGGAGCACAGCTTTCACACAGAGGCCGTTGCCAAGTTTTATTTTGCGAAAAAAGTATCCTTTCACTCTCTTTCACTTATGTGTGCGTTTCTAATCGCAGGCAAAAGTAAATGCGATTTGATTGTTGTTTTTATTTTATTTTTTTTCACATTTGCTGATGATACTTTTTGTTTATTTAGCACAGTATTTGTTTTGAAATATATTTTGTAGATGTGTGTTGTCGTGTGCGTTTGAATTTGATTTTGTATCTTAAAGATTTTTTTCTATCAATTTGTTTGCTGGTTTCTTAAGTTTTCAAACCGTCGCGTTTGCTTGTTCGAACACAACTGAGGCACGAGATGCGCCCTCTTTCAGTTTTTATGAATGAAAACTCAACTTTGGCCACAGCAAAGCACAAACACACACGCTCGCTAAGCCAGCTGAGAGAGAGAGAGAGAGAGAGTGAGAGGAGAGCGTAGCCACATAGACATTGCTCCTACTTGGCAGCGGACTGGCACGCGCCTCAATGCATAACGGCGGCCAGTTCGATATCGAAACGAAAGCGTGTGTGCCGTGAGCGAGAGAGAGAGAGTGTGTGCCGTTCGTGGGGAACTCGCACGTCACAGCAGACACACACACACAAACACAAACACACATTGAGACACTTTCAAGCAGCCGGTCGGTTAGCGTATCCAATCGTATGGTTTGTTGCCTCCCTACGTTGCAGCCATTTTCGTGGCGCACGCGCACTGCAGCCAATCAACAGTTTGCCAGGCCCGTTTCTCTGCTTTATGCTGCTATGTGTGTGTGTGTGTGAGCTGTGGTGAGTTTCGTTTAAACGATCTCTCGGCAGCACACTCTCTCGGTTTCTCATCGAAAAGGGGGCTCTGAGGTTAAAATAAGACAACAGGTACCCCAGTCAACTTGCTCTCTATATTTGCAGCTGTGTCTGTGTATGGGTCTGTGTGTGTGTGTTGTGTTGTGTTGTGATTTCCCAAAATACGTCATTAACGCTCAGATGCCGCGACTGCGGCCCATTAACTTTTCAATCTACGTAAACACACCGCCAAAATGAAAATTCTACAAAATTTAAACAAATGATTCACTTGACCATTTATGGACAGTTTGATTCTTCAGATTTGACCGCATTTGTTTAGATCGTGTTAAAACAAATTGTGTTGTCTATATCCATAGCTGGGTGGCTGGGTCAAGGAAATTGTCTGCCGGAAGTTAAGGTATTTGCTCTCGGCTGGGTCAACGAAGTTTAAGTTCTACGTCTAGTAGTGTTTAAGTTTGTTTAAGTTCAAAGTTCTTGGAATGGAAACGTTCCAGTTCGCCATTCTGTACATTTGTCAGCTGTGTGCTGCTGTTGCATGTGCCCCATCTGACAACTCAAGCTATCGATACGATGATTATGCAGCTCAATCACCTGCGAAACAGACGCCGATTGCAGCTCATTCCGTCGCAGTGTCTCCTTAATGCATTCACACGCTGTCCCAGCTCCTTGTCAATGAAGGTGCGATGACTCTTGCGCCACTCCTTCGCTTGCTCCGAATCGTTCGTTCGTGCTGGCATTCGTGTTGTTGCTGATGTTGGCTTACTTGGGAAACTGTTCGCATTGTGCAATTTGCAGCATGGCAGCAATCAGCGGCTCATCCCCGCTGACCATCGCCCGGGCCAGAGCAAACTGCAGCTGCGGCTGCTCGAGCAGGGCACAAAACTTGTCCAGATAGAAACTCATACAAACTCGCAATGCTTGCAAAGTTGAGCAAACAATACACGGATTTCTCCAGCTCAGCATCTGTTCCGGCGGCAACGTCAGTGGAACACCCAAAATCCTATCGAAGTATGAGTACGATATCACCAGTTTCTCGGTCTTCCATTCGCGCAGCAGCACGAGCAGCAGTCGCAAGCAATTCGCGCTGTTCCAACGCATGCACATCCTCCGAGAGGATGAACAGCATCTTGTAGGCCAGCAATGCGGCGGCTAAAGCTAAAGATGTTGACGCTGCGCCGAAAGAGGAAGAGCACCACAAAGTTATTGCAGCAGACATTGAACAGAATGTACAGAGCCAACTGTGCTTGGGTATTGTCGACATCCGGATCCGGTTACTCGCTGCTCGTTTGCTGGAACTAGTTCAATTGAACTAATCACGTAATACTTGATATTTATAAGAAAAATGGCGCGTGTTGCAGTTGTGCTGAGTTAAGAATGGTTAATGTGAAGGATTAACGTATCGTTTATTATATCGTTAAATATTAATCATACGTCAATATTACTTACTAAAGTAATTTTTTTGAGAAATAAAGATTTTTTGTCATGGTATCATATAATTTTAAATTTATTAAAAGAATTTCAATGGTATTTTTTGGTTCAAAAAAGATTTTCAAATAATTTCAAAGCAAGTTTTGGTTCCTACTATATTTACTGTTACATTGAAAAGACTCTTAATTTTATATAAAGTGCATAGAATTGCTTATAAATGAACTATACTTTATATTAAGATATTAAAATGTAATAAACATATATTTTGTGTAATATTAAAAGACACAAACATGTTCAAAATTTATGTACTTGAACTTGGAACTGAAAAACCATACGAAATGTTGAAAAATTGTAGTTTTTAAATATTTAAAATACCTAATTTGGGATTCCGCATTCACAGTTTTGTGTTTATGCATTTGCCACCGCTTGTCAAATTTCCATGCCACATAAAACATTTTCATAAACACCTCCACCCCGCACCCCCATTGACAGGCATTTGGCCAAATATATATATATATATTTTAATTTGCACATAACAGTAAAGCAAAAAAGTTTTTCATGTGCTAAGGACAAGGTTGCGCATCGAGTAGCATCAACAACAAAGCGCATTCCGAATTGTTGCACACACAAAAACGGAACATAAACAAAATGCCACAAAAACAAACTAGCAACAAAAGCAAGAAGAAAAATCTTTTAGCGCGAAATCATATTGAAACGCTGCCAACTTAAGTAAAAATGTGAAAATGTAATTTATTTACGAGTTTCTTGCTCAAAATCATTATGAACCGCAAAGTGTAATTGTTGGGAGTAGTGTAAATTAGGGTGACCATGACCCAAAGCAATTAGAACAGCCTGCCGGCCGGCAAATAACCAAAACACACTCACACACACAACCAATATTCTGTACTGTTTTCCGGAGCGCTGTGGCAGCAGCACGCCATGACCTAAAAATAAACGCCGATACAATTGGCAATGTTTTGACGTCGGCAAAATGTTTTCTTCTTTTTTTTTTTCGAACAGACGGCGCGGAATTACGTGCCGTTATCTGCCAGATACGTGTGTGTACAGATACTGATACAGATAAAGATACAGATATAGCAACAGCTACAGATACAGATACATTTGATATATACCAAAAATAGAACTTTGCCTCATTTGTGAAAGTTTTGGGCACATATGCAAAAGCAAAACAAAACAAAACAAAAACGTCGAGGACTATTTTTAAAAAAGTCTTCCCACATTTACGAAAGTATTTGTTGAATTGGTCAACCATCAGGAAGGTGCGCAATTCTACACAGTAAACAATTTCAGTTTAAACTTAAATTCTTCGTTTTATTCATTTTTGCTATACATTTTTAATGTTATTAAATGCCAAAGAGAATTTAAAATAATATAAAAAAATTTAACTAAAGGTAAGGAATTTATATATATTTAAAAATATATTGAATATTATGTTAAAAATTCAAAATGCAGTTTATTCGATAAAAAAAATTTAAATAAATTTAAAAAAAATCATTAGCTCAAGAAAAATGTAAAATTACTTAAAATGAAAGTATGATAAAAGTATGTATTAAAATATTTTTATATCGATGCATTTTGTGTACTGTGTCAAAAAGGGAAGCTGCAGCTGACGAGGGAAGCTGAGGGGTTGGGGCACATGCCACCTGTAGACATGAAATGCGCTCTGTGTACTGAAAATGAAATCTCATTGGCCAAAAATAACGTGACTTATTCGAACACAACGCTTTTTTATGACGTCGTCCACGTCATCTTCAACGTGGCCATAAATTGCCAATGCAATCACAAACTGCTCAACTGCTGCGGCAGGAACATTGGGTCATTGGTCTATTTTCCGAGGGGGTTAAATTAACTGCAAGTGCCTCATTTATCGACTTGTAGTAGCTCGCCGAGTTTAGCCAGCGCCGAGCCCCTATCAACTGACACCCACACAGCGAGAAACAAAAACATTTGAGAATCGTCCCGCTTAACATGTTAAATGTGTGCGGTCAGGAATATACGCTGTGCAAGTGTTCGACTAGCTGGATACCCTGACAAATGAATTTACGTGCTTATGTGTTGATTTTCAATGCAAATAGTTGATACTTAGGATATATTTAAACTAAACATCATCACTGTGGATTAAAGGATAAATAGTTCACTTGCTTGTCCGGTACATACAAAATAACAATATATTCTACGAAAAATCAAGTACCTCACGTTCGGAAATTTGACGAATATGTTTATAATCGTATTGTAAGATGTTTCTAGCTCGTCAGGTTAGGGAGATAACAGATCCTGAAAACACTGAAAAAATCTTTTTTTGAGGTTTTTACTTGTAAAATTTCTGAAAATCATGAAAACGGGATTGTGTTCAGTGCTAAAATAACATGACTCCGAGATAAATTTTAAACAATTTCGGATCGTTAAATACTTTTTATTATTTTCGGTTTAACAACGTTATTTAGGCATAACGCTTGGTAAGAAGTATTAAATGATTTTTATTTGGTTGATGACTGATTGTCAATTTGCCGGCCTGCCTGTTCTGCTGATGAGAAGAAAAAGATGGACATGAATCTGATGCTGATCGCAACTAGCAGTAGCAAAGACTGGAACTGAGACTGAGACTGAGGCAATGAGGTAGTTTGGCTGCACCTCTTCCTCAATTGGCAGCGCACCCAGCAACTAATAAACATTCATAAATTTAGCCAGCATTCATTTATGCCTCTTCTACTGTGTCTTGTTGCTGTTGTTTTTGTCGCGTTAGCAAACTAATTGAAGTTTGCCATGCCAGGGAATAATTAAAAACTACATATCAATATAATAGTACTTAGATGTCTAAAATAACAGAGCTAGGCAAATAAATATGGAACGCTCTTTAAAATTCTTCAGAATTTTGCATTTGTTGTGTGCAGTTTTACAGATATGTTTGTTTATTAGCTAAATAAACTTGCATATGCAAGAATTCTCCGAAATTTTAGTTGATTAAATTATCCAAAAATAGTTTCACGTTTATTATTAGCTACCGTTGGAATGTGTATATTTTTATAGACATACATCTGCAACAATAATGAAAAATGCAATCGTAAACATTGACAATTGATTCAAATGTGCAGTAAGTACAATTTGGGAAAATTATAGCTCGTTCTAGCTTTATCCATTAAAATTTTATTGAGTAAAAATATGTTACAAGAATATTTTTGAAAAATATATCTCTTGTATATTTGCTTTTCATAGCTATTACAATATACATAAACGGAATGTTAGATGTGACAGATTGTATTATTTCGTCTAATGTCTTAAACACCGTCTTAAAGTTTTCCAAATTCAAAATTTTGTTGTTATCGATTACATGTGTATATCGGAAACGGAGAGAGTTATCGAAAATTTGAAACAATCTTGTTTTGCATAGGTATTAGGCGAGCTTATCTCTGAGATCTACATACATACAGACAGACTGACATATATCGACTCGGCTGTTGATGCTGATCAGGAATATATATACTTTATGGGGTCGGAGGTGCTTCCTTCTGTCTGTTACATACCTTTGCACAAAACCATTATATACCCTTATTTGGGTTCAGGGTATAAAAAGGCCAATCATAAAACAAAGCAAATTAAAGAACAACACATATGGTCACACTTATGAAATGCTTCTAATCGAATGAGTGTCACTGTAAACGCATCTCGCACCATGTGCATATACATATATGTGTATGTATGTGTATAGGTATATAGATATCTCTGCCCATATGCCAATTGTGTGTGTCGTGTGGGCTTTTCTATGTCGTGTTATCTCTTGTCGAGAACTTTTGCTGAGTTGCTTTTTCTGTTATTGTTGTTGTTGTGGCTGCTGTTGCTTGTTGTGCTTGATGCGTGGGTCAATATGTATGGGGAGACGAATGTTGTTGATGAGGCAGAGGCGTTAGATAGTCGCAAGTCGCGAGTCGCTTGTTGCATGACACATGGCACGCGCCTCAAAAACAACAACAACACTGTACAAATCAAACAAACAAACATTCAGATAGCGAGAGTAAATGAATGAAAGAGTGAGACAGACAACAATCGAGACGCGCCAATGCCAAGCGAATAGTTCGACCTCCCCAGCCCCCCTCGATACCAACTCGCTTAACACGTTCACATTCTCTATGTCGTTAGTAGTAGTAGTCGATAGTTATCCCCACAAGGTCCGCATTGCCATAAATGGTCGGCCAGAGACTGCAAAACTCTTGTTAGGGCAACAGCTCTCGAGTCGAGTCGAGTCGACTGTATCGTGTAGGTTGTAATTAAAAGCGTATTGACTGGTCTCGCATACTTAAACCTTTGGCTACGATTGCACAATCTATCTATCTGTCTCGCACTCACAAATTTGTAAAACATACTATAGCTATGATGTTTCCCGAGTGTGTGTTTGCCACTTGTTGTTATTGGTCGAGTCTGTCTGCCTCAGCTCTTGACAATTGTGTGCCTGGTTTTTCTTCTTTCGATTATTTATCTATGCCTTGCTTTTCCATTTGAACGCCACCAATAAGCGCTTTGTAAAGACTACCACCCCACCTCCCATTTACTCATTTAATTTTGAGTTTTGATTGTTAAGCTTTTTATTTGCTGCGCCAGCTGCACATTACGCAAGTCAACTTCATTTTCTATTTCTCAAAAGTTTGGAGAGGTTATACGATAGAGAGCTATAAGTCAATGTGGGCGTCATCATTCAGTAAGTTTTTTCTATGGCTTCATCGAGGTGTGAATAAATTTATGTACAACTAATACATAAATAAATACATACACCTTCTGTCTTTCAATCGGTGGCGACCGTTTTGATAATGCACGTATATAATATATATTCACAATTTTTTTTTTTAAATTTGTGTTCGCTGTTATATTTTGAAAAATGCATAAATATAAAATTTTGGTTGTATTAATATTATATTGGATAATTTATGAGCATAATAATATGCTTTATGAGCTTGGCATGTTGCCGTAAATTGCTCCAGTCAACAAAAAATAGAGCAACAACAACAACTTAGACACAAATTAAAAATTCATACAGTCGGATTATTTGGGAAATTTTCCATTGGTCGAAAGAAGCAAGCAGCAAAATATAAATTTTTGGTAACGGAAATAAGCTGAGAATTATACATTCTTAAGGAAGTTTGTTTATATCTTAATGACACTTTTAATAACAAAATATAAAAGTTTTATTAAATTTTATAGTTAAATAGAAAACAAACCTAAAGCAAAACAATTCAAACTAATTATTTTTGTCATATAATTTCAATCGAAAAAAAAATAAGTAAGTAGGATAGTCGAGAAATCCTGACTAGACTATACCTTGAACCCTATACTTTACGCATACAGTCAGTGCTTGTAAGTATGTGTATAGTGTATAATGCATACTTGACTTAACTTCAATGCTCCATATCTCCGGTGTTTCTCAACCGATTTCAATACAAGTTTCATAGATTGCCATTATTTTGTCTGATGTCTTAAACTGCATCTCAAAGTTTTCCAAATTCAAGATTTTATTGTTATCGATCACATGTGTATATCGGAAACGGAAAGAGTAATCGAAAATTTGAAACAAACTTGTACTACATAGGGAGCTTATGTTCCAAATCTTATTGTCTCTGAGATCGACGCGTTCATACATACAGACTGACATGGCTTTATCGACTCGACTGTTGATGTTGATCAAGAATATATATATACTTTATGGGTTCGGAGATGCTACCTTCTACCTGTAACAAACTTTTGCACAAAACCATTAGACCCTTTTTACCCATTCAATCAATGTTTTCAGGGTATATATATATATATATATAACAGTTTTATAATTTTACAATGGCTTTAGTACTACAGATACGCATATAAAAGTGTTAATCAAATAAATAATACATAAAAAAAAAACGATATAAATCTTGATTTTATATATACTCGCGTACGTAGTGAATTTATATTTATTTTAGCAGCACATAAATGACCACAAATAAAAAAGAACATAAATTAAATCATAAATATGTTGTATATATACATGATTCAGTATTACGTTAAAAAGATCTAAGCAAATAATCAACTTATTTTAATATTTTTAAGCAAGCTATTTTCTGTTGTTTCGATATTTCATTTCCGTTCATTTTATTTTCATTTCTGGACTTTCTAACAACTTTTAAGCTTATACGTTTCTAGAAATAAAACAATTTTGAAATCGAAAAACTTTCATCGGTAGAAAAAGTATTTTTTTTCAAATCTTTTAATTATTTCCTGACCAAAACTGGATAAAAAATCTGATAAAAAATATTAAGTTTATTTATATAACCTTTTTATTTGTATAGGATTTTCGCTCATGCATTTCGAAAGCTGAGCCAATCTGTCTGCCCCACCGAGTATTTATCGCCTCCCACTGGCAGGCAGCTGTTGTTGTTATTGTTATGATTGTTGTTGACTCTTTGTCTAATTGTAGACTTTTATGATTATTGGCATAACAACATGAATATTCATAAATATTAATGTGCCAAAATAGGCATAAGCCGACGCTCGACGCTCAAAATTGGGTGAAAGTGGGTCAACAAATTGCGCCAAAAACTATTGTGCAAATGGCAAATACAAAATAGTGACAAGTGCCTTTTGGCTTTATTGTTGTTGTTTTCCCACCACTGCCCAATGGGCAGTCTGTCCTGCATCCCGTCTCCCTCTCTGTCCTTCGACTGCATTTATGGCAATTTGTAAGGCCATGGCAATAATCTAAATATAAAACGCGTGCCTCATTTCACTAAATTTAAACACATCTTTGATGAACATGAAAACACACACACACACTCAACACATATTCATAATTATTATTATGTGTGTGTGTGTTTTTTGTTCATACGTACATGAAAAAAAAATCAGCAGCTGGCTGCGGAATAAACAAAAAACAAAAGAGAAAATAAATCGAATTTGTTTTCTGCTAAATATTTTATACTCTAACATCTAGAGAACAATTTGTTGTTTTTTCCACATAAAAGATAGTTTAGCCCAAAAAAACGAATAGAATTTCCTTTTTTTTGGTATTTTTAAAAATGATAAAAAATTTCTTATATATTGCTTTTTAATTTTTCCTTATAATAACAAATCCTATTTAAATTCCCAAACCCTTGCAAAATAACTGAAGAAACAAGTAAGAAGGCTCTGGCCAACAAATCCCGACAAGGCGATACCCTGAACCCTATACTCTTCAGTGCATGCAAGTGTGTGTGTGTGTAAGCATATGCTTTACTTAACTTCTATGCTCCATATCTCCTGTGTTTCTCAACCGATTTCAATAAATATTTCACAGATTGTCATTATTTCCCTTCATGCTTCAAACACCATCTAAAAGTTTTCAAAATTCAAGATTTATTTGTTATCGATTACATGTGTATATCAGAAACGGGAAGAGTTATCGAAAATTTGAAGCAAACTTAAACTGCATAGGGATAAGGCGAGCTTATGTTCAATATCTAGAGTCTCTAGCTCTTATAGTCTCTGAGATCGACGCGTTCATACAAACGGACGGAAGGACAGACGGACATGGCTATATCGACTCGGCAGTTGATGCTGATCAAGAATATATATAATTTATGAGGTCGAAGATGCTGGCTTCTGCCTGTTACATACTTTTGCACAAGACCATTATACCCTTTTTCCTATTTTCAATGGGTTAAGGGTATAAAAAGAAGCAAAATAATAATACTTGCTGACTTGCTAATCAGCTGGTCAATGTATTGGAGAGAACGTGTGCCATTCCGGGAACCTGGCTAAGATCTCAGATCGGCATAATGCCTAAATTGGAATTTCTCTGACCAGCTCTCTCTACTCCCTACTCCCCAGTCTGTGTACTGATCTATGTAAACATTGAACTGACTAATTTGTTTAGATCGGAATCTGTTTGTAGTTGGCCAGGTTATGACGTGAAATGAGCCAAATAATTACAAATCGAAATTTTGCACGTCAAGTTCATAAATTCTGGGGCTCGCTTTAGATGCTCACGTATGTTGTTTGCTTTGTTTTATTTATGTATGTACGTATGTTTGTGGTATGCAAATGCTGATTGTGCCAGCTAATTATAGAAGTTTTGTATTCTATTTGGGCACTGCGCGTCGCGCCTCGGTCAAGGTAATTTTAGGCACTATTCAATGACGTTCACACGTAACCCTATAAATAGTAGCTAATGCCAATGATTGGCAGAAAGTGAGAAAAAAGATTTGCATTCGTGCACGAAAAATTGTGACAGGCACTTTTGTGCTGCAAATAACAAAAAATACAAATGCATTTCATTCTTATTTAGAAATTTTCTGATTTCCCGAGATGCCTTGGATTCCATTTTAATGACTTTATTTACGAGGCGCACACATAGCAGCAGTGTGGATATTTATATGACAACGACGGCCACAAAAAGTTAATCCCACTAAATGCCGTTTATAGTTTAAAGCACAAAAATGTTGTCTGTCTGTATGTTTGTATGTTTGTGTGTGTGTGTGTTGTATGAGCCAAATGTTTTATTCTGTTTTGTACGATGCACTCGGAATCGAGGAGTATCATAACTTTGTCAAAACATCCTATTAAGAGCGGTTGTTATAACTTCATATGGATTAATAGCTTAGAAGATTGCTTGGAAACCTTAACTTTTACGAAATAATTATTGTCGCGAATAAGATTCGTGAGTTTTTAGTTAAATATATATATGTATATATATATATACTTTTTCTGTGCATCAGCAGTAAATTTAAAGCGTTTTCCACTTAATGCTTTTTTTAAAATATTTTTTAAAATTTATTCATATTAAATGTATATTACATATTTGATTTTTTTTTGTTTTTGAAGGGCAACGCTTTTAATATTTTTTTTACTTGAGCTGATATGAAAATCTGTAATTCTTCGACATTTTTTTGTTAAAACATATGATATATAACATATAATATTTAAAATATTTATGCTATAATACTTTCAAAAACTTTGAAATTTTTAAAAATATGTTAGTTTTTAGGTAGGCTTATTGAAATTTTGATTGATTCAATTTTATAAAAATAAGAATTCTTGTTTCCATAAATTTTCCAACTAAAGCATTGATTTTTCATATCTTATTCTAATCTACTTATTTAATAGTGTAGTTAAGTTTTTTACTTATCGTTCTAGTTTCTTTTCCGCAGATTTTAGAACAAGGAATTGTGACATCCATAAATATCAATGAATTTAGAATGTGATCCCATTTCTGGAATGGCCTACAATAATGTGTTTGATTTAGTGATGAACAGCTAAAACTATATTTCAATTGCATACCTACAGACAGAATTGTAGTTCATTTCGACAGTGATTTGGCAAATTTGAATTCGTTATCGCGTTATCAGTTGTTAAAGGACGTCAGTTAGATAGAAAGATAGAGTAATATTGATAAGCAAGATAGCGTCACAAAGTTCACATTGTGCGTCAATGGGCCAACAATACAAGCATACATTTTGCTATCTAAATTTAGTTGTGGTATATACTTATATATATGTAGATGCATAGCTACTTAGATATATGTTTGTATGTCTGTTTGGATGGCATCGCCTGGCATCGCAATGCCTGGCTAATGAGCATTCGAAAGGCATTTGGAGGTAGCGCCGAATCACTTTAAGATCCATGACACACTTCCGCTGCGCCAAGTTACATCATTAATTTTCCATGTTCCATATGGCTGGCTAATGCTTTCCACTTTGACAATGGGTCAGGCCAGCAGCCAGAAGCACAGAACTGAAAAACAGAAAACAGCCTAGAAAGAAAGACGACAAATTTTTGTCATGTTTGCGACGCGTTGTTGCCATTAATATTTGGTATGCCCGTTCGAAGTATCTGCAGTCTTGATATAGCTTGTAATTTTTATGTTCGCAGCGCTGTTCAACAGTTCACCACCACCACCACCACCACCACCCCCAGCCCCACACCCACTCCCACCCACCGAAGTTACAAAAATCTTTTCAGCTGCATGCATTTCTCTAGGCCTTTTGCTTTTTCCTGACACAGCTGTGCACAGCAGAAATTTTGTTTTGAATAATATTTTGGTATTTATTTATATGTATCAATGCTAAAAATATAATTACAATTAAACTAACAAATTTATTTGCCATAAGTTGAAAAATACAAATACAATAAAAAATCTCATTTTTATTCAAACCAAAAAATAAATGTTTCGCATTGTATTAATAATAATAAAATATATTCATTATATTATTTATTATTAAGTTTAAAGCTTACAATAATTAATTTATCTGAATTTAGGATTTTTTTTGGGAAAGGGAAAAAATTTATTGATATTTAAATTCTTAAGTGTTTTTTTGTATCTTTTTCTCCACAGACCTGAAGTGTGAAGTTAGAAATTAAAATTATATTTAATTCAAAGTTGGAATCAATAAAAGAGTACATTTTTGATTTACTTTTTTGTGTCGTTTGCTTTGTTTAATAAAAGTATTTTACTTGCAACTTTTATTTATTAATGCTTAAACTTTTTGATATACATTCTTTATCAAGTAAAGAGGTTTAGAAATAATTCTTGAATTTTTTTTACAAATGAATAAATTAAAGTACAAAAAAATAAAATTTGGGTACGTGTAAGGAATACAAACTAATATGTTTAAGTGTATATCTGTCTTTATGTCTATCTGTATCTTTTTCTCCACAGATCTAAAGTGTGTCACGTTCTTTTTGGTCTTTTGATATCTGTATTGTGTGTGTGTGTAGTTTTATTGATTTAGTGGCACATTTAGTTTGAGGTGCTATTTTTAGGAGCCGAAAAACAAAACAGAATTCGACTAAAAAATTCATGACGTGCCACACGATAATTGCAAATACGGTTGCATCTATATTTAGACGCTCCAGACTGAACTGAGCACCTATAGTTAGAACATGTTTATTTGTTTTGCGGCTGAGATTTTCGTGTCCAAAGCAGCAAAGAGCTTCTACTACGTCATTGTAGTGTTCCTGTCTGTGTGTGCGTGTGTGGATCTGTGTGTATTGCAAATCTTTTAGCTGAACTTGAAGCAGCGTCAGCGCGCGTAAAATACTTAGTGGGAAAAAGCACTTTTTGTGTTTATAATCAACAGCTAATATTCGTTACGTGAAGCATTATAAATAGCTTTAGCATAGTTTAAATATAGCCGCTGCCCATAATATATAAAAACTTAGCAGAGATACACAAAATACTTAGATTTTGATAGCTCTTTGGGACGCTGACGTCGCTAAGCTAAACAAATGGCAGCGCAAAAAAGTAAATTATTTTTTGTTATATGTATTTTTCCCATCCAAAAAACATTTTAAGCGCTGGCTAATACAATTCTCCAATCGCGCTAGTTGCTGTCATTTTTCAAAGTCGCGGGGTTGACAGAGAGCCAAAGGCAAAAGACTTTGGGGGCGACATAAATCCCTTCCAAATGCCAAGGCATGTAAATATTTTCAAGAGACGACGCGACAATCACAATATGAACGACAACAACTTGAGCAGGAAGAAGCAGCACCAGCAGCAGCAGATGGAGAATAAAAACGAAGTCACAGTGCATCAGTGTGCATACTATAAAATATAATTTCATTCTATATGAAAAATGCAAAGTGACAACATAATTCGCCAGTTTATCATAATCAAAATACGCCTACATTGTTCGCTTTTTGCTGCTTTAGCTTTTGGATGCATAATGAAAGCGACAGGCGAACACTTTACAGCCACACTCAAAGATACACCAACAACTGCAACACCAACAACAATACAGACACATACAAACACATGGAACAATGACACAGACGAGTGTCAGGCCAAGTGGCGAAAATAACTTCAAATAGTTTTTTGGCTCTTTTCGTTAGCAAAAACATACAATTTCTTTTTGCGGTCTGCCAACTTGCATTTGGAAAACAACTACTTGTACTATTTCCCCATTCCATTCCAGACATTTTGGCAGTAAAATGTTGCACGAAAACAACAAAAATATCACACGGCAAACTAATGCTGAACACGGTGGAAAACAGTTTTGTAATGCAACCAAATTAATCAACTTTTAATGCATTTGATATAAAGTGAAAATCTTCTTCTTTTTTTTTTTGGAGTGGCCAAACGACCAAAATTAATTGTAAGAGATTTGAAACTGAAAAGCTTAAAAAATTTTTTTATTTTAGATTTTTTAAATACAAACATCTAAGATAATTGAATTAAAATTATTTTGCTTGGCTTTAATAAAAGGTATTTTAAAAATAAATATTTTAACATAGGAAATTAATTTTTTCATGTTCGTAACATATGTTAAAAAAGTATTATTTTTTTGTCAATATCAATCTTGAAGTGCAAAATACTGTTAAAATATTCATGTTTAATCTTACAGTACCGATATTCTATCAATAAGTAGAACTTTCGATTAAATAAAGTAATCAATCAAATCGTACCGCAACAGTTATACTATAACGGGGTTTTAAGCTACAGGGTTGCAAATTAACATATACTTTTCGATGCAAAAACTTATCGTATAGATAAAGAAACGAAAATGATTCATTGTCATTTTTTTTTTGTCTCCATTAACTAACAAAACTTTTCGATAAGATAATATTACTAAATATCAAAAAATGATTTCAATTACTTTCAAATATATTGATCTAACGAAATGCTAAATTAGTAATCGATACATACATCGTGTGTGTTTTGATACATACATCGTATGTATATCGATAACTAATTTAGTTTAAAAAACAGAAGAAAACTTAAGAAACTGATCGAGTTTCAACACCGCCAATATTCGTTTTTTATGGCAATATGCTCAAAATGATATTTAAATTATGATACTTAAAAAAGGAAATGAATTAAGAAATGTTCTTCTAAGAGCTATTCCACAAAAATGTTAATCTTTGTTTTTTTTGTTGTTTTTTTTTAATTGTTGTGTCTCATTCAACTTAATTCTGAAGTGTTAGTCAGATGTCATGATTTCGAGACTGGCCAAAATGAAATGTCAAGTGCTTAAGTTTTAAAAATCACAGCGTTTTTATTTGTTTTGGCATCACAATAAATTCGTGTGGCTTAAAACAAAAAGAAACGGGTCAAGTGACAAAAAGGTACGAGCTATACAAGTATATTATACAATACAAAAATTTCAAAAAAAAAACAAACCAAAAATCGAGCTATAAAAGTTCGCCCAAATTTGGTCAAAAGTAGGCACCACAAATTTCGAGGCACATCATCATAATCATCATCATTATTGTTGACATTTAGTCGTTTCTCTTGTTGCTCCCTTTTGCTTTGGTTGTTATTCTCTTAGCTGGTTTCTTAACCAATTTTGGGCAAACTTTGTGATTTGTGCTTAATTGTTGCGGTTTCGTTGCTTCGCAACTCCAAAAATGGCAACATTGTGCTGCCAGGCACAAAAACAAGTTAATAATTTCATGGGACCGCTTAATCATCACCAACAACTGTTTCAACAACAATAAACTACGCGTCGTCGACTATTTTTAACTTATTTCACCATGAAAAAGACGTAGGGAATTTTTATAATTTATTAAAGTGCTCTTCTGAGATTAGTTGTAGTTTTCTTTAAGTGTGAAGCCAGGATAATTTGATTTTGTTACATTTATAAAAAATATAAATATTAAAAAAAAAATTAGCTTAAGCTTGTTTTGAATTCCTAAAAATCATTTCTGGCGAAATATTTCCATACCATTTTTTTTTTATATATATGTGTGAACTGTAATGTCTATAATGTAATAATAACAATTGATTGAAAAAGAACTCAATTGATGCTTTCGTCATTTGACATTTGGCACATTTGTAGTTTGTTTATTTTTAGCTACTTAGTGCAAACAGCAGTCTGCATAAACACAATGACAATTTATGGGCAGCGACATTTTCATTGCTTGGCCTGCGTCAGAGTTGGCTACAAAAAAAAACAAAATGATGGCGGAAAAGAAGTAAATGCCGTTAGAAAAAAATCCACCTGTTGTCAGAGTCAAGGACGGCTCGCTTTCGTCACAGCTCAATGTCGCAAGCTTACTCACACACAGGCAAACATGACGCAGGCGCACTGCTAAGTATGCTATGAAATTTCATATTCATTCATAAAAATGACCGGGAAACTTTACGCAAACAACCATTTTGGGGTGGGTGAGTATCGCATAGCAAAAGCGGCTAAAAGCCCAAAAACCGGCACTTTTTAGCTCCATCGATTTTCAAGAAAGAAAAAATACCGAAAATGAGGGGAGAGTGTGAAAGTTTGATCTCTCTCTCTCACTGAGTCGCCCCTTGACTTTGAGTTGAGTTGAGTTGAAGAAACAGCGACTGCACATTGAATATGGTGGAGCACAACCAAACAAAGCTTGTCGCATTGCTGGGACGCCTTCGAAACCGGTGCACATTTATCATTGCGGCAGTCAGTCAAGCAGGCAGCCACAGTCAGAGTCAGAGACAGAGCCAGAGCCAACCAGCCAACCCGATTTGTTCAAGTCTCGACACGAAGGCGTTCAAAATTAAAAGTCGCTCGACTGCAACAACAACAACAACAACATTAGCACCATTGAAGCGATTGCATTGCGCAAATGCGAATGATATTAAAATGAAAAGTTTGCCAAGTAATAAACTGATAAAGAGGCGACGTCTACGCCGTCTGACGGCATCATATCGCAAAGGTAACTTATTAAACAACATGGCGCTGAATGTTAATTACCTATAAGTCCAATCGTATACCATAACTATTTAATAAAGTTTGTCACATATACAAATTTCTAAATTAAATGAAAGTCTAGACATTAATCATTTGCCACTTGAAATTATTTTGTCTCAAAAACATTATTAAAACAAAAACAAGTTCACAGAATATTCATATATGAATAGAAAATATATAGAAATATACTAAAAATACTATGAATTAAAATATAATTTACTTAATATTATTATTTTTTAGTTTCATTTCAACTTTTAATTTACTTAGAAGCTGGATTTGTATTTATTTATATTGAATTAATTTGAAATGCTTTTGAATCCTTGGAGTCTCAAAGTGCACTCCGTCTTCGACTTGTTCAAAGATGATTTCATTTATTGCAAATAAAAGCTAAACAAAATGCACGCACAAAAAAAAAAGGAAGAAGGAAAGAAACAAAAATGAAGCAAGCCAGCTTGTTGTTGGTATTGTAGGCTGGCACGTTGCAGGCAGATAAATGTAAATTATTATGTCGTAAATTTGTTGACTGCCATGTTGGCCAGGCTCTTCTGACAAGGGGCTCCAACAATGCGCCAGGCGTCGATTTGCAAGGAATTCAAAAAAAAAAATAAAAATTTATATATATAATAAAATAAAAAGCCAAAAAATGGCTTATAAAATGGCTTGATTGAGTCTGTGCTTCACGCTTTTGCATAATGCGCATAAAAGAAATAAAATACATTTATTTTTAATAACAAAAACACAAAATCAAACTTTGCTTGGGCGAACCGGATGCGATAGGCGTGCAACAGCAGTCGGCAACAAGCGGCTTTGTGCTTGATTTATTTGAGCCGGCACACGACCAGGCGACGACCACGTCAATGCTGAAACAAAAAACAATCCAAAACACGCCGGGCGACAAATAACACGCAGAAAAGTGCAAGTTACGCTCAGAATATGGCTTTAAAACTTAAACGTGGGCCAAATAGTCAACGAGGCGTTCTTGTGGCTTGTAGCGCGTGCCAACTAAACGCCCAGGCGCAAAGCACACACACACACACACTCACAACATACAGATTCTTAAACATATTTGCGCAAAGATTTTCTTTAAACGCTGCCCTTGAACTCAGTCGCAAGGCTGCAGTTGACCGACATTTTGGCGGTGCGCAGGTGGGTGGACAATATGGACGGCCGGCTTTCCAAACTGTCTCGTGTGCAAAGTGAAGTGTCTGTGTGTGCGATTATGTTGTTATTTGTTTGTGGAAAGGAAACAAACATAAAAACAAGTACAATTGCTTGACTAGAATATATCCTAACATACCTTTTTGGTTTAGCCCACTAAAAAAAGAATCAATATGCAAAACCTTTACACCTAAAAAGCTTAGAATCTTGTCACTTAATTTATAAGTTATAATGTTATATATACATACATATATACATTCATATATATATGTATACATACTTCAAAAGCTTTTTTGTAAATGTTTTTTATATTTTTTTTGGTTCCTGTTTTAAGGAAGTAACGTGGAATACTTTTTATCAGATTATAAAATATGAAACCATTAAAAAATACAAAAATTATTATTAAAATCTCCAATATATGATTTCTTTCTTGAGTTTTGGATAATAATGTTAATGAATACAAGAAACATACGTGGTATATTAACCAAATGTCACTTTCTCAAATCCAAGCTTTCAATTTGTTAAGGATCTGTGATCGATGCATTCACAAATTGAAATTGGAAATGTTTATTACTACAGGGTATCAAAAAAAAAAAATATCACCGGCACAAGCACAACAAACAACCCCCGCAAAAAAAAATTTGCGACCAGACGCGACGACGACGCGGCGTCAAACAAACTTCAACGCAAACGTCCCCTACACTTGTCGATGCTAAGCGAGAGAAAGAGCACGCAAAAGTTCTCATACCACAAACGTAACTGTATGTGTGTGTATGTGGAGGTGGTGTGGAGGATTGCGTTGGAGATGCTGTGTAGTGGTGCCGATGATGGTGGTGCTGGTGACGTGAGCGGGTCGCGTGCCGCTTTTGTCCTACACACGGATTGAACGAGGGGTCAGTCAACTGAATTGACTTGAACCTGAGCTGAGCTGAGCTGATCAAGCTCCAAAAACAGATCGAAAGAGAAGCTAGTAGACAGTAGACAGTCGACTGGAGGCGTCCATTTAGTCAGCCACGCGACTCAGTTGCCAAATTGGTTAGCCAAGTGGGCTGCCCACTTAATAAGTACGCTGTTTGCGCCATTTAGTGTGTTTTTGTTGTTGTTATTGTTTTTGTTTTTATGTTTGGGGGTGTGTGAAAAGTCACTTCGCACTTGAAATGCATTCTAAATTATTGCACATAAATTTCGAGCGCTTTCTTTCTCTCTTTCTCACACGCCCACCTCAGAATAACGGACGGGAAAAACTATGGATATGGTTTTCATGGCAACCATAACGACCGATCGCCTTTAATTTAATTAGTTGCGCGTGCGACGACGAGACGCGAGATCTTCTTCAGGTTGCATGCCCCAGTGGGCAACCGGGTTTGCTTGTCTTGTTATTTATGCGTCGCCTTCTTTATGGCTTCCCATATAAATTCTC
Source organism: Scaptomyza reducta (assembly GCA_035044485.1). Taxonomy (NCBI): domain Eukaryota; kingdom Metazoa; phylum Arthropoda; class Insecta; order Diptera; family Drosophilidae; genus Scaptomyza; species Scaptomyza reducta. The sequence continues at coordinate 134,053 of JAWNNV010001381.1, read as the reverse complement.
ATTTGGCTTGTCATCATTTTGTTGTGGTTTTCGGGTGCAGTTTCACTGCTCTGCGATCTGTGATCTTGCTTTTCGCTCTTCGCTCGAGGCCATAAACTATGCGGTTAGACTTTAAGAACTAAACTAAACCGTTTTTGTCTACATAAACATTTTCATAATTTCATGTGCAACAATGTTATTTGCTTCTAAAAACATATGCAACAATAAATGCACTTACATTTTATAAAGAATATATATTTTTTCTTGTTGTTCTTCTATATAAATATTTTTTTTTGTACACTTGACAAGTGTATATGTATTGATTTTAATAAGTATAACGCATACATATTTTATTATTTTATTTTCAAGAGTATTTTAAATTTTTGGCATGCTAAATATAGATTTCATTACTTGTTTGTTTTTCAATTTCTCTTTAATAGTTTGCCTGTAAATATTCTTGTCAATTATTTAAAATTCTGTATCTAAGTGCCCAACTATTTTAAGTACAATTTGACAGCATTTTTCGTTTATAGTTATGCAAAACAATTTTGTTTTATAAATTATGTGCTTTATTTAATATTTTTACTACATAGTTTAATGTGCAAAGTGATATTTAATAACATTTCTTAATGTTTAAGCACATTTATAATATAATGTTTTTAATTCTGTACTTAGTTGCCCAATTGTAATACATAAAGTTTATGATCTGTGCAAGTTGTCTGTCGCTTATAGTTTTATATGCTACAATGTTTTCATACTACAACTGTTTAATGGATGCATAAATAATGTCTTGCAAATTCTCAAATGTTTAGCTGTAAAATGCAACATTTCGTTTTTGAGTAACACCTTGATCATCTGATTTTATGTACTCCATATAGCACAGATCGTAAACTTATTATTATTTGCAAAAATTTATGTTTAACGCAAGTCGGAAAAAAATTCATTTAATGTCCTTTTAATTATTAAAAAATTAATAATATGGTACTAAAAATTATCTTAACATTTTTTACTCTTGTCATGATTTGTTGTCACAAGATTTTTTTTTGTTATGAAACTTTTCATGCTATCAGTCTTTTTATACCCTTAACCCATTGTAAAAAGGGTATAATGTTTTTGTGCAAAAGTATGTAACAGGCAGAAGGAAGCATCTCCGACCCCATAAAGTATATATATTCTTGATCAGCATCAACAGCCGAGTCGATCCGTCTGTCCGTCCGTCCGTCCGTCCGTCTGTCCGTCCGTATGTATGAACGCGTCGATCTCAGAGACTATAAGAGCTAGAGACTCCAGATTTGGTATATAAGCTCGCCTAATCCCTAGGCAGTACAAGTTTATTTTCAATTTTCGATAACTCTTCCCGTTTCCGATATACACATGTGATCGATAACAACAAAATCTTGAATTTGGAAAACTGTTTGATGCAGTTTGAAAGATTAGACTAAATATTGACTATCTGTGAAAATTTTATTGAAATTGGTTGAGAAACACTGGAGATATGGAGTATTGAAGTTTAGAAAGTATGATAAATATGATTAGTATACACACACATACTTGCAAGCAGTGACTGTACGCGTGAAGTATAGGGTTAAGGCTATAGTCTAGTCGGGATTTCTCGACTAGGACCTTCTTACTTGTTTTATATTTAATTTGTGCGTTAAACATTGTTCTGTATTTTTCTCTTTCTGCAAGTCATTCACTTTAATAAATCAAGTATATAATAATAATTATGTTGTCTATTTATGAGGTAGCTAGCCTTGTAAGCCATATTAATCTATTTTGCAGCCATATTAACAAAACCTAGACAGGAAATTGAATGAATAATAATGAATGAAGCAAAGAACTAGCCAACCAAGAGCAAGCAGTTGACCAGGTCAGAAAAAGCTGCTCAACAGCGCAGCAGCGGATCATGGCTTGGATCTCTAGCCAACTATAAATCGAAGTATCTGCTTTTTGGATTTTGTACTTTGTTGTTGTTGTTGTTATTGTTGTGCCTTATGTAATGGTCGCCCACCCGTAAAATGTCTTTTGCTGTAATAATTTATTATCACATTTACGGCTTGGCAAAGGCACAGCAATTAATAGTGTTGTGAGACGAGGCAAGAAACAAAATAATTAAATGAATGAATGAATCAAAGCAACAGACAGACAGCTGGCTGTGACACTGACAAGGCAAATGTCATAGCCACAGTCAATCCAACCAAAAGCAGCAGAATCATCAATGAAAACAAGCAGCTTCTAGCCAAGTATCTGCGTGTATCTAACTGTGTGTGTGTGTTGGCGTCGCAAAAGGCAATCGGTAGCTTTTGACTGGCAAAGCGTTTGGCAATGCACAAATCGAATTAGCCGCAACATGGCGTACGACTGCTGTTGTTAGAGAGTAAGACAGAGAGAGAGAGGGAGAGAGAGACAGATTTTGCTGCTGAGCTGCGTATCTTACAGATACAACTTGGTGTGTGTGTGGTGTGTGGGTTGCGGTCAGTGCGTAGGCAGTTGCTGGCTTCAGCACCCTGTATCTGCATACGTATCTACGACGCAGCATAATAAAATTCAACAATTTATTGCAGTTGCCGCTTTAATTTGTTGTTGTCGGCCAAAAAGTTGAAAAAGAAAAAAGAAACACGCAGATTTTCATTCACAAAACGGCGGCTGTTGTATGCAAATTGACCGCTGGCTTTAACTTTGTGTCGCAGTCGTCGCCAGCGTCGGCGTCGGCGTCAACTGCAACACACTTGGCAAGCGATGTTCAGTGATTGCAACAGCGACAACAAACCACAACAGCAGCAAAAACTAAGCCGCACCATCAATGAACGAAACTGTGCCCAGTGCACGGGCCTACGTGTCGGCTACGTATTGGCATAAATTATATTATTATATATACGCTTGGCAGTTAAAGAGCATTACGATTATCAGATGAATAGTATATATTTCGCTATTGTTATTGATATAGGAGTTCTTGGTTGAGCAGTCGGATAAATCCTTAATTTAATTTAATTTATTAATTAATTTAATTAATTTCTTAATAATAGATTTTCGAATCTATGGAGTTAGTCTTTGATTGCAGGTTTGCTAATAGATGGCAGTCCATTTTTAAAAATATCTATACCTTCAAAACATATATAATTTGTTTATGTAATAAATCTTAGCTCAGAATATAATTATAAAAAATTTCATAAACAATTTTATATATATTTTTACTGTACACAAATAAATAGTAAAGAGTTTTTTTGTATCCGTTTTTTTGCCTTTTTCCAAACATATTTAATTCAAAAATCGTAGCTTATATCTTTTAAATCTTTGCTTTTATAAAGAGTATTGCAACTTCGTTGGCTTTTAGTTTGGTCTCGACGTCGCATGTTGACTTTTGCATTTTACATTTTGCTTTTGCATTCACATTTATTTATTTAAAGCATTAAACAAAGACACAGACACACATGCTGTTGTGCACTCGTCGTCGTCTGCTGTTGCTGTTGTTGCTGGCGACATGCAACAAATGTTAGACATTCAATTTGTTGTTGACACTTCATTAGCAAAACCAAAATGAAAAACTGGGTTAAATGTTGCTAAAATTAAGCGACGCACAACAACGACACGAAGATGCGACCAAAAGTTGCAGCAAGCTGAAAACTTCGCAGAGCTGAAGCAGAAAAAAAATTTCCCTCAGCTTAGCCTAATAAAATCAACGAGCGGCATTTTGGGTATTCGGTTACAGTTTCGGGGCAGGGCACGCGACTCAGTTTGGGTTTTTATGAATGAAATAGTAAAACATCTGCGCCCACGTTGTGCGCCACATGATGACGATGATGAAATCATGAATGAATGCAATGGAATGAAACTGAATGAACGGAGCAAACAATGATCTGTGCACCCAGGTGCCAAAAGGGCACGAGACTCGTCTGTAGGACCGTGGGCAGCAAATGCAAATAGATGGCCATGGCTAAAAGTGTCGATAAAACACAACTTGGCTCTCGTCTCGTCTTTATGAGGCACGCATACCGGAACCGCATTAGCATCGTGTTGTTTGTGTGCTGAGGAAGACCGGAAAGTGCCTAAAACTTAAACTTTAGTGAATGCAAACAAATTAACTGTCAAATGCTTCGACATCATTTGATGCATTCAATGAATGACAAAAAACACATTTCGAAAACCTTTGTGTGTGAATGAAACTTATGCTTAAGCTTTTGTTTGAGTGCAGTGAAAACTCATGCTCAACGCTGGAATCAGCAGGCAGCTTAGTTTTCCATAGCACAATATCATATTTCAAAAAATTGTCAACGGCTGTCATTGTTTGCCATAGAAACTGTTCTAATATTTTTCAAGTCGTTAAAGTTTAGTTCATGGTGTCACGTATTGATCGAGGCCATTTAAAGTTAAATATTATGTGTTCCCATTTCGTCGGCGCTGCCGCTAAATTATCACCAAAAGCAGTTGGCATAAACCGACTTATTATGTAGCTCGATATTTGGAATAGTGGTATAATAAATTTCTTAGATTTTCATCAGTATTCTTTCAGAGAATCTAGTTTTAAAGTTTTATAAAATAAATTAAGCAGTTTTGGGGAATTTCTAAAGAAAGCTTTTATGGCTGAAGTTGATTAAAACATATAAAACTACTTTAAGCATAAATTTATATACAATTTTTACAGTTTATTTAATTTTGGCATATTTTAAACTATGGTGAATAATATTTGATAAATTTCGTCTAAGGTATAATTAAATATCTTAGTAAATTTAAATGCATATATAAATTTCCATGATTGTTTAGCATTTGTGAGTTGGTTTCTCTTAAGGTATTGCATTTTATAATCGCTTGAATTTTGAGGGAGTTTTGACTTAGGAAAGTTCTTCAAGTTGATTTTTTTGGATAGAGTTTTATCGTGAATTTCGCGTGAAAAATATATTATAAACTGGAAATGCAGCATTAATCTAGATCTCAAGCCATTACTTGTAAGGTATTGCTTTTGATACTCGGTTGAGTTTTGAGGGAGTTATGACTTCGAAAGTTTTGACCTACCTTCAAGTTGATTTTATATTGTGAATTTCGAGTGAAAATTATTTTATAAACTGTAAGTTTAGGCCATGACTTATAAGGTATCTTAAGAGCCTCTGTAAAAGGTGACACTTTTCTCAACTGGTTTTACTATCCAGTTCCAATAAAATTAAGCAATAAGCAGAACATTCTACAGCGACACATACCCTCAAGCATTATAAACATTTAGGTACAAACTTGATTAGAGAATGCTTTACACCTATGTATGTAAATTGTTATGTTGTTAAGCTGATTGCGACAAAAAAATTGTTTTTTTTTTGCAATGTTATGTTTTGCTTTGGCTTTCAAGTTGCTGTCAAGGCGCTGGCAATAACCAAATTCTCACACAGCTGGCGGGCATTACAACTTTATAGCTGGTAAACAGCACAATAAAACTACAACAACAACAACGGCAACCAGTGAACCACTAACCACAACCATGGCCAGGCTGACGTCATATGAGCGCATGCATAAAAGCAACAACGATGACATAAATTGCATTTGAATATTGGCCAACAGCAAAACAGCAAAAACAAACCATAACTGTGCCTCTCAACTCGGGCTCTGGTTTTTTTTTTTATTATTTTTTTAATACCCCTCGCTTGTCACGACGCAACAGCGGCTGCGGAGGCGGTGGTGGAGGAGGAGGAGGAACCGATTGCGGCGACGTCGTTGATCGATTTTTGGCATGAAAAGCGACAAAATTGCAGTTTTTGGCAGCGACTGCTGCGCTTGCGCCGAACTCGAAAGGTTGCCTCACTGCCAAAAAAGTGTAATACAACAAAGATAAAGTGCTTTGAACAGTGCCTTAAAATGAGATACCCTGTTAATAGCTCTAACGCATTCCATAAAACCTAAATGAAGGTTCACAATAAAAATGCAAATATATAAAAAACCTAAATGAAGCTTCTGAATAAAAATTCATATTTTGGTTAATTTAATATTTTACTTAAGCGAATTTTGCAACAGCTTTATATAGGAATGAAATGAAAAATCAAACATATTGAGCTATAGAGAAAATTAAATACTTATGGACTACTTATTAATGCTTGAAAATGACCAAAAAAAAAAAAAAAAAAAAGTTTCGTCTTGATAATTAGCTCTGGAAATTTTAGCAATGAATTAATAATGAATGATTCAAGTAATTAAATTTGTATTTTCCATTAAGAGGAAGATTAAAATATGTACCTTACAAATTAGTAAGCAGTTGCTTAAAATGGCTCTACACCTATGAATAGTAAAATATTTCTAGGTTGTTCGCTTTAAATTAAAATAAACTATACACTATAAGATAGATATAAGATAAGACTAGTGAAAAAAGCACATTTCTTGCCTTGGAAGCTTTTTAAAATTCAATTAAACCCTTTCTATCCATGTTTACTGGGTACAGCGTTTAAGAAAAAAACCCAAAAATACTGAAATACGTTTAATGAATGGGGCGCAGCACGACAACAACAACAGCAGCAGCAGCAGCAACAACATCCGCTGTTGACGTTGACTGCAGCGTCAGTTGTTATTTGATTTTGTCTTTTTTTTTTTTTTGATACTGCGCGTGGGCAGCTTCATTCATAACGAAAACGTTTTTTTTTAGCATTGAATGAGTTGCAGTTTTATAGCGCTTAGAGCTCAACGTTTTGGGCCAAATAACGGCACAATACAACGCCCGCTAGCTGCAGTCAGGCATGAGCGGAGTCCGAGGAGCAACTGAAGGAGTCAGAGCCAGGAGGAGCAAAAAAGTAGCAAGAAAATACAACGCGCTGATTGGAAGCCACCAAAAAGCGCGCTCTCTCGATGGCGATTTACATAAATCAGCTGCAAATTTGTTCCACTGTTCAAATGCACAAACAGTGTCACCAAGTGCGAGCGAGAGGTTCGAGGAAGTCACAGCAGCTTCCAGCGGCAGACAACAAGCCAAGAGCAACATTGGAGAGTGGGGGAGTTGGGGTGTCGGGGAGTGTGCAGTTGCCTCTACTTTCGTGTAGCCAAAGTCAACGCGTGTCGGCTTAGAAAAAATAAAATAAACTCACAGTTGTTGCAACTGGCGCATTTTCTTGTTGGTTTCTTTTCGTTTACTTCTTTTTTTTTTATTTATTTTATATTAGTTTATTTTTTTTTTGTTGTTGTTTGTTGCGGGGGCTGGCTGTAGCCCAAAGTAAGTAGCTTTGTGTACAATTTTGTTTTGGACTTTTGTTGGCTGCTGTCGTCAGGCTGCAAGTTCCAGATGCAGTTTGAAGTCGTTTTTACGATTTGGTGGCCTGATTGCAGTTGTTGTGTGCACGCGAGTGTGTGTGTGTGTGTGTGTGATTAGAGGATGTGCTGCACACAACATATAGCACATATGGGATCAGTATGTATGTTTGTCTAAAGTGCGGTTAGCTGTTGTTGTGGCTGTAAACGGTTTTTTGCTTTTGGTAATGGACCACTACCGAATGCGATTGTTTGGCTACGATTGTTTAATTAATGCATTTTGATTGCAATGCATTTGAACAATAAATGCAATCATTTCTCTTCTTTTTTTTTGTGCATGCGTCGCTTAGTTAACCTCTGGTATATTTGGTTTGATTTCCAGTCATACGTGGGTGCCTAGAAGTCAATGTGTGCTAAACTGTTGGTCGTGTGTCATCAATTCTATGCGGCATATATATTCTGAACGTCTGTCAGAACGATCTATGATAGCATGCAAATGTCAGTGTTTAAGTCAAATTTACTAAACTAACTATTCTACACTTCTTTATTACAATTTATTTAAATTTGATTTGTTTGACTTCAGATTATGTCATTTTGGTATCCCTGAAAATGTTTGAATTTTATTAAAAAAAAGTTATGAAAAGCTTTTCACATTTCGCGACTTCAACACATGTTCTAAATGACCACAAATAAATGATATAATCTTCTCTAATATAAATTGCAGTCTCTTTCTGAAATAGGACCAATTTGTTTGTGGTATACTAGTTTTTAAAAACGGGAATAGACAGAACTTGTCATAATTGAACATAAAACAATTAAGAAGGATCTAGTCGAGAAATTCCGACTAAGAAATACCCTGAATCCAATACATACTTAATTTAACTTCAATGCTACATATCTCCGGGGTTTCCTTGATGCTGATCAAGAATATATATACTTTATGGGGTCGGAGATTCTTCCTTCTGCCAGTTAAATACTTTTTCACAAAACGATTATACCAATTTTTTCCATTTTCAACAGGTTCAGGGTATAAAAATGAATAAGTTGTATGAATATACATATATATATATATATATATATATATTTATTTATATGGAAATCATGAAATCCTTTTCATAAATCGTTTGTGAATGTTTGAGTTTTGATTTTTTTCAAGCATATTTTCATTTATTACAAGCTTAACTCCCAGACTGTAAGCATTAGATTGACTATATTTACAGAATGCCCAACAGACTGAATAAAATACATGTGAAAGACCCGTACGTTTGTATATATATATATATATATTAAATGTATTAAGCGAGAGCACTTATCCCATTAGCAGCACTAATTAGCATGCTTTTCTGTTTGCGCAATCACAAATCGTCGCATCTTTCAACATTGACAGCAGACAGAATTTGGCTTTGTGTTAACGATATCTACACCCAGCAGGGGGGAAAAAAATAGAAGGAATACAAAAAAAAAAAAACAAAAGTAAAGCAAAATAGAAATCTTGGCAAGCAGCGTCGAAATCTTTTGCTCCACAATCAACTCAAAAAAAAAAAACCCCCTTTTCGACATCTGTTTGTATGTGAGTGTTTTGTGTATGGGGAAAGCAGGCATAAATCTTTGGACACGTACACTTGAAATTGTCAATTGGCGACAGCAGGAGCTCTGTTTGTGTGAGTGTGGATCGGTAAGGTGGTAGGGAGAAGATTTTTGGCCGTTCCGTACGAGCCAAAGCGCTTCGAACCATGTCGATCTTTGGCGCGCATGAGCTCATTAGAAAATATGCGCGTAATTTGTGTGTATCTCAATATTTCTATTTATGTATTTTTGATGTTTGCTGCCTTTGCGCTTGCTGCTTCATTAAAATATGTCAAGTGGCATGGCGGCAGCCAACAACAGCCAACGCAATGGGAAACGCACTTGAAAACATAGCTACCACCGTTGACCATTGACCAATCAAATCTTACCAATCTCACAAAAGTAACAACAACAACAAACACTTTTGTGGCGGCTCTTCCAAAGCGGCTCTAAAAAAGGTAAAACGCCAAAATATCAACTGAGTGGGTCGAAAGCTGCGCGCGCGTTACGCCCACCAAGAAAACTGGCTAGAAAAGCAATAACAATAAACTTCAAATCACGCAACAACAACAACAACATGAGTGTATAACATTAACAACAACAGCAACAACAACAGCAGCAAACATCAAACAGAACAATAAACAGCATAAAGTTGATGTAAATTATTTGACTACCAAATTTAGTTGGAAATCTTGGGAACTGCCTGTGACTGGCCCCTCTTCTTCTTCTCTGTTTGATATACTATGTATGAAAATACACTTGCCAAAACTTTTTGAGTCTTATGAGTAAAGTTATTAAGCAAGGAAAACAAGGAAAAAAAAAAAAAAGAAGTAGTAACAAATTAAAATTCTGTAATTTGGTTTCCTTAAAAATTCAAACAAAATTTCACGAAACTTTCAAGCTTCGTATAAATATTAACCTCTATTTTTGAATTGTTTAAGTGTTTGGTAGTCAGAATGTTCAGTAATTAAGTTAAAAGACAGAAGAGAAATCATAAAAAATCATACAAAACAAAAATCGTCGATTGAATCAAATGATATTGTTATGCTAATGCTATTAAACATATTCTTAATAGAATATAAAAAGTTATTCTCTGGCTTAAAGATTTCTTATTAAATATTTATAGAGCTTGGTTTGGATTTACATTGAATAATACATTTTCTTTTTTTGTAATAAAAAATGAACAAAAAATATTAATTATTAAATTTTGATATTTATGTTTTTCACTTAGAATTATATATATATGAAATTTTGATTTGTATATACTCCGATTATTTAAACACAAATTGAATAAGAAGAGCATCGGATATTCGTTGTAGTTTTCAATGTCATTTGTCATATTTATAAACCATCTCTTTGGCCAAGAGTCCATGATGTTGAGCGGCTCTTCAGTGAAGCCGCGAAACGAACGGACTTTTTGAGCAGTGACTGACATTTCGCCTCAAATCTCAAAATGTCAGACTACGAATCCAAATCTGACTCTTACTGCGACTCAGACTGTGGCATGACAGTTCAAATGTGCATGAGACCATTTTGTTGATTGTGCCATTTTTGGCATGATTGTGGGTGGCTTGGGTGTTTGGTGGGGAGGGATATATAAGCACTGTATGAATATCCATTGAGCTTGTCAAGACGGGGCCAAGAGCGTGATAAAGTGCAGCGCTCAGTCCTTAGTGAGTTTGTTTGGATTTTACACATTTGAAGCGCCCTGGGAAAAAGCAAAAGAGCGGCACAGAGACAGAAAGAGAGCCTTGAAGCGTATGTTTGCGGTTTGTTGTTGCTGTTGTCGTACCGGAAACCCGCTGCGACAGCCTATAATTTGCAAATTAAATTTGCAACACACGCCAACATGTGACCCCAAAAACGTACTACAAAATGTTATAAATAATATGCAGTTGCCAAGTTGCCAGTTGTTGTTTGTTGCCAGTTACCAGTTGCAAGTTGGTAGTTGCAAGTAGGTGGTGTTCGTTTTTGGTGGCTTACCTTAAACTAGAAATGTACAACTTATGAATGGAGCTCGACTCGGCTCATGAATGAATTTAGCTCGGGCTGGGCTCCAATTCCGTCTCTGGCTTTCATGTTCGATTTGTAGTTGGCAATTTTTTATGCAAATCCGAATATAATTTTTTTGCGGTTTTATATTTGATTTGATTTTATTTGCATTTGCAAATGAAAATCAAACAAACTTCAATGTAGTTTATGCGCTGCTTGTTTTTAATGATTGTTTGCGGTTTACAAATTTGTTTTTTTACTTTTGAGTTTGGCTTTGCCGCGTGGGTTGCTACCAAGTTGCTAACAAACGACGGCGCCAACAGGTTAAAGCCGACTGCGTGGGCGCATCTTCAGTCTCAGATGTTTATCTGGAGTATCTACAAAACACACAGACTACGTTTATCAATGATGATCTGAAATCATTCATATTTCAAGTCGAAACTTGACCCATTCATTCGGAAAGTTGTTTTGATTTTAATTGAACATATAGTTAATTAATTGTAATCATAAAACGTATGCTAATGTGGCAAATGAACTATATATATATATATATATTCTAAACTTTCAAACACTTATTTTTGCTTTTATTTTTATTATATATTTTATTTTCATTTATTGTTCATAATACTTTTAGATAGCTCAGCTTTTGAAGAATAAGAATATCGCTGGGACAATTTCTTAAATGCTTCTTGTAGCTTTCATAAGTTATCGCAGCTTAAATGCAACTCAAAACTGCTTTCAAGTGCTTTAAGTAGATAAGTATGTATAAGTATATTGCAAGGTTCGCAGCTTCTGTATCTTGACACCCACGCATTTACACAAATAAACAGAGACACTCGTATGTAAGAAAAGTGGTTTGGTCCACAACCAACTTTTGGCCTCTGAGCTATGGCTTTATTTTTAGCCATATGATGCCAAAGTGGCGTTCACTTTGAAATCCGTTAAAACGACACAAATTATAACTTAAGCAAAGTTAAATGCAAACCACAAAAACCAAAATCTACCCACGTACTGCGGTTTTCTGATATAAAACACATTTGATTTAATTCGATCGGGCTAGTCTCGGACATAGAGACAAAGTCTGGCCAAAACACTGGCGCCAGTTTCATATCTCATGCAAGCAGGTGACAATGCAAAATACAAAAAGAAAAAAATGAATATATATATTTGATAATATAGCAACATTTGTATATGGAAAGTCGCTCATCAGATCCATTCATGGCACACTTTTCCAACCCACACACATTAATGATAATAAACTTTGAACCACTGCGGTTCAGATTTATGAGCTAGTTAAGTTCATTATGGTGGTTCCTGCCTGTGTGATGAACTGTGACAAATCTCTGCCAGTTTGGCAACTCTCCCCAACGCAATTCATCAGCTGGGTTTGTGCCACCAACAAAGTATTGAGCCCGGCAGCAAACGTCATTCAACATTTGCCATGTAAATGGCAATTAAGTTGCCCGCAACTGCGTCTCGTGAGGTCTTGTGAACTTCTGAACTGCAGACAAAGCCACGGCCAAAGGCAAAAGGAAGCACAGAGATTGTTTTGCCAGAGACAGGTAACAGTGTTGCCAATTTTGCAATTTTTTCATTTACGGTAAAATACAGCTAACTTAAGTGTTATTGCCATTTTTAACTAAGTCTGCAATTTTTGCTACTTTTTTTATGTCGAAATATGTGTACCCCTTATAAGATAGCAGTTCCAAAATACTTAAGATGTTTTAGCCGCTATTTTCACGATTATTTATATAAAGTATTGATCAGCTACATCCTTTTTTTAATGTATGTGATTTAAATACTTGCAAATGCCTTAAATAACAATTGAAGACAACATTTTTTAGTACATTTTTTGTAATTTCACTTAATATTGCTTCTAATTATAAAGCGATAGTTTATTATTTGCTAAAAATATATAATATGGTTCCACATAAAATTATATTTTACTTTTTTGTATTCACTTTCATCATGTGTTACTCAAATTCACTCTAAAATATAGAAAGAAAACTGATCAAATTATACTTCAGCCCTAGCCATTATTTGGCTTCTCAAAAGTTGGCAACACTGACAGCCGAATGCACATCACAGTGCAATCTTCGAGGAAGTCTAGGCCAATGTTGCAGTTTACTCAGCTCATTTCCATTTGAGCAAGAGGTCTCTCTGTCTCCCTCTGATATTCAGTCTTTGCTCTCACTCGCTCGCTCTGCAATTAATCGCCGCTCAACTGGCGCACTGATTGCAATTAATCTTCATTAAAGCTGCGGCAACGTCTGGCAATCAACGGTTATAGAGGGTGAAGTAGGAAAGGGAGGGGAAGGGACGGAACGGAACGGAACGGGGTGTAACTGACAACGATGTCCTTTGGCCCAAAGTGTTTGACATGGGCCAAAGCGAAGCACGCTTAGATCCTTACAAACCAATTTGGTGATCATTCGTGAGGTGTTGTTGTCAGCAAACAACAGCAACTGAAAGCAACGACAGCAACTACAACAACAACGTTCAAGTGACCGCACAGCAATCACCTTAATTAAACATTAGGCAAGCCTCAATGGCTTGGCAGACAGTAGTCGACTTGGAGCTTGGAGCTTGGAACTCTGGTGTGGTCCATGTCAGCGATTTCCGTTGCACAAAAGGCGCAAAGGTTGCCCCAGCGCCGATTGTCGCCTTAATTTTCTTGCAGTTTTTCTTGGCAACGAACGACAGTTTGCTTCGTGTTGCTGCCAGTTGCAACGTTTGCCAGCTTGCCAGTTTGTTGCTGTGTCAAACGTGTTGTTGACAATCGCTGAAAGGCTTTGTGTGTGATTTTTCATTGGAAACGATCACCCAGCTTGATTTTTCCTTTCAGATATAGTACACATATAAAACGGGTCACGTTATTAATTGGTAAAACCTTTTGCGAGAGCGACTCAGAGATTTATGAATATTGATTGCAACTGAAGTGCAACAGAATGTGGCCATGGTCTGTCTATCTGTCTGCCCTTGTTGTCTCTTGAGATTGAGTCAGCTTCCTGTCGATTAGGGTCAGTCAGCTGTGTGTGACTACTGTGACTGCAATTTCTGCTGCTGCTGTCGAGCGGTCAGCTGGGGTCATTTCCTGGCTAATTACTAGCTTTGCCATGAGAGCGACAACGTATTTACTTTTTTCTGTTTGTATGTATTGTATTTGTATTTTGTACTTGTGCTGTTTTTTTTTTGTGCTGCTCCATTCGGCAATTAAGCGCCGTCGCGTATTTATGATATTAATTAATTAAGGCAATTTGTGTGCATCTGGGAAATATGAGTACTTAACAGCACAATTCGACGGTCTTGTCTTGCTTTTAAGGGGCAAAAACAATAATCCGAATCAGAATCACAATCAGAGTAGCAACTGTAGCAAGGTTACAGAATAACTCAGCTTGAGATTCAATTTCGTGTGACCTTAGTAATTGCGATCTAAATCGAAAAAAAAAAATATATATTCTTTGCTGAACATTATGAGAAAATGTTGAAGTAGAAAGAATTGAAAAATAAGTGAGAAAAGAGTTCGACTGATAGAAACCTCAACAAAGTAGAAAAACATATATAAATTGTTCCCACTATTGCTGTTGAATACGTTGTTAGCTGGAAATAGCTTTTTTTCTACGGATAGATCTGATATTCATTTTCAATTGGCTTAATTGTGCAAACGTTCTGATTGTAAATAATCTAAAGTTCTGTATAACTATTTTATTAATTATTAAATGCGGAGTTATCTTATTAACGTTTTGGAATATTCAAATATTTGAATTGTACTTATGATTTTTTGTTTTGATTATACAAAAGATGAACAATTTTCAAGTTTTCAATTTTTATATTTATACCCTTAACCCATTGAAAATGGGTAAAAAGGGTATAATGGTTTTGTGCAAAAGTATGTAACAGGCAGAAGGAAGCATCTCCGACCCCATAAAGTATATATATTCTTAATCAGCATCAACAGCCGAATCGATATAGCCATGTCCGTCTGTCCGTCCGTCCGTCCGTCCGTCCGTCCGTCCGTATGTATGAACGCGTCGATCTCAGAGACTATAAGAGCTAGAGACTCCAGATTTGGTACATAAGCTCGCCTAATCCCTAGGCAGTACAAGTTTGTTTTAGATTTTCGATAACTCTTCCCGTTTCCGATATACACATGTAATCGATAACAACAAAATCTTGAATTTGGAAAATTTTTTGATGCAGTTTGAAAGATTAGACTAAATATTGACAATCTGTGTTTGTATTGAAATCGGTTGAGAAACACTGGAGATATGGAGTATTGAAGTTTAGAAAGTATGCACTATACGCGTATACATACATACACTCACACATACTTGCAAGCACTGACTGTATGCGTAATATTTGTGGTTAAGGGTATAGTCTAGTCGGGATTTCTCGACTAGAGCCTTCTTACTTGTTTTCTATAGATAGATCTGATATTCATTTTCAATTGGCTTAATTGTGCAAACGTTCTGATTGTAAATAATCTAAAGTTCTGTATAACTATTTTATTAATTATTAAATGCGGAGTTATCTTATTAACGTATCGGAATATTCAAATATTCGAATTGTACTTATGATTTTTTGTTTTGATTAAATAACAGATGAACAATTTTCTAGTTTTAAATAAATTTATATTCAACAAGTAAGAAGGCTCTAGTCGAGAAATCCCGACTAGACTATACCCTTAACCCTATAATTTACGCATACAGTCAGTGCTTGCAAGTATGTGTGAGTGTGTGTATGTATACGCGTATAGTGCATACCTCCTTAATTTTAATACTCCATATCTCCAGTGTTTCTCAACCGATTTTAATAAAATTTCACAGATTGTCATTATTTAGTCTAATCTTTCAAACTGCATCAAAAAGTTTTCCAAATTCAAGATTTTGTTGTTATCGATCACATGTGTATATCGGAAACGGGAAGAGTTATCGAGCGAGCTTATGTTCCAAATCTGGAGTCTCTAGCTCTTATAGTCTCTGAGATCGACGCGTTCATACATACGGACGGACGGACGGACAGACAGACATGGCTATATCGACTCGGCTGTTGATGCTGGTCAAGAATATATATACTTTATGGGGTCGGAGATGCTTGCTTCTCCCTGTTAAATACTTTTGCACAAAACCATTATACCCTTTTTACCCATTTTCAATGGGTTAAGGGTATAAAAATAATATTTTTTTTCTCTGGCTCTACATGTAATTTGTTCAATATGATAGTCAACATGAACAGTATTATATCTTTGTTTTATAGGTTATTTCCACATTTTGTGTATCAACCAAAACACATGTTGAAGAAGATATGTATAAAGTAAAGTTTACTTATATATTTGAAATCGAAGATCAAAAGAATGTATTTACTATCTAATAAACCGATGTATTGAATAAGTTGAAATTATACATTAAAAATGGGTAACTAAACCCAAAAACATTTGTATGCCCATTTTATTTGACTATAATATAGGTTTGGACTATTATAAGTTATTGAGGTATGTGTTTATATATATAAATTTAAGACAATGATTAGCAGGTTTGACGACATGTAATCAAGAAGCATTTTTTTCACAAACTATAAATCGGCAATAAACTATTTGAGACCAATTAGTAGAAACGTCACCAACAAATAGTATACAATTGTTTTAAAATTGTATTATTAGAAGTAAAGTAAGTCGAGTAACACATATAATTCAATTAAAATGCTGTAAACAGTTGACATGCAGTTGATCATATTCAATGCACATTTCAAATTCGATCTGTCCGCGATGATAAAAAAGTCGCAACATTGACACAGTTTGGGTGGTCTTGGCGCTGAACTTAATTTTGGCATACAAACGCAAAGTCGAACGGCGAACGGACCAAACCTCGAAACGGCAGACGGTGTAATCGATGGAACGTGTGACGACTATATCGTCCGTTGCATGTTGCATTCACAAGTGGCCTTTACGAAGCGAAAGAGAGGAAGAGGGAGTGGGAGAGGGAGAAGGTAGACAGGAGGATGTAGAGGGGCTCGCCAAGAGCTGGGACAACACCTGTTGCCCATTGCCATGGCAAGAAAACGAAAGGGCGCTGGTGTCCAATGTGCTGCATCATTTGCAAATTCAATTTCAAGTTTTTGGCAACGTTTCAAAAATAGAGGGAGAAAGAGACAAAAACATTGACACTTTAAGACGGCGCCATTCAGAAAATTACACACGAACGGCATTAAAGTGCGCAAAACATGTATATTTATTAACCCATTACACACAAACAGCTCCAAAGTAAGCTGTGCGAGAGGTGGTGTAAAATACACACAACTCTGGCTGTCATAGATTAATTTTGGCAATTTATTGCCGCACTACGATCATTTTGAGTAACTGCACCATGGTGCCATGGTGCATGGGAGATCGGCCCCTTGACGCCAGCAAACATCGCCTGTCGCCAGAGAATTATGCAATGAGACAGCCAAAATATGTGCGAGGCGCCACAAAATGCAAAGAGACTAACAACTTGGTTTATGAAACTTGCATTAGCCAAATTTGATTAGTTTGAGTATATGGAATCTAGCACCAATTCTGTCCTTTCATTCGAAATCTAAAACAATGTATGACTGATATTTATTTCATATTATCTATGCTCAAGTTTAGTGTTGAAATCAAACAACGCAGTTAGGAACAACTGCAAAATATATTTAAAAGTTACGAAATCAAATTTAGATATTTACTCAAATCGAAAAATTCAAGCACTTAAATTAAATATAAAATAAGAAATTGGTTTGAATTTATGTAAATTATAAGTATTGCTAAGATATGTTAACGTTATTATTATTTTTTACTCCTGCAATGGTGCTACACGAACAGCATATAATTTGGACAAATGAAATCAAATTTCTAATAGTCAATTATTTCTGGTTATTAGGGCATTACGAATTCGACTTGAACTCCCTGCCAATGTTGGCAGCATGCGTATCTGGCAGATAAAATTATGAGTACGTTCGCGCCACTCGCCTATGACAACAATTCACACTCGACTGGAGGTAATTATTAATTAAATGTTGCACTTGCATGGGGGTCTGTTGCACATATACTTGTTGTTACATCGAGGAGATTGAATGAATGACTCACCTGTTCCATTGCTGCCAAACCAAAGGGCCACGAGGTCCTCGCTTGGCGGCGTGGGATGATAATGATTGCCGTACAAATACGGATTCGGGTAGTCCAACAATACGCGACGCGATGCAGGTGATGTAGTCTCAGCTGTTTTGGGGGAAACAAGGACTTAAGTAATGCAGTTGCAATTGCACGTTCCACTCAGAACGAAATATATGCTCAAGAATTTCAAAAATCGCACATACTAAATATAGTCCAGAGCAAGTGTTAAATGAAAGCTAATTTTTTCAAAGTTTTCTGTGCAAGTTTTGTGTTAACCAAAATGTATTTCTGGTTATGAGATAGTACAAAATTTTGTGGCGATTTTTCATAATTCTAGCTCATAACTATTTCCAAGTTCATAAGTATTTCCAAGTGCAGTCCACTTGTTGGCTGAACTTACCCTGCGCTAATTGGGCGGCATACTCCGATGCTTTTTGCAGATTGATGCGTGGGCGCGGTTTAGCGAGTTGTTGTTGTTGCTGCTGCTGTAGTTGCTGTTGATGCTGTTGTAATTGTTGTTGTTGCTGTTGTTGCTCCTGGGTGGGATTAGTAGCGTTCTGATTTGCTGCCGCTGCGGCAGCCGCTGAAGAGTCCAGCAACAGTTGTTGCACTTGTAAAATATCCACGTACTCGTCCAATTCCTCCTTGCCCTGATGCTGCAAATAGCTTGAGGCTGCCTGAGGGCCTGCGAT
The DNA here is from genome assembly GCA_035044485.1 of Scaptomyza reducta. Classification (NCBI taxonomy): domain Eukaryota; kingdom Metazoa; phylum Arthropoda; class Insecta; order Diptera; family Drosophilidae; genus Scaptomyza; species Scaptomyza reducta. The sequence goes on along the minus strand of JAWNNV010001381.1, from coordinate 115,483 downwards.
GTTGCTGTTGCTGCTGCTGTTGTAGTAGCTGAACGTGGGTGCCACAAGGGGCGGTGGTGGTGGAAGTGGTGCAGCAAACTGCAAGGGATTGCGATTCACGGGCGTTGTCGGTGTATTGAGTGAATCCTGTGCAGCAGTTGAAATAGTTGCCACAAGACTCAAACCATTCGTACACTCTAATGCCGATGTGGGCTGAGCGACACTTGCAATCAATGGTGGTGGCTGTATTGGTAGTAGGGGTGGTGGTGGTGGTGGTGATGGCGTCGCTGTGCTTGTGATCGTCACTGTGGCTGAGGAATGCTGCTGGCTGCTTATCACTTCATTCTGTCGCCTCATTGTCAGCAACATTTTTGTGACTTCTGTACGCGTTGTTGTCGAGTGAGAATGGTAATCGAATTGCAAATAAAATGGAACCAAACGAAAAATAATAAAAAGGAAAATGCATCAACAGAGTTGAACCCATTTGGAGTTTTTGGTTTTAGCTCCAGTATTTGATCACATTTTCACATTTGATTGAATTGATTTAAACTTTTGATAGGATTTTTTTGGTCACTTGATTCGAATTTGATGTCATTAATCAGTCTTTAAGTTTTTCATTTTATGTTAATCAACTGATTAATTGTTGCAGATATCTGTAAGATAAGAAGAAGAATATTATTAAAAAAAATATTTTCATTATTTTTTTTAATAAATAACGTCATAAAAATGAGAAAAACATTATAAATCTATATATAGCATTTAAAATTACCTTTCCTCAATTTTTTTTTTCATAAATTCATTTTGACTTTAATTTTTAGTTTCGCTAAAAGCTTTTCAGCTATTTTATAAAAAATACACAATTTGTTTTCACTACATTTAAATTGACCATAAAATCTTGTAATAATTAAGATAAATTTTTCTCAATATGCATATATACTTGTTGCGAAAAAATGTCGCTCAATTTGTAAAAAATGCCGACGGAAATATGTTTTCTTAAATTTATTTTCTTTAAATTATTTTTCTATTGTATTTTTTTTGCACATAAAAAGCTTTTGGCAACAACATTATTTATTTGAAATAATTTATATTTTTTATTTGCATTGTTGGTAACTTTTTTTTGTGAATTATTTTTGCAAAATTTTCCAATTTATTTTGTTTATTAGTTTTGAAGCGATTAACGCCGTCGCGGGCGGCAAAGTGAAAACGAAAGCAGCCGAGACGAGCTGGTGAGCCGTCAATACGCTACTGGCGCACGAGCGGTGAAAATTGAACATGAAAATGGAAAACTCGGCACTGCCACTGATGAAAATCGTATCAGCAGCAGCAGCAGCACAAATAAGACAGACAGACAGGCAAATCGGCTGCGTCGGCGTCAAACATCGGCAACGATACGAAATGCCCGAAAAGTGTTTGTCTCGCCAACAACAAACACAATGAAAAGTTGTATCAATGTAATTGTTATTTTATGTTTCGTTACATTATTACATATTAAGTATTTTCCTTAATGCTCTTAAGATGTTCTCCATTATCGACTTCTCTCTCTCTCTCTGTTGTGGGTGAGAGATGTATGAGATGAGAGTCGGAAAACCGGCATTTTCGATTTATTGTTTTGGAATAGGCGCCCATCGATGGCAGCTCCTGGCCAGCGTGTGAGTTAAGAGAGAAAGAGCAACAGTTAATCAAAGATACAGAGATGGGCTGGAGAAAGAGATGGACGGAGAGAGAGAGAGTGAGAGTGTATGTGTGTGGGTGCGATTGAGAAGTGTTCTAACAAATTGTCAACGAAACTTAACTCAAAGCTAATTAAGTGATGTACTCTTCCAAACATAATATGTCTCTCACATTCTCTCTCTCTAAACGATTCCTTTAGCTACTACGTAATAGTTTATTAAAACATATGGCAAATATATTGCTACAGCGTCATAAGCTGCTTATCTTTTGCTTTCACTTCTCGTGCTACTTGAAACATCGATTGATAATTGCCAATTATCGTTTGGTATGACGTTCACTGCGAGCAAGTTTTATCGAGCTCATCATGCGTATGAGTAATGCGAGGCATTAAGCATACGTCAATTAGTAACAGGTCGACAAATATGAGCTAAAATATATTTGTATTGCTCATTTAATATATATTTAAAATATATTTATTTAAAATATATTTATTTAAAATATATTTTAAATTAATTTCCCATGTTAGTTATATATTTTTTTAATTCAATACCTAAATAAAAATAAGATAAAATATTATTAAATTTTTTTCATTTAATATATATGGTATTATTTTTAAGTAAATATTTTAAGCTTTTCTAAAAAAATTTGCTTTTTTAAATGATTTAAGTTTTAAGATTTTTTTGAAATATATTCATTTTCTGTATCCTTAGGCTTTAGGCTTCAACGTTAGATTTTATCCTACCAATAAATCTAAATTATAATTAACATAGAAAAAAGAATCTTTATGATTGGAAGTATACTTAATTACGCATAACATTTTCGAATATAACATTTCGAAATTTGTGGAAAACTACTTTCGACTTAATTTTTGCTAATTGCCTAAAGCAACATAAGAAATTGTTTTTATGAAAAATATATCTGAACATTTAGTACATTTGACCTTTTGTTGGCTGAAATTCTGAGAATATGCAAAAGCTTGAAATGTGAATTTTAAAACCTTAGAGCTATATGCTAAATGTTAACACCCACAGCTAAAACAAGAGCAACAACACATAGCTATGGCAACAACAACCTGCGTCAGCAATTGGAGTTGCAGCCAATACCGAAAAAAAAAACAAACAACAACAAGTGGTATATATATAAGGACCCACATTTGACATTTAAAGGTCAAAGTTAAGTATCAATCAAAACGCGACAAGAACAAGATATTTGCGGCACCCAAAACAAAAGCAGCGACAACGCTTCACAACTGACAGCAGTAAGAGCAACAACACTAACAACAACATATCATATCGTAATAATCGCTTGAAAGAACAGAACAGGCAAAAATATGGCAACTGGCAGCCAGAGAGGCAAAAACAATTGAATCAAGCAAAACATTACCTTAAAACAAACATCAAGGATAACCGTGAATGAAGTAAATTTTCGGTGCTGGCATTTCAACTTGTTGATTCATGCCAGTTGGCATTTAGCCTGCTCCAACTCTCTGTTTGTGTGTTTTAGGCAAAGGATCTTTTTGAAGTAAACTCAGTTTGCCTTTGTTTTTATTTGAATTCAGGAATTTCACTAGAATCGCTCTTTATACATCTGAAAGAGCGGAAAAGGACAAGGCAAATACTTGCCTATGTTGCTAATAGATACGATTAAACGCCCACAATGCTGAAGCATAAATTGAGCAGTGTCCCTGGACGACAAAAAATGTACTTATAATAAGGTTATTAGCCAGTTACCCTATAAAGTGTTTAGCAACTTAATAAATCTATATTTCAGTTACCTTCAAATCTCAATCATCAATCTTCAAATTTGGTTTTTATCAATTTTCTTAAACTGATACGGCTTTATTTTCTGGACTCCTTGAAGTTCGTTATAAGGAAGCTTCAATGTGAATACATTCAATAACAAAAATAAATATTTTGTTATACTTTATTGTGTGGTAACTAACTCTATATATTTAAAAATAAAAAATTTTATTAATAAATTGAATTTATTTATTTTTTTTTTATGGTGGTTTTTGGTCCAAGTGTTTCTAGCTAATAAACAATGTTAGATACAAAATGCCCTATGGAAAATGTATTTTTCTGCATGTTGCACACAGTTAAAATTACAGATAAATCAGCATTTATTTAGCAATTTCCTCAGAATGAGAGAAAAAAGAGCAAACTAAGCTGAACAGGCTGAGCCTGCGGGAGTGCTTTTACCAGTGCACAAAAGTCCTAACAGAAAGAAACATATCTTTGGTATTTGTGGAAGTTGAATGGCACTTTGCCCTTTGCGGTTAGCTGACTGTTTGTCTCTGCCCCGTGTGTGGGTGTATGTGTTGCTATGACAGCAACTGTGAATTGGGTGTTGTGGGGGGTTAGAAAGTAACTTGATTCAACAGGCAAACAGGCGACCGGCAACTGTTGCTGTTGCTGTTGCCCTTGACTGTCATTTGCACACAAACAAAATGGCGGCAAATGGCGTTACACGAATAAATCCACATGAATGGAATGAATGAATGGAAATGCAAGCCATCAATGAAAAAAGCTTGCGCTGTGACGTCACACGGGGAATGACTCTCGTAAACCAAGCATGAGACGAGAGGAGAGTTGAGCAGAAGAGAGAGAAGGTAAGGAGAGCCGGCTTCCTCCCTGTTGACCGTTTCAACTTTGATATTTGTCGCAGCATTTGCGCATGTTTTTTTATTCTGTGTGCTTCAAATGTCAAACAGAAGCATAAAATGTTTCAGGAGCTGCTGCTCCTGTTGCACAAACTACATCTAATGTTGCACGCATGCAGTGTTAAGCCGAAGCCCACAATCTTAATTAATTAGTCGCAGATTTCGATATGTTGTTTGGCTGTTGCTGTCTCTGTTGCGGTTCCAAACATGACCTTTGACTTTTTGTGCCGCACGCGCGCTTTTTGACTCTTGACATTTTGCAAGTGTGGTATCTTTTTCCTGGAAGTATATGCCTGTATGTGTGTGGGTGCTTTTGCCAACATACGATGCTTCCTGGTCAAAACATCAGAACAAGCATAATGATGTTGCTTTTCGGTAGATAAACAACTTATTTAGCGGTTAAGTTAATTTTTTTTCTTAATTTTTGTAAATGAGGAGCAACATAAGCATATCCTGCGAATCTGTTCATTCATTTTTTTTGGGAAAACATTTTTGTTCAAAGTTCGTTTTTATTTAAATTAGAGCTTGAAAAAAGTTTCTTATAAATTTCCGATATTATTTTATGTCTGAAATATTTTTTTTTATTGATCTTAAGTTTTTTCTTGTTTTTGTGCTCTCAGTTCTGTTGATCCTATTTTTTTTTTCTATTCACATTACGCGACTTGTGTTTAAATGCTTTGAATTGTGTTCTGTGCGAGCATCTAGTAAAATTACCATTAAAAGATCGCCGCATAAATCATAAATAATCCGCCAAATGAAATGGCCATAAACATTCACTAGCATACTTCGGTTGTGGCCTTTACAGCCTTTCTGGTTCTTTCTGGCCCAACATTAATAGACTTGTTTGGATGTCAGACTGAGACCAGGCGGGCAGCCAGGCAGTCAGGCAATAGACCCCTTGTACTGAATTGGTGGCCGGGGCCAAAGCTACTTACCCGCCATAAAAAGGCAATCAGATGTCGTCGATGCAGTTGCACGCGAGGAGAACACACACACACACACAGTAGGATGAAGGGAGGGGGTGTAGGGTATGAGGAGGATCGCGGTTTCTCTCTCTTCGTGGTGGAATCAAGATATAGCGCGTAAATAAGAAGTTTTCAGCGGCATCTCTGGTGAAGACCAACCAAAAAGTTAGAGAGCGAGCAGGAAAGACACAAAGAGCGAGATAGAGAGAGGGAAAGAAGTTGCAACCGATCTGCGAACTGCGTTTGTAATTAATTACGAGGCGAACCCGAAAACGGCGACGCACGCGCGATCTGCGACTACGACTGCAAGTTAAACTTGCAACCTCGAGTTGAAAGATGGCCAGTTGGCGATAAAGAAAATGCCGCTTAGAGCTAGTCAAAGGATGAGCGCAAGCCGGCGAACAGCTACTGCGATTACGCGACGAGCTCAATGCATCGAGAGAGAGATAAGCGATAAGAGCAAACTAAAGATGATAATGATGATGATGCAGTGACTTCTGTTGTTGTTGTTGTTGTTTGAGATTATGCAATTTTGATTTGAAACACGCAACTTTTTGTTTTTGTTTAAACGATCTCATGCGGTTGGCGCGTAAATCGAAAACTTTACGATATTTAACATTACACTATATATACATATATTTACTATAACTATTTTAGCCGATAATTTCCTTCCGGTTGCGTTTTTGCGTTTCAACTGAGGTTGAAAAACTGTTTGGAGCCAAAGCTTTTTCTGCTTTGCTGCTGGCTGCCTGCCTCAGTTTTGGTGCTCGCTCCGTTAAAATTTTTTTTTTTTTTTTTTTTCTTGACGCTGCCAACAACGACGCATCGTGGGCCGATCATCGCCTTACTTAGACACACTGCTCTCTGTATGTCTGTCGCCCAAGTGATTGCTGTAGTTGTAGTTGTTGTTGCTTCTCGACTCTGTGTGGGCAACTGTACATGCATGCTAGCTAGCTGTCTCTGTCTTGCTTATCAACCCCCGCAATGTGCTTTTTTTTTTGTTATACCCTACACTAATTGTGAAAGGGGTACAAAAGGATTATACAAAGTTTGCTAAAGGTGACTTGGATGTATTTTTATTATTTTTGATTGGATTAGGAACTAAGTTCATATAACAAACATCGCTTAATATTGATAAACATTCCCCATTTCTAGCCTTTGCGTTTGCAAACGCCAAATAGAAGTAAAATTCTGTAATTCTGTTCATTTTGTGTATGAACTGAAATGAAAACAACACTATTAGTTGATAACAGGGAATTTTCTAGTCAATCATCATGTTTTATCTTTGTCGAATCTTAGTTGCTTTTTCTTCAAGTGCTTTTCTCTGCTCAAATGCTCGACTAAAAGACTGAGCTTCTATCTAGAAACACTCACACAAACACACTCAAGAAGCACTCACACAGAGAGCTTAACACCTTAGTTTTAGCTGTCGTTTCAAGTCCAGCTCGTGCCAACTTAACACGTATGGGTGTGCGAGTAAGTATGTGTGTGGCTGTGTGTAGGTTTCAACTTGTAAGTAGGCTTTTTGTCATGGCGTCTGCCAATCCCACACACTAATACACATAGCTATTCTGAACAAATATAGTTGCTGATCTCAGCCCTATTACGCCCAGTTCTTAGCGTCGCTGCACTTGCGTCATTCATGACTGCAGCATCAAAAACCCCCGCCCACATGCAGCTAGCTGGCAGGCACTTGTTGCAAATCCAAAGTTCACAAAGCTGTGCGAGAAAAAATCCTGCAAACTTTTGTTAGGCCCCGAAAAAAGCTTGACAGCTAAAAATAAAACCCAACGAAAGCTCGAAAAGCTTCCGAAAGCTTAACCGAAAAAGCTCGACAGTGCAAAGCCTTGCGCCCACTGTGACAAGAGCAACAACAAAATGAAAGCGTCTTCACCTACACAGTGAGCAAAAGTTAACGTCGGCGTCGCTGTTGGCGTCGCTGTCCGTGTGGGTGGCTTCATTGATAAATTTGCGCTGCTTTGTTGCTGCAGCTGCAGCCAAGATTAACTGCAAATTGAATTGCAAAACGTTGCAGCTGTGCGCTTAGAAGCGAAGCGGAAGAAAGGGACGACAATAGAGAGGGTGAGAGATGCAGATGCTGATGGAGAGGGACAGCCAGCCAGAGAGAGTGTGTAAGAGAGGGAGAGAGAGAGGTTGCTCAAAGGCTGCGCTCCACTTTAAACAACGTCATGGCTGCCGCCGACATGTGGGTGTGGATCATGCTTCCCAGCATTAGACTCTTTGACGAGACTTTTGTGAATGAATTCCGTTTGCTGTTGTTTTCTTGTCAGAGAGTAAGTGTGAGAGAGATAGCAGTAGAGCCAAGGCAGCTGCCAACGCCCACCCTAAAGAAATATAATAAGCAAAGCTTTTCGCACACACCAATTGGATTTTAATTCATATTCATAAATACATACATATGTACATACATACAAATGTCTATCGCTCGACTCGACATCGACTTCATTCACAAAATGCTTAAATAAGGAAACTTGTAAATTGGTTCAAGTGTCTCCCCTCTCAGTACACTGTGCCAAATGAAAGCTCTCAAGCATATTAATTATACTCAGCTTACACCCACACACACATACTCACATCGATTTGCCATTTAACTGTAATTGCTCATTCATAGAGAACAACAGCTAGTAGAACAACAACCACAATCATAATAATAGGTACAATAACTGAGACAGAATCATTAGGACTTATTCACATGATTAATAGTCTGGCTTATTAATTTTATTATTGGTGTGACTAGATGGAATTGAGTTAAAAGACGTTTAAGTTAGATTAATACGTTTACAAATTGTTTCTCTTTATTTTTCAAGTTTTACATTTTTAAAGAATTTAAGAGTTCCGTCTTTATTTGGATTCATTTTTCAAATTTTTCTTTCCAATTCAATTTTTTTTTGTCCAACAACATTATGGAAAAATTTTAAAATTAATTTTAATACTACTTAAAACCGTTTGGAAACAATTCGTTTAATAATTTTTGCTGAGTTTTAATACTACAAATTGGTATACAGCTTAATGTGTTTATAAATGTTTGAACCTAATGAAATGGTAATCAAATTGAAATACAAGAGAATGTTTTTTAGAAGTAGTACTTGGTTTCAGCATTATGGGATACTTATTAAACGTTTTTAGTTTCGTTACTTTAATTAATATTTATAGATTTATAAAAAGATTTTAATTATTATGTTTTTGTTTACATGAAATACTCAACATTATAATAATATAATTGTAAAAATAGAAGAATTAAACTACCTTAAAACTGTCAACTTGAAGAGCAGAATTTACTGGATTTTCAAACCAATGTAACTTTATTTAGTATGCTTTGAAATTGTCTGATAAAAAAAAGTTGTAAGTTATAAAATTCTGGAGGCATTTGTGAAGCCTTAAATGCTCAGAATGCGGATCGAAAACTACGGAAAAATATAAATCTTCGATAGAAAATCACATTGAAAATTCTCGAAATTAGTTCGTTATATAGAAAAGTTTATTATATGGACGAACGACTGTAATTCATTAAGCAGCTTAAGTGGAGGCTGGGCAGCTGGTTGAGTTCGATTGACTATGTAAAATGTTTAAACAAGCTAACTTCCGTTTTTAACACCCTTTAAGGAATTAATGAGAGATGTTTAAGCGCCGACACGAGCTAGCCTTACAAATGCAACAAGTTGATGTTTAAGGGAGATTGTGTCAGCAATGACAGCACTGATAAAATACCCTAAATTTAAGGAAGAAATATATTATGTTTCGGTATCTTAATATAAATCAATGAAAACCCATAATGTGTATTGTCCAATTATTAATATTGAAAATGTGAAAGTTTGCAAACATGTTTGTTACTCTTTCACTTAAAATCTACTGCATGGATCGTAATAAAACCTAAAAGTAGTAGCACATACATCCGAATAACATATAGACAACAACTTTAAACGATATTGTGTGATTGGCTTTGACAAAATAGACAAAAGTATTAAGCTAAAATCAGTTGTAAAGACAAATAAATAAATGGAAAAACTTTAATGTAAGAAAAAAGATTACTCCAATGTTTATATATTTCTGGATGTTTAAACTCGTGTCAAACACTTTTTGAATACTTATAATTAATAACAAAATAATAACTTAATGATTCCAAAATAATTATATATATAGTTATAAGCTTCTCATTTATTCAACCGTTACAAATTTCTGCAATCTTGAAAAATCTTCAAAGGTTGAAAGCTAATCAGATAATTTCCATTGTGTTAGATTTTATTTTCAATAAATTTTTTTAAAAATTTATAGTTAACTTTTACCAAAAGGGTATGCAAAAGGAGTTATGCAAAACTTTTTGCCAACAAAATGAAACACAGCAGTAGTTGTTGAGTCTGCAAGTAACTACTCATTAAAAGAATCTTCTGGGCTTCTTTGGTTGTTGCTGCCGCCATTTGGCTGTCACTCACTCATTTACTCAGTTACTCATTCATTTGGCAGACATTTAACAAAGCGTATTCCATTCATTAGCATTGCCTGTAAACGCTTGTTCGTTTTTGTTGTTGGTTGCTTGCTCGTTGTTGCTGATTGTTGGCTTGTTAGCTTGTTGTTGTTGTTGTTCTTGTCGAATGTTGCCCTAGACAACGTTTTATTCCTTTTGGCTGACTATATTTAGTTGTGGCACTCACCAGCCACGTTAACAAACTGTTTATTTTATTTGTATCTTTTTTTTTTTGTAATTGAATTGCATTTAGTGTTTGGTGTTTAGTGTTGAAAGGCGTTGTTAACCAACTCTGGCAACTCTCACCACCAACAACAAAGAGGTAAAAGGCCCCAATGCTGGTGGTCTCTGACTGTTGACTTCTAATTTATCTAAAAATATACATATACCTTTTACAAGTCATAAATTTCAAACAATTCAATTGGCCAGCAGCTTTTTGTATGCATGTGTGTGTGCTCGGTTCTGTTTTCATCATCATCAAATATCGTCAGCATATTTTTAGATACAAATGTATCTGTTAGAAGCATAGCGACACTTTTATTTGGCATTCGCTTGTTGATTTATGATAACGCGCTCCATAAAGATCTAGTATGCAAGTTTCATTGATATTATGCAAATTGTGTTCAAGCCAGCAAGTTTCATTTCATATATATATTTCTAACCATATATATACATACACGTATTTATTGGGCATTTTCTTTATTGCCTGACATCAGTTTTATATTGTTTTATTGGCAGCCACACAAGTTGAACGGATTTTGTTACCCCGTCGCATTATCGTATATCGCTTTTAATCAGTGATAACTTTTGTTAAGAATTGTGCATATGCCACCGCTTCGAACATTTTATAATTCATCAATTAATAAACGTCGCTGCGATCCGCCTCCCTTTTTGTTTGTGATATGCCCAGCCCTTTTTTCGTTGCCATAAATCTGTTTTATGGGCCGGCAAATAATTTCCACCCAAAAAAGAGAAAAAAAAAAATATGTGAGCTGCATTAAACTTCTATCAATTCTGTTTTTTTTTTTTTTTGTATATGTTTGTGTCAGACAACATTTGCAATTTCAATTAATGCAACGCCCCAAGACCAAGAAAACTATGTCAAATAAATCATGGACCTGCAGTCAAAGACAACAAAAAACGTTCTTACCTTTGAGTTCTGTCGCTTTGTAAATGTCTCAGTTATGTGAATGCACAGACTAGCGTCAAGTTGCGCACTTCCTGCGTGACTTATTTCGACTTAAATACACTGTGTACAAGACGTGCAAAACGGTTATATTCGTATTGAGAAATGTTCTTGTACTCATACGAATAAACACTTTCATTTCGGACCATCAAATATTTGGATATATTGTATCTCTTTTGCTTTGGCACTTGGCTTACATTTTTCTTACAGCTCAACTTCAACACTCATTCATACACCTTAAAGCAAAGCAACTATCAGTCTTGAATTTCCAATGGGTACAAATTTACTTCTTAAGTTAACTTCATGCGAAAATTTAAATAAATAAATTGAGTTACCACCTCAAATCTGAATCTGAATCTGAATGCTTGTCAACAAGTTGCATATTTTGGTGTCATATAATTGCCAGTTGTCATTCGATAGAGATTCGAAGGGGTGTGAGAGGTAAGGTGAGGAAAACATTTGCAGCGCCAAGGGCCCGTTTAGGAAAATTTCACCATTAACTCAATTGGCGGAGCCTATGCAAATGCCTTGCCATCCATATTTCCATAGTTTGCACAGCTTATGTGATTGCCCCAGCGATTTCTCTATTAACTATAAGCAGGGTAAATAGGCAATTGACTTGAAATTGGCAATTATATTTTTTCTCTTCTCTTCTATTTTTGTTGCCAGAGCTAAAGTTAAAGATGCTGGCTGGGCTGAAAGGCAGTCCACATGTGAATGGATATGGCTGTCTCTCATGTGCCATGCGAGTTAGTTGTTGTTTCTTTCGTTGTTGTTGCTGCAGTTTGTCTACATTGCAGTGCCTCCAAACCCAAAAGCACATTATGAATGAATAATGTATGAATGAAAATTGCATGCACGTGCCTTTAAGCTATAAAATGTTGCACTTTTTGTTTCCCGTTTGCCCCATGCTCGGTCTTTGGCTCTAGCCGTTAAAGATGCGTTTTGGCTATGGTGTGGTGGTACTCGAGTTACCAGAGCTTAACTGATCACATTTTCATTGCATATCGGACCAAGTTCGTCACCTAAGTCACACACTCAAGAGCGGGTAGAAATTGTGTATATCAAGAATGCCAAAGATTGTTTGCAAGTTGAGTGTTAATGGTGAATAGATTTGTTATGTAAATATGCTTAGTTACTTAGAGCTTTTAATCTTGTAAGCTTTAATTATAATTGCAAGGGATGAGCTAATAAATATGATTTGTTTTAGTGAATGTACATTATTTTGCAAATAATATACATGATATGTAGCGATTTAATACAAAATAGATTTTTAAAAAGTTGGAGAGGGAAGATTACAAATTTTTCTTTAAACATGTTACATTTTTTAATTTTATTATTTTTCTTTAATAATTAATATTTATAAGAATATTTGTCTTTACTCTAAGATAATTTTGTGAATAACAATTATTGTTTTTATTATTGTTTTAATTGTTTCTTCGTAAATGCAAAGTATTTTGAACGACTCAAGTATAATTGAATTTTCTTTACCCAATTTATGTTAATATATATTAGCTTATTAAAAAGGTAAATCGATTTTCAGTAATTAGTTTTATTTTAATATTTTTAAGCCTTTTAAACACTTGAACAGTGTTTATTAGTTTCGTCTTGAGCTGTGTAATGCATAGAATATCCGACCCATATTATATATATATGCTCAGATTTTGTGCTATCGTGTTGAATCTTTGGTGAAGGTCATATTTTTGTTGCAGTGAGATTATTTGTCAAAATCGGCCATATCGGATCACTATATCATATAGCTGCCAAACAAAAGCAAGATCAGTAATAATTCTTCTATAAAAAAGAAAATAGTTTTGCAAGCTTAATATACGGCATGTTCGATCTAATACTCAATAAAAATGTTGCATAGAATTAGAGAATCATAACATTGATATAAGACGGTCGAAATCTAGATCAGTAAGCATTGAATTGTGAATCCATTTCTATTCCATTTCGACTCGGAATATAAAAGAGACCTGAATAACAAGTTAAGATAAAAAATTTAATTCATTTATAAGTTCAACAGATTTATTGTTGTTTCTTTCTTTTTGTCACATAAAAATTCCATATACTTATTATATGGACAGCAAACTTTCCAGTTCTAATAAATTTACTTAGCCTTTTTCTTAGAAGATCAAAAATTTGAAAATATGTTTTTACATTTTGATGGTTTTTAGGAATTCACTAACAATATAAATCCTTCCTGTTTGCCTTATTGGAATTGTGTCTTCAATTAGAAAGTTATACTAATCTATAAGATTATAGCTTTAGTGTTTAAGTATCACTTTAAAAATGACGGCAATTATTGTTATCATAAAATCTTGGCGCCCACTTGTGCTCTTTTTGTGTCCATTATAATGCAAACCGAGTTCGTCACCTAAGTCTTTTGTTTGTCAGCACCTGATGCACTCATATCTTCATTAGCAGCAACGTTGACGCCGAAGCTGCCGTCGATAAGCACATTGTGTGTGATGGAAATCGGTTTTTAATAACCCAGCCACGGTCTATTAATTAATTGGTTAAGGAATATATAGCGGAATAGTGGCTCGAAAGTGGATCGATCTTTTGTCAAATTTAAAGATCTTCCTACCGTCTCAGAAGCCGCGAACAATTTAAATGCAAATCTGACCTGAAGTGCTTTGCATCGTTAAGTTGCTTGCCGGCGAAAAAAAAAGAGAAGAAATATTCAATTTAAGCACTTCTCCATTGTTAAATGCAGTTATTAGATTTGACAGTTTACAGTTTGGCCAGATAGCTTTGAAAAGTTGCCGCCTAAATCGTTTCAGTCGCTTCAGTTACGGCTACTAAATTACTTCAACTTGTGGCATTATCGGTGCAGCTTGTTTGGGTTTTCTGGTGCAGCGTCGGTGCCAGATGAAAGGCCCACAAGCGATATCAATTAGCATTTTGATGCCACTACAAATGAGCGGCTAGAACAGAAAATCACCGGCCATTGATAGCACTTCATAAAGCAAACCATAGTTTGTAGCCGGCTTGATTTTTTTGAGCGACGAAGCGGTCACATTATTAAATCATTTGCAGCTTATGAAACGTCACGCGATTTTCGAAAGACTGCGAGCTTGAGTTTAGACCAATCAACTGGCCTCCAACAGCGCCAGCTATGACAATCTTGTGGTAATTAAGCTTTTTTCTGCACATTTTTATTTGCCAAATGAATAGAGCAAAAATCAACTGAAAAACCGCTAACATTTATCAACGCCAGCGCCGACAGGGATGCAATTTTGATTGACCAAAAACAGTTAAAAAAAAAAAAAAAAGTAAATATGTATAAATAAAAACAATATCCAAGACTTGCGAACAGTCAAAAAAGCACAACACTCGACATTCGACAAGCGTCGACAAGACGTCAAGTTGTTTGGCAATAAAATTGTAAGCATTTATCTTGTGGTATGTAGTTGTTGTCTGGCGTTTGTTTTACCCGCCGTTGCCTTTGTGTTTATTATCGCTTTTTCTCTGCTCCGTTGTTGTTGTTGTTTTGTGGTTGTGTTTTCTTGGGCGTAGACAAAAATGGGCTTTTCTTTTTGCATTACAAAAGTATTGAGTTACCAAAACGATTTGTCAACGTTTAGAGACGCAGCCGCAACAATGCTTTGGTCAAAAGGGGGCGGTGCTGTAGCGGATATGTCTTTTGATTCAGGCATTTGGTTAGCTCGTAAAGATTTGTTGACACTTTCGTTGATGTTTTTTTTCTCTTTCTGGTTTTCTTCTCTTGTTGGGTTTTGGCCATGCAAATCAAGCGACGAGGACCACCTGCATAGATCGACTACACTTGTGTTGTAAAAGCAAGTTAACAGAAATTAAACTATTTATAACTCACTGAAGTTCTTAATAACCCTACAGAATATTCTAGTCATTTTGTTTTATAGCTTGTCTTATGAGAGTTGCTTAAAAATGTTTTAGCTAAATCGACAAAAGAGAAGACGACGCAAGAGTGTAGATTGATAATAAAAAAGTTACAAGCTTTATTTTTGCCAAGATTCTTATACACTGAACCCATTGAAAATGGGTAAAAAGGGTATAATTGATTGTGTTAAAGGCAGAAGAAAGCCTTTTTCCCTATTTTCAATGGGTTAAGGGTATAAAAACACCTGGTTTAAGGTGATTTTTAATTTGACAAAGAGTTTTATTCGTTTTCTATTCGTACATTTAGGAAAAATTACTAATCAAAGTGACAACTTCTAGGAAATTAGTATTATTGGATACAAAAAATGAGATTTAATTTTAAACTCTTTTGAAATAACGGTATGATGCGATTTACCCTTATATCAATCACTTTAACGCTATCTGGCTGGTTAAGTTCTTGGAAATGAATAGTTTTTAACTACTGTATTGTCGCACACCACTAATTATACAAGATTTTATTGCGTTTTGGGATGCATCAAGCATTTCACATGACCTGTCAACAGTGAAAACGGCAGCAGCCAACATTTTTCATACTCGAAGCAAAACAATATCAAACGTTGCCGGCATCGTAGCCAGAGTCTTATCGCAGTATTTATGGGTGCTGAGCGATTGAGTTTATTGGACACAGTGCACCACTTAAAGGCGACGCACTAAAGCGTCTAGTATGTTTAATTTAATTATGCTAAAATGAATTCATTTAATTTTAGATTTGGGCTATTTTCTATACGCAAATCCCATAGTTATGGCTTTGAACGAATTGAGCTTGGAACTCGTTCGAAATTTCACCTTCACAAATTTGATACACATTGCTTTGGGGAGCCCATGACGAATTGCTCGAACAGTGTGACCCTTTTTGTGCATGTTAAATAAAATTAATTGAGAAATTAGGCGGAATGAGTTTGACTTTAATTGGCGGCATTAGTTTTCGGCTTTACAAGAAAACTTCTTCTCTCTCCCCCTGCAATTAGTCAATTAATGAAAAAGCCATAAATATACAGCTAACATTTATCGATAACACCCAAAAGGTAACCCCCTCCCCACAACCTTCCATTTAGATCACTGAAATGGCAACTGGCTGGCCATAAATTAATAGTCCATTATTTCTAAATATTGTCCACTTCAAAATGTCGTCGCCAAGTCGCCGACTATGGCACATTCGCGTCGTCGTCTATTTGGGCCGCTTCGTTTGCATTTTAATCTCTCGGCCACAAATTAGTTCACTGTGCTGACTTTGTGTTGACTTGTCAGTGCGGCCAATAACTTAGCCAAAGCCAGTGTGCCATGCCAGTATATCCAATCGCTGAATGCCGAACGCTGTCACGTAATGGAAAATGAAAGCAACAGGAGTTTAGTTTTTTATTTGAGAAAAATTATGTAAATCATTTGGAGTTTGAACATTATTCAAAATTGCTTAATTTCCTCAACATGGCAACAGTTACGCATAGTTTTGTGCATAACTCTAGACCAACAAATAATCTTACTTATATTTGGAAAGGATGCGTAAAATCCCTTGTAGATGTTTCAGGTCAATATTATAAGCGATTACGCTTAAAACAACTTTGTTTACGGCTTAGTACTGACTGCCTGAACGTAGTGAATTTCACATTCTCCACATATGGCCACATTGGGAATGTTTTAGCCTTGCCCAACCCTGCAGTATGTGTAGTCTGGCCACTCAAGCAGCAGTCTTGCAAACGCTTTGGGCACTTTGCGAACTCATTTTCCGACTCAATCAAATCAAATAATTTATGCTTTGAAAAAAAAAAATGAACTGACCAAGTGAGTGGAGTGGAGGTCATGGTTTGCATGTGTGTGTGTGTGCGTGTGAGAGCTGGACCCAAAGCACAGTTAAATCTCTTGGCTAGGCCATAAAATGTGTTGATTTTTCCATTTGCTAAAACCTCTCTTGGCCAAAGGGGCCCTAAAGCGCTGCAATGAGTATAAATAAGAGAGCTCGAGACACACAAAGCGGAAAATTGCATAACTAAGGAGATGCATGGGGAATTTGTTCTAAGACTCTGTTGCATTTTTGGATTTAACCCAATGAGTGAGACTTTATTGGCAAATATTTACAACCAACATAAAATGCAATTACGTTAATCACAGCCAACTTTAATTGGCAAATAATTATTAATTTTTTAGAGATATTATTTTAGACAATTTTCCATATTTTTTAAACTGGAAATCTACAATTTTGTTATTAAAATAATGTATTTATTTTTCCAAAAATATATTTTCTGCTCTATACAACTCGAATTCTTAAATTTCTTTTAAATAATTTGAAAAATAAAAAAATTAAAACAATAAAATTGTGCATTGTTGAATTATATTTATTTAAAAATATTTGGTAGAAATATCAAAATTAATTTTATCAAAAGTTTTTAAAAACTAAAAATAGTACAAAAAATACATTTATCATAAAAAAGTTGAAGGTTTTAATAATGTACAAAAACTGAAGGCCTTATCGAAATAATATTTACAATTTCAATTGCGAGTCATCATTCTAGACAAAATCAAACTCAAATCCATCCTCCTGGTAGTCGTAGTCACTGCTATCGCAGGTCACCTGAACATGTTTGTTGCACTTCCAATGCTGATATTCGGCGGGCGACAAATGTGTCCACATGACGTCACTCAAGACGCGAAGTGGCTTTGCATGGCGCTCCAAGCTGCGTATGTTGTGCAACTTGTGCAACTTATCGAGAGTGCTGTGATAGGTGTTCAGGGCCAGTTTGGTTAGCTGAGGACACTCGGCGACCAGTTCGAGTAGTTGAGCCTCACGCACCACTTCCCAGCCACTGAAGCTGAGCAGCTTCATCTGATCGCAGGGTATATGACGGCGATCCAAGAAGAACTCATCATGATACCAGTTCTCACAGACCAAAGAGCGCAGCTTAGGCAGCTCCAGAAGCAAACTGTGTTGCCAACGAACCGGCAGCTGGATCACCTCATTGTTCAAAGCAATCCTCGTGATGCTTTCACTCTTGGCCACTATGATCTGCTGGAAGATTGTCTCCTGATCCGCATGCAATTGCCTTGAGTCATCATAGCGAATAGCTAACTTGCGCAACTTGGACAGTTGCAGCACCTGGGGTAAGATGTACTCCACCGTGCTCAGATTGATCTTGAGCACTTGCAGATTGGGCAACTTGATGTCATACAAACGCACATTGCTATCAAAGGTGTCCGCGATGTCCAAGACACGCAACTGTGTCATGCCAAGACAAATCTCCTGCATCCAGCGACTGTCCAGTGGCACGGAATGATACATCGATTTGATAACGAGCAGTTCCAGTTTCCTAAATCCTGGCATATATACGCCCGACAGATTCATGCAGGTTGTCAGTCGTCTCAGATTGGGCAACATCACAGTCAAATCACGTACATCCTCATCAACCATAGTAGTGGGATTTCCTGCCAGCACACAGCATTCCACATTATTGAAACGCGTTATGTTTATATCACACAAATGCCTGATGTAATTGTAGAACTCTGCAAAGGCGCCAACACCGTCTTCGTGAACGTGCAGCTCGGTGAAACGATCCTTCATTTGCTCCATGAAGAATACATAATCCTCGATATCCAGTAGACCCAGAAATGCCGTATTTGGACCAACAATTCGATAATGCCAACGTTTCGACCACATTTTTAAGATTTGTGGCAAGAACTGTGGATATGCACGAGCCATTCGCACTTGATCACTTATACATTCGATGCGTTCGAATATCTGCTCGAAGAATATCTCATGCAGATTGTCTACATAATTTGGAGGCAGTGGCTCCGGCAATTGCATCTTTTGTGCCTCCAAGGCGTGCTTATAAAATTTCTTATTTTGTAGCATGGCGCAGACTATGTAAAATCTTTTTGTGTTGTTCGTTTGAATGCTGATTGAGGAATGTGTGGTAACTGCTCGATAGCCAGGGCTTATATTTAGTTACAGGTAGTCGAGTTGAGTTGTTCCTGTACAGGTAGTCCTGGCGCTTCACGAACTCACTTACCTAAACTTATTTGGCTTAAATCCTTTGCAGCTGTGATTGCTCAAAAAAGCCTCCTTGCTAGGTCACTTTTAGAGTTTTTGTTGAGCCAGATAACACGCTTTGTTAGGATCGTGCCAGCAACATAAATTGCATTACAGTGTCTGCAATTTGTTCACGTACAACGCTCAGTGTGTGTGTGTGTTTTTGTGTGTCTTATCTGTACAGTTATCGCCCTGCGTCTAGTTTGCATATTACACGACTCCAGACGTGTAAGTTTAGTTTATTTTTTGTTCAACTCAGTCCAACTCCCTGGCCGGATGCGTGCTCGCAAACGTGGTCAAGATTTTCTGTTTCTGTTTCTGTTTGTGTTTGTGTTTGTGTTGCTTACTTATTTTTTGGCGTTGTTTGGCTTTCCTTGGAAATTGCAGATAAAAACATTAACAACAACAACAATGCGACTTTAGAGTTTTGAGTTCTGTTCCAAGTCTTTGTGGCTTTCTATATAGTCTGTCTTACGATCTAATAATCAAAGCTGTTGTTGCCTGCTGTTTTCCTTTATTTGTTCCTCTCTTCGGCAGCAGCAGCAACAGCAGCAGCTTAGCGTGCGATTAGAGCACTGAATGACAATGTGAACGATATTGAGAATGAGAATTGTGAATGAGAATGGCATTGCTAGCAGGTTCACACCAAGAACTCTTAAACAATAACCATTGATAACTCATAAGTATTTCACCTATACATATGTTAATACTCTAAAATAGGGTATAGTAACTACAGTCGTCAAATTTGTTATGCAATTATAAGTTATTCGTTTGATTTTTAACTTTAAAACAATCTTACTTTATCTTTTTGTTGAAACGAGAATAATGCTTTCATTTCGCAGAAAATTTACTTTGCCATATCTTGTCGACTGCGCTGTGGGTTGATAGCAGTCAGTCAGTACAAAACAACATGTTTTATTTATAAAAACTATAAGTTTCTACGAAGTAATATGCTAATGAGTTAGAATTTGTATTTTACTTATATATAAGAATTCTTCCATAGAGTTGAATTTTCGATGTATATACTTTCTTTCCTTGTCCAAATACAACATAGCTCCCGTTGGAACAAATTTTAAGGGTATTTAATATTCACCACTCTGTTACTGTAAGCTACTCATTCTTAAGTTTTCTTTAGTCAAGTTTTGCCCATTCCTGCCGCTTGTCAATTGTCGCTCTGGTGTCATTGTTGGGGCTAATGGCATTGTTGTCAACTTGTGTCTGGTGTGTGTGTGTTTGTGTGTAATGCCTGTCAAAGCATAGAACTGTTACTAGACAATGCTCGCACCTCACCTCTCACCGCTCACCTGAACAATCCGTTGATAATGCAGTGTTTTATGTATGTCCGGAACGATGGGTGAAAAGATTTTTCGTTGTTCATAATTTTCAACAAATTTCATTGAGAGTAAAGTATTCTTAATATTTTGTTTCTGGTTTGGGAAAGCTGTTTCACACGACTCGGGATGCAAATGCACTTGTCTCTGACTGTAACTGTGACTCTGGACTGGATTGGAGCTGGGCTGGCCCGAGGCCGATATGATATTTGAAGTTTGTGGCTTTGCGTTATTGTTTGGGTCTTGGGTTGATTTGGTTATTTTGGGTGTCTTATCTCAGATCAGTGTCGATCAAATGCAGACGGCAGACGAATTGTGAAACATGACGTACACGAATATTACGATATACATACTCAGTTCGGAGACTGTTTTAATAATTTTGACGTAATCACATCACAACAATCTGCCTTCTCAAAGTCTTAGCTTTGTTAGCGTCTCTTTGGAATCTGCTGCAGTATTTCTCTCTTTCACTCTTAAGTGGAAAGTATTTTTGGTTTTTACAAACAGTTTTTTTTCTTTTTTACTTTGTGATTTGTTCATTTAAATGAATTACAATATTTTATCTTTAAACGGAGATCGTGACAGCAAAAAATCTGAAGCTTTCCAAGACTCGAAACTGGCAGGTAAATTCAGGCTGAGAACTTTCCAAACATCTGCGCATATTTCAAGCGGCCGTTTTCGGGCAATTTCAATAGCCATAAAAATAAAAAGTCAGCCGTCCAGCTCGTTTGAGCCTCATCCTCGACAGCTGCATGGTGGTGGCAGGTAAAGTGCGCTTGGGCCAAATTATTTCACACCTTTCGGCCCAGACATGATCTCAGCTAACCGAAGCGCACGTTTTTAATTCATTTGTTCTAAAACTTAATCAGCCCAAGTGCGAAACTTGCAACACTCTTCCAACTCGGAGTTGACTCAAGTCGCGTCGAGTGAGCAGCAAGCAAAAGACAAGAAGTCGTGATTGCGCAACTCATAACTCACAAACAAGGCTCTTCACGTTGAACTTGACTACTGGCGGTTAGTTCCCCACCTTCCCAGTAGGCAATGGTAGGGAGGGAACGTAAGCTGCCTAACAGGGACGACGGCACTTCACACCAAATCTGGCTTTAGATTCTATATATATATACCCTGTATAAATGTCAAAGTGGACAGGAAGCACACAGTTGCATAAGTCAGAAAGCAACTGAAATATTTCTATAAATTACTTCTTTTTTGTGTTTGTTTTTTAAGGACTCGCTTGCCTAAAATGAACTACCTTAAACATTCTTGATGGGCAAACGTTCTATTGATTAATTCATTTTGAGCAAGCCAAGTAAGTGAAAAGCTAATAGTGGAAAAGAATGAAACACCTTCAGTAATCCATTCTTTTCCATAGAAGGATATCTTGCAGTCAGTCACTTTCGAGTAGATCACATTTTAGTTCCTCTACTTGTTGGCTTTGCTTACATTGTTTAATTAAAAACGATGCCGTTGCCACGTACTGAAGACCATGTCCATGACAACGCCGACAACGTCGACAATGACGATGAGTCGGTGGCTAAAGCTGGGCATGTTGCTGTTGCATCTGCTGCTATTGAGGAGGCAGTTTCTGGGCAACTCAAGTGACTCAAAAGGGACGACACGTTTTGGCTTCTGTGCGAAGTTGTTTGTTAGCTTGTGCAGTAGCAACAACTGCAGCAGCGAGCGTAACAACTGCAACAGTTGCAACTGCAACACACGAGCGCGCCACTTGCCACAATTACGGCTGAGGGCCAGTACGACGACGACGAAGACGATTGTTGCTGCTGCTTAATTTTAGAGGCAATGTTGCCAGCGATTATATTGCTCCAGAAATTTACGAAAATGCATTTGGCAAAGGCTCTATTAAATGGTTAACTTAGCTGTGTAGTTTGTTTTGTAACACATTCAAAGCGAACGACATGGGAATGTTCTCAAATTTATAAAAACATTTTCATTTTATTTTACTTATCATTCATTATTTTATTGTTTGACAAAAAAAAATAATTCGGTCATATAATTTGTATCATTTTCATATGTATATTTGAAAGTTGAATTTAATTTAAAAGCTTTAAGGCTCTGAACTTAAGTTTAATATTTTTAGAGTATATTATGTTTGGGTGTATGCTGGAATTTTATTTTATTGCTGATCTACTCAGCGCGTGTATTTATAATTCGCGAATCATGTTGCATTGTTCGGGGCGGCTGCTGATGCTTCTGGTGGTGATGATGAGGAGCTTCACTTTTATGGCCAGTGGCAATGATGGGGCACATTTTAAAATCAGAAGCTCAGGCTGGAGCTCTGTGTTGGGGGCTGGTGCTCGATCTTGAGGCTCCTCTCCTGTATGGCTCTCGGTCTTAACAATGACAATTGTTAGCGCTGTGCTGCGCCTGATTATTTTGACTTGATAACGAGCTAAACAATAAAAACAAGCGGCTGCCAAACAAACTCATTTCAACCAGGCTCAACATTTGCCGAGTCATGTTTAGCAGGAGAAGACGAAGGACAGGACTCGACTCTCTCTCTCTCCCTCTCTCTATCTGTCTGATGTTTTGTAATCAATTTGAATGCAGCGTGAGTTTTGAATGCAGTTTTGGCAGCTTGTTGCTTATTTGTTGTGATTTCTTAAGTTGTTGCAATTATGTTCGGTCTGTTCGTTTGTTTGGTTTGTTTGTTTGTTTATTATCTGTTATAGCAGATGTTTCGAAAACAAATATACAAAATTGAACAAACAAATTAACATTTGTGCTATAAATTATATTTTATTTTGCCACTGTGATTTTGTTGCTTTTTGTACCAAAGACACACACTTTTGTTCCTCAGCTCTTTGTCCCCCCTTTTGAGCGGTAAATTGGACCGCAAACAATACGCGACTAACTATCGCTACAAGCCAGTTGCTGATGATCCGTAACAAAATGTGGAGCGACTGCCATTATAGCATTCTGGCTACCTAATTGCTGCAGCTCTTTGGCTCTCTGCTACGGTTTATGATCTCTTAGTTTCTGGGGCCATTGTTGGGTCCGGTCGATTAGCATAAGAATGCAATCTGCGGCAAAAAGGGGAACTCATCAACTGGTAGCCTTTGGAGCTGCACCCATAACGAATGTGCCACGGTCATTAAACGGAGTCAAAGTGGAAGCCTCGATGTCTTTAAAATGTAGCCTTAAGACTATTGCTTCTTTTGTTAACGCCAGTTGATGATATGGCACAATAGATTTTATTGCAAATAGTTTTGGTAACAGCTCGAATGTCCAGATAAAACTTCTGAATACATAAACCACTTCGACTTATCTCAATATTGGTATTTTTAATTTTTTTTCTGTTTAGCTATATAGCTTCTGAACTCTTTAACTCGTTGCTACTTAGATCCAAAAATTAAAAATTCCTAAGCCATTTCTATGATTATTACTAAGCCCACTGATATTTTCTATTATAAAATTGAGCTTCTGAATACTCTCAATGCTCAATGCAACGAAATGCATTTTATTTACGGGCCTGATTTTTGAAATTTTGGATATCAGAATTAGAAACTTACCTTTTTACTATAACAATAATTTATTCGAAACACAGAGCTAATTAATAAAATAAATGTAGTTTATTTCAAGCAAACAAAAACTTAAAAAGTTGATGTTTATTAATATTTTCTCATAAATTTATATTAGTTTTAAGAATATTTTTAATGAATATATATTAAAAATACTTTTATCTTATATATATATATATTACTCTATGTTTTCAACATCTAAATATAGCAATTTATATTGATAGTTGGTAGGTAAAAATATCTAAGCCGGGAAAAGCATTATACAGCTTTTTGTAAATTTCCCAAGCTAAATTTCTATTATCATAACAAATTATTATCTCTTGATCTCCCACCTATTTTATAAATCAGCTACCTGTATTAAAGTTATGTTTTACCCACATAAATTAATAAATAAATACGTTTCGCTCAATAACCCACCCCATATCGTTATCGACCACCGAACCATCAGCAATCTTATTCTTCCCCTCTGTTCAACCACGATCCGATCGCAATCAATTACTTATGTGTGTACGGACGACAAGCGTACCCAGCGGAAATCTCTAGGGACCGCACAGGCTGTTTGGCGTTTGGTCTAGCAAGATCAGCTCCACTCATCATGGTACACTTGACTTGAACTTTCGAGTCAATTCATAAATCAACAAATCATTAATTTTTCACTCCTACAAAGTACCCCTCGTACCGTACCGCACGCCTCAATGCTCAATCCGTTTGCTTCATGCTCGACTTGGAAGTTGAATTGGTTTGCAGAGAGAAACCTTTTGTGCTTTCTTTTGGCGGAGCCCTATTCTCACAGTGGGAAATCGTAGCTCCCACAATTAATCAAGTTTTTTTTGTTGTTGAGCAATGATTTGGAACCGAGCACACTCCCAGTTAATTTGTTTATTCAACTGCACTGCATTCTGTGGCAATAACTTGAACATTCTAATTAAAATGGCATCGCTGGTTTTGTGTTCAGTTCACATAGTAAATCACTAGCAACGATTCACCTGTGACCCCCACACAAGTGGTTTCTTTTCTTTTTCTTTTGGCTTTTTGGTTAAGATTTTAGTTGAATATCCTGTCGGTGTTTATGATTCGCATTCAAAGGAAACTTTGGCGGCATGCAACATAAGATCGCTTATCGCTCTCGTCTCTTCATAAATATCTGTGCAGGCGATAGCGCTCACACTATTTATTATACAAAGTTATTTCGTATAGTATGATGATGTAGCTGCTGTTGCTCTGCTCAGCTTATCGTTGCATATGATCAGGCCGCAGAGATTCCGATCCTCGCCAAACAAGACGTTGTCGTTGGCCGCAAGTCGATCGTTTCGATCGTTTCGATCGCTTCGATCGCTTCGATTGATTGATAATAGCACGAAACTGCGGTTGTAAACGGGTTAACTGAAAAAGTAAACAGAAAACTCATTAACGCAATAATTAAGACGACAACAAGGTTTTTAAGATAACCCATTGCCAAACGACATGCCACAGCTGAGCGCGGCGTTGAATCGCAGTTGAGAGATCCATAGTATACCCAAAGACTGCATTTAAAAAGGGTATACTGAGATTGGACAGAAGAAGCTAACAGGTTGCATGAGGCGTTTGCAACCCTTTCAAGTGTAGTGTATGGTCTTGGGTCAACTTAGACACGATTATCTAGATGTTTGAATGTAGATTTATCAGCGACTATTTAAAATTGAGACTTTAACTATGTAATACAGTTAAAATCATCGATGTATTCATCAGTTTGACTACAAAGCGTTTGCTTTACTAAAACTTTCTTTCTGTTAAGAAAGTCGGATGAAAAGTTTTCATACTAAAGCAACTAAAAGTAAGTGAACTCATAGGTTAAGGGTATCTTCTTGTCGTGGTTAATTTTTTTTTAAAGTAAATTTCAAATATATATCACTCTCTCTTTCTTTCTGTTTCTCTCTTCGCGACTTGGCCCAGACTCTTTGACGCTGACGCGCTGCTTAGGCATTTGTCCTTTGGCAACTCATATATGCATATGTGTGTGTGTGTGTACCTGCTCTCAGTTCAGATGTGATAATGATAAAGGGCTGCTACATCAATCGCTGACAGTTGGGCTACCACACTTTTCATTTGCCTGCTTGCCTGCCAGCCTGCCAGCTGGACTGTCTTTCTGTCTGATCCCCTAACTGATCTTCAGATCTTGGCCTGGACCCGATGCGTAAGTACCACTTCACGCTCTCCGATGCCTGGCTGTGATAAGATATACTGGTTTTCGCCTCAACAGCTAGTTAAGGCTGCGAGCCAGCGAGATATATTTATTGTGAAATTGATTTTTTATTACACTGTCACATTTGGACCCGTCGTAAGTAAGAGGAAGATCTGCCAGAACCGGCGTTCAATGCACATTCCACCAGAACATACCTCTCTTCTTCCCTCTCTCGATCTTTTTCACGCTCCGTTGTCTCAGTACCAGTCTGCTGTCTCAACCTGTAGACCGCAAAATTCAAGACCAGCAGCAAGCGGGCAATTTTACGCTTCATTTAGCGTGACGTTTAATTGGAAGTTGCTTACATTTCGGTTTTCAGATGATCGTCAAGCTCTTAAAATAATTGCAAATTGATCGATTGTTTGACGGCTGTTAAACTGAAATTTTGTTTTGAATTGCTTGTTGGGTGAAAATTGGGTTAAAATCATATATATTGCAGTTTAATTTTAAATTTAATTTCATTTAATTATTTTGTAGTCTTTTACGTATAATTTTTAGTATAAATAAAATAAATATATATATATATTTTTTTTTGGTATATTTTAAATTACTTTTTAATTTTTATTATTTTATATATTGCTGCATTTTATTAGTAAAATAAGTAAACCAAATTTTGTATGCATGTTCTTATGCTTACATTTAGGGTAACATGATATCTGATAACAGCTTGGTATATCTTTTCCTCTCTCCTTACGCTGGCTGAACTTTCTGAAACATATTTCCTTAGCTACTTGCTGCAACAGCAGCGGCAGCAGCAGGCTAGCACCTCCTGGCGTTATTTAATTATGGCGCTGATAACATTCCGCGTAGATGGTGGCAATTATTCATCGAGGCAGGCTACAGCACACATATATATATATATATATATATAAATATATGCATGTACATATGTGTTTATGTGGCGATACTAAGGTGGATCTGGGCTTGGGCAGATCGGTAGCAATCCAGTCAGCTAGACGCAATAAATAAACCAACATGATAAATGGCGCGCCCGTTTTTAAATGTATTTTAAATGCAATTCGAATGTGGCAATGGGTAGCCCCTTTTCTTTTCCAGCAGCAACCAGCAGCAGCATCGGCGGCGCCTGTTGAAACTCATTACGAGGATAATTTATGACGTCCAAGTGTGAAGGACGCCGCCGGACAAGCCACAACCTGCCAAAAACAACAACAACTCAGCTTATAAGGTGGCAGAATCAAACTTAAAAATTGAAAGATCTGATTGGTTAGACACTAAATTTACACATAGAAATACTTCTAGATAAAATGAAAAAACAGTAATGGCTAAAGCAGTAAATTAATAACATTTTACAAGTTTAATTTATGGCATTAACTTAATATTTAAAATATTTTTGGGATATTTCTCTCCGAAATAAATGACATAATAAATAAATACAAGATATAGTTTTAAGCTTTATAGTTATATTTTTATAATTTCGTGCGTTTCCTCAGCTTTGTGTCAGTGCCAATGCTTGTAATCCATTTGAATCGTGTCAAATATGTACGACAATATTAACATGCGTCACATTGCATTTTAACAACTTAATTAGATTGCGAATAAGTCACCCAGCTGTGGCACTTGCCACCCCGACTAGATATCGGTGGCATCCACTTGGCGCCAGCGTTGACAAATGCTTGGGTGGTAAATGCCACAGAGAAGGGGCTGTCAGAACTCCCCTACTCTGAAAGCTGACGATCGCCCTCGTACTACACTTAATGCAACATATATGTTTATGACCTCGCACTTATAATGCAATTAAAATGATATCAATGACTTCAAATAGGGGGATTTAGTGAAGGCTATGAATGACTTAAATTGAAGGGGGATACTTTGTTATAAGTAGCGAAATAGTTTTTCGGGATCTTCAGTTCATTAATATTAATCAAAATATTCATTAAAATCTAATTAATGGAATTATTTAAATACGACGAAATAACTTATGTCTGATTATTTTGTAGAATATTATTTTAATATTTATTAAGTTTAAATTTAATTTGTTTATATTTTTGCTTGTAAAATAATAGTATTATATAATTTTATGGTAATTTAAATAATTCTAAAATTATCTTAATAAAAACTTACTGACTGTTTCATTATTTTATGAAATACTAGCTTATGTATATAACTTGATATAGGTAAGATCAATTATATATGCATTTACTATTTACTATTAAATTTTTAGAATTACTATGATAAAAAACTAGAAACGTGTTACAACCTTTCTTTTTAAGAAATGTCAAGACATTTTTATACCCAGAACACATTGAAAATGGGTAAAAAAGGTATAATGGGTTTGTGCAAAAGTATGTAACAGGCAGAAGGAAGCATCTCCGACCCCATAAGGTATATATAATCTTGATCAGCATCAACAGCCAAGTCGATATAGCCATGTCCGTCTGTCCCTCCGTCTGTTAGAGACTGCAGATTTGAAACATAAGCTCGGTTAATCACTAGGCAGTTTCAAATTTTCGATAACTCTTTCCATTTCCGATATACACATGCAATCGATAACAACAAAATCTTGAAATTTAAAAACTTTGTGATGCTGTTTGAAACATTATAGAAAATAATGACAATCTGTGTAAATTTTATTGAAATCGGTTGAGAAACACCGGATATATGGAGCATTGAAGTTAAACATATACTTGCAAGCAGTGACTGTACTCTTAAAGTAGAGGGTTCAGGGTATAGTCTAGTCGAGATTTCTCGATGTTCTTTTAAAATGGGTTTAAATGACATATACAATTCCTTTGCATTCTTATGATAACTTTTATTTGTCCAAACTTTCAATTCCCCAGCTATGTGTTTGGTGGCGCTTAAGATATCTCTGAAATGTGGTGTTGCTTAAAAAGGTTTTACATTTTCTATTAGTCTAAATAAAAGCTCATAATCAGTGCAATCTTTTTGAAATAGATTCAGCTCATGCTGTTTTCAACTTTACATATGTTTAGATATTTGCATTTCTTAAAGCATTTATCGCTTTGTAAAATATGCGTTATTAGCCAAACATTATAAAGAAATTTCTAGCATGTAAGTGCGTTTGTGTGTGTGTATTTGTGTTTGTGTTTTGTTGTCACCTGCTGTTTATGTACCAAAATCAGAATCTAATTGTGAACTGCCCAAAATGCCGCCCATTTTTTCGAGCTCTCCTTTTGTTGTTCAGCTGATGCTGACTGCATACATAAATTAACAGACGCTTTGCTCCAAATAAACTGACATAATTGCCGTTAAATTTATGGGGTTTGGGGCCCCGGGGTGTTGTGTTATGTTTTTTTTTTCGTCTTCTTCGTTACTGTTTGATTCGGTTGTTTTTCGTCGGACATGTTAAGACAAAGGTAAAGTGTCAAAGCAAGTCATTAGGGCTACAAGTTTTTCATTGGGCCAAGAAATGAGAAGAAGTCCTCAATTAATTAAGCATTCCTATGCCTCTGTGCATTGTTTTCGTTTTTTATTTGAATATTTTTTATTTTTTAACTTTGTCGCCAGTAGAAGATGCCGACGCTGTGATAACGATAAATGCGATAAAATCTAATCGCTTTAAATATAAACTTTTTCTCATCTAATTTTTCTTGTTCGGGTTCAGGCCACAAAATGGAAAATCGACAAAACAAAAAATAAATTGCCCTACTATAGTATATTAAGCAACATATACACAAACACACACATACATATATCTATTTTTATACGATATATTGTAAAAATGATGGTTGGGGCAATTTTCGCAAACTAATTTGCCAATTTCGAGGCACGCCAAGAGTGAGATTGATCATAAAAATTGATTTTTTTTCTGTACGAGTCGTGACGCCAATTGAATTCAATTTGCCAAGATGCGGAAAAAATAGGTAAAGGAAGACTAAGGTGTTGCTTTTGGTGCGCCTAAGCTGATTTTAGCCATGGCTAAGTGATTTGCTTGTCATATAAATATGTTTGATTTGGGTTGGGGTTGTCTTTTTCAGAGATTTATGGCTGCCATGAGCCATAGATCAACATTTCGGAACGCCTTTTGGAATGTCACTGAAATAATGACGCTCAAAAGTCGCGATAATGAGCTTTGGAAATGCACATAAAAAAAAAAAACAAGGTCACAGACTTTCAGACAGCTCACAGTTACAGAGTTGGCCCGGTTGACGGGGGAGTCCAAGAATTTACACTTATGCTATATGTATTGACTTGTATGGCCATAAAATAATTATAACTTGAACAAAAGTCCAAATCAGATAGTTTTCTGTTTAGGTTTTGTTGTGGCTGATGCTTCTAGTTGGGTTTTTATTTTCTATATTTTTTTTTTCGGACCTCTACCCGCATTGTAGACACGACGTTAACAAGCGTGTTATAGTTTTCTAATGAAGTCATTTTAGGTTGTTTTTTCCCCCTAATTAGAAGCTGTGCTACAAGGTTTGTCGTTTGGGCACTCTCATTGGGGATTGCTTGATCGCTTTCTAATTAATGAACGAACATGTCATCAGTTTCTGGCTACATACATGAATGTTGCCTGCCAGGCATTTATATGCATTTCTATTGCCTGTGCGTTGTGTTAGATTTTGAATTTTTATGGGCTTTTAACAAGACTTGCGAGCCCCCAAAACGACTCGACGTTGCATAAACTGCACTTTTATGCCAGTTAATAACTTTATTTGAGAAGTAAAACAACAACTCTCGGCTCACTATAATGTTTCGTGTATGTCTGTTCGAACGAGTTTTTATGGCAGCAAATGGAATTTATGAGTTTGAAATGAGTTTGAACTATATTTTACAGTAGTTTGCCAGCGTTTATGGCCATATACCGTAACGCCAAACGACCTCATCTCTAGCTAAGTCCTAGCCCTAGCTATTTTCGAATACGAAAAACCAAGATTAACTCCAACATTGCTGCTTGGAACGTCATCGCTGTGTGTCGGGTCTGGGGAGTGCAGCTAATAAAAAATCGTAACTGACATTTTTCGTTTACGAAAATGTCACAAATTCACAGCGGGACTGTTGCCAATACAAGTGATTTAAATTCAATAAATCATTGAAATGCCCCAACCAAAGCCATTGATGATGAGGAGCTGCAGCAGCAGCAGCAGCAACAGCATCTCTGTACAACAGCTCTTTGCAACTTATTCAATACCGATCCGGAACCGAGCAACTTATCTGCATGTTGTCTGTCTCTCCGTCCGTCCAGTTAAAAAGTTGTCTGTGCCTTGTCCATATTGCGATTTAATTACAATTGCGACTCGAGTTTGGCTCGTCTTTTGGGCCCGGCCTCATCTCATTTAAATTGGCTATTAGTTTGCCAAACAGGCCGGTTAAATCTTAGCTAGACCACAAATGGAGCTTCATTCAATTTTAAACGCGTTTGCCGGCCACATGATTTGTGGGTGCTCTAGAAATGCTCGCAACTGATTTGAATACCCCTCCTTTGAATAATTATGTCGTCTTCTCCACTCTTACTTGTTTGTAGTGAACACATTCCGATGTTATATCTTTATCGATTTCAATGTAATGTATGTTGTTTTATGCATTCAAGACAAACGATCCTCAATAATAATCGATTAATGGATTTATGGTTTTTTTTTTCATTTTTAAAATGTTAGCAATACTATAATATATTTATTTATTTAATACATTATGAAAACACTAAGTAATTTGAAATAGTTCAAAAATATTTGTTTATATTATTTAAAGTAAAACACATTAAAGTAATATAGTTAAAATATTATTTTAGTATAATTTTTGCTTTCATTTTAATTCCAAATAGATGTACCCCAAACAAAAATTATATATAATGCTTATTCAGAAATGTGAATACAATAACTTAAATAGTTAGAATATGTTGGCTTGAATCATGTTCATAGTATATCGTTTATGAAAAAATAAAATAAAATACTAAAATGATGTACCATTTTTATGGAGTCTTTTAGCTGGTTAGTTGAATTCCATTCCATGACGATCTTTAACCCGGCTAAGTATCCTCTTTTAATATACATAACTGCACCTTTATAGTATGTATATTTGTGAGATTCTTGTTCCGGTCGCTGAAGACTGATGCTCCGTTTGTTATACAATGCAGAAACATTTTAACCTTGCTGTCGTTGGCCTGAACTCTGCTGCTTAATGAGAAAGTTTCGCTGTGTGTTCGCCACATCGAATGCAGATGCAGAAACCGCAAAAACTTTTTGACTTTGGCTCCGACTTTTAACATATTTATGGGTTTTTGTGTTGTGGCTGCTGTTGTTGTTGTTATTGTTGTATCTGTTGCTGTTTGCCGCGTGCCACGTCGAGCACAAGACGCGTTGTCGTCTTGAATGCACTCAGCAAAAATTGGTCAAATTTTTAAAAACAAATTTAAATCGCTTTTCTATGAAAACTTAAATGTAAACTTTAAACTATTTTAAGCATTTTGTTCATTTTTGTTTTTATTTATTATTAATGAAAGTTAATCTAGAAATCTAGAAAGAAAGATTCGATTGATTTAAAGGTTAATGTACTTTTTCGAGAATTCTTCAACTACACATAACATTTTTTTTTCCGAGTGTTTGGATGTTGGAGAGGTAGGCTTTTTGGCATTCATAAATTTGTAACTTCACTTGGCGTGACAATTGCAACACATTCGTGTGTACATTAGTCCGGCCCTTGATCGGCCCTCGATCGTCGTCGTCGTCGCCGTCGTTGTTGTCGTTGGTTTCTTGTCCTGGCCTTCCTTCCTGCCTGCCATCCTGCCTGCCAAGCCCGGCTGGTGGATATGTGGATATGTGGGGAAAATAGACGTTTCATTGTCGCCTCGACGCTCGCCCAGCGCCGCATTTATTTATCGTGGCCGGTGCCGCAGCGTGTCCAAATGGATGAGGCCAGAAGTGGTGCTGGGCGGTGGTGCTGCTACACAATGATGGTTGTGGAGCGCGCGTGTGGCGTCGTCGCCCAAAGAGTTTGGGGCTCTGTCCATTATAATGTTGTTGCTCTCATTGTTGCTTGCTCGATAAGCCTGGCAATCTTGAGTCCACACACAAACACAGCTTCATACTTTTTCTTTTTGTTTTTTTTTTGTCTTTTTGTGGCCCTTTCATGTTCACAACATGTTGCATTTGCTAGTTTTACAAGATGTTTCCTGTCGTCGTTGCAGCCGCATCGAATTGTTGTCAATAAGCGCGAAACCAGACAAAACAAAATAAAGGAACAATCAGACAGACAGAGAAAGAGAGAGACTGAAACTGAGACTGAACAACGACATTCTTAATCATTGATTTAGACATATCAGAAATTGATTAGATACTCTCTAGTTCGCTCACACTCTTTTAAGCTCTTTTAAAATGTTGCTGTACAAATTTATAGAGCACCTTGTGATAAATAACAATTTGCGCCTGATGATCGCTGTTGTCTGTCCGTCTGTCCCGTATGTCCTTTGGCCATTCTGTATGTTTTTGGCGCTGATTGCACGATTCGCAAATCACATTTCATTTCATAAATTCCAACTGCAATGGGCTCCCAGAGCACTTGAGTGGACAATTTATATGCCTCGTAATTGGTTGATCTCGTTTGTGGCTCTCTCTGAATGTGGTGCAGAGGCCACTGATCATTCATTTTTCTTCTTTTTGTTGTGTTTTCGTTTTTTCCGACGATCTCTCAGTGTTTTATCAATAAATTCAAATTGACACTTCACACTCGATATGTCACACGATACTCGAAATAAAAAAAAACAAAGAAGGAATACCCCCATATCCGGGGCCCAACCCAACTCAATTCAGCTCCAGGGCCAAAATGCGACAACGACAACAGATATCAGACTTTGACTTCAAACTGGAAATTCTGTTCTGGGTTTGGCATGCCTCGCACCACACTTGTGTTTGTGTGTCTGTGTGTGTGTGTTGCTAAAATATGATTGCGAATTGAACACTGCAGGTTCATGTAATCTCTTAGCCAGAACAAACTTATTAAATGAGTGCCACAGCAAACTGGCCCCGATAACTGGCCGCCGTCCAAACACAAAAGATAAACGCATATGATCATGTATAAAAGAAAAAAATGCATTAAGAGCAGCTCCTCCGTTTCATCCAGAGAGATCGTTCGAGATCGTGGCGCCCTTTTCCCAAGAGCTCAGAGCGTCATTAAAATCGCACACACAGAGGAGCGCCGCCAAATCGATGCCATCTCAACCTCATCCTTAGTCGCTCTCTACCTCGGCTTGTGTAGATTGGGGTGGACCTGCCTGACTTTGGGAATCTCACGTGCCCTGCACTTGAAGTTATAGCGACAACCGATTGACAGTTAACACATATTTTGATTAGCTGGTTGAGTATAAAAAATTGCTTAGTTCATTTGGTTTTGTTTTGAAAGTTAGTCTTAGAAATATTGATAGTTAAATAAGTATTATTATTAAGGATGCATATCTTTTCAAAATTAACGATTGGTAACGCGAAGAAGAAACGATAATTTTTTAAATAATTTAAGTTTATATAAATCTTTTAATTTAAATGACAGAATTTCTTTACAACATTTATTTACGTTCAGTAAGAAGTTGAATAAATAAGGATTTAATTAATTTTCATTTCCTTTCATCCATGAATAAGTAAGTTTCTCTTTTTCTATATGGACTTTACTCAATCGATTCGTAGGTTATACCTTTGCCTTAAGGACCTAACATTTGGTTTGCACAGGGAACCTCACCTTGCAATTGCAATTGAAAACGGCCCATGATAAAGTTCACATTAAGAGTCTCGTTTTACAAAATGTAAACATGTTAAGGGTTAATAAACATAAATAATCTACGCTTATTAACGGCCCAACAGGACGACACTTTGAGAGGCTCCTCAACAACACCAGGAACATCAAGAACATCAGGTTACTTCAAGTTGGTCAATCGCAAGGCGTTGCCTCCGTGTTATCAGTGCGCGTGCATTTTGCAAAGGTGTTTGGCTCTTTTTGATAGTGCCTCCAATGCGACACGCTCTCAAGTAGCCGGAGGCAAGAGAACAGA
Source organism: Scaptomyza reducta (assembly GCA_035044485.1). NCBI lineage: Eukaryota > Metazoa > Arthropoda > Insecta > Diptera > Drosophilidae > Scaptomyza > Scaptomyza reducta. Next base: position 80,554 of record JAWNNV010001381.1, on the reverse strand, counting down.
ACGGATTCGAACTGACTGTTGGCGCTTCGTCCATCAACAACATCGTCGTCAACATGAAATATGTATGTGCCAGCTACTGATAGCTGCTGGCAACTGCGACTTAATTAGTGAAAGCAAACCGAACTGAAAATAATCAAAACAAACAAAGTATTCAGGTTATCGCCCTTTAATTAAGTTGCGGCCAATTTGTCAGATAATTGAATGCAAAGTTATTTTTTGCTGCAGTTCAAAAATGTCTCAAAAAGTGTAATGTAAATCAAAAAAAAAAAAGTGGCAATAAACTAAAAACGGATTAACTGTGAAATAACTGGCGCCTAGGCCTGTGTAACATAAGTTGCAACTGCAATTGAGCGTTGAGAACCGGCTACCATGTGGCGGAACTTGCAACTGTGCAACTTGCAGCCGTGCAACTTGCAACTTGGTAACCGACTACTGACTAAGCCAAGTCAATGCATTTAAAGCATCACCTTAGGCCTCATTAAAAACAAAATATTATGTAAATTGCATTAAATTACACACAAATCAGTGTTGAAAGCGGCAGAGTGACGAGCTGAGAGGGGGGTGTGCGACAGCAAGTTGGTAGCATACACTGCAAGAAAACGTGAAGAATGCATTAAAACTAACGAATTTGAAATACACTTCTTTGATTTTTTTGATTTTTTTCTTAATTTATTTATATTGAATTTTGTTGATAAAATAATTTTTGTAATAAAACAATTCAAATAAATTTGATATTTAAATTGTAACTTAATAATTAGGCATTTTTGATTAATTTTTCAACTTTTTAAAATACATTTTACATCAATATAATACAGAAATATAAGTAGAAAGACTATTAGGTTACAGGACCTTCCTCATCCTTGCAATAATTAGCATAACAAAATATTATATTATATTTATATTTACGAAAAATGTTCACGTTATAAAAATCAAGACTACATTCTAAAAATACATTTTAAAATTTATTTATTTGATTTTTTTTGTAGTTAGCAAGAAATGTGAAATAAAAATATCTTAAGATAATGAAAGACTAAAAATTGTTGTGAAAAACTTTTTTTTTTTCATATTTTCATATTACAAAAAATTAAATAAAAGAATATTGTTTAATTCCATAAATAACACACATTACGAAGTAATAATAGTATACCCAGTAAGGGTATCTTAGCAAAATAGAGGATATATATATACATTTGGTCTGAAACGAGAAGCCGGAGCCAATGTCGCTTGTTGAGCCAATGAGTATTCAAATGGACACTTGTCAAGCCATGCATGCGGCTACTAAATCATATTAAGACTAGACAAGGATTTTCCAGACTAAAATTGGTGTAACATGTCGCAGACCAAAGATGTTAGCAGAAGAGGTAAAGAGCTTGATCAAGGGGGAAGGAGTGGGAAACTTACAAACGAAGTTCCAGAGTGAAAACTGCGCTACGCATGATGTTCACTTGACACGCAACGTGGCGACGGCAAACGTTAAACGTTGCAAGATCCAAACTGCATCATGTCCACATACACAAATGCATAATGTAAACACACACACACACACACCAAAATATGTATGTATACACACAGATAAGGAGATACATAGCCATATCCATATCCAGGTCCAGTCAGCGAGAGATCTGTTTAGTTTTTATTTAATTAAGTTGCGATTTCTGTGACATGGCAGGCGACGGCTAAATGTAAACATCTACCACAAAGTCTTTTCGCATTTTAGTCTTGTTTTTTGTTTCTTACTCGAGCTGACAGCGGCTTGATATGCCAGAAACACCAAAAAAAAGTGTTGTCAAGAGACTTAAAAAATTCCAAAATAATTTTAGCTTTAATTGAATTTGTCACAAAACACGTCTCGCAAATTTTTAACAGTTTTCAATAAAGATTATTATTTAATTCGAGTGTCGGAGTTAAGCTAGTTAACAATGGTATTACACTTTACTTAAATCGATTGGAATGTTGGAATTTTTGGCAATAGATTTACTGCATGCCTCATCATATTTACGGTTTCGAGTTCTCTCGATGACTATGATTTAATATTGAATTAATCTATATATACTCCCAATTAGCAATCAACCAAAATGAATCGAGTAGGTAAGAGCATATGGACAAAACTTAAAAAAATCATTCTTGTACAAGTTAATGCTAAATACAATAAAAAACACAGCTACAAACAAGTAAGACGCCTCTAGTCGAGAAATCCCGACTAGACTATACCCTGAACCATATACTTTACGCATACAGTCAGTGCTTGCAAATATGTGTGTATGTACGCGTATACTGTATACATTCTTAACTTCGATACTCCATATCTCTAGTGTTTCTCAACTGATTTCAATAAAATTTTACAGATTGTCATTATTTAGTCTAATCTTTGAAACTGCATCAAATTTCCAAATTCACGATTTTGTTGTTATCGATCACATGTGTATATCGGAAACGGGAAGAATTATCGAAAATTTAAAACAAACTTGTACTGCCTAGGGATTAGGCGAGCTTATGTACCGAATCTGGAGTCTCTACCTCTTATAGTCTCTGAGATCGACGCGTTCATACATACGGACGGACGGACGGACGGACGGACGGACGGACGGACGGACGGACGGACGGACGGACGGACAGACGGACATGGCTGTATCGTCTCGGCTGTTGATGCTGATCAAGAATATATATACTTTATGGGGTCGGAGATGCTTCCTTCTGCCTGTTACATACTTTTGCACAAAACCATTATACCCTTTTTACCCATTTTCAATGGGTTCAGGGTATAAAAAATAGACAACAACTGAATTTATTTGTTATTTGATGTTATGTCGAATACCTGATCTGATAAAAAGAAACTATTCCCGCATTCGGATTCTGCGACTCCAAAAATATATAGAAGACATATTGAGACCTCCAGATTATAATTTTTTTGGCTGATTAGGTCGGACTGTTTCTGTTTCTTTCCATCAGAACGAGTTTTTTGAGATAACTACGGTCCATATTGGTTTTCTTAGGCTACGCCATAGAATCATGATCTGATGGAGTAAAACAGACCTCAGACTGGAAACATAATCTGACCAGATCAGAACTTTTGTTTGCAATCATTGAAAAGTGTTTTTTATCATCAATATTTTTCCAATAATTATTTAAGTACAAATTATAACTGTTTATAAGAAATATAATAGTGTTTTGAATATTATTAACATATTATTTTGAACTGCGGAATATTTAAGTTTTAATTGTTGCCTGCTCCAGAAGATAGTACTTCAAAAAAATCTTATCTGCTGGCAATTACGTTATAAAATCTTTTCAATTAATTTTCGACTTGAATAAACATATCACTTTATTGCTGCAATTGACATGAATTGTATTTCATAAAGATATACGAAAATGAAATATTTTATATAAGCTGATTAAGATAGTAGAATAGGATGTAATAAAACTATGCGATGATCATCTTGATTGGACAGGTGAGTAAGCAGTGGCAGGATAAGGACAAGACGAAGGAGAAAGTGGATGAAGAAAAGTTGAGGAAGGTGTATAAAGTTATCATTTCTGTCTGTCTGACTCTGCTTTGCCATTTGGCTTTGGCTTTGGCATACTTAGATCTGATATGAGCCCCAAAAACATGTGTAGGCCTGTCGATATGGCTGCCTGAGTTGTTGCTGCTGTTGCTGTTGGTGTTGCTGTTGCTGTTCCTGTTGGTGGTTATAGAGCCAGCGCCATTTGAGATTAAGTAACTGAGCGGAACATGTTTGTTTGGAGCTTTGAGGCTAGCATCGATCGACGATCGTTGGCCAATAAACGAGCGGTTATCTAAACAAAAAATCTCTAAATTGATCTCGCAAAACCTTTTAGCATATTTTGTGCGCGATTTGGCAGACAGATCCGTGCAGCCAGTTTGCCCAGCCTGACTTGCTTTTGATAATTTTTGTTTAACATACCTAGTATATGTATATGTTGTTTTTATTTCGTTTTCTTTAGTTTGCAACATAGTCAAGTTGAAGCTAGAGTAACTTTGGTCTGGTGCGAACTGCGCCCCATTAAAAACTGCCTGGCCATAGTCATAAACTTCTAAGCTATCAAATTACAGAACGATTTGTTAGATGCCGACGATGCAAAAAGGCGAACTCAGCTCAGCTGAGCTGAGCTCAGCTCTTGGTGCTGCTGCACTAATGGATTGCCATGAAGGAACCGGGTCTCCATCCAGTCCAGTCTGAAGTCTTTTTGAGTCTTTCAAGTCTTTCGACGTGGTCTCGCTGAACTCTAATAGCTCATAGCATGCGGCCAACTGAGAGGACGCAGCATGTCGGCAATGCCAAGCGATATCTTTGTTATAAATCTGTGAGCCAAGTTCAAACATGGCTAGAATGCATGCTGCGTTTGTTGTTGTATGCAGTTGTTTTTTTTGTTGTTTTTTGTTTGTTGTTGTTGTTGCAACGCTGTTTCCTGCAACTCGTAAAAAGCTCGTTTGTTGCCTTTTGGCACGCGCAGAGTGTAACCCAAAAGGTTAAGCTGGTCAGCTTAACCCTCGTCCTGGTCGCCCCAAAATAAATACAAATAAAATGTAAAAAAAAGGAAAAGAAAATGCACACATTAAAGAAGAAAGTTGAAGCGATTTGTACCACTTTTATTACGGACTTTTCTTTTTCGGGGTCCCCCGGTTCCTTGCCATAAATGTCGCAGTCAAGCTGCCAATTACTCTAGGTACTCCCGCTCCAGGCGTCGCTTCCTCTCTTTTAACTTGGTCAACAGCAAATGACATCATTTGCATGCGCCAGCACACTGCACGAAATTTTGTGTGCTTCGCTTACATTTGTTATTAACTCCATGAAATTGAAATTCATTTAATTATATTCTTAAAGTTTCAAACATCTTGTTAAAGGATGGATAAGTTAAGATAAGTTTTTTGTACGTTTTTTGTTCGGCTGCTTTAGAAACTTTGTTTATTTTTATAAAGTCCTTTTTATACCCTTAACCCATTGAAAATGGGTAAAAAGGGTATAATGGTTTTGTGCAAAAGTATGTAACAGGGAGAAGGAAGCATCTCCGACCCCATAAAGTATATATATTCTTGATCAGCATCAACAGCCGAGTCGATATAGCCATGTCCGTCTGTCCGTCTGTCCGTCTGTCCGTCCGTCCGTCCGTATGTATGAACGCGTCGATCTCAGAGACTATAAGAGCTAGAGACGCCAAATTTGGTACATAAGCTCGCCTAATCCCTAGGCAGTACAAGTTTGTTTTAAATTTTCGATAACGCTTCCCGTTTCCGATATACACATGTAATCGATAACAACAAAATCTTCAATTTTGAAAACTTTTTGATGCAGTTTGAAAGATTAGACTAAATAATGACAATCTGTGAAAATTTTATTGAAATCGGTTGAGAAACACTGGAGATATGGAGTATTGAAATTAAGAAGGTATGCACTATACGCGTATACATACACACACTCACACATACTTGCAAGCACTGACTGTATGCGTAAAGTAAAGGGTTAAGGGTATAGTCTAGTCGGGATTTCTCGACTAGAGCCTTCTTACTTGTTATGTTAGAAATTTTTTCTATGCGAAAGAATTTTTTATGATTTTTCTTTTGCTTCTATTTGAATGGTGAATACTTTATTTTTTTACTTGATTAAATTCCTAATGAAATCCTGAAATGGATTTGCTGATAATTCTGCCAAGAATTCCATATAGGAAGTGCATTAATCTATCGGTAATCATTTGGGAATAGTTCAAGTTTTTTCTAGTATGAGGTAATGATTTTATTTATTGCTTACCTCAACTTTATACACATACTGATTAAATCAAATACAATCCGCTTAACGAACAAATTAATAGCAATTAAATAAGTGCAGACACCAAAATCAAAAGTTTCTTACTGTGCAGCTGTTGCAACTGCAGTGAGCTGCAACCAAGTGAGCCATTAACAGTGACTTTTACAGCTTTGCGGCAGCTACTTTTAATTGTTGCCAAACTGACATTTGAGTTGCCGTCATAGAAAGACGAACAACAGCAACAGCAACAGCAACAACAACAACAAATGACAATAACAACAATAAAAATAACTTAAAACGAAAACAAATCAATAGGCTTTTCGCCTGCTGCGCGAAGCCGTCTCGTAAATAATCATAGTAGCTATTTCATTGCAGCTTTGGCTTTATGACCAGGACAAAGGCGTCCGTTTGTTGATTTTTATGGCTGTTTGCTAGTTTAGAGTAATTGCTTATACATAGACAGACAGTGCTACAGATCCCGGATCGGTCAGTCAATCAGACCATTGAGAATTATTCAATTCAAGCCCAGCTTCTCTAGCCCGTCTCAGTAGATCAGTTTTGTGTAAGGAAATGCAGCAAAGAGTTGGGCAGAGAGAGTTTGAGAGAGAGAGAGCGCGAGAGAGTGAATGCGAACTGCATTTCGAAGTTCGAAAAAGTGCAGGGGAACACAAACAGAGGGTTTATGGCAGTGAGAGAGCGAGCGTTAGTAAGATCGTGGTGAGTTTGTATGTGGTGAAGAGGCTCGCTCATATGCAAGACTCATTGGTAGATCACGCTTTCAATTGCAGGTCAGATGCGAATGCAATTGGTTTCCGATTTAATTGGGAAGAGATTTATTCCATTGGAGATTAATATATTGGAATGGTGTGTGTGTGTGTGGAGGTTCATTTTGTTGTTCATTTGAACTATTCAACAAGTTTAACTGCTTAAGCTTAAGTAAAATGAAATGTTGGATATCATTGGATCGGGTTAAAAAGTAAAAGAAAGTAAATAAAGTATATAAATGGTGAATTTAAACAGCTTTAGCTTGTTTTTAGTAAACTTATGTTCATATATACATATTTTTTAGCTATTATAATATATTGTAATATTGCATTTTTCAATACTCCCAGTCTTATAAGCTCAACTCCTACTGTACGAAAGAAACTCAGTTAGATTTATGTAGAAAATCAATTGAATAAATGACATTTGTTTCTGGTGTTAATTCAGTCGAGAAATGATACACTTCCTATCGTTGTTCAAGTGGCGCCGGCGCCATAGTAAATTGTTGTAGCTGTCATGAAATATGCACTCATGGTATAATCAACTCTAATCGGACTGCAAACTGAATATGATTTAGATGGAGTTACGTTAATGCTCTCTTTTATTTATTTTCGCGCCATTAAATTGGCCAAGGAATGCGGAAAATCATAAGTACATGCAACACACATACAAATTCAAAATACAAACCTGCAACTGCAACGTCAACTAGAACTGCATTTGGTTTAAAGTTGTTTTATGCCCTCAGCTACTTACAGACAATCAGCACGAAGTCGACTCCGACTCAGATGCAATAATTTCTCTTATCCCCAGCATTAGAATATGTATGTCTCTCTCTCGCTCTCTCTTTCTCACCCGTTTGCCGTCGGCGGTTGCAACTGCGCACGCGCCACGGTTGCCACAGTTTGCCGCAGATGCCACCAGATGCAGGCAGACAGGCGGCAAACGTTTGCATCAACTTCTCAGCGTTCTCAGTTTCTCGGCTTTGTCTGTTTCGGTTTCTGTATTTGTTATGTGCGCTTTGTCGCCGGCGGTTAAATTATGCTCAAAGTGTTAATCAGGAAATTGTTGCAAGTTGTACAACAAGTCTCAGGGAAGTTTCACTCCAGACCCTTATATTATGTGGCGTCTGTCTATATACCCTCCATACATTCTAAACTACTTCAAATGGGTAATTTGGAGTTGTAGAAGCATAAGTAACAAACAGACGAAGACTTCTTCATAAAGCAATGTTTGTTTGCACTTGCAAGAAAGATTCCACAATTTAATAGTTAGTATAAGTTTAAATTGTGGGAAGAGTATCTTTTGGGCAGACAATAAAGTAAATTTCATATCAATAAAAAAAATCATCTTTGTTTTATTCCATTTCAAAGTTCTATACCTTTAAAAAAAAACAACCTTTATAAGTTTAAATTGTGGGAAGAGTATCTTTTAGTCAGACAATCATGATCTTACTTTAATAGTTGCTGCTTAAACTAGTCGGTTTGGCTTCAGAAAGAGGGAGAACTCAATTGCCTTAGAGTGAAAATTGTTGCCAAGCAAGTAAGTAATAATGCAAAGGCATAAGCATATAAGAGAATTGATCAACTAACCGACTACTGTTTGAATTTTGAAGCCACACATAAATCAGGATCAATGCGGAAAACAACGGCAACAATTCAATTTAACTGACAGTTTTATGGCAATAACAAACAGCAATAACAAGAAGGGTTAGAGAACAACAATCGATTGCCGTATAAAGAGAGATCAATTTCGGGGCGACACACTAAACTAGTTGAATTTCAATTAACAATAAAACTTAATCATAAATCGGCAAACAAAGGCCACACGCAACCCGCAGCGGCAGAGAGAGTCTCTTCTCTAGCTAACGATTGTTTTGATCGCTGGTGGTCTCCACATCCCCCACTCCTCATGATGAAAATGAAGTCAAGATAAGAAGATGGTTCGATCAAATTGAATTATCAATGGGGCAAGGGAAAAAGTGGAAGTTGTAGACCAAAGTTTGTCAGAGATCGTTTTATTCGACACCTTGCGGCTTGCAACAGGTAAAGCGCCGCACCATACCAAGAATCTCCAAGCGATTCAAATGAGTCGCGTCCGCAACGTTGCGTGTGGCATACTTTAAACTGTCACATAAACTTCGAACACTGATTAGCACAACAAAGTCGGTTAGTTTAGGATTAAGGCGTCGCCATATAGTAGAGTTACTATAAATCAACAGTTCCCTCCAGCCAAAAGCTTTTCAATACCATTGTTTACACATTGTGCGTCATCAACCAATATTTTGGTGGTGGCCTTAACTCATTTCATTTAAGTAGCTCGAACCAGCTGCGCCACAGTCTTAGTACTATTATGACAACTCAGCGTGTGAGGTCTACCAAATATTCTATGAAATATAATGTAAAGACCTCACAAATACAGAAACAGAGAGAGAGAAAGGAAGTTAGTAAGAGTGCCGATCACGTTAATACCCTGTACTCAGCTGTGAATTATGATAAGTCGAAATAAATCATTTCAAATGTTGGAAGGAAGATTGCATATCGATTGGCATAGTTTGGGAAGAAAATGAAATTTGTAAGAAATAAATAACTAAACATTTTGTTTTTATATGTTCAACATTTTGAATAACTTCTCGCTGGAACATAATGATATTTAATGATAATAATATCATTGATAACATGATGCACAATGTTTGATGTATTTCAGTTTTATTCACCTTCACAATTTCGATTGGTTATAGGGTATTAAAAGCTAAGCTCGTTTAAAGTGAGAGAGTTAAAGAGACAGTGAAAGATAAACTAGGAAGCCTTTGGAGCACCTGCAGCTAAACACAGTTGGTGGTATTAATTTTTAATTGATCAATTATGTTTGTTACAACTACAACAACTACTACGTAGTTGCAACATTTGCAACAACAACGAGGACCGCTTAAGCTGTTAAGAGCTTAAGGAAAACATAACGCTTGTTGCTGATCATAATCGAAACGATTTAAATGATTGCATTTGTGGCACTGGAGGCTTGCCAGACGCAGAACTAGCAGTGGGAGTGGGAGTGAGAGAAGGAGTTGGGAACTCCAACTAATGCTGAGCCACGATCCACGATTTCAACAACTGAAAGAAGAACTCGTGTCTGCACCTGTTGAGAAGCCTCGATTTTATTAAAGATTTTATTTTGGTGTTGTGGTTGTTGTTGTTGTTGTTGTTGTTGCAAGGTCTCGGTGGTGTGAAAATGCATTTGTTGGGGCACAGCTAATGCTGATGATCACGATCACGATCATGAACAAAAAATGTTCGGGTGGTTGGCTTGAACGCAAATAGGCGGAGTTTTAATTTAATTAAAAGTTATTAGCCAAGGCTGTTGGCATTTAACAGCCAGCAAGAGTGGCTAAAAACGATCAGTTGCCTTTTAACGTTTAGTAGCTGGCAATTGGCTAAAAAATTACCTGGCTTTATCTCTCTGTGTGTGTGTGTGTCTATCAATCGTTGTGGCGTTGTGGCTCTGATGATCTGAGCGACATGTGTTAGATCATTGGACAACTCATTTGGCGATCTATCCAACGATCGAATGGATTCGTTCAATTGAAATGCCAGACACGTACAGGCATCGAACATGCCGATCAACACCAGACAACAACCACCAAGCTCAAACTCAATTGATCTCACTCTTTTTTTGATCAACCGATCGACGATCAGGCCGATCAGAGCTGATTAATATCGTGTTGTGCTGTTGTCGGCTTTGCTGGGGAAATTGTTTCAATTAATTTAGTGATTAATCCCAGTACGTGTTCGGTGTAACAAAACTGGGTCATAAAATGCAGATTAAACGCAACTAACTGCCGTCGCTTATAACTCATTAAGGCTAGAATACTTCCATACTTCTATAACACTTCATTTCCCCGGTTGACCTAATTTGGTTTATGCTTTTTGCAAACGGTTCTTCAATAAAATCAAACTTAATTCGGTGTTAATGCTGAGCTTGATTCACAAAAGGCCACTGATTTTGATTGCTACGGTTCATTTGGCCAAGTTAGTTGGTGGCCTCCACCACTCTTTCGGACTCTTTTGGCCATAAACGGCATTGAGGAAATTATAAAGGCATAAAGGCGAGCAAAAGCCAAGCGAAAAGAAGTCGCATGCCATTTGAGTTGTTCTCGTTGCTGTTGTTGGCCAGGATCGGACTTTCAGGTGCAGAGAGACGTTTCTGTTGTTGTTGTTGTCATGCATATGCATTTGATTTATTAACCTTTCATAGCCATTCGTGTCGACAACAACAACAACTGTAAAAATCACAAAATTAATGCGCACTGAAACGCCAAACATGCAAAGCTTCGACCGAAACAGAGCGGCAGTAGTTGCTAGGGGTGGGCAGTGAGAGAGGGGGGTTGAGTCTGGCAGGCATCTAGAGATCCGTAGACCCACAGATCGGGTCCACAGAATCCACGAGCCTTTCATGTGCCTTCGACATGTGTTTGATGCCAAAAACAGCGACGTGCTCCATGAAATCTGGGGCTGCCAAGCGTCGGCATCGGCTACGTTCTAAACCAAGTCAGCTTACACTAAGAAAAAGTATTCGTATAGTATATTGCATTTGGAAGCAGCTACATAGAATAATTTCTAAACATAATTTTTTTTTTAATAAATTATCAGAAAATATCTTAAACACTTTGGATTTGAAGGAGCTTAAATATTTTTCTTGAACTTTCAATACAAAAATACTCTTAAGCTATTAAATTGCAAATTTACACCTATTTTTTTTAGAGTGAAAACATATTATACTTTGAGTGTGTGCAGTAAACACGCATGAGTTTGGCCCCTCTCGGAGTCAACAGCTGCCAGTTGGGTACAGTTATGTCAGCGACGTTTTTGGAAGGCCGGCCCAAATGCCAGACAAACTGGCACGCAGGCAGGCAACGCCGTCTGACAGCAAATACGGTAGCCTTTTGTGGTTTTGGGATCGCGTATGGAACGCCAAACGCGAAATCGGTTTCGACCCGGCAGACAACAATAAATTTGCGTGCCAACACTTTTTTTGTTCCTTAAACTGTCATTCACTCTGCAAGGGTATGCCGACTTTTACGATCGGTTTGTTCTGGCCCATAAGTTGCGCGCATATCTTGGGAATATTTTGGGAACACGAACACAATTAAGAAGTATTGTAAATAATTTCAATATCCAAAAATAATAATCTAGGTAAATTTCGGCAATACTTCTTTTGTGTCACGAAGCTACAAATAGTTCAATCAATTTTCATATGCGTATTTAATCATGATTATAATAGTCATGATTATAATAAAATCATCAATCAATTAAATAGTTACTAATAGTTCAATCAATGCGTATTTAATCATGATTATAATAGCCATGATCATAATAGTCATGATTATAATAAAATCATCAATCAATTAAAATTGAAATCCAGTTTTTATCTTCATAAATTTTGATGATTTAAATATTAGCTTTTATATCAGTCGGCTTTAAAATATATCGAAGCAATGCCAATCAAACAAGCTGGCTACGAAATTATTTTTATAATATTTCATTCGATTTTATTCTATATTAAGACTAAGGACTCCTCAATAAATGCAATTCTTCGACTTGATGTATTTAAAGTTATTTAAAAATAATGTAATAATAAAAAAAAATATTGTAAGTTAATTAGTTTTCTTTAGCTTAGGCTTTGGAAACACATTTAATCAACTCCTTGATTTTATATTTAGACTGAACCAGACTTTGAATAAATCAATCAAACTGTAACCTTAAAGGGTATTTGCACTTTGTTATTATTCCTTAAAGGTGTTTGAGTTGTGCAAATGCTTTTGGCATTGTGTAACCTGCCCGACATTCTAAGTACCCGCTGTATGCACTTCTATGTATAGATGTATGTACTGATGCCCAAAGTAACATGGCCGGCGTGTGTGGGAATTTAGTTGAGTTTGGATTTGATCGCCAGTAGCTGGCCAGATATTGTGCTGGCAGCGTTTTTCTTCGACCAGGTGCAGTTATGATTTATGCGTCTCGCCCGTTGTTGTTGTTGTTCTTGTCGGTTTTTTATTCAACGCCCCCGCACCCACCCCTTAATCGCATCCCCCCGTGACGTGTAGGTAAGGCGTGGGGGCGCCGCCTTAACGTTTGCAACGGCGTAAATTATATTGGGCTTAGCATAAATCGTCAATTACAGCACATGATTATTATTAGGCATTATGGTCCACAGGCCGGCAAAAGGACGGGCCTCAACCTCAAGCTGGAGTCTGAGCCACGCCCGCGCCAAGCCCAATCCGGCCAGGGGTCTGCTAAATCGCGCTTTTAAGCGCCAGTTTTATGGCAAACGCAGCCAGCTACCCAGCAGCAACATCCTCACAAGCGGGCTCTAAATTATGGCCTAGTAAGGTACAGCAACAGAAAAACAAACAAAAACAGTAGTTAAGTAAAGCTATGAGATCGTGTTGCACAGATACTGGAACCTGGCGTATCTAATATAATTAATACGCAGAGTGACAAATGTTTTGTTAAGCTACAGAACTAAAGAAAACTATAAACTATACAGTAAGAAAACTTTTTTCATTCATAAAAAGCACATCATACTTGAGTTGAACTTTATATTTGATTTGTTTTTCTAATCAAATAACACAAAAAGAAAGAGGGGCAAATATAATAGTTTATCTTTTGAAAAGTAATTGTGAGTATAAACAATTCATTTCATAATATTAATATTATAATTTCATAAAATTATTTTTAAGAAACTTTATTTAATTATGTTTGAATATTGTAAAAAGTAAAAAGGAACTAATATTAATCGAAACATTATAAGTTTTTATTTAATTTATTTTTACCATTTTTAAACTGAAATTGTTTGAGTTCTCCTTTCGTTTGTGTGAAAGAATTCTGAAGTTTCATTTTTGGCCGTTGAAAACAAAATATCAAGAAATTTTTAAGCTGATTTACTATTTAAGAAGCAGATACAAAAAATGGTCGAAACATAGATACACAAACAAGCAAACATGAATACATATATTTGGATATCTGCTGTGGAATTACAAAACACAATATAAATCAATCAAAAACGTACAAGTTCATTGACAGCTTGCACAGCTTGCCAGCCTCAAGCTTCAGCAACATGAATACCAACAGAACAGCAACAAAAACATGATCCATGTGATCCTCTTGGCCAAACGGGGTTTGTTTGGCCGTTCGCTGCCTGTCAAATAGCCGGACCACATTGTAAGTTATGATTAGCTCAACGCTCTCAAGATTTAAGACCGGAAACGTTGTTGAGAGCAGCTCCATCTATCTATCTATGTGTGTTTGTCCAATACATCCCAGATAGTGTACTCTTCGGACCCGTGGCCAATAATTCAAATTCAAATCTCAATTGTTTTGAGTGATTTGAAATGTGATTTGCGCTTTGTTTTGACTGCAGGCAACATTGCATTTGTGTTGGCTTTTTCCGAAGCCCGCATCATCTGGAAATCGAAACTGAAAACAAACAGAGGGGACGTGGCACGGGGGAAGATAGCTGAGAGAGAAAGATAGCTGAAGCACCCACTCAATGACGCCAAATTGCTGAGCATAGTTTTGCATAAATTATCTGCAAAGTTATTGACATTGTCTGCAGCTGAAGACGATCGCGATTCTTAGAGAAAAGAAAAGTTAAAAAAAAAAAAAATACAATTTAGTTAATAGCTACTGGAATATTTTTAGTTTTCTAATTCTTCAGCAATTGCAAAAGACTAATTTTAGGAATTATTGGAATAATGAAATTTACCCGAAAGTGTATAAATGGTTTTTTTAACAAAAAAACTAATTTGTATACCTTGATGGGTAAAAAAAGTATAATGGTTTTATGCAAAGGTATGTAACTGACAGAAGGAAGCATAAAGTATATATATTCTTGATCAGCATCAACAGCCGAGTCGATATAGCCACGTCCATCTGTCCCTCCGTCTGTTACAGACTCCAGATTTGGAACATAAACTAGCCTAATCCATAGGCAGTACAAGTTTGTTTCAATTTTTCGATAACTTTCTCCGTTTCCGATATACATATGTGATCGATAACAACAAAATATTGAATTTGGAAAATTTAAACGGCGTTTGAAACATTAGATGAAATAATGACAATCTGTGCAATTTTTATTGAAATCGGTTGAGAAACACCGGAGATATGGAACATCGAAGTTAAGTCATGTACGTACTATACGCGTGCACTCACTGTACGCGTTAAGTATAGCGTTCAAGGTATCGTCGAGTCGGGATTTCTCGACTAGTTCCCGCTTACTTCTTGTTCACTTCTTAATCGATTTTTGGACTCTTGTCTTAATATTTTAAAAGCAGTGTTAATTTTTAAAAAAATCCGCATTAAATTACACATATAGATATATTTAAATATCATACTAACAATTTAAAGTAAGCTCTTTGTATATTTTCGATCGCGTTAAGGTTCTCAGGAAGATCCTCTTTGTCTAAGATGCTGAAATTCCCATGCATTTGGTATCGAGTGTAGTGCAATTGGCAATCGTGGCATATTTTGCATATAATTGGCTATAAAACTTCATGTTAATGTGCAATTAATCATATTAGCAATTAACTTTATGCTGTTTGGCTGCACTGCACGAGATCGTCTCCGATCGCTTCGACGATCATCGACGAATTTTATCTGCTGTTTGTTGTTGTTGTCCATAGCTGAAGTCGTGTCGAAAACTCGCTTAGAAGCCGACATTGTCAGTTCAATTCGCAGTAGATGCCAGTTGCCGTTTTATTTTCCATCTTTTTTTTTTCCTTGCATACCCTGTAAACCATAAAAATGTGTAATATGTGTAGCATGAAGATAGGCTAAACAGGTTGAAAATATTATAAGATAGCCCAAAATAACTCTTAATATTTAAAAGTTTTTTGGAGCTTGTGGTTGCAAAAATTATATTAATTATATTTTGCATATACGTTTAAATATATTATTAAGATTTCGAATATTTATTTTTCTAATCGTTTGGTTAGTATAAAATCGAATTTTATTGATATCGCTTTGATTCTAATATCATTGTAAATTCTTTTTATGTTTTTCGGAAATATTTTTGAAAGGAGCAAAAAATTCTCGCATATATTTATTTTATACATAATCATATTGAGTAAATATAAATCATATATATAAATATACAAATATTAAATGAATTTTAATCAACATGTTAAATTTCAACAAAAATATGCAAAAAAAAGTATTTCTGGTATTTAAAAAATTTTTTTTTTATTTGTATTTAAAGCTGACTGAAAGGTATATCGTTGTTGATCACTTTCTGATAGAGCATGATTGCTTCCTTTTTGTTGTTTGCTTTTCTTTGTTGCTGATGGTCCCGTTTCTAATTGCAGCTCCCGCTCCCAGGCTGCGTTGAGCCAATTTTCAAAATTTATATCTATGTACGAAATGACAGCAACATTTCTGGGATCGTGTGTGTTAGCCAAATTGAAAACCATACGGAAGCTAGTGTGCCTCGAACTGCAACATAGTCTTCCCTACTTCACCCCATTCAAATATGAGTAGCAAGATGCAAAGTGCATAAAATTTAAGTATTATGAGCGTACAATGGTGAGGTGCTGCAGTAACCTAAAACCATAAAAAACAACAGCATCAACTACTACCAAAAAGAGGCACAAGAGAGGAGAACAAAATGCCAATAAGTGTAACTAGGCAGTCGCACGTTCTGGCAACTAGTTAGCCATCAATTAATCAAGTCATGCGTAACGCCATTTGCCACAAAGCGGGGCCTCTTTACAATTGACAGCCAATAATCGTTAATTGTTTTCAACTATTATTTCCATTTTGGGTATTTTGTATTGTTTCGTTTTTTCAACCCTTTGACGATTGTCTATTCTTTGTCTTATTTTTTCTTCTTTGTTGGGTATCACAGCGTGCGTTCTTTGATGCTTTCAAGTGTCTTGCCATTAGAGGGCTTTCTTCTTGGCCCGGCTACTGGGCATACGTCTTTCAAGATCTACCCATAATTAATAACTGTTAACTTACTTAGTGCCGTATTGTGGCGACTAATGAATCCCATTTCCATATACCAGCCCAACTAATATGCGGAATGCGGCGTGACGCTGGTGACAAAAGTTTAAGACTTGTTAGCCAATTGATTAATGTGGCAAAGACTATCTTACCAAAACAGCCAAAAGATGTTCGTAGAGGCTTCTAACTATTAATTTTTTTTGAGAACAATATTTGCTGATTTGCCGGTTTATTATATTTTTTTTTTAAATAACTCAAAGGTTGTTTGTTAGTTAAAGAAAACTTTATACAAAGAAATATTTTGAATATTTTTATTTAATTTAATGTTGATTTTAGTTTATTTTTTAAATGACCATTGCATGAACTTCATTTATACTTAAATAAATTCAGTGTTCTAGAAAATTGTACACACATTAAAGAACTTAACTTTCAATCTTCAATTTCGACTGACTAAAATGAAAATATTACGAAATCGCTTTTTCTGAATTTCCTACACAGTTTTGTGCATCCCATTTTCAAATAATGCGATTTGAATTTAGTTTTGCGCACAAAACTATGCAACGCTTTAAGTTCCAAAATGTCCGCTTGTCCGTTGAGCAAATTAATATTTTGACTCAATTTCCGAACATGCATATGTTTGTATTTAAAGAAAACACTCAACTACGACATTTCACTTTCCAAGGGAAGGCCGAACGGTCGAAGTCAATGCAGCCTCAGTCAAACACATGTGTGTGGCACAATCCTCATCCATCTCCTTCTCCCTCCCTTCGCTGTCACTCCCGCCCTCTTTTAGTTGGATTATACAATGTGTGCTGAGTGTTGTGTAGTAGCTGTTGTTTATGAAGAGACCATTTCTAGCAAAATGCTCAAACGAGAGGGGGAACTAACAAGCGAGCCACTCGCTTAAGTTCTGTCCCTCATTCAATTGAAGAGATTTACTTTGTGAAGCGTTGAGAGCAAAATACATTTTTCAGTTGCGATCCAACAACAGGCAGTTACAGTTACGTATCGAATCGGACTACCGTCAGAGCACAATGTGCAACAATTATTAACACTAAGTACTAGTCGGAATACTTGTGTACTGCAACAATTTATTCGAGTGTGTGTAGCCAGTTTCAAGTGTGGCCTGCAGTTATTTATTTTAGTGTATGGCATGGAAATATTTCTGGAATTTTAAGTGGAACGCTAAAAGCGCTGAATAAATAACAAATATATATATATAAACCTAGGAAAAATAAAGAAAATTGTGTTGCACAAGATTATTTACATTAAAACGTGCATAAATATTGGATACGATTTGGCAAGAACATCTCTACAAACAACACAAATGAATTCTAAGGTAAGTTTCCTACTACATAGTATAGTTGTATATATGAAATAGTTCTTTTAGTGCGTTGTTGCGCAATTGCGCAAATGATTTGTTTAGACCACTTTTTGATTGACCAGCGCAACAGCAATTTGACTTTTTTAACCCGCTTTTTTCTGTTTCTGTTTCTGTCTTTCGCTGTGGGGTAAACAAATAGAAACAGCAGCAACTATTGTGCCCCATCCCCAATTTGTGTATTTGTGTTCGCAGTCAATCGTTCAATTATCAAAATCGCTTTTACTTGCCCCCCATTTCCATTTCGTGTGGGGGCACATGCCACAAATTTCATGCTTTATGACCAAATTGAAAGCACTTTTTACGAATGCACAAACCAATAAAAATATATATGCATATATTATATGCTCGTACAATAACTAGCTGTCTCTAGTATTTGGCTGCTTCTATTTTCCCATGAACATTTTTACTGTACGACTTAATTTTGTATTTTTTATTAGTATATTTACATGTGTACAGTGCACGCTCGGTATTATGAACAATGCAAGTCGTAAATATTAAAATCATATGATGATGATAATAATAGAAGGCTTTGCTTTAGTTGTTCAAATAACTAGATCAGTTATTTTTTCAAATTCTATAACTTTTTGCTTTGCTGTTTTGATATTTTTAAGATTTTTGATCTCAATAAATGTAAATTTAAATACTTGACTCCCATATGTTCACATTATCGAACGTGTACTGTACAGCCTATTCGTACTGCGTGTTTATCAACACGTACATATATGTTATATATATACATATATCGGCCGATACAGATATGAACATGCAATAATTTTCCAGCCACATAAACAAACATTCTGAACAACTTATGTGTCTGCTGTAGTTTCGATTCTGTTCTCTTCTGTTCAGTTTTAGCTTGTTTTTATTTTTATTTTTTTGTTAGCTTTGGCAGTCACTCAATTGTTCCCATTTCGATGGAGATCGTTACAGATGCGTTCTGTTCCGATTTAAGCTATTTGTGGCAACAATGTTTAGGATCTGCTCACACCTGAGTCAGTTAATAATATTCGTTTTTCTCACGTAATTGCGTGCAGATATGTATACACATGCAACGAGGCATTTCAAATTGCACATTCGTGTTGTTTTTGGAAAGTAAGTGAATTATTTGAAAATTGTTTTGAACTTGAGCAATAATTCCACACACTTAATTGTTAGCCAAAGAATGTTTTGCTGTTGATTTGCCAAAAATATTGCAAATCATGTTTCTATTTTTAGACTAGGGCAGGAAATATGTTCCCCAAAAAGTCGAGCACGATGCGAAGGTCAAAAGTTGATCGTTTTCCTGTTATTCTTGATTTTTGGAACTGACGTGATCGGGAAACTCGTGGCAGACAACCCCTCTGTTGCGATATTTCCAGACTTCTTCCAGTGGGGAACAGACGCCGCTTCAACACATGCAACACATGTGGCACGAACGGCACACAGAAGTTGAGGCAAGGCACAAGACACAGGCTATACTGTAGGTAAGGGCCCAGACCCGCCTCTCTGTTATATATATTGTTGATGTTAATGATGTTGATGTTGCTGTTGTTGTTGTTGTTGGTTTTCATGATGATGATGATGATGTGCCCACATGTCAGACAGACAGCGCGATGCCACAGAGAGTCCCTCTCAGTTCCAAATGACAACAATAGGGCACTGCAAATGCAAGACTCGAGACAATATTTTCCCTTGTGCCTCGAACGGGTTCACTCTCCAAAACGATCGACCAGATTGTTTAAAAACGGGGGGATGAACGGTGAACGGTTAACGTCTGTAGGCCAGCCAGGGAAGGAAAAATAAAAGCAACTTAAAACATATTTTATACCCTGGAACTTGCACTTTGATTGTGTGTATTAAGTGTGTAAATAAATAAAAAAAAAAAATAACTTTTCCAAAGAAAGAGTTTTTGAAGGGATCTCAAATATATTACAATATAGTGGAGTTTTGCACTTAAATTTTCTTACATAAGTATTTTTAAATGTTTATAAACTATTTTACTCGTATTTCATTTTGAAAATTTAGTGAAAGTATATACATCCTCTTTATAAAATATAATAAAATATATATATAGTTTAAGTTCAGTTTGTTTAATATCGAATTTGTATTAACACAGGTTTTTCATCTCTTAAATAAGTCTAGATTTTCATTAAAAAGTATTTGCTTTTGAAGATGTATTTGTTACATTTGAATATTCATTATCCATAATGATTTTAAAATCTCAAGAAAGCTTTTTTTCTCCACCTTTGCATACGAGCATAAGCTTTATTTACTCTATTAAAATCAAATGAATTACCCTTCTCTATGATCCCAATATCTTAAGATTTTAAAATAGTTGTATGAATAAGTATGAATGAATAAGTTACAGGATATCTTATAGTCGCCTAAATACTATGCCTTGTGTTTGTGTTTAATTTCTTTTAATTTTTTGTTGCTTCTGGTGGCACAGATGTGGCTGGAAAGATCATACAAGAGCACATTGAGTGCGACTGTGTCTGTTTTAATTAAGCGGAGAGCGCTTGCGGGAGTGCGAAGGGCATAAATACAAATACACAGAGTATGAGAGAGAGAGAGGGAGAGACTGGTAGGGAGAGAGTGCATCGACACGCATATGTGAAAAATTAAGGCTGTGTCTGCTGCGAATCGTTTTTGAAAAAAACGCGAAAAGGCGCAAAAGATGCGGGAAGCAAAGGCAACGTACGACAAACACCAGCAGCAGCAGCAACAACAACAACAACAACAACAGCAGCAAACATTGAATTTAACGGCAAAATAAAATGGAATAACAGTGGAAGCGGGCAGAGGGCCCACTAAATTGAGTCGTTTGAGGCGCAGTCGCAGTTGCGAGTAGGACGCTCAATTTTTCATTTTTCAGTTCACTACATATGTTTTTTTTTTTGCTTCGTTCCACATTGTATATTTTTGTTCCGTTGAGCGTAGGAGCAACAACAGCAGCAGCAGCAGCAACCGCCGCATCTGTGTGTCTGGGTTCTGTTAGAGGCGATCGAGCGACTACAAAGTCTCCTCTGTTCAATTTAGAACAGTTTTCGAGCAGCTCTACGGAAATTCACAACGCCAAAAGTATCGCGCGCGCGAAAAAATACCGAAAAGCGATCGCAAAATACAAATCGCACCCTCTTAACACCATACTATATAAACGATTGCTACTGTTCTACATGTGTGTGTGTTTGTATTTTTGTGCAAAAAATAGAATATTATCGAAAAGTCGCTGCCATCTAAATGAACTACATGCAGCTGTAGCTGTACCAAGTACTTGTAGGTAAACAACGTCCCTCACTTTCTGCTCTATATAGTACAGATACATATGTATGTACGGGCATATAGTATATATTTAGTTCATTTGACGAGCATAGAAGGGCAAATGTGTTGAAAAAAGTGTGTTTTACATTTGCTGCGGGCTTTCAAAAATGATGAGAACAGAAAAACAAACCTCAAAACTAACAAACTGTTCCATTTTAATGGACCTCATAAATGTGGCAGCCTTTCAAAAATACAATTAGATTTTATTTTCGGTTTTTTTGGTTTTTATGTACTGTCCATAAGTCGTTAATTTTCTTGTATTTTATTATATCTTGAATATTTATCAGTGCTTTTAAGCTCAATTTGTTTGGCACGCGCTTCAAAAATAATAACTCGAGCGGAAATGTGCGCGACATTTTAATTAAGTCTCGCCAAAAATGTATATGGCTTTTAATCAAAGTCGCAGTCAGTGCAAAATCTCGGTAGTTAAGATTTTGAGCTTAATTGAGCCAAGTAAATGCCCCGAAAGTTAAATAATGACTGCAACAACAATAACAACAACCTTATTGCTAATATTATAAATTCTCAAGCACAAAATGGTTGGAAAAATGTTTATAAACAAAACATAAAGATGAACGAAGATCCACGATTTCTACGAATTTTTGAGTAAAATATATTTTGTTTATTGCAAAAAATAGAGGAATGAAAAACAGAATCATTATTGAACACAATATATTGGCATTTTCCGGCTGAGATAAAACGGATGTGCGCTTTACAATTTTGAGTTTACTAAATGTTGCTCTGATCTATCTTTTCTCATTTCTTCCCCCTTTGAGTCCCTTTTACAACTCGTGAAAGTCGTTTTTGTCAAATTGCTTATGAGTTGAAGTATAAAAAAACATAAAACGGAAATGAGCATAAATTTAATCAACTGCATATTTCTGTCCATGTTTCAGGTGTTGTGGCAGCTGTCGCATGATCTATGAGTTGCACCACGCCCACGAGGAACAAACATGGCTGCCATAAATCCATCAGCACACTGAATAAATCACAACCAGCGACAATACTTAAGAGTCCCCGAGTACGTAAATACTTATTTTGGAAGTGTATTTCCGTTACTTGCAAGGTGATCATCATTCAGCATCCGATTCCTATACCCGATTCCGATCAGCATTCACTTCAAAAGTTGCCGCTCTCCAAAGAAACATATATACACACACACACACACATGTTGCTAGCGATCATCAAGCAGCAACTGTTGTTATTTCCATAACATAAATTAGAAAAAGAACTAGAAGATCACTGATCTATATATCACAAGAGCACACAGAGTGAAAGCGAAAGGAAATGAGATTTTGTGTGAGGGTGGATAGAGAGCGAGAGAGAGAGAGAGCACAAATGCTTAAGCTAAAGTGGATTTCCGGTGAATAAAAAAAATACACACACTCAACATATCATCAGCATATGCGACACACGACGAAGTTGTTGCTATCCCCATTCGGCAGTCGAGAGGAAACACTACAGCAAGGAGGTAGCAAGGAAGCTGCCTGTGTGCCACTTACAAAGCTATTGGTTTAAAAAACAAAAAAGTAAAAGAAAAAATACATATCAGTTCAATTAAAATTTAAACATAATAAAATTTCTTTTATTATTATTAACAAAGATAAAAAAACTGAAAATTTTAAACTTTTCAACAAAAAAAAAATAAAACTGGACAAAGAGCGAAATCTTTACATATATTAAAACAACAAAAAAACAATTAAAAAAACGTCTTCAAATATTATAAAAATCAACAAAAACAATATATATAAACAAATAAAATATACATGTCCCAAAATGTTATCCAGCTGTAAGAGAAGGATACCAAGCAGGCTACTGCTTCTAGTCCTGCTCATCTTCTGCATCTCGAATGCAACAGCACGACGTTCATTAGCAGCCAGCAGTTCACAGGAGCTGAACAAGGACTATGACAGTCTATCAAGCAGCAGCAACAACAACAACAACAATACAAATGCTACACAATCGCAAAATAATATCAATGATGAGGATGCAACCGATGCCGATACAGATGAGGATGAAAAGCCGAATTTACCGGGACGCAATGGCAACGATGGCAAACAACAATCAGCGCCACGTTTCAAAAACCCCAAGAGAATGAGCACCCTGTATACAAGACCGTCAGGGTCAACTCTGTCGTTAAGTTGTCAAGCTGTGGGAAATCCTGAGCCAAATATAACTTGGTATCGGAACGGAGTCAGCGATTGGACACGAACCTATGGCAGCTATCGGAAAAACAAGTGGCAAATCACAATGGAGGATCTGGTGCCAGAGGATTCGGATCAGTATACGTGTAAGGTGTGCAATCCTCACGGTTGCATAAGTTATGTAATGACTGTGATGGTCAGCGATCGGGTGAATCACAAGCCCATACTACTCAAAGGACCTGCAAATTTAACCCTACTTATCAACGCTAGTGGTCAAATGGAATGCAAATATCTCTCGGATTTGACCAGCAAGAAGGCATGGATGTTTATGCCCTGCAACGGTGTGAATGATTGTTCCGAGAATCGCACAAAATTGGTCGAGGATGTGGATCGTCTGGAGTTCACCAACGTCACACAGGAACAGGAGGGTTGGTACATCTGCATCGAGAGCAATAGCTTGGGTCAATCCACAAGTCAAGCTTACTTGAGAGTGGTGCGTAGTTTGCCACTCCTCGAAGCGAATCTGAGTGTGGTGCGAGATAATGCCATGGTGGCCATAGTGATCATAGTGATTGGCCTGCTCTGCATGTTCTGCATCATATTTGTGGCATACGCCGTGAGAAAGATGAAGCACGAGAAGATGCTGAAGCAACGCATTGAAACAGTGCATCAGTGGACGAAGAAGGTAATCATCTATAAGCCAGCGAGTGGTGGAGATTCAAGTGGGTCCATGGACACCATGATTATGCCAGTGGTGCGCATCGAGAAGCAACGTACCACAGTCCTTCAAAGTGGCAATGAACCGGCTCCATTTAATGAATATGAATTTCCACTCGACTCTAACTGGGAACTGGCGAGAAGTCAACTCCTTCTAGGCGCCACTCTGGGAGAAGGAGCCTTCGGACGCGTTGTTATGGCGGAGGTTAACAATTCCATTGTTGCTGTCAAGATGGTCAAAGAAGGTCACACGGACGATGATATTGCAAGTTTGGTGCGAGAAATGGAGGTGATGAAGATTATTGGACGACACATAAATATCATTAATCTGCTCGGCTGCTGTAGTCAGAGTGGTCCTCTCTATGTCATTGTGGAGTATGCTCCCCATGGCAATCTCAAGGATTTCCTCTACAAGAATCGACCCTTGAGCAAGGAGCAACTGGAGTCACACTCGTCATCACAGGAGCCACAACATGTAATCACCGAAAAGGATCTGATAAAGTTCGCACATCAAATAGCACGTGGCATGGATTACCTTGCCTCACGGCGTTGCATTCATCGCGATCTTGCCGCACGCAATGTTCTCGTCAGCGATGACTACGTGCTCAAGATTGCGGACTTTGGACTGGCTCGGGATATTCAGAGCACCGATTATTATCGTAAGAATACGAATGGACGTCTGCCCATTAAATGGATGGCACCCGAATCATTGCAGGAGAAGTTCTACGATTCACAGAGCGATGTCTGGTCCTATGGCATCCTGCTGTGGGAGATAATGACATTTGGAGCGCAACCTTATCCAGCGATTATGTCTGCAGAGGAACTGTACAGTTATCTAATGTCTGGGCAGCGCATGGAGAAGCCGGCCAAATGCTCGATGAACATTTACATTCTGATGCGTCAATGTTGGCATTTTGATGCAAGCGCGAGGCCACCCTTCACGGAGATCGTGGAGTATATGGATAAGCTGTTGCAGGCCAAGGAGGATTATCTGGATGTGGATGTGGCAAATTTGGAGACACCACCATCAACCAGTGACGAGGAGGAGGAAGATGAGGAAGCCTCGCATCTCGATCATTCACGATATCATTACTAACTAATCGATACCGATTACGATAACGATACTGTACATATACTTAGCTCTATCTGGCTAACTAACCATAAGTCTGTAAATCGCTTGAAATTCTATTGCACCAAAGGCGTAAACCAAAAATTTATATACTATTTAGTAATTGTAAGGCAGTGCTAATTTATAATAACTATATTCTTATCATAGGGTACGTTTAATCGTGTAAGATTTCAGAGATTAATAATTTTAATTGTTTGTATTTAAAAATGCATCTTTTGATTAAGGAACCTTAATTAAAACTTAACCTTATTGCTTTGGGATTTCATAAAAGAAAAAATTAAAATAAAAAAAGTAATATTAAAAGATAAAAAATTGTTATTAAAAAAAAGTAAAAACAAGGTAAAACAATTCACAAAAAAAAGATCATAATGTTTATCACATAAAAAGAGTATCAAGAGGATATTTTTAAGAAGTTTTGAAGAATATGCAAGTATTAATAAAAAATATGTAACTAAAACTATAAATACGAAACGGAAAACTATTTTGCATAGCATTTATTTCGATGTAAAAATTAACGTATAACAATTTGCTGCTGCTACAAAATTTCACAATATCATATTAATTATTTGCAAATTTGTAACAGAAAGAAACATTTTCAAATTTTATATCACTTCAACAAATTTGCGTCATAGCAGATGAATATATAAACAATTGACAATGTGAAACGTATTACGTATTTTAAACAAATATACCTTTACACATAAAAATATCATGAAAATGAATTCAATTCAGGCTGCAATTTATATATATATATTTATATTCTTAAGTTAGTTGATTAATCGGTTGTATTTTTCATATGTTGTAATTGTATTTTCTACTTGTACTGAACTATGTAGTATTCATATATATATATATATATATATGCATATATTTCTTATAAGATATATATACGAACATATATACATATATACTTAGCTTGCATGCTTAGTGCCTTATTTAAAAACAATAAATGTTGTACTCATAGTCGAAAAATTCAACTGACGTACTAAATTTTGTGCCTAGTACCTGACCAAGAGCGAGACAAAAAAAAAACACCGACAAGATCATGACGTCTCAATTTCGACAAAATCTGTGAAAAATATAATAACAATAACAGCAGCAGCAGCAGCAACAACAACAACAGCATTAAGAGAGCCGCCGTCGATTTGGGTTGCACGAGGCACGCGCGTCACTAAACGAAAAATGATGAATGGAAAACGGCTCGCGGTTGAGGTTCGTTGAGAGTGGGCTGCTGTTAGTAGTGGGGCGGTGGGGGTGCTGTTGGTTGTTGTTGGAGGTGCACAGTTCAACACTGGGTCTTTAGCAGGCGGCGTCCGCGTTGGCGGCTCGTTTGTTGACGCGCCAAATGCCACAAGCATCGACGTCGGCGCTGGCGATGCAATTAGACGATAATGCAACCCAACAAAACATAACGAAAAAAAAAAATTTTTATATATATATATTTTTTTTTAAAATGAAAATAAGTTTTTCGTGTACACTTTATGTGTATTTGCAATGAGTTTGGCTTAGTCTTTAAGTGTGTGCTTGGGGGCTTTTGTTGGCCGTGTTTAGTTTGAGTTTCAGTTTTTTGCAGTTGTTGTTCTTGTTATTGTTGGGCTTGGTAAGTCCGTCAGCGATTGCAACACACATTTCAGATATGATTTCTGTGGCAATTTGAATTAAAATATATATATTATTGTTGTTTAATGTTTTTTTTTATTTTAATTCAGATTTATTCCAGTTATTTGTGACATTACTTAAAGTAGTTTAAGTCGCTCAAGAAAATAATAAAATTATTATAATAAAGTTGGAAAATAATAATTAATAATATGGGTTGCTAGATCTTCGGTTTCGTATCTTAACATTTCTTGTGCGTCATTTTTATAAGTAATTTTTTTTTAGACTAACTTTTCTTTAACATCTGTAGCTAGTAGTGAAAGATTTACATAACGTATGCATAATAACAAATAAATAATTTAGTTATGTTCCGGCTGCCTTTTTTTATTGATTATCCGACAACTAATTCGAACTCACACAATATTTGAAATCAACTTATTTAAAATATGGCTGATGTCTTATTATCAACGATGTACCAAGAGTCAAAACTTTCAGCTTACGCAGTTCCTAATTATATAACATGCCTTGCCATGAGTTTAAAAAAAAGATTCACTCGATTGGTCGATAAATTTGTTGTTAGTTTTCCACAACGATCATTAATTATGCAGCATTAGGCAAACTTGAATCGTTGATCGCCAACGCAATAAATGCGTTGTAGATTTCCTTACGATTATTAATCTCAATATCTATTGTGTCTGGTGGCACATGCTAAACTGCATTTTCCAATCATTTATCAAACGGGCCTTCGAAATCGAAATATGTATTCAACAATGGAAAATACGAAAGTGTGGCATTAAAAATTGGCTTTGTCTGTAGTTTTAATTAGGGCTTGGTCAGCTCAGCTGCTGCATCTCTGTTTCATACGATGTGGGCGTGCGAGCGATGCGCCTCTAATGATCGGAAGTTTGACACGTGTCTAATATACATATATATGCCGATAAACGTGGGTTGCACCACAGCACCACTGTACCGCTGACCACAACCACAAAAGGCGTAGGTGGACTACGCCCTGTTCACAACAATTATTGCGTGAATATGTTAATTGAAAAATTTGTTAATTGAGCCATGAAAAATAAAAACAAAATTAAAACATTTTCAACATTTCACTGGACAAACAAACTAAAAAAAAACAAAAACAACGTAGCTAGTAGCTACTAACTCAGACTTCCTGGCCACAATATGAATCGGGCTCAAATATGCGGGCACTTACCAGCATTAAATTCGTAACGATCGGCAATCGATCGGTCCGCTTGCAATATCTACAGCTCGCCTGTCTCGACTGATCAATTAATTTTTCGGCCAAACTTGGCTATTAATTTGCATGCGCTTTTTCTGTGTGTGTGTGTGTGTGTATTTGTTTGTCGATCGTTGTTGCGATCGAAGCAACAGCCACAGGTTGCCAGCCAGATTGAACGTTGTGTCCAGTCCAGTCTCGGCTGTCTTGCCTGCTGTTCCATTTGTGAAACTATTTTAAAAGTCTACAAATTGCCTGTCCAATCGACCGATCGTTGAATCGCTGCACTGCACTGCACTCCACTGGCAGTTAGTCAGTCCGTCAGTCAGTGCGTCAGTTTGTCCGTCACTCAACTGCCAGGCAAAAATCGATTGCACTGCTTCGATATTTGACCTCGTCTTTGCCGTCATCGTGTATGGATTTTTGTTTTTTATTTTGGAAAGTCTCTGCTTGTCTGCACTGAGTCTTACTGAAGTGCTGTTCTATTCTTTAGCTGACATAATTGTTTTTGTATCTTGATACTTTGATTTGTACAACAATCGTTATGAATTGGTCTGATGAATACAAATTGTTAGAATATTGCATTCGAAAATGTTCACAACTGTGAAATACTCAGGTGTAAGAGAACACATTTCATATGAAACAAATGGTTTCAGTTTCAATATACCTCAGGTTATTGCTTGGCAGCATTTGGGGTTTTTCTTTTTGTACTTTCATTCCCATTTAACCTATTGTTGCTCAGCTTTAATACAATAGATTGTTTTCGCTCTTAAATTTTAATATAAACATTTACTCTGAGGCAAGTTAACATAACTAACAAACCGAATGTTAGAAGATTAAAGTTGTTTCTCGTAAAATGTGCAAGCTTTTTATTTCTTTTGTGCACACAGTTAAAATATTTGATCTGTTGACCTCATTACAATACATGGTTGTCAGTTTGAGTTATGAGTATTTCGAGAGAATTTCGTGCTGTGAGCAAAATAAGGTTAAAAGAAGTCTATTAAAACATTTGCTCCATTATTTTACGATATTTACGAGACGAAACACTTTTTATTATAGACATGAAGCAGCTAGGAAATGTTGCTTTATCCCTACATTAAATCGCACTGGGAATATCGCAGCATAATATTTATATAGTGGCTTAAGAGGATGCATTAAATGTTGATTTTAATTAATCTTGACATTCTCGTTAACTTAGCAATAAACTCATGGTATATTTTCTGCCTGTAGTAAAAGAGAATCAGTTCAAAAACATGTATTAAGTGCGCAAATTGCAAGATTCTTATATATATAAATTATCAAGCTAGGTGAAATGAA
This sequence comes from Scaptomyza reducta, assembly GCA_035044485.1. Taxonomy (NCBI): domain Eukaryota; kingdom Metazoa; phylum Arthropoda; class Insecta; order Diptera; family Drosophilidae; genus Scaptomyza; species Scaptomyza reducta. The sequence continues at coordinate 51,217 of JAWNNV010001381.1, read as the reverse complement.
ATAAATAAACAAAGGTAAAATGTTAGCTGCTGTTGCTATTTCTGCACCTCAAGTAAATAAACATGACATTCAAATATAAAATACCATAAATTTAGATCTAAGCGTGGAAGTGTTGGGCACGTACAATTTCAGTGTTTTACGTGAAGAGTATGTATTAATTCTTAAATATCATATGAAGATACGATTAGCTTTGTTAAGGTAAGATTTACTGCACTTACTTGAAAGTGAGAATTACACAAGAACTATTGGAAATAGGAAGGAAATTGGGATCGAAGATGTTGCATAAATTCCCAAGACTTTAGCATACCTCTTTGGCACATCTTAAATGTTTGCTGGGTGTCTTAAAGAAATAAACATAATGTTTGCTTTTTTGGAGCTTTGTGTGTATATTTGGTTTGGAAATTATTCAGTTTATCTATCAAGAGCTGGCACCTGTCCGAACATCGCAGATTCTCAATACAAACCACAACAAGATTTAAATGCGAATTGGCGCAATGCTTCACCGGAAGTGTTGAATCATTTGGTTGCTGCATCATTTCTAGCAGCTTAAGCTTTGTGTTTTTGTAATCAGTTTAGCGGAACTGAACATTCACCTAGCTGCCTGTTCAATGGGGCGTATGAGTAATTGTTGGTCTTTGACTCAAACACTTATCTTGCTTCTCTCCAACGCAAACTTCATGTTATTAACAAATTGTGTTTTGTTTTTGTTGATTTCATTCATAAAAAAAAAACAACACAGTTTCATAACAGCAAACCGGTATTTTTATTTCATTTTTGAATGATCAAAAAGCAAAAAAAAACAACAACAATAATCGTTGTTTTTTAACGATTTTGTGCTCTTTACTACATGATCACTTGACTTGGCTTACAAGCTATGCAAATGCGGCAACAAATGCGGCATGTGGGCGGCAGCTGCTGCTGCTGCAAATGAGATCCAAAGTTAAAAAACCACAGAAGAAAAAAAAACATCAATACGAAATGAGCGAAACTCTCGAGATTTTTATGAATGAAACTCGGTTGAGGTGACAACACAGCGTAGCAAAACTGAAGTGTTGGTGATTAAGGTGGTGAAGGGGGGATTTTTTGTGCGGATGTGCCTAATTAACAATGCTGATTACATTTTATATGCATACACAAACATATATATATATATATATATATATTAATTAGAATTTTTGTTTGAACGCTTGGCATTTAAATGAGCGAAAGGCAAAAGTTGTTTGACACGCGTTAACAAAAATGATGATGATCATGACGATGACAATGATGATGATGATGACCAACATTTGCATATGTTTACAACCAAATCAATGTGGCAATCAATTTGCAGGCTTAACTTCTTGTTAAGGTGCCCATCTGTCGGCTTTGTGAACTCATTTTATTTCAATGAAAATAAATTTAAATCGAGTTTAAGAAAAATTAATTGAGTTTAAAGTTAGGATAAGCCGGTCTTAAAGACTTAACAATACTCTGCGATGCATTTTAATCTGAAAATATCCACATACCAGTTTAGCTTTAGTTTCTTTTCGTATTTTATAATATATTGATACACAGTTTTATGGTTTTAAAAGTTTGTATTAACATTAAAATGACAAATGTTGGGTTGATTATGCAATTCTCAGATCTAGCTGTTAAATTTGTAGCTTAATATCCTGAATTCATATCGCAGCCTTCCATTCTCTGAGCTGAGTTAAATAACTTAATTCAAACTGTTTTTCAAATTGAATTGCTCTTGTGCTTTTCATAGCTTTTTAATTGTGGTTACCATTATATTTAAGAAACTGGCTTTTACTCTACTTAAATATCCTCGAGCATTGAGTTTAGATATAAAACTGGGTTATAAAGGAAATCGCATTATATGTCAATGATATTAGTTAGATAAACTTGTTTCTCTGTTGCAAAGATCAATATCTAATCTCTGACTAATTGATAGCTATTACTAGCTTTAAGTAAAAATCGGTGTTAAGACCTGCCTTGTAGAGCACCTAAAGTACCTATAAACTCAATCTGAACTTTATCCAGTTTAGGTATCATTTTCCAGCTGTGCCTTCAACGCTTTTGTAGTTTTTGCTTTTTTTTTGCTGTTGCTTTTGTAGCTTTTGCCGTTGCCTTTCTGCTACTGTTAAACGCAAAATTTATGAACAATTTTCAAAAGAAGTCACGCGTTAAATGTACGACACAAACTCACGCGACAGTCAATGGAGGCTGATATCACAGGGGCAAGGTGATGCTGCTGCTGAATGCGGTGCGGCAATTGCAGATGATTTCGTTAACGCGTTGGCTGCCTCCTTTTTTTCGTACCTTCCTCGACGGCCTGGCTTGGCTTGGCCCGGCGGTCGCATTGGCCTTTTGTAATGCGCCTTGTAATATATTTTATTAACAATAAAATGTTAAGTGCCACAAGCAGCGGCAGAGAGTGAAGAGCCAGAAAACTGTTGCTGCCTTCATGCTGCGAGGCTACTGTGTTGTTTCCCTCTCCTCTCCCCCTCTTTGTAGAAGCCTGTCCTGTTCGGGGTTATTGTGTGAAAAAAAAGAAGATAAACTGCGTGCGCACATATAATCGCGCCATGAATCAAAATCACACCAGTTGGCTATATATAGATATCCGGCTCGCCATCCTAACGAATGCCAAAAGGCAACCCTCTCCCCCCCTTCCCCTTCACCCATTTCTCGAAGTTTTGGTGTGCCACCTGTGTCCGTTTAACTATGCAAATCCCTAGACTGTAAACCAGTTTGTAACATGACCACAATGCCTAAATTCGGTTGCTTCGACTGCCACCCACAATTGGTGGCCACCAAAATAGCGGTGCGGATCCACAATTAACCGTACGATGCAAATCGAACAATGACCATAAAAAGCGACGAAGACGACAGCAAAAATGCGAACTAATTCCATTTGGATACAAAAATTCCTTCGGCACATAACAAAATAAATAGTGCTGCACGAGTTGACCAGTTGACAATGTCAAATTGTGCTGCACCACTGTCAGCATCATCAGTGGTGCATTTATCTTGCGGTTCCACCAACTACAGCATGCACCCGCAACAGGGACCACAAAACCTTTTTGCCCAGCTACCCCTTCGTAGAGTTTGCAACAAGAGCAACATAAGCAACAGGTGAGTTGCTGGCAGGGACCACACATATTTGCGACATTTTCAATGCAGCATCATTTATCTATTTCGGATTTATCATTGATTAATCGCCAGCGGGCTGACTTTCTGGGATGCGTGTGACGCCAGTTGGCTACCAGTTAATACACTGTACGAAACAAAAAATATTAATAAATAAAATGAGAAGAGAAATTGATCAGATCGGAGCAGAAGGCTTCAACATCAATCGAATTAAACACTTTTGAAACTGCAAAATGTTTATTTAAAAAAGTTTTATTGGTTTCACATCAGCCGCAGTATTAGTTAATATTTGAGCAGTTTTGATCTTTGAATATGTTCATATATATATTAGAGCTATAGAACTTTGAAATGGAATAAAACAAGTATAGAACTTTGAAATGGAATAAAACAAGTTCTATACCTCTAAAAAAAAAACACCCTTTATATATATTGTTATCAGCGACAAACGGCATGTAATGTAATAAAAGTAAACCTTATGGTTTTTTAACGAGGTTTAATTAATTCAACGATAAAATATTAAACCGCAAATAAAATAATGAAAATGATTATTTTAAGATAAATATTTAATGACAAATGAAAAAATTCCTTTAAAAAATAAGTTTATTGTCAAAATGTTTATTATTTATCCAATTTATTTATCATCTAAAACTTATTTTCAACAGAACCAACTAATAAAAAATTTTAAAAATATATATAGTGTTATTAATTCAATATAAAGGCATAATTTGCAGACTTATTCATTGTTTGGCTTTCTTTCGTTGAGTATAGAAAATAAAATTTGAAGTGTACTACAGTCAACTCTCTAATCGGCGGCATATTTGCATATTCGCTTTATATAGCAAATGGGCCAGTCAATGATCGTTAAGCCGACTTGAGACCAGTTGCAGTCCAAACTGGGCTGGGCCGAAGCATTTGTGTTTGTCATTGGCTGGCTCAATTAGCGTTCGCAGATCGATGGCTGCAACTATGCACCTGTGTGTACCGCTCTGTGTTGCATGCCCCGGCAAACAACTCTTTCTTCACTTTGCTCTCGGCGAGGTCAATCTACTCTACATGTGGATTGAAGCACGTGTTGCTGCCACAGCTACTGCTACTGCTGCTGCTGCTGCTGCTGCTGCTGCTGCTGCTGCTGCTGCTCCCGCTAATTGGATGCATCGGACACGGCCTGAGGGTTTAATTTTCTTTCGTTTTTCTGAAGGGGCAGCCCGGATCTTTGATTATGTCTTGTGCTTGTGACCAATCAGTGAGCGTTTGGTTATGCCACTGGAATTTGTAACACCTTCGAAAGCAACGGCTTCTCTTAATCCTGTCAAGCTGTTAAATTAATTTCGGTTGCCCCGTTTCGTGCATAATTTGTATAGCAAACAAGCCAGCGTACAGTCTACACCGACTAGTTAAATGGCTACAATGTGACTCAGGGCAGAGAAGGGCTGCTGCTGCAACAATAAGCTGTTGCACTCAGATGGAACACTTAGTCAGCTACAGGCAGCAGTTGGCATTATCGATATGACACACTACGCCAATTTTGTTTGTATTGAACAAGCCCAGCAGCAGCAACTTATACACTGAGAACAACACAACTAAGAACAAGCTTTTGTTTAAAGATTCATATATATTTTTAATAGTAGAACAAACGAATAACATTTTCTGAGCGTTTATTATCAAGAAAGGTTTTAAAAATGAGCAATATCTGCCTGATTTAATATACTGAAGTTAATTTATTTGAATCCTATTAAAGTTGCCAATGAAATATGTATTTATGAAATCAAATTGAATAAATGAGTTCTAAAACAAATTTGCATTTATTTTTTTTGTGCACTTTTGTAAAAATTGTACGTTTTGGTATTCAGTTGCGGATTCAATTGAAGTTGCTGCTGGCCCATTCGCAATGGTTTTTTTCTAGGCAAAACGGGCTAACAGACTAACGGGCTGACTGGCTGACTGGCTGGCCGGGTTGACTGCTTGGCCAGCACCTGTACAAAGTGTTATAATCCATCATCGTAATCAACGTTGCGGCTGCCTGATAATTGAACTGGCTCAGAGCGGTGCTGGTGGTGCAGTGTAGTGGTTGCGCCACTGGTAAACCAACCACTGGCCAACAACAACAAGACAACAACTGGCGACTACATTTGGCCAAAGCCAAATAACTGTAACTAATGGAAATTGTAACACTTTGGCAATGTTTTAAATGTAAACGCGAGCTCACTTTTGCTCTTGCCATGCAAAATGATTTTCTTTAAAGCGTGTTTATGACGCCTCGTCAGGCATTCAAAATTGATTAGGATTAGGCCAGCGGCCAGCGGCCTGCCACGACCACAACCAACAACAGCGGCATCAACTTAAACAACAACAAAACGATTAACAGCCGGAGTCCGGTCAGTGCTCAAGTGGAGTTATTAGCTGGCGAATGCGCAAGTGAGTCGAAAGTTCCCAATTGGCCACGCATTCATGCCAAATTATCGGCATTAAGCACACACAGATGGCGACGATTTATCCCAAGCCAGTTGCACACTTTTACGGTCGTCCCGACAAATGCAGCGATCCATCAAGATACAGACTCCGACTAACAGATATGTGGATTAAGTGACAACAAAATAAACTAAAGCAGTTCATTGGCATTTTGATTGCCGATTAAATCGCATTCATATGACATCCTGTAATAACACAGAGATCTGGCAATATATTGCCCATAAAAACAACATTGCGTTAAGCCTGAAGCATTTAAGTAACAATTTTGTTTCCATATAAGAAGAGTTTAACTGAATAGTAACATATCCTTTTAACTACAAATAATATATGCAGGTTTTTGCTAAAATATAAATATTGCGAATTTTTTTTTTAATTTCTATCATTTTATTTTCTTTTTTTAAGTTACCTATTTTTTATCTTAATTAATTTCTAGACAGTTTTTAAACTTCGTTTCTTAATAAATCCTCTGCAAAGAAATGAACAAATGGACCAAAGCATAATTATTTATGTCGATTGCAGAGCTCTAGGCGTCAAGCAACTCAATATAAAACAAGTAAGAAGGCTGTAGTCGAGCAAGCCCGACTAGACTATATATTCACAGATTCTCATTATTTCGTCTAATGTTAAAAACGTAGCTTAAAAGTTTTCCAAATTTAAGATTTTGTTGTTATCGATCACATGTGTATATCGCAAACGGAAAGAGTTATCGAAAATTTGAAACAAACTTGTACAGCCCAGGGATTAGTCGAACTTATGTTCCAAATCTGGAGTCTGTAGCTCTAATAGTCTCTGAGATCGACGCGTTCATTCGGACGGACATACGGACATGGCTACATCGACTCGGATGTTGATGCTGATAAAGAATATATATACTTTACGGAGATGCTTCCTTCTGCCTGTTATATACTTTAGCACAAAACCATTATACCCATTTTCATGTTCAGGGTATAAATAGAAAAATCATAAAATACATTTTTTTATCTGCATGAAAAAGTTTAATTATTTGGCAAAAGCACAAAATCCCTTAATGTCATTCCATTAAGTATTATTTTTATTTTGCTTATGCTACTTTATGGCAAAAGCATTCAAAAGAATTCCAAACTGTTTTCCTAACTTGAGTGTCTAGACAGAATATTAATTTAAAAATTTTAATATCTAATAAAAAAAAATGATTTTTTTTAAAATAAAAATGTGAAAACTTTTATGGATAGCTCACGCTGCTCAATTAGCAAAACTAAAAAAGTGTCTATTTCGGTACATGTTAACCCGTCACTAATGCCCCACCTTTCCCCCAGCTCTTCACAAATCGAGTGCCAAATTGTTGATCTTAAGTGTATTCTCACGCAACTCGACTGACCATAAGTGAGACATTAGGCGCAGTTGCAGTCGTTTGACCTTTGACTTTGGCCATATTTGAGCAACGTAGCTGGCAGTAAGCACGAAAACAACATAGAGAAAGAGAGAGAGAGGGAGACAGTCAGACAGCTGAAACTGTTAACTTGGCCGACTCCGGCATCATTAAGACAAAAAACATTTGGCCAGGCACGACCCAGCGTCTGATTAATTGCGCCCGGTGCACAATTTGACTTTTTTGTTGCTCAAATTGCAATATGCCGCCGTCGAGTAATTACCATGCCATTTTGCCGGGGGGCGTTAAGGCGTTATGGGGGAGTGAGAGGGAGATTAAGTATTCATAACGAAGAGACACGATATTTCAAATTGCACTTAATATGGAATTTCAATTCACATTTCAAGTTCACATTTATTTAAACACTATTTTCGAGCTAATCATTTTCGAATGGCAAAAAAATGCATTTGATCTGGCCGTTTTGTTTAGTTGGCCAACACTTTCAGTTATTTCAATTACCATTCACAGCATTTCGTTGCACATTGATGATGTCATTGCCAGCAGCTCCACAGATCAAAGGCTGCCAACTTGAATGAGGTAGCATGTGCCGCTAAATGTTGCTGCTAATTTATCGCGTCGTTTATTTAATTATTTGTATTCATTCGACTAACCGCAGCAGCAGTAAGCACAGCGGCAATAACAACAAATGTGTGCAAAGAAAAAAATCTGTTAGCTTCATTACGTTTTAAATACACTAAAGTAACTTGAAAATAAATTATAAACATTATAGAACTCGCAACAAATATTTTTAAACTTGTATAAAGTATTTGGCTTTACATAAAATAATTTTTTTTTTTTACTTTTATACTATTCAAAAACTGATCAACAAATTCAGAACTAAACTTGCTTACAAAAGTAATAATATCGACTAAAATAAATATTGAAATATTAATTATGAAGTTGAAATATATAAACTAATATGAACACTTATCAATATATACTAAATTTGCATATTGATTTATTCGAATATTATATTTGCTGCGCTTTAAAATTTGTTGGTCTCAACTTTTTCCAATTTTGATCAATACTTCCAAGAAACTTTTCAAGTATCGAAACACCTTTTAGACAGATGTTTACATTTCCGTTTTAAAGCGCATTACAAAGTGTTTATGCCTTGCTTTGAACGAGTATAAACAGCAAACTGACAAACAGATGCAGCTCGAAATGTGGCCTAACGATTTTTGGCCACCATTTTTGGGGGCGCTGCGTCTAGAAGAGATCAAAAAGCAATTTGCATACGTTTTTTTCTTTGTTTTTTTGTGGTTTTGTCGTCTCGATATCAAAAACGTCGTTGCAGCTTTAGACTCCAGAGATCTCTCGTCTGTGTCTGAGATCTGCAAATTATGTCGTTATTTGTGCCATTTTTGGCAATAGCTGGCAACAACGATGAGGCCAATGATAAATTTGCAGCACTTAGCATCAGACGTTTGCCAGTTTGATGCCAGTTGCAAGTTGCCAATTGCATGTTACTTGTTGCCTGTTGCCTGTTGCCTGTTGCCGTCTGTCTGCCTGTCGAGTTGTCAGTCAGGAGTATGTCAATTGGCTTGCTAATGGCTGCCAATGCATCAGCTTATGATGGTCATCCAGTCAGTTCTGTTCGCTTGTTTAGGCGGGGAACGACGCTCTTAAAGTGTTGTAAACGATGTGGCAAGGCGACGTTCCTAACGAGCAGCACAAATATACACACCGCATTTATCATAAGCGACGCTCAAAACGATGCCTCATAAATGCAAAAAGACTTTTCTTATACCCTACACATTCAAGAACAAATAAAAATATGTGCAAAAAGGATATCAATAAAGTTTTCTTATTGCACAACTTTCTTGTTGCAGGTTTTATCAACGCTTTATCACTGGGTAACTTGCTTCAACAGAACTTTTTTACAAGCGACAATCAGTGTAGTAAACGTAAAGAATCAATAATAATTTCAGGTTCGATGCTTAACTCCTCCAGTTTTTCATGACTCCAACTTAAATTTTTTCAAATTTCCATTGCTATAACTTTATTATGTGTTCTGTTTCTGCAGTTAAACTGAATGAATAAGTTTTAGAACAGCCCTTATTGAAAACGAGTAGTTATAGGCCATAGCATAGTCGGGCATTCTGTTAACGTTAGCAATTTTACATTGTTGTATCTACTTTTTGCAAACACTTGCCAATCAGGGTATTCATCCCAAAGTTAACTGTTAGGCCTGCGGTATGAAAAGCCGCGCACGTTCAATTAATTTGGCCAGCCCCAAGAGACCAAAAGGCAGCAGCAAAGTGCAGCCAAGTGCAACAATTGAATAGATAATAACTCACTGGCCCCACCTACCCAACCACCCACCCACCACATCCATTGAAGCGAGCAACTAGCTGTTTGCCACAAGCGCTGACCATTTGACCAGGCCAAGCGACTCCAACTACAACTGCAACACAAACAAAAACAAACTGCAACTGCAACTGCAACAACAAGAGCCTGTTACTGTTTGCTGTTGCTGCTGTCATATTCAAATTGCTAATATGATTGGTGTTTACAGATTAGAAAACAAATATTTCACAAATATTACTACTAATAATTTGTTGTTGTTGCTGTTTGCTGTTGCGGCGTCATGTTGCAAGCGCACGATCAACATCATCAACATCATGATGATGATAATGATGGCTGTAAAAATGCTGCAAGTGCGGCGATAACCTTTTGACTCCGTCTCTCTTTCTCTTCCTCTCTCTCTCTCTCGCTCTTGCTCTCTCTCGCTCACTTGTATCTTTTGCTGCCCCGGTTTTGGTGTGTTTGTGTGCTGTGCAAAAAGAAGAAACGCGCCTAGTGCAAAACTGACAAATTGAATGAATAAAAGAGCAACAAGTGGTCGTCGCTCCGTTTGGACACTCGGGACAGCCTCGGCATAGTTAAACATTTTGAATGAAAACGCCACAAGTAAAATGCTGACTGCGACGTCGACGTCGACGCTCTGTTTTGACTGCATTCGAGGCGCAAAAACATAAATCGAAACACTTGCTGCGTGTGCCACAATTCCAACAGTTGCTCCAAACTCCTCTCACCGCCCCTCTACCAGTCCTGCCTCACCCTCCGCCCACCTTCTGCAGGTACCATTTTGCACTCGGTAGGTGTTGCCCCAGCGCAGAGAGACAAAAAAAAAAAAAATAAGGCGCACAATGCGATCTTCTCTACAATGCAAAAAAAATCTTTTTAGTTTTAATATTTCATTGTACGTTAATTTTTTCTTTATATGTATTCAGTTGGGGTTTCGTCTGGGCTCAGCATGCCTTTTAATTTATATTTTTTAATATTCTCAAACATTTTTTTTACATTCTTACGTTTTTTATATAGTTTTTACCTATTTTATAATTTTAAAAAGGACAAAAAATTAATTTTTCATTACTTTATTTCAATAAAATTTTGAATTTTAATCGATTAATTTTTTTATTCTCTGAAAAATATTTTTCTTAAATTAAATTTTGCATCTTTTCTGATTTGTGCACTGTTTTTGAGATTTTAAAATAATCATTCATATTCCTTTTATTCGTGGTCAACATAAAACTCACATCAAAGCATTAGGTTTTCATTTTTGAATACATTATTACGAGGTGTATTCGATTTTCTTAAAATTTTGAATTTTAATCGATATTTTTTTTATTTTCTTAAACATATTTTCCTTGAATTAAATTTTGCATCTTTTCTGATTTGTGCACTGTTTTTGAGATTTTAAAATAATCATTCATATTCCTTTTATTCGTGGTCAACATAAAAATCACATCAAAGCATTTGGTTTTCATTTTCGAATACATTGTTTCGGAGTGTATTCGATTTTCTTAAAATTTTGAATTTTAATCCATTAATTTTTTTATTTTCTGAAACATATTTTCCTTAAATTTAATTTTGCATATTTTCTGATTTGTGCACTGTTTTTGAGATTTTAAAATAATCATTCATATTCCTTTTACTCGTGGTCAATATAAAAATCACATCAAAGCATTAGGTTTTCATTTTTGAATACATTGTTACGAGGTGTATTCGATTTTCTTAAAATTTTGAATTTTAATCAATTAATTTTTTTATTTTCTGAAAATTTTCTTTTTCTTTTCCTTAAATTTAATTTTGCATATTTTCTGATTTGTGCATTCATATTCCTTTTATTCGTGGTCAACATAAAAATAACATCAAAAGCATTTGGTTTTCATTTTTGAATACATTGTTGCGGAGTGTATTCGATTTTCTTACTGTGCACGCTTTGAGGCTCTGCGTCCACTTTGAAATCAAGTCGAAAATTGCAATTGCAAAATGTTTGCCCTCGGCTAAAGTGGAGTGGAGTGCAGATGCCAGCAGAGCCAGTCTTAGTCTCAGACCTTAGTCGACTCCACTTCGACTTGGTCAGCCATGTGGTGGCATCTATTGGCCCCAACCAACCAACCAACCACATGTGGCACATGGTTCATTCCGATCTGCGCTTTTCCTGCCATCTAGCCAGCCTGCCTGCCTGCTGTTGCATTGTTGCAGTTGTGTTGCAGCAGTTGTTGTGTGTCGTTTAATGCGTGGCCGCCTCGCTATGGTAAGGCGCTTTATTAATTCACTCGACGGTTGTTTAATGTTTTTGCATCTTTTGTACATATGAATACTCTAACTACGGGTGTGTGCATTCAACAAGGAAGTTGGCAAAACTGAAGCAGTTGAAAAACAAAATGTTGTCTAATAGAAAAGTAAAAGGTTAGATACTTTTTATTGTTCTATCTTGATTGGCAATCGTTCTTGGGACAATAAGTAATATTTATCGATTGATTAGCCAAGTGTATCAGCCATTCGATATGTAGTCCTTGTGCCAAGTCTTAGCTATTGGCATGGATAGTTCGAGGAAAGATGGTACTAAAGCTTTTAAGCCAATGCGGTTGCGTCGGCATTACAGGCAAAAAGTCTGGCGAGGCAAGGCAGGCAGTCAGGCAGGAGCATAAATTGGCCCCAGGTGCTTGGGCGCGCATTTCCCACGGATTAGTGCATAAATAAAGAAGGTCAGAGCTGTGATTTGGGGCTGTTCTCTGCCTAAGCATAAAGCGGAATAGTTAACTAGATATTTCAAATGCTGTCACCCACTCCCCACTCCCCGCGCCCTCTCACCACTTCCGATGCTGTTGCCCAACGGTCAAACTGTACCCTGGCATATTAACGCTTTGGATTTGCTTTCTTTTTGGGGGCATAAACGAAATTGCTTTATTAGCCGCTTACGCCATCAAACATAACAACTTCATTTGGCCGGCACTCCAGTCGATTGCCGATTGGACGCCGCCTAAGGTGGTCCTGACGCAGCATTTCCTTTAGCTCATTAACACGTTGGCCAGGGTCCGTGGTTGCTCCTACTCGTCGATGATGGAACCCACACGCGGCGGTTCTCACGCTGCAAACGAAACAAAACAAACAACAAAAATTGCATTGTGTGCAATTTAAGATTAGCAACAGTTAACACAGACAAAGGAATGGAATGGGACCAGGAAATTCTCCAGCCGTCGATCATAACGATAATGCTTATAATAACAACGCTCGGTCAGCAAGGACCACCAAAACGGCGCTGATAAGATGCCGGCCCCAGTCCGAGAAACTGCGTGCGCAAAGATCTTCCCCAGCAGATAGCAGGCCAAGCAGGGTTTGAGGGATCTCCAGGTGGCTCCATCGATAATCGTGCATTAAGCGTGCGTAAGTCACGTCACGGCCCCAAACGAAGACGAACACAGACCGCAAGGTAAAAATACTCAAAGCAAAAGACAATAGTTACTCGCTAAAAGCAAAATCAACAAGAAGTAATTTAAATGGTTATTTGAGTCATGCTTATATATTTTTCTATATCGCAGATGATTCAGTTTTGCAAGCTATTAAAGTTTCCATCATCAAACAAAAGTTGACTCAGCCTGAAGAGTATCTTTATCTTTTTAGATATTCCGGCTTTCTTTAATAGCGAATGTTTACTGTACGGCTCTCACTCTCAGCCCAGAGACCTTGCCCTGGGTGCGATCGCGATAAGCGCGACTTTTGCCTCGGTACGTGCTAAAGCCTTACCTGCGATCATTTTAATTATAGTCCCCCGGCCAGTTGAGCCGCTGGCAACGCCCCCTGGCGTTAGCCCCTTGCACCTACCCACCGCCGCCGTCTGTTCCACTGTTTGGCGGGGTCAAGCAACGCAAATTGTGGGCTGGGTCAATATTTGTTTTAGCCGGCCATAAATGCTTAATTTGTCCAACGGTTCTGAGCCGTTCCTGACGAATGCTGACGAAAGCTCCGACTGTGTATGTGAAGCCATCACGAGGCATCAATTGCCGCGCAATTACCTATAAATCACTTGATTAACATTGAAGCACACAGTAAACAATTTTGCTTAAAGTTGATAACATCGTTTATGGAAGAAAATCGTAAAAATAATTACATTAAAAATGGGATAAGATAAAATACTTTTTCGATTTTTTTTTGCAGGCTACTTTTGCGATTATTATTAACTAAGTATCTGTTAACATGAATAGCAGTGAAGATGGAAATATTCATTATCTGTAGTGTTTCTAAGAAATGTCCAATTACGTTGATGCAAACATTTTTTTTAAGTGCATAAAACAAACAATTTCGATTTTTATTTCACGGCTTCAAAGTACAAAATCAATGTGTAATGATTATTATTGACTTGAGACGCGTCTCGAGGTTTGCGCCGAAGCGTCCACCTCAATATAATCGTGGACCAGCTGACAGATATTCTCAGATGCCTCATCGAAGTTGCCCTCCTCCAAGCCCTCGCCCACATAATGATAGACGAAGGCACGTCGCTGATAAAGCTTATCAAACTTATTGACCAATCGGCACCAGGCCATCCTTATGTTTGTATTATTGGAGATGGCAACGCAGGCGCTTTTCGTGGGCGCCAAATCTCCATGGGGCACGTAAACTGGCGGCATATTGCATATGCCGACCTTGAAGCCCGTCGGAGACCAATCAACAAACCTAAAGGACTTCGACCGCCGGATGTTCTCCAACGCCATATTAATTTCATTGGGCGCCACATCTCCACGATAGAGCAGAACACAAGCCATATATTTGCCATAATTTGGATTGCAACGAACCATTTGATTGCTTCCCGCGAAGCACTGGTTCGTCAGCTGGGCGGTGCTCATGTTGACAAACTGCGAGTGGCTCACGGGCACAAGTGGTGCGTAATTGATTAGCGGATAGTGGATACGTGGATATGGCACCAGATTCGTTTGCAGCTCCTGAAAGCCAACCGATTGCCCAGCGAAACGTTGTGTGGCAGTGCAGGCCGCCACAACTTGACCAATAATACGATTCAGATTCGTATACGTGGGAGCTGGCACATTTAAAGTAGTTGCACAGATATCATACAGTGCCTCATTGTCCACAATAAACGACACATCCGCATAATCCATGGAGAAGTGGGTGGAGAGTAGTGCATTATATGGTTCCACAATAACCGGTGAAATACTGAAGGAGATATAGTTTTAATACCACATCTGTTGCCGGGCTAATAAGTTGCTCTAACTCTAAAATTTTATGATCGAAATATATGGACTCTTAGAAAAAGTTGAAGAAATATTCTCGACTTGTGTAAAATATTGATTGAAAGGGAATTTACAGCCAAGGGAATTTTTTTTTATATTTCTGAATACTATTTTAATTTAGCGTTTTTACTGAAGTCTACGATATTTAAAATCAACCCCAAAAACCCTTTTTGTTTCTGAATATGAAAAGCTTGTAGGTTTTTTCTTCGTACTTACGATGGCGATGGATACACTAAAAACTCAACGATGGTCATCTTCTTTCCAAAGTCCTCGACAATCTTCTCCATGATGCGCGCACCCAATCCAGCACCAGTTCCGCCGCCAATTGCACGAAAGATCAGAAAACTACGCAGGTTTGGGCAGCGTTCTGCAACACGGCGAATGGCATTCATAGCACGATTGAGGAGCTCACTGGCCATCAGATTATAGCCACGAGCAAAGTTACTGCCACTGTCGTCCTTGCCCGTTATAAGTGTATCCGGATGAAAGAGATTTTTATATGAACCAGTGCGTATCTCATCTAAATTGAAAGGTTAGTTAACCTAGTTTCAAAAGTCCGACTATACGATATTTTGTGATCAGTTAGCTTTTATTACAACTGTAAAGAGATATGAGCCTAACTTGTTTATCCTGTACATTCGGAACTTATTTTATCTAGCTATTGAGGTCTTCATAAATAATATTAAATATCCAATTTTCCATACGTATACCTCTTCACTTTATAGTATCTATGTTTTAAGCTGATTTGTTTTCAACATTTCCCATTTTCAGGCACAACAAATATTAACCCACCAATAACCGTTGGCTCCGTATCTATCATGATAAGACGTGGCTGGACACACGGATTCATTCCGCTGAACTCGAAAAACGTAAGAAAGGAATCATCGCAGGGTTGGCTCAAAAGGCGACCATTGGCCATGATGCCATGCTCGAGGCAATAGAGCTCCCAACAGGCATTCGCAACCTGAACGCCTGCCTGTCCAATGTGGATCTGTATAATCTCGCCCTTGCCGACCATTTAGAGCCGATCCTTAACACAGCGAATGTTGTCTTTCGAGTCCTCGACATGCGTCCTATTAACTAAAAGCCACGAAATAAATAAACATCTAATTTATACAATTTGGTTTCATCTGACTTTTCAAATAATTTTAATTTACATTGATTTTAGTGACAAGCCAAACATTAACTTCGTTCAAGCTCCGCTTTATATATATATATATATATTTATATTTGTGGTCTCTATATGTATTTTTAAGTTAAGTACGCACATTACATAAGTATACATAACATTCATTATTGTCCGCGCGCGGAATAGTCATTTGTCAAAGCATTAAGTACATGTCCTTAAGTATTTATAGTATATAGTGTAAGCATTAAGTACATGTCCTTAAGTATTTATAGTATATAGTGTAAGCATTAAGTACATGTCCTTAAGTATTTATAGTATATAGTGTAAGTACATAAGTAGTTAGCTAATTTCCGTGCTCGAGTGCATTTGGTAAGGAAGTGGTCCAATAACTTTTCTAAACATTTTCTTTAATATGGACTGTATGAAATATTAACGTATGTATATGTTATGTGTGTGTATATTTTTATATGTGTGTATAATACAAAGCTGGCGGAGTTTCTAGCTAGATTTTTAATAATTTACAAAACATACAATATAATAGTTTAATACCCAAAATAATAAAAACCACACATGTGATAACTTTCGCATACAAATTGCTTACAAATATTATTGAGTTTCAAAAGTATTTCGGAAACGTTTTGGTTTGAAAATTTCCTATGGTTAAAAAATATTATTTTATTCAATTGTACTAAATTGAATATTTTAAGTACTGGAATGATGATCTGTCTAGTATTGTTTATAACAAAATGTTCTCTGAGCGGTTGCATTCGAAAGTTATTTCCACATTTGTGGCTGAGAGACTAGAAAATTTATTTTTTCATACACTTGAAGCTGCGAAAGGAGTTCGCAAAAAAATAGAACAAAAACTCCTTTCTTAGCTCCTTGCAATTTTGTTCATGGCTTGTGATTTCGAGCTGTTAATCTCTAAAGTAGCGACTGTTCCAGTAAAATGCGTTCAAAACCGGACGGTGGACCATGCGTAAAGTTGTCCAGAATGATGTCCAAAATAGCGCCATTGCCCACTGTAATGGAAGTAACGAAGCAGTTAACTGGAACACTAGACTGTGTATATAATCCACAAACTTACCATAGATAACCGGAAACAATGCCGATCCACGCACATTACGGAAAGGCACCTCCAGATTTTTGCCATTGAAATAGAAATTCAACTCAATATGATCAAAGGCGATGCCCAAAATGTCACCCTCGTCGGGAAAGTCACGTTGCGGTGCACTGATTAAACCATCGACAGAGCTGTGCTCCGTTGGGCTGGCGTTGCCCGTTGTCATCAGCAGATCCTCCTGCAGCAGATCCTCGATGGCAATGAGACCAGCTGCAGCAGCAGCACTATTATTCAATATACCATTGGCAGTGGTTGTGACTGTAGCCGGAGACTTCATTGATGTTGGCTGCGTACAGTTGGCTACGACGGGACGGAACTCCTCATCATTGTGGCGGGTCGCATTGTCGGAGCACAGGCACCAGGACTCCCGATCCCCGCCGCCCCATTTGCGTGATAGATCTGCTTGACGTGTGGCCAAACCAATTGACCAGGTGCCGCTCTGTTGAATTTTTACCTCGAAGTAGGATTTTGATTGTACCAACGGAGCTGTGGCCAAAACTCCGCCTGTACCAGTTACACGCAGTTGATGCGAAAGCAGGATTACATCTGGTCCTGGCAATATAAAGCACACGAATCATGGTTTATATATGATAGGAATGTGCAATAGGTATATTAAAAAGTTCCAACATCATCATCCTCAGCAAGTTTTACACTCCTCATTAATAAATGACAATACCCTTAGGGTTAGGGTATTTCTAGAAAATACTCACCCATATGCGCTGCATCCAGATGAACCTCGGGCTCCCTGAGGCGATGTGCAGCTGATGTTGGCTTTCGCAGCTGCCCTCCATTGAGGCACGTGCGCAGGCAGCAGAACATTCCACACAGTCAGTTAAATATTTCCAAATTAATGTCTTTTTCAGTCAGCTTGGATTTTTATCGCAGCAGAAATTTGTGTTTTTCTTCTTGTGTGTATGTTTTTTTTTTCGCTTTGTATGTTAACAGCTGTTTTAAGCACTTTGGGCAGCCCTGGCTTGCGCATTGCGCGGCGACGCCATGCTGTGACGTCAGCGTTGTCCATGTATGGCTGCAATTAATTACCATAGGTGGCGCCACGAAGCCATCTACAGTTGATGTTTCCAACTAATTGTAAAGAGTTGGTATGCGCCAAACCGCCATCTACACTTGAATTCATGTACTTTTCGAAATTCAATCGCACTTTTGTTCTAAAATCATAGAGAATAATAATAAATAATGTTGCTTTATATACAAAACCTCAACACACTAATAAGCGAAAATGACAACGACCAACAGGAACGGAAGGATGAGCCGGACCGAGAACCTGAAACTGAAATTGAGCCTGAGCCGATGCAGTTTTCCGAATTTCTCCGAACTGCTTCGAAAACTGCATTCAATCATCAATCACTATTCAACTTGCATGAATCAATTAAACTTTATTCGAATTAAGTCCATTCAGTTACACTTTTCGTAGTTAGCGACCAGTTTACGATAGAGATCAGAGACACGGGAGCTCTTGTGGCAGACAGTCCCGCCGCCACGATTATGCTGGTGCTGCTGACGATTGATGTCACCGATGCAGATCCAATCCCCGCCACCGATGCGCCAGCGATGTAGCTTAATGCCCGTTTCCTCCGAGACGGCCCACTTGGAGTGATCTCCGGTGGTTTTGAACTCGACCTTGAAGTCAGAGTTGGCAATATCCTGAACATTGTAGACCTTTTCGGACTTATCGCAGCTATCGGGCAGATTGCCGGCACCATCACGCCACGCCTCCACGAAGAGATTGACGCCCAGACCGGGAGCTACGACATCCGAGTAGAGCTCCACATTGGCGCGTGAGCTCTTGCCAAAGAGTCGGAACTGCTTGCCATCGAGGGTCTTCACTTCGATGTCCTTCTGGAAGGGTGCCTCGGTACGCCACTGTTTCTTCAGGGCACGAACCAAGCTGGGGAACTGCTCATGAGACTTCAGCAGCGGATTGCGTTCGTAGTAGAAATGCGGCTCATTGTAGACGAGTAGTTCGCCAACCTTCTCAACACCCTCCATATCCAGGGTCATGCACAGCAAGCTCTGACCATAGTGCTCTCCTGTGGTGGGGTAGCTATAGTCCGGCACAGTGGGATACTTGGGCACCGAGTGCACAAACCACACGCCCGTCACTCCATCGGTCGCAACAACACCCTTCGTGTGGCCACCAGTGCTGGCAACGGTTCCATTGGGAAACTCATCGTTGTAGGCCGCCAGCAGAACGTGTTGGGTGTCTGCGTAGAGCGGTTTCAGTGTCTGTGCGGCCAGAGAGTTGGAGTCGCTGATGCGTCTGCCGGATAGCAACCAATTGTCATACGAACTGCTCGTCACGTACAAATACCTCAAGCCACTCACATCCGGACCCTGTTGTAAGTTGGAGTAGTGCTTGGGCAGCTTGTACATGTACCACCTACAAAGAAGGCACACATAGTTAGTTGAGGGTCTCGATCGAGATACTAATACGAACATAAAACCAAACAAAAAGCACACACAGAAAAATAGAGCAATCTTAAATTCGTTGTCGACTCCATGTTAAAAAGTTCAACGCTTATAAGCTCATTGGCAATTCCAACGCATTGGAAAATACCCAGAAGTCATATTCAGTCGAGTCATATAGCCATGTCTGTCTGTCCGTCCGTCTGTCCGTCCGTCTGTCCGTCAGTCTGTCCGTCGTCCGTCCGTCCGTCCGTCCGTCCGTCCGTCTGTCCGTCGTCCGTCCGTCCGTCCGTCTTTCCGTCCATCTTTCCGTCCGTCTTTCCGTCCGTCTTTCCGTCCGTTCGTCCGTCCTTCCGTCCGTCCGTCCGTCCTTCCGTCCGTCGTCTGTCCTTCCGTCTATCCGTCGTCCGTCCGTCTGTCCGTCCGTCTGTCTGTCCGTCCGTCTGTCCGTCCGTCGTCCGTCTGTCCGTCCGTCTGTCTGTCCGTCCGTCTGTCCGTCGTCCGTCCATCCGTCTGTCCGTCCGTCGTCCGTCCATCCGTCTGTCCGTCCGTTGTCCGTCCATCCGTCGTCCGTCCGTCCATCTGTCCGTCCGTCGTCCGTCTGTCCGTTCGTCTGTCCGTATGTATGAACGCGTCCATTTCAGAGATTATAAGAGCTAGAGACTCCAGATTTGGAATATAAGCTCGCCTAATCCCTAGGCAAATTTGCTTCAAATTTTCGATAACTCTTCCCGCTTCCGATATACACATGTGATCGATAACAACAAAATCTTGACTTTGGAAAACTTTTAAGCTACGTTTCAAACATTAGACGTAATAATAAGAATCTGTAAAATTTTTATTTTGGACAAATACCGGAGATATGGAGCATTGCAGCTAAGAATGTATACGTATAACGTATGTATTCGCGTAAAGTATGTGGTTTTCTTACTTGTTATTAATGATCACTGTACATATAGATATGTAATATACATTTTGAACAAATAAAACGCTAATTGATGCTAAAACTGTTAACGTTTCTTGCAGTGAACAAATCGATATATATTTTCTCACTATATCTCTTGCTTGATAGAAATGTGGACTTACCAGTCGACATCGAGACCCTGTTCGTCCTTGCAGGACACCTTGTTTTCAGACAGGCAAACCTGTATCGAGGCAGCTGCCAAAAGCAGCAGGCAAATCAAGCGCATTTCTAAACCGTCTCGTTTCAATGCCGAAAATCTACTGATTCAGCTTAGCTAAACGAGTGCATATTTCGACTAGAGGTCGCAATCTATATATATAGATTACAGGGTGTTCCGTTTAAAATTAAGTAGCAAAAACTTGAGAATGCAATTAAAGTGCAGGTAACAAATCACTGCGAGCAGGTATCAAAGGTGAAGGATAATACAGGTATTTATTTATTTCCTTAACCAAATCACCTAACCCTGTATGCAAGTACACCAATCGTGAATTGTTGAGCTCTATCAGCTTAGAGATCGAGCTGAGGGCAAAGCCAGCATATGGAATTATTTCGGGCACAAGCGGACGGCGCTAACGTCACTGATAAGAAAAATCAGCGCTTGGGATTTTACACAAATATAAAATAATTATTTGCATATTTATTTTCATTATTTATTTAATTTAATTGATATAGTTTGTTTGTGTTTTTGTTGCTTATGAGTGTGTCAAATATTAAGTCTCTAAGAATACAATACATATAATAACAACAAATAAGAAGGTTTTAGTCGAGCAATCCCGACTAGACTATACCCTGAACACTATACCCTGAACACTATACTTTACGCGTACAGTCATTGCTTGAAAGCATGTGTGTGTATGCGCGTAGAATACATACTTGACTTAACTTCAATGTTCCATATCTCAACCGATTTATAAAAAAATTTCACAGATTCTCATTATTTTGTCTAGCGTTTAAAACTTAGTTTCAAAGTTTTCTAAGTTCAAGATTTTGTTGTTATCGATCACATGTGTATATCGGAAACGGAAAGAGTTATCGAAAAATTTAAACAAACTTGTACGGCCTAGGGATTAGGCGAGCTTATGTTCCAAATCTGGTGTCTAGCTTTTATAGTCTCTGAGATCGACGCGTTCGTACATACAGACGGCCGGACAGACGGATATGGCTATATCGACTCGGCTGTTGATGCTGATCAAGAATATATATACTTTATGATGTCAGATATGCTGCCTTCTGTCTGTTACATACGTTTGCGCAAAACCATTATACCCTTTTTAACCATTTTCAATGGGTTATAAAAATTATCATGCTGAAAAAAGAGATGACAAAATGTTTTGTAGATCCAAGAGCCTGAAAAATGTTTGGGATTGGTAAGAATGAAAAGACGAGTTTGTTTTACAATTACACAAAACAATTGTTAAAGTTTTTATTCATAATTTTTTTGTATTACATATTATTATTTGTTGTTGTTGCTACTGCTGCAGTTCTTACACTGCGACTGTGGCCACCTGCCCTGGGCCCTGTTTTTGATTCAGGGTCATTGTGCATCGCTCAGATGTTTGTTTGTTCGTTGAGGATGGGGAAAAATGATCAAATTGTTGAATTTTCTGTTTGTTGTTTTCGTTTTTTTTTTATTATTTAGATCTTGTAGTACAATTAATAAGGGTTCTGACAGTATTACGATAATGTTGTGTAAAATAAATTGCGTTCAATCATTATCGCTGGTTGCTGTTTATTATTGGTTTCATGTGAAAATGTTCACAATCATTATTTATTACTTAATGCTTTTTAGCCAATCTGAGACTGTATTTGTTTTTATTATTTGGTTATTTGGTAACTGCCAATTGGATTCTGCTGTCCATTCTATTGTTTTAACGCTCGATTCGTTATGTCTTTGGTTTCGTATGCAACAACACACATTTTAACTCACAATACAATATTTTTGCTAAATATTTATGTATGTTTTTTTTTTGCTTTCATTTTGTATTTTTTTTTTTTTTTTAGTTTACTTTTAATATAGTAGTTAATAATTTATTAATATATATTTTATGCTTTTTGTTTGTTTTGGTTTACTTTGAAATATATAAAGAACAAGGCTGATATTCATATTTATGTTTTGTTTTGTTTGTTTTATTATATATACGTTTTGTTTCCGTGTTTATGTAAGTTTATAATAATATTTAGCTAATTTTTTCCTTAGCTTGCGCTTTGTATATTTTCAACATCGTCTTCTTATCTTTTTCATATCTGTTGAAGAACATTTCCCCTTTTTTTTCTTTACAATATTAGCAAAATGTTTGTCAATTGTTAAAATGAAGAGTTTTTTTTTAATTTGCTGTATTTTTTGTTTGTTTTTCATTTCGAAAACTTTAAATAAATGAGCCTCAAAATAGACAAATACTTGCCATTTGTTGTAATTTAATATTATACTGAATTATAATTAGTTTTTATTATTATTATGATGATAAAAGTTGACGCATTTGAATAATATGCAATTAAAAATTGCATTCTCTCTCTCTATATATATATATAGAAATGAATTTATTATCAATATAATTTTTCTTTCTTTTAATTTGAAAATTGCTGCGCAGAATTTCTTGACGCCATTTATATTTTTAATGTATATATATATATATATATATAATATTATATATATGTTTACACATATATAGTTTATACTTTTATCGGGCACGAGTTTGATATGTTTTCAATTTATTTTTAATGTTACTCATTTCACTTGTTGTTGCTGCTGGTTTTTTTGTTTCTTGTTTTGTTTTGCATTGATATTTTCAATATTCAATATCAATTTGATCTACTTATGTATGTATGTTAATGTCTCGTCGTGTATATATGTGTGTGTGTATGTTTGAGTATTAATGTATGTATATATAGTATGTATGTATAATGCAACTGCCTGGCGATGCCATAGCAGTTGGAAATGTTTTTATAAACAACTTTACAGCATTATGTCCCATAGCAAATATTTCAAATTTTCAATTAATATTATCCCCGTTGAGGGCAATAACCGATCTATATATAAATACTATGTTTATATATATATATATATATAGAATCAATATTATGTATTTAGTTGTATAGTTGTTGCAAAAATTTTCACTAAGTTAAAATTCGTTTCTTTAAGGTTTATGCGCATCTTCAACAAAAAAAAAAAAATATATATATATAGGCAAAAATATATAATTTTGTATGTATGAAAAATAAAACAAGTGTTAGTTGGATTTTGTTTTTGTTTAACGAACATAATGAATTTATTAAGCATAATTAATACCGTCAATTAAAAAGAGGCTAAGTAATCGCTACACATAAACGCAAGTACGGAAAAATCATAGTATTATATAATAGGTATCGTATATAGTATATATGGTATACAATACATAAGTTACTTAAGCATTAGTATGGTTAAAAAACAACAACTGTTCTATGTCTATTCATATATGATTTATTTAGTTTTAGTAGTATTTAATCTTAAAGCAGGCAAACATAAGGCAATCGAAATCGAATTGGGGAATATCTACGAATATATATACTAAGTTAAATGAATTAAAAACTGTTTAATATAATAACCATTTTCGAGATGCACGAAAAGAAAAGTACAAATACAAATACAAATATATATGTATATATATATAAGTAGCTAAAAGCTAATACAATAATAAATACAATAAAATACCAAAATTTCTTTGCTATTACTGCTGTCATTTTTAAATTGTTTATATACCTTTTACTTGGTATGCATTTACATATGTAAGTAGTATGTAATTACTATTACTAGTTTGCCCTTAGAGACAGCTAGAACTCATAATTATTTTTTTTTAATATATCTTAATTTTTTTATATATTTTTTTTTTATTTTTTACGATTCTTGTCGTGTTTTTTTTTATTTGTTTTTTTGGTAACTGCTTTTGCCTTTTTACGCTTACATTGTCAAAAATGTTTAAAAACCACATCAAAACATATCGCTTATCAATTTTTTGTATTTGTTGCTTTATTTTGTTGTAAAAGTTTTATGTTTGTTCTATCTGGTAAATCTTTCAACTTGCTGATATGTATCTGTTGTAGTTTCATGTAGTTTTTTTTTCATTTTCTTTTTCAATATATTTGTTTGTTGTTTAAAAAATGTATTTATATATTCATATAATGTTCCCATAATTCATATTGTTTAGTTTAGTTTAGTTTTTTTTGCTTTTTGCTTTTTAGTTTATCGTTTACATACTAGTTTCATTACGCTTTAAATATTCCCGATCGAAAGTGTTTTGAACTTTCATAACTTTTCAATTGTATTTTCTTGTGTTTTCATTATTTGTTTTTGCGGATGAAATGTAGTTAGGAGAGTGTCTTGAATGTAAGAGCCGAGAGGCAGCTAATGAGGCAACTGCATTTGTCTTTTATTTTGTTTCGCTTCTTTTTGATAAAGAAACATAAAAATGTTGTTGATGAGAATGGTTGTTGTTGCAGACACACCCATACACATACGCACACACACACACACACACACACACACACAGTCACACAGAAACTCAGCGTTTTAGCCAAGTTAATTGATACGCGTTTCCATTGCTTTTCTTTGCTGAAATGTTTTTTGCAGACTTTGCTTAACGTTAAAAATTAATTTCGAAAATATTTGTATGCATAGCTTCTATCCATATTTTGTTTCTTGTTGTTTGTTTGGTAACGTTTATTAATTTTAATGCTTAGTTGTAATTGTAAATATTTTTTGTTTCGTTATTAATTATACGTTTTTTGTTTTTTTTTGTTGTTCTTTACTTTCGTTAAAGGCGCAATTTTATGATATGCATTAGTATTAATATAATTAAATTTTTCACTTAAATCTCTAAATCTTCATAAGTGTGTGTGTGTGTGTATGTGTTTGTGTTGTGTATGTGTGTGTCAAGTTCTTTTACAGACTTATAGATAGATTTTGGTTATGTATAGCTATGATAGATATATTTTCCAAACTGATGTTGCACCAACGCGCCTGAATCTTATGAACATGAACAGTGATGTTGATGATAACGATGCTGATGAGAGTTCAGAGGCAAGAGGAAAGCAAGAAATGTAATTGGACGGAATATGCTTTTAAATTTGACAAAAGTCAATTGAAATTATATATATGAAATGAGTTCTTTAAAAGTAGACACAAAAATAATAATAAAAACCATAGTTTAAACAATTGTCAACATTTTCTTGTATGATAGCTTCAATACCAGTTTTGCCAATATTTTGATTTTTTTTGTTTGCTTTTTTTTTATTGCTATAACATATTTTTCACTATTTTTTGTATTTGTTTCTTCGTGTTGCTTTGCTTTAACAAATGTTTCAAATATGCCTTTGGTATGTCTAGTTTTTCTTTTAACCCTTAACTAAGTATTAAATAGATTTGATACTTTTATTTTACTTGCTTGCTTCTTTTTTTTTATAACAAATGTTGTTGGGAATTGTGTTAACGTAAATCGGGTTAATAAGTAAGGACAACTTTGGTAATTATATAAGTGTTTAATTTAAATTGTAAATTTAGCTTATAGTTTAAACAATGCTGAGAAAACTGCAACGGCTAACAAAAATGTTTGAAATACACAAAACTCT
The DNA here is from genome assembly GCA_035044485.1 of Scaptomyza reducta. Taxonomy (NCBI): domain Eukaryota; kingdom Metazoa; phylum Arthropoda; class Insecta; order Diptera; family Drosophilidae; genus Scaptomyza; species Scaptomyza reducta. The sequence goes on along the minus strand of JAWNNV010001381.1, from coordinate 25,429 downwards.
ATGATTTTCAATACAAAAAGGTATTCTACTTTCGAGCCGCTTTTTGTTCTTGTTTTGTAATTAGCTACTTAAACGCCTATGTCTTGCCTTTGTTTGTGTTATGGTTGTTTAAATGAGTTTGTTTGGTTGCCGAAATTCAGTTGTTGCCTTAGCATAAAGTTTACTTGTAGTTGTTTGTCATTTTCAATTGTTACAATAGACTGTAAGTTTAGTTATCATAATTAGCTATTGTTTGCTGCTGCTACATAAGATGATATGTTACTGATTTCATATACGTATGTGTTATAACGTTAGGTTTCTGTTTGAGTTGCTTGTTTTTTGTTGTTTGGTTGGTGGTTACTGCCTAGAGTTAACACCTGTACTTAACCCACTTAACCCCTGGTTCGTTGGTTTGTTGTTGTTATTGTTGTGGATGAGTTTTAGCAAGAAATGTGTGTATGTTGATTGTTCTAGCATTTTATTTTTGTATGAAAGTCAGTTAGGAGTTGTTGTCATGCATATTAATTAGTTGTTTAGTTTGTGGCATGTGTGTGAAAAGTCAACAGTACAATTTGTATCAATTCTTCTAGTCTTTGGGATGAGAGCTTTTTGCAGTTTGGTTTTAATTTTTCATTTTTCATTTTGGGCGGAAAGTGTCGAGAGTGTTCAATTTGTTCAACTTAACTGGTAGTTAGTTAAAATAGATATATACATATATATACATATATATATATATATATGTATGTAGTTATATGTGTGTATGTATTTTGTGATGAGTCTTAACAGCGCAACTCGAGCTTAGTATCGTGTTGAATTCACAATTGATTTTATACATAAGTTCATTCTTTCTTTTTTTTATATAACAAATAAATTTCGAAACCAGCGTTCAGATTTTTCTCAATAAAAATTTCACTTCTTTTTTGTTCGACTAGTTCTCGTTGTTTTAATTTGTTATTCATATTACGTCACTTCCAAATTTGAATTACTAGAAACAAGATATTATTTTAATGCATATGCATACATATACAGATGTATTACATATACAGATGTATTATATTTTTTTTGTTTTGTTTGTCTTTTAATATTTCTAGAAAGAGAGCTATTTAAAGGGCACATTCGGTTAAGCTATAATTATATATATATTTTTTTTTTGTATTTATATATATTATTTAATTTTTTTTTCCTCATTGTTGTTTCGAACAAAAATATAAAATACGACGAAAACAATTAAGATGATTATCAAATGTATATGTCTCAATTCCATTTCTTGAAGATAGTCAAAAATTAAATGATACCAAAATGTAGTTAAATCAAAAAGAATTCAAACTCGATGTAAGTTCGAAACCAAAGGTTAAACGGAAATCATCAGAACAACCATAGTTTAAAAATGTTTCAAAAATCGTTAGCAGCATTTCATATATACATATATATATACAATATATGTAAATATATATATATTCGCATATATGTATAACTATTTGGGCATATCAACTGGTTAGATTAAGTTCTTTCAAACTAATCTGATCTATTGGTTTTTTGTTTTGTATATTTAACTACAAGTTTTTTTTTTTTATCCTTTTTGATGCTTTTGTTTGTTTTTTTTTCTTTTTGGTACCTACAATTTTTGCTCAACATTTTATCGACCTGTCAAAAATTTCACTAAACTGGGTTAGGCTTGCCATAAATTAATATATATAATATTTTTTTTTGTTGCATTTTTTAATATTTTTTTTTAGTTTTTTATGTTTTTTTTTTTTGTATTTTTTGTATACTACAATTAAAGTTTTTTGCCTTCGTTGCATGCATCCGTAGCATGCGGAGCTTCTTCTGCTCTATGCCGTGGCGGATAAGGGGGGAAACGATCCGCTCAAACTCAAAATGTACCTGGACCACTGTACCACTGCACCACTCAAGCGGCAATGTGTGTAGCCGCTGGCAGCACATACGAATAGATGTGATTGATATGTTGCTGCTGTGGCAGCTGTTGTTGCTGCTGCAGCGGCTGATGATGGTGGTGTAGCTGGTGGTGGTGGTGGTGCTGCTGTTGCTGCTGCTGATGGTGTAGATAGTGGGTTGTCAACGGCGTTGGTGGTGCATTGGCGCTGTCGGGTCAGGTCGCTGTTGGTGTCATCAAGTACTGCTGCTGCTGATGATGGTGGTGCTGATGATGATGATGATGGTGGTGCGGCTGATGGCTCTGATGATAATGTTGATGATGTGCCTGTTGCTGCTGCTGATGTTGCTGCTGTTGTTGTTGCTGTTGATGTTGCATTTCACGCTCTAGTTTCTTAGCGAGCAGATCATGCCTTGATTCCATAGCCGCTCCTCTGTAAAAAAGTTGATAGAACAATTCGTATTTTAATTGCCCGTCAGCTTAAGCTTTTCGGATTCGTGGTGCAAGTTTAGCTGGTTTTTTGGTTAGTCCTTAAAGCTCTATACACTTGCACAAGCTATACTCAATGCATGCATTCACTAATGTTGCGTACTAGTGTGAGTTAGTGCCTCCACATATTAGATTCATGCCCCTGGGATCGTATGCCCCACAACATATTCACCCACAATGAACACACACAGACATTTAACATTTGGCTACCAATTTTTATGGCTGTACCGCCATAAGAATCATGTTTTATGTGTAAACAGCATGCAAAAGAGAAAAATAAAAATAAACATTTCACCAGAAGCAGCTTCCCCTTCAAATCGCAATGCCCGTCCACTAAAAAAGCAAGTGCTGAGGAACTTTTTTTTATGACGCCACTGGCTTTACTTTCATTACTATCCCCTAAACCCAAAAACACACACATACACACATGCACTAACACATGAACGTGCCTCCTAACAAAACACTTTCATGGCATGTAAACGATTTAAATTGATTTCCAGCAAGCAATCAACTACAAACAGCAAATAACCCATAAATTCGGGCATAAAAATTTAACACACTAACGTTTTTGCATGCAAAACTTAAAGTTAAAGTTTTTGCTTCACATCAATTTCAAGAAATTAAATAGCATTGAATTCTGGTTGCTTAATTTCAGACTCCATTCGGTTATCTGTTGTGCCGCAAACTATATTTATTTAAGTGTTATCAAAGTTCGAGAGTGTGTATTTAAGTCGGTTTATGGCTTTTTTGAGCGCTTTATGATCGCACTTCAATGTCTTAGTACTAAGTGTTATTGTCTCTTGAGTTGTTGATGTCTACTTTTAATACAATAGCCCTTAAATTTTTGGATTTTATTTAGCGAGAACGATTTTGAAAAGCAATCAGCTTATATTGTATGCGAAGAGCTTCAAAGAAATTAATGGAAATTTTTCATTCAAGAATGTTAAATACAAATAAAATTATCTGTAAATGATGGGAAACTAAGTTCTAATCCATTTCTAATGGTGCGCTAAAGAGAAAACTTTTTAAAATAATTCACAGACATTTTATATGCTTTATATATACTCTTTAAAGCAGAAATATATCCGATTCTTTCCTTTTTCTTTCGATCAAATGCTTTCTAGGTTAATTATTTTTCCAACATTCCCATTCATATCTTCTTTATTTGCTACTCAAGCTAATCAAGAACTGTATGTTATAGTTTTGTTATTAATTTTTTTTTTTCTGTTTTTCCAAGTTTCTCTTTAAAGCAGAAATATATCCGATTCTTTCCTTTTTCTTTCGATCAAATGCTTTCTATGGTTAATTATTTTTCCAACATTCCCTTTCATATCTTCTTTATTTGGTACTCAAACTAATCAAGAACTGTATGTTATAATTTTGTTATTTTTTTTTTCTGTTTTGCCAAGTTTCTCTTAATGCCCTCTGTTCTTTTAAATGCCATCTTCTTTTCTAATACTTTATTTTGACATTAATCTCCTTACACGTTTACTGCTTGCGACGTTTTTAGATTGCTTTTTCGTTGCTATCAGATGGCATATTTTTAGGAACTACATAAAATTCATGGTTATTCAAATTTAACTGGCATCGTAAGGCACTCGATAAGCGCATTATAAACTTTAGCAAAATTGCATTTATGGCCAACAGCAGACAAGAACGAAAAAAAATACTACAAAAAGCCTGCAGTTATACATTTTCCACAGTCTAGCGATTTAATGCTACCTCCTCCTCAACTTACGTGCGGGCGTGGCTTGTGGCACGCGTATGTCTTGTCTTTTTATATACTATATTCTTTTGTTAACTTGTCTCTGTTTATTGTTTGTTGTTGTGGCTGGCTATTTGTGATCGCTGCTCGTGTTTCTTGGCTTGCCATGAAAATTGAAAAAATAAAATTATGTGGTCTTTTAGCATTTTAAATACGTGCAGCAGCAAGCAGGCACACACACACACAAATATATATGTGTGTGCTTGTGTATGAGTGTGTAAAGGTGAACAAATTGTTTAGTTTGCGGCTTTGGCGGAAGCCTGCACTTAAAACTAGCGGATGTGTAAAGCAGCGAAGCGAATCGACTCAGAGGTCGCCATATTCAAGTCTGCAGCAATGTTTCATATGCATGTGTGAGTGTGAGTGTAAAGTCAAGTGCTATAAGGCTGACATAAATTGCTCTGAGCAGGTTGGGTGTTAAGTCTGGCAACATTTGTTTTTGTTTTTGCTATAATTTGTATTTAAATGCCTGCCTGGTCTCAGTTTTTTGCTGCTGTTGCTGTTGTAGATGTTGCTGCTCTTGTTGTTGCTGTGCTGTTGCTGCTAAGCAAAGTAAACGAGCCGAGCTAAACAATAACAATTTGCAATTTCATAAATAGTTAATGGGTTGCTTTTTTTATAGGGACGCTTTCTCGTATAAGGCGTGCATAAAATTTTACTTTAAAAGGGTTTTATTTTATTTGGTTGTTGTTGCGAGCTACAGAATTGCTGAGCGATAGTTTGGGTTGCGTGTGTGCGAAAGAGAGCGAGAGAGATAGAGGGACATGGATAGCAAGCAAGTGAGTGATAAAGAAAGATAATTTTAGCAACTACAAATTATTTGTACAATTACGTTTACATAAAGTTTTCATTGATTTTGGTTTTTCTTTTATTATATATACATACGTCTCTAAAGAGATGATTTTGGTGGTGCTGATTTGGATGAAGTTGGTGGTGCTGTAGTGAGTTAACAACAACGCTAGTGGTGCCGTTGGTATTGGTGGTGCAACCAGGTGTTGCCTGCAGTTGTTGCTGTAGTTGATATTGCTGTTGTAGTTGCTGCTGTTGATGCTGCTGCTGCTGCTGTTGCTGTTGTAGTTGTAGTTGTAGTTGCTGCTGTGCTGTTGGTGCATTTGATTGTGGTGCTGTTGTGCTGTTTGTTGTTGGTGCAGTGACGAGCATATTTGTATTTGCAACATGCCCCAAATGCTCCATGCCGCCATTCAATATATAAAGTTGCTGATGTGCTGATGCTGCAGCTGCTGCTGCCGCCGCCGCTGCTGCTGCTGCCTTGCTGCCATTGAGAAGCGATGGCAGTTGTGCTTCATTCAGCATCTTGGTCTTGGCATACTCAATACGCATCGAGCCGCGATCCGAGCTAAGCAAGTATTTGCCCTGCATCTGTTGCATGGCTTGAGCAGCGCTCGGTGCATCATTGAACTCAATAAAAGCGACAGGATGTTGTTGTTGCTGTTGGCCATTGTTGTTGATGCTGCTGTTGTTGTGGCTGTGGTTGCTGCTGTTGGTAGTGCAGTTTGTAGCTGCGCCTGCTATTTGGTTGACAGTTGAAGTTGCGGTATAGGAAGTTGAAGTTGTAGGTGTTGAAGAAGTCAGAGTTGAAGACAAAGTTGAAGGCATAGAAGTTGTGATATTGTGCGTACCTTTTGTGTGCATTCGTAGGCGACAAAAGCCAGGCATACTGTGCATATTTTGATAACATAGTATTTTTTTTTTTTTTTTATACGATATATTTGTGGGTATATATGTATATTGATTGTATAAGTAGTAGTCGGTTATGCAGATATTCATGTATAATACAAAGTGAACGACAAACCAAAGAGATAACGCAATAAAAAAAGGTATATATATTTTGATTAGTTTTCATTGCAAGTAGTTAGAATTTAAATTCATAAACAAATCTTATTGTGGAGTGCATGTGGTTTTTAGGTGGTTTCGAGTGATTTAAGTGCTGTTTTTAGTTTCGCTTAACAACTCAAACATTGTTAGATGTGTTCTGGTTGGTGTGTTTAACTGTTTAACTGCTTATTAAAAATGTATTTTTATTGATTTTTTGTCAAGCATTTTTCATTAATTACCTAGAGAAGACCTCCTTCAGCTCATGCTCGGACACAAACTGGCCCAGATTAGCCACAAACAGTGTGGAGCAGGGCGCATTTGCAGCAAGTTGTTGTTGTTGCTGCTGCTGTTGTTGTTGTTGTTGCTGGTGCTGTTGTTGTTGTGCGCCATTGTGGGTGGAGCCAGCGGGGCTAGCCAGCGCGGGACTGGATAAATAATGATGATGCGATGCAGCGACAGCAGCAGCAGCAGCGGCGGCAGCTGCAGCAGCTGCAACTGCATTGCCTTGCGGCGTTGCAGCAGCAGCAGCAGCAGCTGCACCACCACCACCACCGCCGGCGGCAGCGGCAGCAGCAGCAGCGGCCATATGCGCCATGGCCGCCTGGCTGGGATGTAAAGCGGTAGCAGTTGTCTGATGATGTGGCATTGTCATTTGAGTCTAAATAAAGGTCGCATATAATCAGTTATTACTGTATTTGAGAGTACCTTGCTCAACAGGCTTGCAGAGCGAGCTAAGTTTGGGGTTCCTAATGTGAAACAAACTCATGATAACATATTTTACTCAAAGATTAAGATTCTTAAGTTAAGTTTTTAATCTTAATAAGAGTAGGTACTCTTGTTCCGATTGTTCTTATCTTGTTCGTTATTATTATATCGTACTTTTTGTATATCAACTTTAGCTATTGGCTTAAGAAAATCCTCATGTCCAAGTTTTCTGTACATTATTTACATTTTAGCTATCAATATTATTGTTATTATGCATAATTATTATTTTTCATAAAGTAAATTCCCGCATTAAATCCCAACTTATTAATTTTTTTTTTAATATTTGAGACAATGAATTGATTAACATCCGGTACTAAATATAACATCGGATGAAGATGTTTTTTATCTGATGAATTTTGTTATTATTATATCGTACTTTTTGAACATCAACTTTAGCTATTGGCTTATGAAAATCCTCATGTTGAAGTTTTCTCTACATTATTTATTTTTTCATTTTCATTTCATTTTAGCTATCAATAGTATTGTTATTATGCATAATTATTATTTTTCATAAAGTAAATTCCCGCATTAAATCCTAACTTATTATTTTTTTTAATATTTGGGACAATGAATTGATTAACATCCGGTACTAAATATAACATCGGATAAAGATGTTTTTTATCTGATGAATTTTGTTATTATTATATCGTACTTTTTGTATATGAACTTTAGCTATTGGCTTAAGAAAAGTCTCATGTCGAAGTTTTCTGTAAATTTTAGCTATCAATATTATTGTTATTATGAATAATTATTATTTTTCATAAAGTAAATTCCCGCATTAAATCCCAACTTATTAATTTTTTTTTTAATATTTGGGACAATGAATTGATTAACATCAGGTACTAAATATAACATCGGATGAAAATATTTTTTATCTGATGAATTTTGTTTTTATTCAAAAATATCTGAACTCAACTTAATTATGCGGAAATTGCTTAAAATATTATATATCACGGATATAATATTTTATATTTTAACTTTTCTCTGCAAGGCTATGTAATATATGATGATCGCTCTTGACAATTGATGTACTCACTTGATGCATAGGCTGCTCCATTACTTTGTCTGTATTTAGTCAGAGATAGGAGCGAACGGGTACCTGCGGATGCAGTGCCGGATGTACGAGTGTTGCATGCTGCAAGGCTGCAGCGCCTGGTAGCTCAGCGGCAGCGGCGGCCGAATACGCTAACGGATGATGCCATAGCTCCGGTCCGCCCGGAAAGAAGGGACCGCCCAGATCTACAAGATAAAATGGAGTAGAAGTCGAGAGAAACGTGTGGTCAGCTGAGCGGCCAGTTATTCAATTGGTTTCTTTCACTTTTTAAAGTTTGTTGTTGTTTGTAATCAATGTTTCATTCTTTTATGTTTACAAATGTTTAGTTTACAAAATGAAAATCTCTGAAGTGTGTACGAGTTCGTTGCCCAAGTCTTTTGTTTCGCTTAAAAAATATAAATTTCCTAGTAATTTGAACGAAAATTGAATTAAAGAATAAATTCCCAACTGATTTTAATCATAAATTTATTGATTTTTTTTCTTCTTTTTCTATACTTTTTGTTGTTGTTGTATCTCACGTGTGTGTGTATCTGCGTGTATTTTTGTGTACATTTTGGTGTGTGATTCAAACAAAGTGTTACAGCGATCAAAGTGCATAGTTGTAGTTGAGTTTCGTTGCTGTAACCTATGGTAAATATTTATAGCGAAAAGTTTAGTACGGGCGTACGATAATAGATAATATTTTATATATAGCGATATATATATATATATATATATATATATACGATAAATGTATTTATAATATAATATATATAGAGTGTGCACTTGAAGCAAATATATTTAACCGTTCAATTGTTGGATTGTTCTTGTGTGTGTGTGTGGTTTGTGTGTGTGTGTGTGTGTGTACGTGTCGTTATAGTTAGGAAAGTGCGCTGCGTACGCTTTCTAGTACGCGTTCGGTTTCGGTACAGATTGTTGTGTGTTGATTTTTGTTTTTATTTTGTAACTAGTAACTACATACATAAACCAAAAGAATAGTTTTTGTTTTTTTTTTTTGAACCAAAACAAAGAAAAAATCATTCAATTGAGCATTTTTTTCTTTGTTTTGTTTTCTTTTTGTTTTCACATGTTTTTCTTCTTTTTTTTTGTTTTACTTACGTCCAGTGAGTGGGTGCATCAATGCAGGATGTGAGGCTGTTGTCGCTGTATTGGGCTGTGGTTTGGGTTTGCTCACTTTCGTGTTACTCTTGGCGAATTCCAAGCGAATTGTTTGGGGCATATCGGGATCGAAGCGTACGCCCTGCTGCAAATGATCAGATCAAAATACAGCGGTTTGTATTTTCTATTTTGTTCGTATTTTTTTTTTCTTTGGTTTTTTACTTTTTTTTTTTGCAAAATAATAAAAGTGTAATTTCTTTTCAGAGTTTCTTCGTTGTATGTTTTAAGATTCTATGTTTTAATTCGATACTTGCAACAATTCGCCAAAAATAATTTTGAATGTCGCATAACATGTGTTTTTGAGCGAGAAGAGTTTTGTGCTCATCTTCTATTTTTGGGTCTTTCGTTTGAGTTTTTATTGGGAACCAACTTGTGCTTACGAAAATTCTGAGTAAAGGCCTTTGAGTGTTGTCTGTTGATGGCTGGCTCTTTAAAGAGTTTAACGGGTTTGTTTTTAAGTGTATGTGTGTGTGTTTTTCATGGGATGCGCACATAAATCGAAAGCGGGATATGAGAGAACAGCAACTGCATAGGAAGAGCACCTATGAGTGGAGCATACTTTTGGGGGTGGGGTCATCATTCAAAAAATTCAATGGTGTTGGTGCCTAAGGGGTAAAGGGGAGTGGCTTTGACATGCACCAGCCAAAAAGTCGTGGTCTAAATAATATTTCCATTTATTTTCGTATATTTTTATATATTTTTTTAAATGTAGTTTTCTTTGGTGCTTCGTTGAATCGTTGCAGTTGCCATGTTTTATATATATGACAGAGTGTAATGTGATGGGTGTGTGTTTATGCGTATGTGTGGTTCTGTGACAGAAAGAGAGAGAGAGAGAGAGTAGAGAGAGAGTAGAGAGAGAGAGAGTAGAGATCTGAGAGGCGCAATGCAATACCAAAAACAATAAAATAGACAAATCAATAATTATAGACTTAAACGTAAATGCGGTGAGGGTTCTGTTTGTTTCAAATGCAAGCACGTGTGAAAAGGTACATCTTGTTTTTGTTGTTGTTGTTGCTTTAATTGTTGTTGTGGATTTTTTTGAGATACGATTTGTTGTTGTTGTTGAGGGCCTAACGATTCTTAACGCTCAGTGTAAGCCAGGCAATAAATACGAGTTCATTTTTGGTTTTTGTGTGCTTTACAAACTAAGTGTATCAAGATTTTTATTCTTTTTGTTTTTGCTTTTGGAACGCCGAAATGTTTGCTTTTATTGCCGTTTTGGGATAGTCTTTTTGCTTATTATTTGTTTTGCAGACGTTGCTAAGAATTGTTGGTGTTGATCGATTATATATATATATTTTTTTTGTTATATGAAGATATAGTTAACAATTATGTAACAAGTTTACGCAATTAATTTGAGATTATGTGTTACCTGCAGATCCTGTTTGGCTGCCTCGGCACCGGCTCTTGTATGGAATGTCACAAAACCAACTGGCTGTAGTTGAAGATGGTAGATATGTATTTGTAATAATAAAGTTAGCTTTTTAATTCCATGTTATGGCTTTACTTACCGATGCTGTTTTGCCATTTTTGCTAGTTACTTTTAGTAGAGATCCTTCGTAGCCCTGTTCGGAAATAATTTTGGTTGTCAAACTTGTTTATATTTTTATAATAGAAAAAATACATTAACTGCTCCCAAACCACTACTTAGACTTATATTTCTTATTAGTAGTATCTATTAGTAGTATCTACCATAGTGGAAAATTATTTGCTCTATAAAGTCTTTGGATTTAAGTTAGAATCATAGTGAATGATATTATTTTGTTCCTTATCACATTGCCTTGACTGAGAACTATTTTTCTTCGCCTGCTGTTTTTCTGTTTTGCCACACACTAAGGAAGGTAGGACAACACACTTCAACGACAATCACACAATATCTTTAAGAATTATATCCTATGTATTATTCTGATGTATAAGCTATGTTATTGTACATTTTGATTGAAATCTATTCAGTTGTTGTTCCATGAAAGAGTACCAAACATCCACACAACTTTCACACTTGTAATATTTGTATGTTTTTCTAGATTATTTTTAAATTTTAAAAGGTTTTTTTATAACAAATTATTTTAAATAGTATGTGAATAATTATATTTTATTTTGATATTTAGATTTTGAAGAATGAAACTAATTTTATATATTTAAATAATTGTAAGTGGGGTTTTTTTTTTTAACTTTTCGTCAATTTATTCCAATAAACCAAAAATATGTTAAAAAAATAAATTCCGATTTTTGTTTTCAACTTTTTCCCACTTTTATGTTATGGATATTTTTCTCAGATTTTTGTTAAAACTACTATATAGTACACAACAATATCGTATGCTTTCTAATTATTATTACTAACTTCTATCATTTCTTTATTTTGCGACTGTATCCTTGTTTTTGGCATAAGTAAACAACCCAATAAACTATTTATAGTATAAAGGCATTGCGCTTAGTGCTTTAAACCTGTTCTTGGGCCAATTATCTACCCATTAGGTCCGTATCACATTCAATACGCAGGCTTAGGATAGTTTTTTGTAACGGATTACTCACCTCATAGGCTCTGAATAGCAAATAGAGCTCACGTGGCTTGGCATCCATGGGCAAACCACTGACGAACAATGTGCGCACCTGCAAAAAAGAAAGCAAACCAAAGAGGAAATCAATATTAGAAACAATGTGTGTGTGAGGTGGCGTTATCAAATCTGTGTAAAGATTCGCACAGCACAGTTTTTTGTGTAGTGAGAAACCAATTTCCTATGATTGCGTAATTAAGTTGAAGCTGTCACGTCGCGCGCGTTGGGGGATGGATGCAAAAGTGAGCCGGAAACCTTTTTGCCTCCATTTCAATGTGTCAAATATTTAAATTTCGCTCTAAAGCCCAAAAGTTCATGTCACGCACACACACACATATATGCTGCGTGCATGTGTGTGTATGTGTGATAATGAAAGCAAATGGAATAAGCGACATAAACGCTGAATTCATTATGGCAACGACGTGACGCGCAGCAACGTTAGATGTTATGGAGAGGGGATAGGTAAGGAGCGAGGAGGACTAATGAGCCTTGTCGCTCGTTTTTTGTCCCTTTTTATTTTTAACACCTAGCCAAGCAGATTGTAAAGGAACGCAAAGCTGTGTGAGCTCTTTTTGGTTAAATTTTCATTAGTTTTTTTTTTCTATTTTGGGCATTTTAATACCCTAACCAAACGTTAGGAGTGGAGTCTATAAAGGTTTAGAACAGAGCAGTCAAAACTGGTTAAAATTTAAGTGTTTGATTCACTGAATCTTGGGTTCCTTAAGAGTGTTATAGCTTTAACGTATAATTAGTTTCAATTGTGTCAATTACACTGTTCGAAAAACGTTTTTGCATTAATGTTAATCATTTAAGTGAATAATTATATTTTATTTTTATATTTAGATTTTGAAGAATGAAACTCATTTTATATATATATCAATAATTGTAAGTGAGTTTTTTTTTTTTACTTTTCGTCATTTCATTCCAATAAACCAAAAATAAGTTAAAAAATAATAAATTGAGATTTTTTTTTTTTTACTTTTTCCCACTTTTATGTAAACATATTTAAACATTAATTAATTAATGGGTATCATTGAGTCGGCTTTTATTTTTGAAACATATAATCCACTCTTTTGTTGTCTTCTGAGCAATCATTCTCCAGAGACTGACAGATGGCCCCTTAGTGTACATGTGTGTGTGTGTGTGAGTGTTAAAATTAAAACGTGTTCTATCGTTAAATCTACCTATTGTCATTCAGCGGGAAGAGAGCAGCAGCTTGATATACTTAAAATAGCTAAACATGCACAACATGTAGCACATTAATAGTCAACCAGAAGCTTTTGACGCCTTTGATGGTGCTCCTGCTGCTGTGAAAAAAATGTCCAGCCGCACATTTACAAATTAATTAACTCACTCAAGTGCCGGACAGCAGAAATAAAAAAAAAACAATAAGAGCAATGAGCAGATGGAGGCGAAGAAGAAGCAGGGGTGCACGAGTCCTTTGACTCTGCCAAAAAAATAAAAGGAATATGCAAGCCACGCTCAGTTAAATAGCAATTAAAATTAATTTTTGCGCAGTCTGCGGCTGCATTTTGGTCTCGCATCTCGCATCTCCAACGAAATACTTTTAGGGCTCCACTAATTGGACGGGTAATGAGTTGAGTTGAGTTGAGTTGAGCCGAGCTTGCGAACGCAGATGGATAAGGCTCGAAACAAGCATTGAAATGAAAATAGGTAGAAGAACGTGGGCTCCGAAAAGAAGTTGAAAGAAAATTGAGCCAAGCAAACTAATTAGACGTAGTAGCTGCCCAAAGAGTGTAAATTAGTTGTGGTTACAATTTCTGTTTTCAAATGGGATTCAAATGCAATTATTTTATCTTCTGTGTGTGTGTGTTGTTTGCAGCTCAAGCTAAAAGCGTCTCTCGGTGCACAAATATGCCAAGAGCAAACAGCAGACAAGAGACGGATATAGACGGACAGTCAGAGACAGGAAATGAGAATCTCTCTATGTTCTGTTGCCAACCACAAAAGTCAGTTAGCCGGGCCAAATCAGCCATGGACGGTGAGCTAAATGCTCTTGTTGCTTGTTTGTCTTGGTTTCTGTTGTGTTGTGTTGTTGGCCACTGCGGATGCACATTCAACATTTTGGCAAACATAACCAGGAGAGCTACTAGCTGCCCCATCATCCAGTTTATATAGCGCACATATGTTGGCAACTTTATATTGCTAGTTGAGGTTGTGTTTGTGCTTGTGCTTGTGTGGGTGTTGCGGCTTCTGCACTCCAACTTTGCTTGCCAAATGCCATTTAAATACAGTGAATGTCATATAGTTGCAGTTGTTGTTGTTGTTGCTGTTGTTGTTGGTCAACCTTGCAACTTGACTGCCTGCGCTTGGCAATGACTTCTCTCTCTCTGTTTGTCTTCGTGGTTGTGCAACTGTTGTTATTATTGCCAAGAAGTTTTAAGTTGCAACTGCAACCACCAACCGTACCCCGCTCTCTCCTCCTCTCTCCCTTGCCCTCTTATACATATAGTTATCTCTTTGTTTGCGTTTTGCCGCAATGTGCTTGCCAGTACGTTTATACTTCTAGTTCGTCGTTTCGCATTTGTTATTTATAATTACTATTATGTAGAAGTTCATTTGGCTGCCATTATTAATATCATACGCCATGCAATAAATTGCTGCGCTCGTAACATACGAGTTGTGAGCTAATTAAAACGCATCGCTTTCGCAGATAACTCTGATTTGTTGCTTCCACCTCAGATACCAAATATATAAAGTGGTTATTTATGTGCACAATTTATATCGCCAAGCTTCATCAATACGAACTGTGTATTAGTTCGCACATAATTGAATAGAAAGTTTGTTAAAGCTTCCCCTCATGCTCCAATGATTGAATGATTGTTTAATATTGGTTTCTAATCAAACGATTATATATTATTTGAACAGTATACTTTTTGTTTATTTTCCTGCAAAACGTAAGTTCAAAACTTAGACATATGATTTTTCATGCAAATATGCTTTGAGCAGACAGGGTTAAATCTCTTTAAACAAAAGAATCTTGTTTTCAAATTCTATATATTGTGCAATTCTTATTTCCCCACAAAAACTGTGTCGAATTGCATATGCAAATATAACGTATACGCATTGGTCAACCACTTTCCGGTCGAAAGCTAAATGTTCAAACAACTGCTTTTGATGTTGGCCTTGTCTTGTCTTTTGGCCAATTGTAAATCACTCAGTAGTCAAGTGTTGACTTTAAATAATTAAGCGTGACACAGACACATACACACACACACTTAAAGCCACACTCAAAATAAACTGTTTAAAAGCCGATCATAATCGCTGTTTGTTCAGCTTGTGGGCGAGCCCCGTTGAGGTGTCTGAGTTGAGTCTTGGAATTTGCTGCGCCGTCTAAAAGGCGTTAAATTGCAAGCGCTTGCCAATTGTCAAATAGCTGACAAAAAAAAAACGACACAAACACACAAAAATTGAGAGAGGCAAAAAGCAGAAAATATTGTTCATATAACGCGCCACAAATTGCAGTTAACAGTATTTGCAAATATTTAAATTATTTGTTGTTGCTGTTATTATTGTTGACTGTTGCAGCTTGTGCTCTGTGTCAACGTTGGTGCGCGTCAACGCCAACATTAATAATGCAACATTGAAACAACTTTTGCTATTGACTTTTATCGCATCGGTTTTGGCGGCATTTGCACAAAGTGTTTGCTTTTTCTATAAATAGTTGGCAATTAAATTAATTTTTAATGCATTTGTGTGTCATTCGTAATGACGGATTAATTATATTGATAAAGTGGCGTACAACATGAAATTATAGATCTATATACAGTAAAATCATATCAAAAAGTTCAATATAGAAGAATCTTAAATTCAATTCGATTAAACAATAAGCACACCACCATATTTGCAGGCTGTATATCTGTAAAACAAGATTATTTGAATGCTTCATAAAGCTCTTATATACATTAGACTTCAAACTGACTTAAAAACCTTTCTAAAATATAAACAGAAGAAAAGCACAGCAACTATTTACATACATATATAAGTAGTAGCGTGGCCAACAGGTTTTTTTAAACCATTGATCAAGTTTCTGTTACCAATTTTCCAGCACATCGATGCTTGAAGTGATTGCCATAAGGCTTCTATAGTACACTTATAATGCTTACAACAATAGTCAGCCAGTAAATAAGTCTTTTTAAGAAACTTAGCAAACAATGCAAGTAAAAGCAAAAAATTGCGAACCAAGCAGCTATCCATTACCTGTTCCACTCCGCAACCTATTGCCAATTAAGTCAAGCGTCGAGTCAACTAAACGCCTTAAGCAACAAAGCTACAAAGTTGACTACAGTTATTTGTTGCAGACATTTGTTGTTTCTGTTGCCATTGTTATTACTATGTGAGTTGCTTGTTTATTTATTTGCTTGCTGTTTTGTTTTCTCTCTCTCTCTCTCTCTGCCCTGAGTCTAAAAAGCTGGCGACTCCTTAAACAAAGCAATGAAACAGCGCCCGCATGCCACTGGACAGATGAAGAAAAAGAAGCTTGCAGCACTATTAAGGGGATAAAAAGGTATGAAAGCGGTGACAGTTGACACTACAGAAAAAGGACAATTTAATTTACTAACTATATTGCATTGCAATAAATATTGAACGCAACTAATATGTATACCTAAATGTTCTTGTTGTTAAGCCTCATAAAGTATTTATGCACTTGGAAATGGAATAATATATTTTGTGATGATATGTGCCACGCACAGAAGAACATCCAATATATATGCTTGATCAGCATCGTGTGCTGAGTTGATATAGCCGCGTCCGCTTGTTTCGATGCAAACTAGACCCGAACTGAAACTTTGGTCTTGTGTTTTTGTTGCAGTCAAGATTTTAGTATGAAAAACAAGTTGACTTTGTTAGTGTATATAATATTGGGCTTGCTGAACATTGCATTCCCACTTGTTTTAATTATTTTTGTATATATTTAACGCTACAAATATTCTGAAACTATGATACTTAACCAAAGCTTTAACAATTCTTTTCATATAAATTTAAATTATTTAGTTATCAAGGTTTTCGCATGTCAATTAACACTTAAAATTTAATTAAGATATAGTTTTTAAAATCAATATTCTTGCTGAATGGAACTATTTATATGGACAACAAGAAAACTTATTTGCCAAATTGGAGCTTAGACTTATGTCTAGTCCGTGCAAGTAGAGTGCATGAGTTCCATTCCAATTGTTGGTTTTGTTGCTGTTGCACGCTAGTTTTGCCGCATTTTGCATACAAAATGAAGAGAATGAAAAGGATGCTGCTTCTGAATGCGGTGGCAGCAAACTGAGTTTAGCCTTAGCAACAACAACATCATTTTTTTTTTTTTTTTTGGAAATTGCACAATGTTGGCCAACTTTCTTGTGGCTTAAATGAAACGTTTTGTTGTTTGCATGTTGCGTCTTTTCATTCTGCTTCTTTCTTTCATTCTTGTCTTTTGTTTTTACGGCCCGCTTTAGCATTTGGTTCACGTGCGCGACCTGCTGCAATCTGCACCGCCCCCTTCCCCCGCGCAGACATCGAAAAATCTCACAATGTTGTCGCGGGCAGCGCTCAATTAAACCTTGTCGTTGTCCTTGCAGCGTTGTTGCTGCTGTCGTTGTCATTGTTGTTGCTATTTGTCTTACTGTTGTTTATTTTCACCCATCTCATTTTTATCTTTTTTTTTGCTTAGCATTTGTTGTCATTGTTCGCGCATCGTTTTTATTTTTGCTCTGCTCCTTTTTCTGTGATCCTTGCTGCTTGTTTGGTTGTTAAATGTGCTGCAGTCACAATAGCAACAACAACAACAACAGCAACAGTAAGACAATTGCATAGGTAATTAGCGGTTTTCTTGTCGCCTGCTCTCATTTGACTAAAGACTTGGCAAACACCATCGAAAACGCTTAAAAAGCCGTCTAAAAAACAGCAATAAGTAAAACTGTTGCTCCTGCTGCAGATAGTATAAATATTTTAATTGCTAAGGAAACAACTGGAAGATAACAATTAGACACGCAGGATAACAGATATAAACAAAAAAAAAAGCAAAAAAAAAGATTAAACAGTTTTATTTCGCAAAACTTTTGACTCGTTATGTTTATTTTACAAATTAGCCAAAACTCTATACATTTGCCACTGACAGAAAACCAAAAAGGCTAAAAGAGACAGGGTCCGAGAGAGAGAGCGAGATAGAGAGAGTTGGAGTAAGTGAGAAAAAACCCACGACCTTTATGTCACGCCACTTTTGTCCGAAATGAGAAATTTTGTTGTCTGCAACTTTTGATTGCATATTATTTGCCACACACATACACACATACAAAATGCCTCCCAAAAATTGGTTGCCAGCAGCAACAGTAACTTGTTACTTGTTATTGCCAGTTTGGCAAACAAAAATTATATATTGAGATAAAGCACAGCATGAAATAAAAATATTAAACAATATGTATACTGTTTCGGAGGTAGATGTGAGTACTTTCTCTCCAGCGTGATTACCTTAAACTTGCCAATTTAAAAATGCAGCAGCAGCAGTAGTAAAATTTTCCAAAAACTTTAATAATTAAAACTCATTAACACTTTGCCTTAAGGAGATCAAGTGCTGCGGGTGGCTGTCTCAAGCGAGCTGGACGAAGATTAAATAACAAATGAGCGATGACTTTTTGCATAGCATACTTTTCAGGGCATACAAAATGATTGCCTTAGCAGCTGTTGAGCGACTAAGATGAAATAGTTGAGAGAATTTTGAAGAGGGGATTGCCAAATGAATTGAGTGTAATTGTTGGCAGCTTGGGTGCATATTAATTATACATATAAGTGAGGAGTGGAGTGGAGAAGGGACTGTATAAGAAATTTTTGCGACTTTGAAGCATTGTTTTGTTATTTATGGTATTCAAATTGCATGCAACTGAATATGTTAGGAACATTTGAAATTCACTTCAATATGGAGCTGGGAGTAGCACACCGAACGTGTTGCAAGTAACTGGGGCAAGGCTGCAATATGTTGCATATGTATGTGCAACATTTGACAGCAATGCGTCACGTCAAGGAACAAAATAGTACAAAAAATGACTGAATGAGCATATTATTAACAATTCAACGTTTAGGCCAAGGCTGCAAACACAACTTCCGGCTTCAAGCAACAGGACACAAAAACAAGAAAAAGCGCAAAGAGAATGTGAGAAATTGCTAAACAATAGAGCAATAAGCCTTGGACTCAAAGCGTGTCCAAATGTGGACAATGAAAAGAGTTATTTGCAGGCACTGTGCACCTCTGTGCCGCCCAACACCGTTGGTTGTCAGCCACTTTGACAGTCGACATTATTAAAACACAATTTGCCCGCAAGCTGGTTGAGAAAACGCTAAACAAAGAGTGGCCCAAAAGGCTTAAGGCGACGTTAGTGGTTAGCACTGAATGTTCGAGATTGTTATTGCCAAGGAGAAATGTTTAATGTAAACATTTGTCATATAAAACTAACTTTGTCTGACCATTATACAGTTTTTTTTCAAAGGCAAAAGGTTTTTTTTAAACTTATTTTGAACCTTTGTCAATAATGCTTCGATTTGCAAACTTCTCGATATGCTACTTAGTTTCTTTTCTAGTATTAAGAATTCTCACGAGACTGTCAAACGTGTCCTGGAAGTCAAGCACTCTCGATTCGTAAAACTTCTTACGTGTTAGCTTCTTAATTAAGTTGGCTCCCAAAATGGTTTTCAACACAAAATGCAACTTTACTTTTAACTCGTGTCAAGGTTGTTAGCGGGTGTCGGAAAATCTGTATGAGAGCGTGCGTGTGTGTATGTGTATGTATGCGAAAGTGTTTTGTAAACTGGTAGCTCATTAGGCAAACATGACTCTTTTGCCGCAGGTAATTAACAAGTGGCAAAATGTTGCCAGGAAATATGCATGCATGCATATAGTATAAGGAATATTGCGACCTATTTCGCCCCACTGTGGCGTAGTGCAAACTGCGTCAGCTAATTAAGATTGAAGTTGCCGCAGCGTAGTGCCACAAGCAACAGAAACACCGAAAGCCACTGCAAAATCAGAAATGGCAACAAAAAGACTGCAAGCGTATTTATTATGCCAAATACAGTGTGAGCTATACGAGCGGGGAAAGTTGGTAAAGGACGTCATGTTGCAAGTTGTAATTTCAGCTCTTAGCTGGTGTTGAACTGACAGGTTCTAACGAGCACCGATTATTGCAGCATCAGTTGTTGCTGGCACTGGTTTCGATTTCTGGTTAAATTGGAAATAGCCTATATACGTAATTTTCAACTTGTGTACAACTTTTGCAGTCTTTGCACAAAGTCTAAAGATTTAAAGCAATTTGCACATATTATTTTTTCCGCTTGTCCGACTTTTCAACTTGTCAATTTCTTCTATTTATTCCCATGATTTTTTTATTATTTGTTTGTTGAACAGGCAGACACTCTAGTAGAATTTCAATAGACTTGTGGCATATTTTTGTTTTCAATTTGCGCATAGCGAGGGAAAATATCCCAACCGCAAGTCGGATGAGCATAGATGAGAGGAGGCAGTAAAAATCAAAACGAATCAGCGCATTTTTGGGTCAATCACACAAACGAGAGAAACG
This sequence comes from Scaptomyza reducta, assembly GCA_035044485.1. NCBI lineage: Eukaryota > Metazoa > Arthropoda > Insecta > Diptera > Drosophilidae > Scaptomyza > Scaptomyza reducta. The sequence goes on along the minus strand of JAWNNV010001381.1, from coordinate 5,358 downwards.
AGAAACGACTCTGCACATACAGAGGACATGAATTACGTGTCGAGGATATGCTTTTAATACTCCGCACTTGTGGGATTGAATGAGGTATATCAGATGTGGTTTTTAGTAGATTTTAGATTTTCGCTCAAATTAAAAGAATAAAATATGAAATAAATATTTTTAATAAATATTCTATAAATTATATGCTTTTAAATTTTCTCTCTTATATTCATTGTCCATATTAGCATTCACTCTCTTAATACACTGCCGCATTTGGCCTAAGTTGTGTGTTGTGCTTGTGCCAAAATCTAGCTGAAGTGAATGTTGTGCTCTCTTTCTATTCTTATCGAAGGACTGCTTCCTCTTGTGTAAGCCACACTAACGAGCGGCTGTTACAGGACCACAACCACCAGCTTCAGGTTCTGCACCGATTGACCAGACAACAGGCCATGCATATTAAACGAAGCTGGCTTTATACAAATACTTCACTGTGTGTAAGCTGGCGATGTCATGCTCCCGACTGTTCGCTGCTAAAACACCCCTGCTCAATGTATTCTTAAATAATTGATGTTGTTGGTGCGGCCTTCGCGGTTGCGATTCGCTTTCAATCGCCTCAAACACTTGACTTGGCCTCTCGCTCTGCAAACACTTCCTCTTACTCGTGAATCGGTTCTTGTTGGCATTCGATGCGGTGGTTTAATGAGTTGATGCATTTTCTATAGCATACTTATTGGGGCGCACTATGCAGTGTGAAAATATCAACATGTATAGCACATATAGTGGGGTTATTTATGTCGTTGTTCTTGTTTGTATGTTGATTGTTTGATAATTGGTTTGGCGTCGCAACAAAAACTAAAACATGCATTGCAATTGAATTTGTCACAACATTCGGTGCCATTTATTATTTAAAGCCAAGTCGCAAAGGACAACAATGCCAATAGTATGTTGTGTACAATACACAACTCGCAATTCACAACTTTATGCATTTTGCCATTCACCGCAGAACATTTGCGAGTAATGTGAATAATTGATACCTGACCAATTAGGGTGCATGTCAGCTAACATTTGCCATTTGCCATAGAAATCTTTTTGAAATGTACTCGCAAATAGCTAATGAAAGTATTTACTTAACAATTTTAGTTGTTGAAGTTTGCCACAAAATAGAAAAGTTGCTGACATTCTACTTTTAAGCATACTATTAAATATAAGTAAAGGGTATTAAGTGAATAATGGAGATGAAAGCAAAAAATGTAATGTTATCTTATCTTAATTTTCCCTTGTATAAATGATATACAAATTTAATATTTCCTAACTTCCAATTATATTAAATTCCAGTATAATTTTGATTGCAATTATTCAGAAATGTGTGCTCTCTTCCTAGTTTCAATCTCTTAAGCTGGTTAGGAAACAATGTTATACAAATATTTATGTTTCAATTAACTTATGCAACCATTTTAATTGTCTGTTTTGTCAATAAATATAAATCTCTGCCATTGACTGTTACATAAGTATAAGTATTGCATTATGATGTGATTATGAAACTTTGGCACACCATTTTATTGCTGGTCAGTTTTAAATATCACGCAAGTAACTCATAACTAATTAACTATTGAATAAACATTATTTAATTGCATATTTACACAACAATTGAATTTCTTTTTCATTTGTTTTGCTATTTACCTATTGCAATTTCCTTTCATGTATATTTGTTGATGTAATTATAATTGTTTTTTTTTTTGTCGAATGGAAATGTAAATATTGATACATCAATCATATTAATAATCAGCTCTACTCTGTTTCTTGCACATAAATAAACTTGGGCTGTTTCTTGATACAACTCAAAAGCTACTCATTTGATTGTGTTTAAATACTTAAACAATTATAATTGTCTCTGGCGTTGACACAACGAAATACCTTGACAACTGAAGCATTTGCCACTTGTTAAGGAATCCATTGTATGCACACAACTACTCTCCCCCTCTCTCTATCACTCTATGTGTCCCTTTGGTGTGTACAATTGCCTCATTGATTATTCGGGCATTTTAAGTGATTTGGCATTTTATGTTTAATCTGCAAATTTGTTGCATAGTTTATGCAACTGTTTCCACACACACACACTCACACACACACACACACGAATTCCACACTGTATTGTTTGTCTGCCTGTCTGATTTGAATTTGAATTGAAGCTGCTTTGCCAATTCACGTTCTAGAGTTCACTCCGCCTGTTTGACTCAACATTTGTTATATTTACGCAATTTGTTTGATTGCCCAACAAGATCAAAGCGATTCGCACAATTGGCCAATTGCAACAACGACTATTTGGCTGCGTATTATTATTTTTTGTTGACTGCAGTTTTCCCCGTTTTAGTTGTGTTTTATTGGCATCAAGTTCCGTTCGGTTCGGTGTGTTCAGGTCTGCTGTTTGTTTGTTTGTGTGTTTGTTTTTCAACGCTTCGTTGAGTGTTGGTAAACAGAATTTATTTGTCAATAAAGCTGTCACTTCATTACGACCATTGTCCTTGCTCCCGCTTGTCGGCAATAACTCACAGCGCTCACCATCCAACGTTCCTCCTTTCAATAAACTTCACTCTCTCACGCTCTCAGACCGTTAAACAATGGTGCGCAAAATGTTCGCAGCCACGAATAAACTTGGATTATTAGTTTTGGTCAGCGGGAACAGAAAGAGGAACAGCACCCAAATACCTGTTCGCCACTCGTCAGTGCCTGTTTGGTCTGGCATTAATGAATTTGGTGCTGTCAATATAGCCAACTGCCAGTTAAGTAACAGGGCAAAACGAGTGGTAAAAGGGAGGACAGACAGTTGGGTTATTTCGCAGCTGCAGCTGCATAAAACAAACAACAAAGAGGCGGGATAATATCGACGCGACTCTGGATTCAGGTGTATTCACACAGGATGACATTGCTCCCTCACTCTGTGCCATCCGCTCGGACAAATACTCAACCTTATTGTCAGTGTCCTTGTTCTCGTCTGCCAAAATGTTCGCATTACAATTTTTATTTTTGATGTGTATTGACAGTGAAATATGCTATAGATATGGACGGAATGGAATGTAGCTGTCGTCGCAGCTATTGCTGCTCTTCAAAATCATGTGGAACCAATTCGATAACTTTTTAATGCCTGACTGCTTTGTCGATAGTGCATAGGTTAAAAAAACTCACGTTGAAATATATTGCATATGAAACAAAACTTATTGATACAAAAAAAAACCAACAAAATTCAAAAGAAATATTTTTGTCCACAAAAAAACCCAAATACATGGCATATGATTATAGAATATTAACAAAAAATATTGAAAATTTTTAAAAAAAATTTATAAAGGCTATTTGAGTATTCGCTTTTATGTAACTGTTTCGCTTGTTGACTTATTTCATTATATTGTGCGTTGTTGTTGTCGTTGCATGTGCAAACAAGACCTTTTAAATTTTTGACAGGACGACTGTCGTTTAATTTGTATTTGGGCCCTTGCATTTTATGCTGTTTGAATTGCCGTGCAGCACATTTAACAACGACTGAAGGAGGATGTGAGTGAGAGGGCGCTGTGGGATAAGGGATAACGACATCCAGACTCAATTACGCGCTTGTTTGTGCCAATATTTCTGCAATGAAAACTCAATTGAATGCACACTCATCCTGCATGCTCAAAGTTTTCCGCTTCCTACGAAAGAACGAAAGTTTTGTTTGGCTTTAAGTTAAAAAACTGCCGCTGACAGCTTCATTAAATTTGTTGAACATCTTTTTTATTTGTGGTTTATATATTGCAACACTTTTCAAGCACCATCAAAAAGATGAGTTTTTCAAATGAGAGCCAAATATTTATTCTTCCGCTCTGATATAATTCAATTGCTTAACTATTGAATAAACAAAATTGGATTTTTTTTTTTGTCAAATGGTTGGCAAACAATTTGAGACAGCATTTGTTGTTGTAATGCGATTTTATTAATTTATATTGAAAAGTAAAAAAAGAAGTTTTTGCGCAATAATTGGAAAAATATTGTGCAAATATTTTGCAAACAAATTAAAGAATTTTTCGATATGGTTTTAACAAAATGTTTCCAAACACTTACAGATGCTTCATTATCAACAAGTTTTTAAAAAAAATGATTATGGTATGAACTTCAGAATTGATTGAATCTAGGTAAAAGCAATCAACATTATTTTAAAATGCTTTGCAATCTGTTTACACATACACATTTAAATTTGCAAATTAAATTGAAATTTTGTGCGACAAAAGTTTTGACCAACATTTCACCTTTCAACTCGAGTGCCTCCACATTTTATTTACCTTCATTGAAAGTTGCGTTGTCCGGCCGGGAAACGGGTTGTAAGGGTGTTGCTGGGGGGCGTGTCAATGTTGAGCAAACTCTGTGCAATTAAAGCAATGCTAACCGGTCTCGAAGAGTTTGTAAACGCTATTTACCGTTGCCATGCCGCGCACATTTCTTCTATCGTTTGCTTTTCATTAAATTAGGCAATCAGGCAAAGGCGACAGTTTTCCTTTGCTCGACTCGAGTGGAATTCTGAATGCATGAATGAATCTAATAAACAAATAAAATAATATAACAAGCGAGTTCAACTAGAGTGAAATCTTAAATGCGTTTTAAGCTTAAATGTTGCAACTTCAGTTTCTTAATTTTCTTGGCTGTTATGGTTGAATTCTGGTCAGCACTTATTAGCCTGGCTGCTAACACAAGGCATAAATATTAATATGGCAGTTATAACCATATATCCCTTACTGCTATTTGTTGTTGTTTTGTATTTCTTTTTGCTTTTTCTGATGGTATAAGCTGTAGCTATTTCCAGAAATGGATTTTCACAGCAGCGTTTGCATTTCATTAGCCGAAGTGGCATTGTGCTTGGGTGTGTGTGTGTGTTTGTATCCTCGCATAAAAATAGAGCACATTTAGCAAGGAAGCCAACAACAACATCAAGAATATCAAGAACAACCATTGAAAAAGCAAAACGCAGAAAATGCAAAGTATCCAAATAGACTGAAGGACACTCCAAGCCTTGTGTGTCCAAGTGTGCCTGTCCTGTCCACAGCACACAGCAGTCTCAAACACAAAAAAAAATAGCAAAACAAGTAACAAAATGCGACTGGCAAATACCGCGTATTCAATTTTCATATTATTTTTTGCTATCTGGGATAAACAAAAGTTTCAGTTTTATTTTTTTTTTTGGAGTTCTTTTAAGGTTTCGGATGTTTAGTAACAAACTTTTCAACTTCTGCTTGTCTAAAAACTTGTATAAAGTAATTTATTCAGTTATATTTTCAATTTATTCTTTCTGCATTACCATCTGCAACTTATAAAACTTTTTCGCTATAACTTTAAAAGCTTGTATTATTATAACATGCG